>CM035794.1:12720319-12852819 GCA_020466265.1 Siphamia tubifer
CCTCTTGTGTTATCGTTAAACTCCACATTCAACGTTAGGTCTATTTTAAGATAACATCTATGTGTATTGCGCTTGTATTAATGATATTTGATTAATGTTGATTAATAGACTTTTAAATACTTGAACAACATTCACTTTACAAGCTTGGAAATTTGCATGTTTTTTATTGACCATGTAAAAAACATGTGATCACACATCCCCCAACCACCCACCCACCCAACCTCATCTGGCCACCCTCATGTCGTCCCATCAGCTGGAGTCAACTTTAAAAAAATAAATAAATAAAAAAATCATGCTCTTGTAAAGTGAGTGGACTCAAGTATCCACTCACATGTTTTTTTCCTCATCCATCTAAGCATAAACACTTGGTTAAAATATGCTGATCCACATTGACAAGCTAGTGCATTAGAGATGTTTTGCTTCTACTTAAACCCCCCCCCCCCCCCCCTAACATACCAGGTTATTTACAAACTGAGAATGAGTCTACACTCTGTATTATTATTATTATTATTATTATTATTATTATTATTATTATTATTATTATTATTATTATTATTATTATTATTATTATTATTATTATTATTATTATTCATTATTATTATTATTATCTGTGAATAATGTGCGTTTCTGTTCATTTCTTCCTCTGTTTTAAACTCCATCCCTTCATCTGAACGTATGTGACACAGTTTACTGCTTGGTTCCATTTATCTTCCATTGTTTATTATTCTCTATCATTCACTTCATAAATGAGTCTCAACAGCTGAACAGTTTTTCTCTTCAGTCCCAGAGTCAGTTACAGAGTTGAGACGAGTGACGATAAAGTCAAGGTCAGGTGTGTTTGAAGGAAAGACCCAGTCCTGAGTCTGAACATGTGGGTCCTGAAGGTCAAGGTCCACATCACGACAAAACACAAAACACACTACACTAGTGTGAAGAAAACACACCAGGACACTTCTAACTCCAGGTCAAAGGTCACAGTGAACGCCCTGACAAATGTGGAGAAAGTCTCATTAATGTGGGTTTTTAAACCTAAAGGTCTCATTAATGTGGGTTTTTAAAGCCAAACATCTCATTAATGTGGGTTTTTAAACCTAAAGGTCTCATTAATGTGGGTTTTTAAACCTAAAGGTCTCATTAATGTGGGTTTTTAAAGCCAAACATCTCATTAATGTGGGTTTTTAAAGCCAAACATCTCATTAATGTGGGTTTTTAAACCTAAAGGTCTCATTAATGTGGGTTTTTAAACCTAAAGGTCTCATTAATGTGGGTTTTTAAAGCCAAACATCTCATTAATGTGGGTTTTTAAAGACAAAGGTCTCATTAATGTGGGTTTTTAAACCTAAAGGTCTCATTAATGTGGGTTTTTAAACCTAAAGGTCTCATTAATGTGGGTTTTTAAAGCCAAACATCTCATTAATGTGGGTTTTTAAAGAAAAACATCTCATTAATGTGGGTTTTTAAACCTAAAGGTCTCATTAATGTGGGTTTTTAAGCCTAAAGGTCTCATTAATGTGGGTTTTTAAAGCCAAACATCTCATTAATGTGGGTTTTTAAAGACAAAGGTCTCATTAATGTGGGTTTTTCAAACCAAGTGCCATTATTTACACACACACACACACACACACACATATATATATATATATATATATATATATATATAATTGCATTACTAACTGTGTTACTTCATTAGCAAATTAATTAGTTACCAGGAAACGTTACTTTTTTTTTTGCTTAAAAAGGTCAAAGAAATTAAAAAACAGTTAAACAGGGTATTCATCCTTCTGCTGTGATGTTACTTTGGATGTGATTTAAGATGTTTCCTTAAAAACACTATCAAAGATCTTTATGACCTATTATTAATGGTAAAAGTTAAACTAACAGAAATAAAGCATATTATCACAATGTAGTAAACTGTGCTGTATAAGCCATAGAAGGTGATAATAGAACTAAAGCTGCTTGACTTTAGGTTAGTGATGGCGTCAGTATGTTGCAGGTCATGCCAGTTCAAATCTACACAGTTTACAGCACTGATGTCAACTAGCCAAACATTTATTTATTCAAAATGTACAGATTTCAACCTGTAATAGATTATAAACAGGAAATACATTTTAAATACTGAAAATGTAATATTTATTGAAAGTTACTTGAATTTGTTCAAAATATTCTTTAACTTAAAGAACTTAAAGACTTAAAGAAAATTCTTATTCTATTATTATTATACAATGATGTCTGTATATGTTTCTTCTATTATACATTTATCTACTGAATTCTCATCAACAACAACTTATGTTACAATCATTTGAAGTGTTTACATACTTTATATTAAGGCACAGAAATGTGCTTAGAAAACAAATTAGCAAAGAGAAAAGGTAATATTAATAGTGCAATTGATATTTTAACAAACGGAGCTGAAATGTGACCTTGTGACTTAATGCTGCCATTGTCTCATCACCTCTCATTGTATTTGATGCATGTATTGTGTGTGTGTGTGTGTGTGTGTGTGTGTGTGTTTGTGTGAACAGGACAGTTGAGACCCCACCTATCCAACTTCTTAGCAAATCATAATCAATTTCTTTCCCTAGATTTCTTTGTTTTCGTTCTACACTGAGCTGAATGTGAGCTTGGTTCAGACATATGCGGCACTGACGGTGTTGCCAAAACTCCCAGTTGTTGTCGGTACCCGGGGCAACACTTACACCCCAATTAATCAAAATGTAACGCCTCACATTATTTCCAGAGTAACGGTAATGGTGATACAATTATGGATAAAGTAATGAAATAATTACTCTGTTACTTGAAATGTGGCTGCGTTAGTCATTCTCTAACGTCATTATTCCCAGTACTTTATATTAATGAAAAATGTCCTGTTTCTTAGAAAGAAACTTCATAACTTAAAATCAGACATTTTCTTTTCTATTGTGTTTGATGACAAAATAAATCAGTTGCCACATGCTGCATGTGACCAATGCCAGTTACAGCCTAGAATAAAAAAAATGTTTCAAAATCCTGTTCTTGTGGGATTTTTGAAGGTGAGAAAAAAAAACAGGACTGAAAATTCAGTACTGCACAGACCTCTAATCCACGAAGACACTCTGGATGTGACCAACATGTCAGGGCAGAGGTCTGGGCGCCCATTTGTATATAGTTCTATTTCTTATATTTGAAAATAAAAACAATATTTTTCCATCAAAAATCTCTTTCTCTGTTGTTTAGATGTTTAAGTGTCACTAAATCGATCAAAGTCACTGATCTGCTTCAAATGATTCTTTACAATAAAAAGTCATTTTCTTCACTTTTTGGTCAAAAACCAGTGCTTTTGCTGAAACCACCTGATGATATTCTACTATCAACGACTTAAAAACCGAACAGCGTAGAAACAAAAAAAACATTCTAAATGAAAGAAGAGAGTTTACACTTTATTTTGACATGTGCCATGTTTCTATAGTCAAAGAACCCAGTATTCTGTGAGTGGAAATACTCTAAAACCTCTGGCAGTCTGGGGGGTTAATAACCTGTGACCTTTGACCTTTAATTGTGGAAAAAGGTGTTT
This sequence comes from Siphamia tubifer, assembly GCA_020466265.1. NCBI lineage: Eukaryota > Metazoa > Chordata > Actinopteri > Kurtiformes > Apogonidae > Siphamia > Siphamia tubifer. Next base: position 12,723,870 of record CM035794.1, read on the forward strand.
CCATTGTAGTTTTATTTAATATATCATTTGCATGATGCCTTAAAAACCACCTCTGCCAGTGCAAAAGCTTTTAATTGAAAAACAGGAGTTTGGATGTACAGTGAATAGTTTGTATTCGGGAATTTTTACGCACATGTTTATATTTACGCAACTTGAGGATTAATGGAAAATGGACGACAGATACAGTCTGGGCTCAAAATGTCAAATAGTAGAAATAACTATAAGTCCAAAGAATATTAGTGTCAGTTCTACTTCAGACAAAAGAGTTCATACATCATTGGATGATTTTTTATTTAGTTTTTTTCATAACATTCATAACATTTACTGCTCATGTCAACATAACCCATAAAATTACCACATATGTATAGAGTGTTATTCACACCCATCTGAAAATATATGATTTACAAAGTATTCATTACATTGATTTATTTTAGCTGAAACTTTGGCACCATTGGAACTAAATCAATCTTATTATGAACAATCCATGAATCCTGGAGGAACGCTCTTTCAACTTGTCTGCACTACTGTTGTACGTACAGTACAGTAAAATGACAATAAGCTTAATATTGATATTGATATTGATATTGATATATTGTATTATAACATACCAATTAAAAGGACTAACCCACATTTAATGATTGAACTTAAGTGTTGATTTCAGGGTCTCTGCACATTTCTGACAAGCAAATATAATGAAATAATAAATAAATAAATAAATACATTTTAAGACCATTTTAAGATCTTTGAGTATAAAAATAAGACCACTACCGTGGAACAAATATGTATAGTAAAAAAAAGGCACACTCTATGTTAAGTTGAAGGCATATCGTCTGCAGAACCCACAGTATTTCTGCCTTTAGCATAGCGGTTGAACCCACAGTATTTGTACCTTTAGCATAGCGGTTGAACCCACAGTATTTCTGCCTTTAGCATAGCGGTTGAACCCACAGTATTTGTACCTTTAGTATAGTGGTTTAATCCACAGTATTTCTGCCTTTAGCATAGCGGTTGAACCCACAGTATTTGTACCTTTAGCATAGCGGTTGAACCCACAGTATTTCTGCCTTTAGCATAGTGGTTTAATCCACAGTATTTGTACCTTTAGCATAGCGGTTGAACCCACAGTATTTGTACCTTTAGCATAGCGGTTGAACCCACAGTATTTCTGCCTTTAGCATAGCGGTTGAACCCACAGTATTTGTACCTTTAGCATAGCGGTTGAACCCACAGTATTTGTACCTTTAGCATAGCGGTTTAATCCACAGTATTTCTGCCTTTAGCATAGCGGTTGAACCCACAGTATTTGTACCTTTAGCATAGCGGTTGAACCCACAGTATTTCTGCCTTTAGCATAGCGGTTGAACCCACAGTATTTGTACCTTTAGCATAGCGGTTGAACCCACAGTATTTGTACCTTTAGCATAGCGGTTGAACCCACAGTATTTCTGCCTTTAGCATAGCGGTTGAACCCACAGCATTTGTACCTTTAGCATAGCAGTTGAACCCACAGTATTTGTACCTTTAGCATAGCGGTTTAATCCACAGTATTTCTGCCTTTAGCATAGCGGTTGAACCCACAGTATTTGTACCTTTAGCATAGCGGTTTAATCCACAGTATTTCTGCCTTTAGCATAGCGGTTGGGGTGAATGCAGCTAAAGCACTAAAGAGACACTAAAGGCAAAGCTGTCGTTGCACTTACATTTGTTGGGGTGAACGTTGTCATGGGGGCCGTTGTTGTCTGACTAGCATCATAGTGTGTCTGCTTTAACCCTTTCATGTGAGCGTCATTGTTCCTAACATCACGTCTTTACCACATACTTTACATAGCGCTTCATATTCACACCTTGTTTTTGATAAACAACTGTTGTATTTCAGCTCCTCAAACACACTTATCACTGAACTGTCACTTCCTCGTCTGCGTTCATGTTCACGTATATCTGTTCCAAACACTTCTTCTTTGTCTGTTCTACTCAATGACGTTAATGTTGGCTAAAAGGACACACTTCCCCCTGCAGTGTGATTCCTGCACTATTAGAAACAGACGGCTCTATGATAGAGCAAACATCTACTTTTTCAGCAAACGACGCTAGCTAAATAAATAACTAGCGCAGGAAAAAAATCCAGACATGTGTTTTTCATTAACCGTAAGCTACCCTGATGAAATGTAATACCTCCTATGTGAAATTTAATGCCATACTTCAAAAAATAGTGAAATATAATGCTTTTAAGGCCTTAAAAACCACATATGTGACCCGCCACCACGAAACCAGGCATAAGTCGCGCTGAGCCGTTCAGAGCTACAGCCAAATTTAGGCTGGAAGGCGATTTCTTATTTGTGTTTACACCTTATCAAAAAACGGTACCTTAACACCTCTATTTTCAGTTCCTGTGGTCATTACATTGAAATCCAATCAATAAAGGTGTTTATTGAGTCAATTATTTAAGCGGCGACAAAAGTTTAGGGATTGCTGAGCAAAGACAAAGACGACTTCCACCTCTTTTCGCCGAACAAACCAATCTCCGTTCCGTGGGTAAACACCCAAGTGTTTGGTACGAGGTAAAAGCTTATATTGAATACTCTGTCCAATGTCGTAAGCCAAATGATTATAATACGTTGCACTTCTGTCCTATTATTATAATATATAAAACTTCTGTGACATGTCCATCAGTGTCCTTTAACATCTGTGAATATTTTTTGTCAATCGGATACGAATTATTATGCGTTGCTAAAGACTTCCTACCCCAAAACAGTCCAAAATTTAACGGACAATATCTAAAAATATGCAAATTGCTAAATGTGTCCAAATGTGGATATTAAAATGACCATAACTTTGGTTCTACTTGTGATAGAAACATCATTTTTTCACCATCTTAAACCTTAGTTTCCACTCTACCAAGCTACACAGATAACTCAGTTTTGATTTCCAGACACTTATGCCTGGTTTCGTGGTGGTGGGTCACATATTGTAAATAAGAATTTTTAAGGATCCACAGAGACCCTGGATTTAAATCTTTCTGGATGCACTGAATTGGCATAAGTTTAGCCTCGGCTAATTTATTGAATTAATAGGAGAGGATGAAAATGATACTCGCTCCTGAAATGACACAACAGACAGACGTTCAAGCTGCTGATGAAGGTTAAATTTACTAACTGACCATTAGGGGCGCTATTAATTATCTGCATGTTTGTTAAAAAACAACAACAACCACCCCACGCACACATTTCCACCTGTTGTTATTTGTTGAAGTGACGGAGCTGATGGTTGACGCACGAGACAAATGAACCGACCCAAACCTCCAGACCTGCCTGAGGTTAAGGTCACGCTAGTATTTTTTTTTTTTTTTTTGTCATCCACCAAAGACACAAATGTCTCAACGTCCACGACCAACAGCAGTGGAGTTTTGCAGGACGCCATTGTTGTGTTGTGGACTGTATTTAACTTATGCTGTTTACTCTAACTCTGAATCCAGTTTATTTTAAAATGACAGGTTGATAATACATTGATGCAGAGACAACTCTACATATCAGTGTCTACGCTACAGCACCTACGTCATGTTATAGTATCGCTTGGAACCTCAGCAGAGTAAACCCCAAAAATCTAGGTCCAGATACCATGGGACCAGGTCATTTTTTATAGTGGAAACGCACCAAAGCAAGTAGAATGGGATTGAACTAACAAAAACACGCCTTATGACAACATGCATGTTACATGGACTAAATCACAGTTTTAACCAGTTTATACTAAATATACTGAGCTGGTGCATGGTTGTGGTCCATGTCTTCATCGTCCTTCTACTGTCTGCTTCAAATCTGACACCTTTGTTTAGAGATTGTTCTTCTTCTATGATGCTAACTGGAAGAATGTGAATATGAAAGGGCGTGTAGAACCACCTGTGGACCTTATTCACCTCCAACATTCAAAAGACTTTCAGGGGTACACTTGTTGCTACACACAACACTTTCCCAACGGCAACTCACTGCTGCGTCCCAAACTGTACTCCCTCAAAGAGGAAAAAATCGTACCGTGGACAGACCTTACATCGTTTCCCCAAAGATAAGCCAGTTCTGCGTGAATGAATCAAAAACATGCAGAGGGATCCTGGTCCATATTTTACGGTAAGATAAGGATAATTATTTCCACTGAAATGCATTAGATAACAAATTAAGCTTAGCTTACCAGACTAGCATCAATGATAAATAATGCTAACAGCCATCTAATCAACCTAATGTCACGATGAAATAAGAAAAAAGATGAATGTGTACTTACATATCACGACATTCTATATGCTATTTCACAATTATTCTTTCCATTTTGTGTTTAGTGTACCGATGGCTGTCAGTACTGAGGCTATGCTAGCTGTGCCATTAGCCTACTGAAACTTTATGTAGCCTTCAACCCAGTTACTGTAGCCTTTCAGCAAGACAGCCCAGGAATATTACAGTCCTTACATGCCCATTTTTCAACAATATCAATCATTAATGACGGAGAGATTGGTGATCCAAACTGATGGCATGTTGACAAACCAAACCTTCACTGAAGCTAATGATTGACAACATATGGAACTGTGTACTTCTGTTTAACTTCCGTACCCCTCAAGTGTAAAAATGGCCGAATTGTCTGGGAGTCGAACAATCATTGGATTTTGTTCCTACGCATGTAAACTGAGATTTCTCAGAAACTCCAGTCAGGTCCTTATCTGGATTATTTCCAATATCTGGACTTAGATGTGACTGTAAACAGACTGGATACAGGTCACATGTTAGAGGAAATATTGGATACAGGTCATGTGGGTGAAAATGAGCTGCAGTTTGAATGCAGCCTTCGACACCCAGATCCTGGTGCAGAATCTGAACCTTAGTCCAGAAATAGAATCAATAGAACCAATGGAAACATTAGAATATATAGGATCAATTGAACCAATTGAATCAATAGAACCAATAAAATCAATAAGACCAATAGAACCAATTGAACCAATGTAACCAATTGAATCAACAGAACCAATAGGATCAATAGAACAAATTGAATCAATAGAAATAATACAATCAATGGAATCAATAGAATCTGGTGGTTTTTCAGGGTCATTTTTAGAATGAAGCGCTTCATGTCTACATCATTTGACTAAAAACATGTGACATCACATCATCATCATCATCATTATCATCATCATCATCATCATCATCTGTTCTGCACATCTTCAGCAAAGAAACAAATAAAAAACACAAAACGGAAGAAGAAGAAGAAGAAGAAGAAGAAGAAGAAGAATGGGTCATTACGACAGAGTGTGTTTAAGCAAACTATCGACTGTAAAAATAAATAAATAAATTCCTTATCGCAGTGACCCTGAGTGGAGGAAGACGAGGCCGAGCGCCACCGTCCTCACCGTCACACGCTCGAAACTGCAGGAATTTGAAGGAAATTCTTTTTTTTGTGTGTTTTTTGTTTTGTGTTTTGTTTTTGGTGGGTAAATGAAGCCTGACTGGTAACAATACTAATTGATTGGTCATTGTTGGTGATAATACGGCGTGCCGGCCCTCCAAGCATCAGCTGCGCCGCCTTCAATGGAGCTTTTTCTGCTCGCAGCTGCGGCGAAGAAAGAGGCAGAAGAAGAGGAAAAAAAAAGACACGAGTATGAGATAAAAATCTGATATTGTGATTATTAGCAGGTCGATCGATTTCCCCGTTGGAGCCGCTTGTGACGTTGGGGGTGTGTGGGGTGTGTGTGTGGGGGGGTCACAGACAGATGATCGCATAAATTAATGCTGCATTTCCACACGACTCCTGCCTCCTTTGTTCGACTATTTTAGAATAAACTCACACTTGTACGTTTGAAATGACACAATGCAGCAGTTTTATCACAATGATATATATATATATATATGTGTGTGTGTGTGTGTGTGTGTGTGTTCCTGTCTTTACGGGGACATTGATCTGTTTACACAGTCATGACAAGGGGACATCTGACACTATGGGGACCCAAATTCAGGTCCCCACAAGGTTAAATATAAATGTGTGTGAAGTTTGGAAATGTATGCAACTGAATATAAATACATAAATAGATTTTCTTCTTGAAGTCCCCATAAAGCACGAGGGAAACAGGTGCAAAATGAAACATGTATATTTGAAAGGTTTGAAGCTGTTTTTATGTATTTATTTTAAATACAAAAATGTGCATTTATTTATTTATTGTTAATTACATTTATTTTTTAAATAGATTTTCTTTCTTTCTTTATTTGTGTATTTAAAAAATATGTGTTTATGTTTATGTAGTGATGACGACAAACTTGGTCCTCATGTGACATGGAAAACAGTGTGTATTTGTATATATGCTTGTTTTCATATCTTTATGGGGACATTGATCTGTTTACACAGACACACCATGGGGACCTCTGACAGCATGGGGATCAAAATTCACGTCTCTACAAGAGTTGAATATAAATGTAGGTCCTCACTAGTAAAATACAAATGTGTGTGAAGTATGGAAATGTATGCAAATTATGTCCCCTATAAATACATAAATAAGTCCCCATAAAGCATGAGGGAAACAGGTGCAAAGTGAAAGATGTATTTTTTGAAACATTTGAAGATGTTTACTTATTTATTTCTTCTTAAATAAAAATATTTTTTTCATTTACTTTTTTTAAATATATTTTTAAATATTTTTTATTCTTATTGATTAATATAAAAAGATGTATTTACATTCACTAATCAAGTGATAATTATTAAACTTGGTCCTCATGAGACTTGGAAACCAGTGTGTGTGTGTGTGTGTGTGTGTGTGTGTGTGTGTGTGTTTGTGCTTTTATCTGAAAACCATCTCTGTTTTCTTGTTGATTAAGTGAACGTAAACGCCTGATCGTTATGACTTTACACGACTTTTCGTCACATTTAATCAGATTTTCCAGGCGTGTACGACACAAACGGGCCTAATTGGAAAACGTGAAATAATGACATCATCTACAGAGTGATGGAAGTACAGTTCTCATTGCATTTGTATTATTTATTTGTGTAACATTTGAGCTGAGGCCTGTTGAACACTGACCATATGAAAATACAAAGCACTGTGATGATGCTTTTACTCTTTTTATGAAGAGTCAGGAACCTTTTAACGCTTGTATTTAGGACAAAATGCTTCCATTTCATTCAATTTGATCTAATTTTGAACGTCCAATAGCAGCACAAGACTGATTATATACATATAAGAAATATTATAATAAAATACTGCAATATAATGAGGGGAAAAGCAGGTGTTTAAACATTAGATAGAACAAAGTAATAATAATAATGATAGAAAAATGAAGAGTTTTAGAATAAACCATGACAACCTTTATTGTCAGTGTGTTTACAGTGAAATTAGGAATTAGGTTAGAATATAATGTAATATAAATGTATATTACGTTATATTACATTATCATTATATAACGTCGGCTAAATGTAGTTTAATTGTGCCTCACAATGACAATAAAACTATTGTATTGTATTTTATCTATATAATATAGAATAAAATATAGAACAGAGCATCATTTCAGTGGGTTTTAGAGATGTTTTAAATTGGACTTAATTTTATATTTTGTGGCTTTAATGGATGCAAACACACTGGATGTTTAGGCTTTTTACAAAATGATGCATATTTTCCCGATTATTATCAGACACAAACACACACACACACAAATATGAAACAGTGATGCATGTGTGTGTGTGTCTGTGTGTGTGTGTGTGTGTGTGATATTTCTGTTGATTTCTTTTGCATTAAAACACTTGAATTCTTCTTATTTCCTCTCTTTCCTATATTTCACATGACATTTGTGTTCAGGCCTCAGCTGGGTTTCATCTGCTGTTGCATAACGTTCATATAAACTACATTTTCTGTCTTTTTTTATTTATTTAGTTTAGCTTTATCTACAATTTTCCCTTATGAAACAAAATATATTTCTCCATATATTGACTATCAATATACTGCTGCCTGAAATTGAACATAAAAATATATGTATATAATATACAGAAAAAATAATGACATAGTTAAAAATACATAAAAGGAATTGCCACTTTCCATATATTGAGACATATATGGCAATATATGTATTCATATATGTTGATATAGATATTTAGTAATACACTTAATAACATGTGGATATATATATATATATATATATATATATATATATATATATATATATATATATATATATATATATATATATATATATATATATATATATATATATGTGTGTGTGTGTGTGTGTGTGTGTGTATACACATATTTTGTGAAGTGTGTATCTAAATATATGTAATTGTATTAAATAATAAATGCACTTCAAATTAAATGTGGAAAGAAATTGAGTTTCAATGTAAAAATCAAGAGCAGCTTTTGTCTTCAGTTGAATATATGTTTGATATTTGTTAATATATGATTAAATCATATATTGGATAATATATGCACTACTTTACCATATGAGAATATATTCTTTTTAATATAATGCATTATATTTGCAAATATATTGGCAGATATTTTGGTTTCATAAGGGTTGGAACAGGTTTTTTTTATTTTTTGTCTTCATTAGGGGGTGTTTCTGATGGTTTTTCTTTTTTCCCTCCTCCTTTACTCCTCCAGACCAAAGTTGCTCCCAAGAGGAAAACATGGCCGAAAGCGGAGACACTTTATTTCCTGTCCGTCAAGTTGAGAAAAAAAAGAAAGAGAGAGGAAAAAAAAAGAGAGAAAAGTTCGGAAGTTTTTAATTTTTTTGCGCAGCTGCTGTTGTTTCGGACGCGGCTCCGCAGGTTCATGATTCAAACCCCAGCTGAAAATATTCCCGGTGCAGTGTGCATTACATATGGAGCAGACACAAAGTAATAATAATAATAATAATAATAAAGAACACATTCTCTAAAATCCTATCATGACATGGGCAAAAAATCAGGCTAAACATGAAGTGAAAAAAGGACTTAAAATGAGATATACTACCATGGATGTTGGGAACATTTTCAAATCGCTGTTTCGCATCTATAAGACAACAAAATTACTAATGCAGCATCACAATTCTCTGCACACACACATGCACACACACATTCACGCACACATATACAACAACATAAAAAAAGCTAACAAATTAAATGCACGGACTTTTTTCCCCCTGCAAGTTACTGTAGAAAAAAAACACACAACTTTCGGTGCAAAAACAGTAGAAACACAAACATCTGCAGCTTTTTTTTTTTTTGGTTTTGTTTTACTGCCGTGCAACTCTAAGGTTAACAGAATACAAATAAAAACACACTAGTGGAGCCTTTTTTCCCCTTTTATGCTCCTCTACAAAAAAACCTTCTTTGGCATCACACTAAATCTTCATATTTTCAATGTGAATTTAAATAAAAAAGCAAAAGAAAAACAGGCAAATGTGAGCAGCAGAGCAGCTCCTTACCGCGGAGAAATCCAGTAAGTCACTCAGTTCCTTGTCTGTTCCTAAAGCTGCCATCCGCTGTTGGTGATGCATGTTTTAAGCCAAATCACACGCACCTAAAACATGGAAACAAATGGACAGATAGATGGATAGAAGAGGAGAGGTGGACAGACTGATAGATAGATGGAGAGATGGAGAGATAGAAGGAAAGGGGAGCAGATAAGAGGAAGACCTCGGCTGTTTTGCGCACCGCTTTTTTTCCTCCACAGCGAAATAAATCCAGTAAAAAAAGCAGCAGAAACACGCGTCGATCACAGATGGTTCATCACGGAGCGACACGGAGCGTGGGGTGGGCTCTTCGGTCCCTCAGTAGTAGCCTCAGTCCTCAGACCCGGGCTCCGTGTTGCTTTGGAATCAAGAAGAAGAAGAAGAAGAAGAAGAAAGCACTCCGGAAAAAAAAGAAAAAAGCTGACAGGAAATCAACCACGGGACGGGAGTGTTTTCGCGTGGGTTTCTGTGCGTGTTTCCCCTCCACAGAAGCCCAAAAGTCCACACCGAGCTGTCCGCGTCAGGGCGCAGTGGCTCCGCCGCGGACGGATGCCATATAAATAAATAAGACGCTGCGTCTCCGTGAACGCACCGCGCCTCCGAGGAAGAAGAAGAAGAAGAAGAAGAAGAAGAGGAAGAGGAGGACAAAACACAAGCGTCCTAGTCTGGACCGGACCGGACTGGAATGGAATGGAATGGTCCCCCCTTCTGATCGGCTCAGATCGGCTCGGCTCCGGTGGCTGCTGCCGCTGGTGAAGACGCAGGACGGATCCCGTGCGCGTCTGGCACCGCCTGGGCGTCAGTGAACGCGTCCGTGCGGCCGCTTCGCACAGACCTGCCGCCGCGTCCGCTGACGGAGCCGCTGCGGGAGGAGCGCACAAAACTGCCGCGGAAAAAACACACTAATGTAGGGGAAGGAAATTTGGGTTTGTTGCTTTGATTGATTGGCTGATTGGTGCCTTCAGTTGGACTCGGAAAGGAGAGTGACGGAGAGGAAATGGCGCCCCAAAAAACTCCAACAGATCAAACTTTTATTGTCTGATTTTAACACCCATCCATCTGCTGTTATGTGTATTTGTATTTTTTTTACTGGCTGATGGTGTGTGTAGAGTGTGTTTGTGTGTGTGTGTGTGTGTGTGTGTGTGGGGGGGGGGGGGGGGTCCAGTTTTCAATGGATCTATTTAGGTCACAGAAAAAACTGAAAACACCTGACAGTCACATGGAAAGTTTGATAGAATAAAAGTCAAAGTATCTGTTGGTTTTATCATAAATGTGTTATTCCTGTCGCTTTTATCTGGGGTCAAAGGTCAGCAACCGTGATGTCACTGGATGTTGTTTTGAATCCTCTGTATCGGCCGCCATCTTGTTTAGTTACTTTGTTTGCTTGTTTGTTTATTTTTTTTTAATCACAACAGAAGTGACAGTATGTGACAATAAACTAAGAAAACGCAGTGTTATCCATTAAAAGTGCAGTGAAAGTGTGTCCATCGCCCCCTGGTGGTGACACGTGGTACAGCGCATGAACCTGCGTCCACCTGTTTTAAAGAGGGAGGAGCATTTTGGGAGGTCAAAGGTCAGCAGTCTACCAACTCAACCGTGGCATCAGTTGATGCAGTTTTGAAGCTTCCATACCGGCTGCCATTTTGTTTTTTGTTTATTTAATGACAACAGCAGTGACAGTACGTGACAAAAAAAGCAAATGCAGTGATGTCCGTTAAAACTCAAGTTGAAGTGTGTCCATATATGTATATTCTAATGCATTTTAAGGTGTGTTTGGTGGATTTTTGTGTAGTTTTGCATAGTTTTTTGTATATTTTATTGCACTTCACTGTATATTTGATGTATTTTTGTGTAATCTTATATAGATATATGTATATTTGACTACATTTTAGGGTTTGTTTGGTGTTTTTTTGTATAGTATTTGCATATTATAGTGCATTTTAGGTTAAAGTTTTTGTATATTTAAAGGTATGTTTGGTTTATTATCTGGGGTCAAAGGTCAGCAGTCTTCCAACTCAACTGTGACGTTGGTTGATGCAGTTTTAAAGCCGCCGTATCGGCCGCCATCTTGTTTTTTGTTTATTTAATGGCAACAGCAGTGACAGTATGTGACAAAAAAACTAAGCAAACGCAGTGACATCCATTAACAGTGCAGTTGAAGTGTGTCCATCGCCCCCTCGAGGACACAGGTGGTACAGCACATGAACCTGCGTCCACCTGTTTTAAAGAGGGAGGGGCATTTATAGACAAATCAGTGATGTTTTAAAAGACAAATCATGTTCAGCTGAAAATGCCTATTATTATTATTATTATTATTATTATTATTATTATTATTATTACCTTCGCCAAGGAGGTTATGTTTTTACCGGCGTTTATCTGTTTGTCTGTTTTTCTGTGTTCAAGATAACTCAAAAACTTATGGACGGATTTTGATGACATTTTCAGGATATGTTGGAAATGTGAACAGGAAGAACTGATTTCATATTGGGGGTGATCGGGGTGGGGGGGGGGGGTCTACCTTGGCGGAGGTCTGTGCTCTTAGAGTGCCTTTCTAGTTATTATTATTATTATTATTATTATTATTATTATTATTATTATTATTATTATTATTATTATTATTATTATTATTATTATTATTATTATAACTCTGCTGTTTGTTTGTCTATATGCAACATAACAAAAAAATTCTGGGTAGATTTGGCTGAAATTTTCAGGAAACTTTGAACAAGAAACAAGTGATGAAAAATTTGGTGGTGATTGGTGAGGGGGCTGATCTGCCTTGGTGGTGTCTGTGTTCTCTGCTCTAAATATTATTATTATTATTATTATTATTATTATTATTATTATTATTATTATTATTATTATTATTATTATTATTATTATAGGGGTATTGTTTTTAAGTTGTTTTGTTAGTTTTTCTGCAGCTTTAAACAAAAACTATTGGACTGATTACCATGAAGTTTTCATTTTCAGTAAAGGTGTGAGATGGTTCCGAATAGATCATATTACATTTTGGTGAATGTAGGTCAAAGGTCACAGTTACCAAAATGTGTTTTTGCAATGATAAAAAATAGGACATTTTGTTTGTTTTTGATTGAAGACACAGATGACCCGTGGTCTTCCTGTGTTTACAGCTACGTTGTGTAGTTGTTGTGTAGTTGTGTGTTATGTTGAGGTCGTGGTGGCTGTGAATATTAATTTTGGATGAATGTGTTTCAGGAGGATGATTTATACTGGTGTTAGTGACACTGGTTTGGCCTCGGTTCTTCTTCTTAGAATTATTATTATTCTGTGATAAATAGCAAAACTGTTCCTTCCGCCTTTGTTAAACAAGCCACTGAAAAGCACTGAAGCTAATGCTAACACTGGGGCTAACAGTGAAAAGCTCAGGGAACAGCAGGTAATTTCAGCCACTGGATAAAAGTAAACACACAGATTAATGCCTGTAACGTCAACTTTATGTAAGGTCTAAACACAGTGATTAAAGCTAGCTAGCAAACAGTCAGCTAGCTTACAGACCATATAAACAAGTACCAGATAATGTCTGCGTCCGAAATCACTCCCTAACCCCGATGGAGAGGTTAACTCACGCCCTTCTACTTCCGGTCCATGGGTGCTTAGCTCGCAAAAAAATTGAATGGGAGTGAATGGAGCTAGTCAAACTAAATTCGGATTCTGTTTGACAAGTGTTCTGAAATTCACATATGATATTAATAAAAAATATTTGATGTATCATAGGCAGACCACCTGTTTTTGATGGGAAGCAAACGTGATGTTAGGTTTTATGTGGGCTTAGTAAGAGACTACAATGTATGTGACGTCACACCCGCTCAGCTGTGGTGATGTCACATGTGCGCCATTTTTTTTACATTTATTTTTACATATTATAGTACTATTTATGGTATGTTTACTTTATTTTTATGTTATTTTGCATAGATTTTTGTATATTTTACTGGATTTCAGGGTATGTTTGGTGTATTTTTGTATAGTATTTGCATATTATAATAGATTTTATGGTAATTTTAATGTATTTTTGTCTCGTCTTATATAGTTTTTTGTGTATTTTCCTTTATTTTATGGTATGTTTAGAGTAGTTTTGTGTAGTTTTGTGTAGTTTTTTGTATATTTTTACTAAATGTAGTATATTTTTGTGTATATTAGTGTTGTGTGTTGTTTTGTGTATTTTAGTACGTCTTAGGATATGTTTGGTGTATTGTACTGTAGCTTTATACATTAACCTTCTGCAACACTGACCCTAACAGATGACCTTTCACCTCCTGTTTGCATTTCCTGTTTGGAGCCTCTTTCAGGTCCACACTTTCCCAACAGAAGGACCTGGTCTCACATCTGCATCTGCCTGCACACACGAAAAGACTGGCCTATTTCTGCAAATTACACCCAGTGTGTGTGTATGTGTTTATACGTGTGTCTGTGTGTGTGTGTGTGTGTGTGTGTGTGTGTGTGTGTGTGTGTGTTGCAGCTGTAGTGCTCCTGTCCCTTCACTGCTTTTCACTGAAGTGGCGTCGACGCCATCGAAGACAGTTTGTGTTAAAGCGACATTAGAGATGCAGTGGACAGTGAACGCACCACGACACCTGCTGACCAGTAGAAACACTGAACCTGGTTCTACTGCAGAACCGTTTAGTCCCAGGTGGACGTAGACCGGGATGGGGACTGGGATGTGGGCAGGGGTTGGGATGGAGTCTGGGATTGGAATGAGGATGTGGACAGGGACCAGGATGGAGACAAAGAGCAGGACAGGGACTAAGATCAGAATATTGACTAGGACATGGACTGGAATGAGTACCGGGATGGGGAGGTGGACTAGAATAGGGACTGGGGTGGAGACTGGGATGGAGACATGGACAGAGATGAGGATGTGGACAGGAATTGGGATGGAGAAGTGGACTGGAATGAGTACTGGGGGTGGAACCATGGGCCAGGACAGGGACAAGGACTAGGATGGGGACCAGGGCAGAGACTGGGATGGGACCCAGATGGGGACATGGACTGGAACAGGGACAAGGAACGGAACAGGAACTGCCATGAGGACATGGACTGGGACCAAGATGGAGACAAAGGCCAGGACAGGGACATGGACTGGAATGAGTACTGGGATGGGGATGTGGACCAGGACAGTCTCTAGCTGTGTTTCCATGACAGTTTTTCGTAAAACAATAGTAAAATTCCTAAAATTTCGACAGAGTACATTTGCTGTTTGAATGTGTTTCCATTGACAGTTGATCTGAGCAGGAGCGTCATTACTCCTGTGAAATATTATCCAGTGAGTTTTCACTGGTGGAAGATGAACCTTTTGATACTTGATACCACGCTGCATTTCTCTGCTGTTTGCTGTCTCTAAAAAGGCAGTTATAGTTTTCATGTGAATTATTTCCTGAAAAGTCTTCGTCTCCTCTGTTCATGTGTACCGCACCATTTTCACTCTGAGAGAAGTGATCATGTGACGTATAATTGCACAAAAAGTCTTTCCATTGCACTTTTGTGATATATCTGAATATTGAAACATCTGAAAAACCACCTCTTGAAAGTGTAAAAACTTTGTATCGATATTTGAGTGTTTTTTTTATTATTATTATTATTATTCAGGTGTTTCCATTAAGCAGTCTTTTATAGCAATATTTACATTTAGTGAATTTACAAGAGTAGATTCTGAGTCTTGGTTTGGATTCTGGTTCTGTTTACAGATGCAGCTCTTCAGCTAAAGTGAACTGACATCCCATAATTCCCACCCAGTATTTTACAGTTCTGATGGTAGACGTCCAGTTCCACTTCCTTCTCTGAAAAATCAAACCCGTCCAGTTTTTTTGTCCAATCAGATGTTTCTTTGAGACCGAATGTTTTCAGTACAATTCAGAAAAAGAATAATAGAAACAGACAAGGCAGTCAGAGACAGCAGACCTCCGCCAAGGCCTGATATAGTCCATATGACGTCAAAACGTGATGTAATTGAGCCATAGGTGTTGATCCATCTGATGTCTGAGGGTAAAAACATCAGATTCTATCTTGTCTCAACCTGTGATATTACCACTGATGCATTTTAGCTGTTGACCTTTAGTGTGACCTTGACCTTTGACCTTCATTGCTCAAAATCTAATGGGTTCTTCTTTGACCCATTATCTATCATTTCTGGAAGTTTCATCAAAATCAGTTCAGAACTTTTTGCGTAATCCTGCTGACAAACAAACAAACAAATAAATGGACCTGAATTTAAAAACCTCCTTAATGGAAGTAAAAAAAAAAAAACAAAGAAAACCTTCACTAATATTAAAGAGAACCACGAAAAACAAGAAAAAAAAATTTCCAAAAATGTACAAATAGAAGCTAAAAAAAGAAAAACGAAACATTCCACAAATTTTACAGAGATCAAAAGTAAATAAAAGATACCACATTTTCATCTCAGTTTTTGTTCCTTGTTAAATAAAGATTAAATATTTAATTAGAGCTAAACAATATATTATTTGAGCATCGACATCGCAATGTACATGTGCAATTTTTAAATATTTGTATATATATATATATTTATTTAAATTATTTATTTTTAATTTAATTTAAGAAAAAAAAATATTTTTATATATTAATTTCTTTCTATTTATTATTTAGATTTGTTATTTCAATTTTTTTCTTTTTTAAATGTATTTCTTATTTATTAATTTTATTTAATTATTTCAGCTACAAGTAGGACGACACTGAAATGTATGTTCTGTGTCGACCACTAATCTGTTTGACCGTTTGTGTCGACACCAGCTGTTATATACTCATGAGGATTTATTCATATAGCAAAACATATACATATACATATATATATATATATATATATATATATATATATATATATATATATATATATATATATATATATATATATATATATATATATATATACATATATATGCATATATAGCAGGTTTGAAAAAAATCGCAATCTCATTTTTTTCTAACATTGTGCAGCCGTATATTTAACATTTGAATCATACCAATAATATTATAATGACAAAAAACAGATAAATGTTGGCGTTCAAACTTCCACCTGAGGCTAAAACAGCTGTTGTTTGTAGCATGTGACGCTAAAAACAGTCCTGACGGTTCCTGTAGCTCAGCAGTGGGATCTGAAGTGAGTTAGCCTGAGTGTCAACAGGAAGTGGAGTTTCCAGATAAACTGAGTAAAAAAAACTAGTGTTTGGGCTCAGGTTAAAACCTGGAGTCGTCAAAGTACAGACCCGGTTCTGTACGTGCTGGGCTGATCCAGTTACAGCTGGTACCAAGGACGGGTCCGGTTTATCAGTTTACTCCTCAGTTCAAACAGTACGTTCTGACCCAAACCAGGCCAAAGCCGCACACGCTTACATAACATCCAATAACACGACCCGGTTTAGTCTGGACCGCCCAGCCTTGAACAAGCGGTTCTGGTTCAGTGGTTCTGGTCTGACCCATAACCAGGAACAAGCAGTTGTGGTCCTGTGGTTCTGAACCTACACCAAACCAGGATGAGGTAGTTCTGACCCAGAATCAGGAACAGTTGGTCATATGTGGGTCAGAACATTGATGGGTCAGTTTGACTTCAGTAAAATCAGAACATTGATTCTTTTTATTTTCTATAAACATGTGACTTTTCCTTTAGTCAAAATAAAAACAACAGTAGGAATATTATCGTACGTTTGTTTCCATTTTTTCTGTAGTTTTTGAATCTTTTTTTCAAGGTTTTCCTTCAATAATTCACATGTTTGTTTCATTTAAATGTGACTTTTTCCGCTTTAACATTAATGTCCATAAATATGTGGACATCTGTGAACCAGGACGTCGTCATGACAACAGGTTGTTGAAGTCAAGATCCTGTTTCCATGATCCCAAATATGATGGTGTGTTCAGGTTCCTCTACTAATCCTAGTGTTCCATCAGGTATGACGATGCGTTCAAGGTCTTCTGCTAATGCCTACATTCCACTTGGTATGATGATGCATTCAGGTTCTTCTACCAATCCTACTGTTCTATCAGATGCAACGCTGCCTTCAGGTTCTTCTGCTAATCCTAGTGTTCCGGGATGATGCATTTAGGTTCCTGTACTAATCCTACTGTTCCATCAGATACGATGATGCGTTCAGGTTCTTCTGCTGATCCCTACATTCCATGAGACCTAACATTGCATTCCAGTTCTTCTGCTAATGCCTACATCCCACTTGATATGATGATGCATTCAGGATCTTCTGATAATCCAACGATGTGTTCATGTTCCTCTGTTAATCCAAGTGTCCTGTGATGATGCGTTCAGGTTCCTCTACTAATCCTCATGTTCCATCAGATACAATGTTGCCTTCAGGTTCTTCTGCTAACCCTAGTTCTCCATCAGATACAATGATGCGTTCAGGTTCTTCTGCTGATCCATACATTCCATGAGATACAACGATGCGTTCAGGTTCCTCTACTAATCCTTGTGTTCCATCAGGTATGACGATGCATTCAAGTTCTTCTGCCAAGGCCTGCATTCCACTTGATATGATTCAGGATCTTCTACTAATCCCAGTGTTCCATCAGATACGATGTTGCCTTCAGGTTCTTCTGCTAATCCTAGTGTTCCATGATGATGCATTTGGGTTCCTGTACTAATCCTACTGTTCCATCAGATACGATGATGCGTTCAGGTTCTTCTGCTGATCCCAACATTCCATGAGACACAACAATGCATTCCAGTTCTTCTGCTAATGCCTACATCCCACTTGATATGATGATGCATTCAGGATCTTCTGCTAATCCTAGTGTTTCATCAAATATAACGATGCGTTCAGGTTCTTCTGTGCAGTAAATGAAGCATGTGGACATTCCAGGCATGAGACGGAGGAAGGGGCGGGGTCAAAAGTGGCGGTCAACGAAACAGCGGGGGCCAAGTCACCGAGAGGAATTAATGCTGTAAACGCACACTCCTGCAGAGACACACACACACACACACACATGCATATTCATGGTGCACACACACACACACACACACACACACACACACACACACTGGGCGGTCGCCGGCGCTCTGGAACTGTGTGTTTTTGCCAAACACCTGTGTAATCGTACAGCTGTGGAGGATGCTGGGAAAAGGCCGGGGAACCCAACACCGCACAGCTAATGCTCTTTGATTCCACCCGGATCGCTCAGTGAGGGAGGGGGGAGGGGAGGGGGAGGGGGGGAGGGGGGGGAGGGGAGGGGGAGGGGGGGTCTGGAACATTCCTCTGTCCTCGTCCTGATCATGAACTCACAGAGCTCCCCCTGTCTGTAGGACCGCCACCACCACAGAAGAATAGCGCCACCCATGTGACACCTGAACGCCTCATTGGCATCAGCATTAACCCTTTGGTATAAGCCCCGCCCACAGACCGTTTCCAAGGTTACAGGTTTGGTTTTTAACTTTAGCCAAAGATAAAAACAGCAAATATTCAATAATAACTGTCATGTTTTAACGCTTTAAATAATGTGTTTGTGATATAAACAAACATTAAAAAACACAAATAAACTTTTCTACATAAAAATTCTATTTATTTATTTATTTGTTTGTTTGTTTATTTGTGTTTTCCCTCCTGTCGTCTGTCAGTGAATTGCACCACCATTGGTTCATATTCATTATTATTTTTAGTTCTAGTCAAATGTTAAATGTGTCACTTGGTTGAAGGCTGTTCACTGTTTATTATAGGATGGTTTTAGTGGATGAGTCACAATTTAAAGGTAACTTTTCATTCTGACCTAAAATAAATGATGAAAAATAATCTGACCTTGAAGAGTAAAGTGTGTTTAATGTGTTCAACTGGACACTAGAGGGTTCAACAACACAACAGTACACAACAGTACACAACAGTATACAACAGTACACAGCAGTACACAACAGTACACAACACTACACAGCAGTACAAAACTCTACACAACAGTATACAACAGTACACAGCAGTACACAACACTACACAACACTACACAGCAGTACAAAACTCTACACAACAGTACACAACAGTACACAACAGTACAAAACACTACACAACAGTACACTGGTGTATGAGTGTGTGTGAATGGGTGAATGTGAAGCTAATGTAAAGTGCTTTGAACACCATGAAGGTGGAACAGAACTATAGAAGTGCAGAACATTTACCATTTACAACAGTTAACCCTCTGTGTGCTACACATCTATTACTGGGTTGTTGTCATGTGCAGTTTCTTATTTACATGTTACATCATTTTCATTTTAAGTCATTTGTATTTTTAGTCCTTTCTGTTTTAAATTATGTTTGTTCTACGCCTAAGTCCTTTTTATTTGAAGTCCATTTTTGATTTAAATCCTTGCATTACAATCATTTTCATTTTAAGTCATTTTTATTTTAAGTCCTTTTTTTGTTTTAAGTTATTTTTTTCTACATACTATTCTTTTTTATTCCTTTTTAGTTTAAGTCTTTTTCATCTTAAGCCCAATTTGTTTTAAGTCCTTTTTATTTTCATTCCTTTTTTATTTAAATCCTTGCATTACAATCATTTTTAATTTTAAGGCGTTTTCATTTTAAATGCTTGCATTTTAATAATATAACAATAAATGAATTAATGAATAAATACATAAATTAATTAATAATAGTAATAATAATACATTTTATTTGTATAATACTTTTCCTGGCACTCAAAAAAACTTCATATACAACACAATAAAAGCCAACTACGATAAAAAACAGCATTTAAACATTAAAAGTTATCTTAAAATTGTAAGTAAATGTTACTTTAAGTTGCAATTGGGGCCTTATCATTCTCAAACTATCTTGAAAGTTTCATCAAAATCCACTATACACATAGAACTATAAAAATAGAAAAGAACTATAAACAGAACTATAAATAGTTATAATATAGATATAATATATATAAACATAGAATAGAACTATATAGAACAATAAAGCAAATGTTTTAAATACTATATAGATCTATAAATATACCATATATTTATAAATATAGAATAAATCTATGAATATAGATTGGAACTCTAAACACAGAATATAAACATAGATTTGAACTGACAGAAAACAATAAATACAATAGATCTGTAAACAGAACTATGAACATAGAACTATGAATATAGAACAGAACTATGAACATAGAACTATAAATATAGAACAGAGCCATAAACAGAACTATAAATAAAGAACAGAACTATGAACATAGAACCATAAACATAGAACAGAACTATAAATATAGAACCGAACTTTGAATTTTAAGGTCAAGTTAAAGTCAAACCTGTGTCTGTTTTATTCAGACGTGTCTTGTGTTTTTCTTCTGGATTTTAAATGGACATAAATACAGTAAAACTGACAAAACTTATACTTTATAAACAGAAGGAAGTGGCCTGAACCTGACCCTCACACACACACACACTCTCAGACACCTGTGTAAACCACTGCCACCATCTGCTTGGCACTTGCCTTCTTATCCCAAAAAACACCAAAACCAGGCATAACACACACACACACACACACACACACACACACACACACACACACACATACACACACACACACACACACCAGATTCGACACTGAATGAAAAGCTTCTCAGTGTTGTCGACCATTTAACGCTTCACACTACACATTTACACACATATACACACATATACACAACTGTACACACATATACATAAATATACACACCTGTACACACATATACACACATATACACAACTGTACACACATATACATAAATATACACACCTGTACACACATATACACACATATACACAACTGTACACACATATACATAAATATACACACCTGTACACACATATACACACATATACACAACTGTACACACATATACATAAATATACACACCTGTACACACACATATACATACACATACACATCTGTACACACATATACATGGGCGTAGTTTTAGCATGGATTAAGGGGACGCGTCCCCACCAATATCCAGCGATTGTTGTTTGGTCCCCACCAATATTTTTTGATCACTGGGGAAAAAGCGATCGGTCTCCGTCTTATTCACATAGCGGCGACGAAAGGGTTAACCAAAAGTTCCTTGCTGACACATGACCAATCTGATTGGCTGTGCCTTTCACGTCTTTCACGTGAGGCTCTAGGTTGTTTATTGTTGCTAGGAGCCAAAGACACTAGTAGTAGGAGGAGCGCCAAAACTGGAAGGCAAAGTATTTTCTGTCAACATTTTCCCCTGTAATCTGTAGTGTTACGTTATTAAACTACTGTGGCAGGCTTTGGTGCACCGTGGGTGACACTGACACATGACTGTCAAACACCAGTGAGATGGCAGGCAAAAGGAAGAAAGTGGACATACAGAGCTATTTTTCAAAGAAAGTTGTAAGTCAAACTACCACTCAATGACGGTTGGAACAATGCACGTTAGCAGGGAAAAGTCGCTAGTTATCAAGTTGTCTGCTACTGTATGATGGCAGCACAACTAGTACTAACTGCAGACACTAGTTGAATATTAATTTGCTGTTAAAACGATGTCCTGCTAACGATCTAAATTTTGTGACACAATAACTCCTCATCATTATTTATAACATTGAATACAT
Source organism: Siphamia tubifer (assembly GCA_020466265.1). Classification (NCBI taxonomy): domain Eukaryota; kingdom Metazoa; phylum Chordata; class Actinopteri; order Kurtiformes; family Apogonidae; genus Siphamia; species Siphamia tubifer. Next base: position 12,745,881 of record CM035794.1, read on the forward strand.
TAATGAGACAGATTTATCTGGGATCATTACTTTTGTTTTGTTTACACCAGTGTAAGAGTATTTATTTATTTACTACTCCTTGTTTTAAACATCTTTCATATAACCTGCCCTATACCATTGCTAAAGGAAAGTTCATTCTTTAAATATAAACCCACTTATAACTGCTTAATGCTGTATTGTTGAAAATACAGTAGGCCTACATTGTACTGATTTGTTTTGTGGAGACCTGTTTCATGGCAGAAGTAAACAGAAATCTAAACTATGCATGTGTGTCATTGATTGATTTGGTTGCAGGGGTGGAACTTCAGTACTTCAGTAAAAGTACAAGTTTTGTACTTCAGTAAAAGTACAAGAACCCTGCGAAATATTTTCTCAAGTAAAAGTAGAAGTATACAGAATGTATTTTACCTAACTAAAAGTACTAAATACTAACTTTTAAATGAACTTTTAAGTACAAGTTTTTGCTTTTTTTTTAGGCGGGGGGGGGGTTGGCTAGGTCCCCACCAATGTCAAAACCAAACCTACGCCCTTGCACATATACATACCTGTACACACATATACACACATATACACACCTGTACACACATATACACACATATACACACCTGTACACACATATACACACATGTACACACATATACATACATATACACACCTGTACACACACATACATACATATACACACCTGTACACACACATATACATACACATCTGTACACATATATACACACATATACACACCTGTACACACACATACACACATATACACACCTGTACACACACATATACATACACATCTGTACACATATATACACACATATACACACCTGTACACACATATACATACATATACACAACTGTACACACACATATACATACACACCTGTACACATATATACACACATATACACAACTGTACACACATATACACACATATACACACCTGTACACACATATACATACCTGTACACACTTGTACACTCACTACAGTACTCAGGTACAGTTTCCAGGTATCTGTACTTCACATTCCGGGCAATGGGACCTAAGTGCCATAAAAAAATGAACGCAAGTCAATGGAAAGATAAAAGTAATTTTCTGGTCCCGTTTGAAATGTGCTACGGTTTTCACATATGATGTCTGTGAATTTTAAAGATACATTTTCACATTGAGAAAGCACTCACTTTGGACAGCCACCCAAAGTTACGTTAGGTTTTATGTGAGAGTAAGTAATGGACTACAACGTTCGTCTCACAAATATGACGTCACCACCAAGCTTCACCATCAAACTCTTTGAAAATGGCTGTGACTTTGGCGAGCTTCACCTCCTTCTTTCAGGACGAAGGGAAGAGCATCAAACGTGGAGAAACCCACTTTAAATCGGGGCATGTGGAAAGTGGCAGCTACTCCGGGTTAGGGAAAGATTCTGCTGTGACGTCAGCTATACGACGTCTGATATGTAGTCCAAACAGAGTCCAAATAATTACATATTTTTACACGCTAATAAATCACAAAACACGTATCAAAGAAACTCCAAATGCACATCATTGATTATGATTTTAATTGAGGTACAACAAATGTGTGATTCAGGGCATAAAGTAAAGTGGACCAGAAAATCCACTCTTATGTTAAATTTTTCCCTAACTTAGGCCCAGTGGACCGACCGAAAGGGGCGGAGACTTAGGCTCCCTATAACAGTAAAACAGTCGTGAGCCAAGTTTATAAATTGTTTTTTAAATTTTATTGCACAGACAGTAAAAAAAAAAAAGTAAAAGCCTTTTAATTTTGTGAGGGACGTAATTGTTCAGCAGCGATGACACAATTAAACGGCACCGTAGAAGTGTCCGAAAAGTTTTGAATTGAATTAACTATGTAGCACACTACGTTCATTTCCCTACGTAGGGGGTAGAGGGTAGGGAGTGAGTGGGTGATTTTGGACACAGCCTGTGTCACCAAGTGCTTCATTAAATTAGACATATTTCTGCCTTTACACATAAATGTTCTTCTTGCATATGGAAGAATCTGGATCTTCTTGTGAACTGTAACCACATGTTCGACCTTTACACCTTTGATGTGTCGATGTTGTCTGCAGCTGCCGTGTGCACACACTTCTGTTTAACAGTGAACAGAGAGTGTACTTTAAGAACATCTGCATATATGTGTGGTACTGAAATATGGAACTGAAATTCACATTAGATTTAGGTCTGGATACTACGGTTAATGTTTGCCCAGGTTCCATCCCTATACCCACCTTTGGTACCCAGTCCTTCATATAGCACACTTCCTGCCTTCACAATAAAATAATAATGGATTGGATTTCTATAGCACTTTTTTGGCACTTTAGATTAGTGACTCATTATTCATTCACTCTCACATTCTCTCTCTGGTGGTGGTAAACTACATATGTAGCCACAGTTGCTGTCGGGCAGACTGACAGAAGTGTGGCTGACATTTTGCCCCTCTGACCACCCCTGAACATTCATACACCAGTGTGAGTGACACTGGAAGTAAGGAGGGTGAAGTGTCTTGCCCAAGAACACAGAAGAGTGACTAGGACAGAGCAGGATTCGAACCACCAACCTTTCCTTTATTGGATGAACCACTCTACCCCAAAAGGATAAAAGCATTCCATGTTATATCCTGTCTAATCTGTAGAAAACCACAACATTAATCTCAGCCAACATTGGTTGTCTGTCCGTCTGTCTGTGTGTCTGTGTGTCCACAGAGACATATTATGCTATAACTCAATGAATACTTGAGATATCACCATGAAATTACATGGGCATATAGATGTAGCTAATGTGCATCAGATGCAATAATCCATTTGAGTAAAGGTCAAAGGTCAAGGTCACAATTAACTAAAAGCTCAAAATCACATTATTGGTTATAACTAAAGAACGAATGGACACACAACTTTCAAATTTGTACCAAACACTTCAGAATGAAGATTTCTACAATTCTTGTACTGAGTGTTATCACCTACGTTCCAATAGTTTTTAAGATCTCAGGTCAAAGGCTGTTTGTATGTGTCAAGCATAGACATATCACGCTATAACTTACTAATACTGGATAAATGATCATACTATTACACACACTGGTCCACATCTTCTGGATCTCTAGAGTTGGCTGCTGAGCTCTTTCCACGGCAGTGCACTAATTGCTAATGCTAATGCTACGTAGCGTGTGTGTATTCAGGTGGGTTGAATGCAGAGACCAAACATTAACCTTTATTCATATGAGTGATTCATTTATTCTAATTATTTCCGAGACTCAGAGTTGGTCAGATTACCTGCACTTCGACAATATTTTTGCTGATAGTTCCTTTTTTTTTCACATTAACCCATAATCGTACACCTAAGCCATCATCACCATCATCATTAAATCACACGCGGCACATTATCTAGTTCAGTTAGGTTTATTTTCACATTTTTCGGTCAGTGATACAGAAGTTGTTGCTTTTATTAGCCTTTTATTTTGGAAACGGTGCCGACTCCCACTACCATCCATCTTGTCTGCTGAATCCACTCTAATAGAGCAAAAAATAAAAGGGAAAAAAATCCTAAAAATTATGTTTAACACAGAGAGCGGTTGATTATTTTTACCTTCTCTTGATTTATTAACCTCAAATGTAGGTTGCCGTGTTCGACTCCAGCTTCTGCTGACTGGACATGGACGAGTCCCCGCAGCGGTGAGGGAGCACATTTGAATATAAGTATTGTGCTTAAGTGCAGAGTGTGTGTGTCTGTTGTGTGTCGGTGTGAGTGCGGAGAGGTTTAAAAGGAAGGCAGAGGTGCAGAGTCAGCAAGCAAAAAGAAGAGAGAGAGGAGGGTAAAAATAGAGGAAAAGAAGGAGAGAGAGAGAGAGAGAGAGGGGAAAAGAGACGCCCAAGCCAGATTTGTTGGTTCCCACTAAACTCCAAACACACACACACACACAGAAACACACACTGTTTTCCATGTCTCATGAGGACCAAATTTGTAATCAAGTAGTCAACATTGGGTAATGAGGGTTTTTAAAATAAAATAAAATAATAAATATTTTAAAAATAAAAAAATAATTAATTAATAAAAAAATAATTAATAAGAAACTTTAAAAAAAATCAATCAAAATAAATATAATAATTAATAATAAAATACTAAATAAATAATTATAAATAAATAATAAAAATACACACACACACACACACACACACACACACACACATATATTATATTTTTAAGTAAATGTTGAAACCTCTGAGAAAGATGTTTGGCTTTACACCTGCTTGACTTCTGAGAAAAATAAATTAATGTATTTATAGGGCCACATTGATTCTATTTTACTAGTTGGGGCCTTTATTTATAGTTAACCCCCATGGGGACCTGAATTTTGGTCCCCATAGTGTCACAAGTCCCCATGATGTTACAGTCTAAACATATCAATGTCCCCATAAAGATAGGAAAACAAGCACACACACACACAGATGGATGGAGTGAGGTTGTTTGATTTTGCCACCACATGTAACCCGGCCAGCACCACCGCCGCTGAGCGCCGCTCTTTGTGGCGAGGCCGTGTTTGTGGCGTGTGCACAGATGCTGCATGAAAAGACGTGAACCACTTCAGTAGAAGCCGAGCCCAGCTTCAGATGATGCACAGTGTGTGTGTGTGTGTGTGTGTGTGTGTTACAACCACAACACACACACACACACACACACACACACACAGACTAAAACATCTGCCCAAGAATGAGAAGTAAAATATTAAACCACAGGTAAAGTTACAGAGAAAAACCACCACATCCAGGATCTGGAAATAAGTCAACGCAGACGATTTTTTAGAAAATCAGCAAAAGGACGAATGACTGAAGGTTTTCATCTATGGTTCAGAAAAAGTGCTTTCAGGCATTTTCAGCACATGAGTGTTTTATTTGTTTATTCATGTTCACAGTTTATAAACATACACACTGTAAACATCAGAACTGATAAACATTATTAACCCTTTTATTTTAGGTTTTATTATGTTTTATTGTGTTTTTATCTTAGTATTTTTAGCCAGTGTTTGAATTATAATTCCAGCTTTGAGGGGGGGGGGGGGGGTCAGTATTTTGGGACCGATGATGATGACATCACATGTCAGATTTGTGCCATGCCCACGTACCACAGACTTTTTTCTAAAGCAGCTGTGCATGGTGTCTAACAGTCTACAGAAGTTAGGCGATACTAAACACCTGTACATGTGACTAAAAAGAAAACTCACACACATATATGAATAAACAAAGTACATTGCCTCTGTATTCATGACATGACACTTGCATATCCAGCAGACAGTTCACAAACCAAACTGTGCAGGACATGCCATCGACTGTAGCATAAGCGCACTGGGAGCCAAGCACAACGTAAAGACTTAAAATCTTCTTGTATTTAGTGTAGACCTTCCACACCACGGACCAATTGCGTGTAAAATTATATGTACAAGGAAGACACTCAAATGCAGGCACATACACACCAACCAACACGTCCGTGTACGTCACACAGCTGAACAATGGTGTCCACCAACCATAAAGTTCAACTAAACACAATCAGGTGATGCTCGATAACAAATGTCATCGTAGGCCGTGGGTTAAATACAGTACTGCTTTGCACTTAATAAACACTGTGTTTAAAAACTGCCCTGGCTTTTACAACCAAATGCACCCCAACTTGGAGAGACAAGCTTCTGACACGTCAAGAAAAACTGTGTTTTTCTGCGTGCAGAACTTCCGGGTTCTGTGCGCAGCAGTTGGGGTCTCCTGTCGGGCAGGGACAGGAAAATGTTAACTTTTTTGACATCAGTCAGAGTGAATGAAGTTTGTTTGATGGAATTAGATTAATGCTAAATGGTGAAAGCTTCACTTTAGCTAGCTAGCTGGTTATAGTTGACACTTAGATGAAATTGTGATGGCTTGAATAGTTTATTGTCCAGAACCTTTGACTGCCACTCTGTGTTTTTATGTAGGCTACACTGTTGTGTAGTTTACTCTTTCTGTTGTAAAGTTCTCTGTAGCTGCTGCCTCAGATGGACAATATATTAATACAGTTTGCTTTAAACTTCATTCATTCTGACTGACTTCCAAAACGGGCCACATTGGATCCTTTGGCGGGCTGGATTTGGCCCTTGGGCCTCATGTTTGACACCTGTGCCATACGCACAGAGATTTCCTAAAGGCAACACTTGTGTGAATGTGGAAGGTTAAGACAAAATGCAAGTTTTAGATTTTTTTGGGGGGGTTTTTTGTTTACATTTTTGTATTTGGGTCATAATACAGAACAAGGCACAAGGCAGGGTAGACACATATGCACACATGATCAATACATTGCTTCGCCGAAAACGTTTAGAGCTGAAGCTGAAGATTATTTAACGCACCATTACCTCACCGCCATCTTGTCTTCTGATTGTCTCCTTCTAAATGTAACCCAAATGTGAAATCATAGCAAAAACATATAAAATAGATATATATACACAAATTATAATTCATTCATTCATTTAAAAAAAAAAACTTTTTATAATACATGCAAACAAGCATGACTAAACAGAACTCATTTTCATTCATCCAACCCAAGCGGTGAGAGACCCCCCCCCCATGACCCAGGGCTGTGGCGGTGGAGCCAGGCTCTGACCCACCGTGACGCTCACCGCTCAGCCGCTTTGATTTTGATTTTATGAAGCTCATCCTTTGATCAGTGTCTTTGTCTTTTTTTCACTGATCCAAAGCTTTTTCTGCACTGACTCTGTTCCTGAGCTGCAACGACTGCTGCTGTTTTTCTTTCTCCATCCACTCACTGATTCTATCCCTTCCACCTGTAGCAAAAACATGTTATAACATGTACTTATTTTTTTAATTTCTCAAAACATTTCAGAATGGCATTTATTTATTTTTTTTGTAATATGTTCTCGAACCATCTGTGAAAGGGTTCCACATTCAGTTGTTGCTCGGGGGCAGTTATTAGTGACACGCACCTCCTCCTGCACATGTGCCTCTTTCTCTCTCTCTCTCTCTCTCTCTCTCTCTCTCTCTCTATTACATATATAAATATATATTTAGGCATTAACGAAATCAGTTTTTTTTCCCAAGTTGACGTATTCGTCAATTAAATCGAAGTCGAGTCGACGGGTCATTGTCAGCGGAGGAACAACAGACACGTCTGTCCACCAATGAGCAATCACTGCAATGTAACAATGTCCACTGACAAGACACAAGTATCAACATTTTAACCCCAACAAAACAAAGGCGTTATTCTTGAGTTTTCTTTTAAATTGAACTGCACACATAAAGTGCAAAACGTTCAAGTCAGCAGCTGCCAAGACCTACACCACACTTGTCCACATCATGTTTGAAAAAAAAAAAATAGCTTGTTGTCTTAATTGACGTTGTCTGCACTACTGCTCATATCCCTCTGGTTAGCTAGCGGATGCCTCTTCAGATGCCGTGCATGACACTTGTGTTTATTTTGTATTTTAAATTGGACGTCAACATTGTGCAGGTCACTGTGCCATTTTTTTCATCTAAGGTGAAGTATTTCCACACATGTGTGTCGGTCACTCTCTTTTGTTTTGTCAGACCCACCACTCTCTGTTTTACCTGCAGCAGCCATATTTCCTCTGGTTAAGGTTTGACTGGTCTGTGTTTATGCAGCGAGGGAGAGGGAGGGACAAAAAGAATAACATGCGACTTGTCAACAAGTGTCGATATACAGTACAGGCCAAAAGTTTGGATGTGTTTTCTTTATTTTCATGACTATTTTCATTGTAGATTCTCACTGAAAGCAATAAAACTATGAATGAACAGTCGCAGTCGACAAGTGCAGTCACAAAAATCATTAAGCGCTACAACGAAACTGTCTGATATGAGGACCGGCCCAGGAAAGGAAGACCACCCTAATACTAACAGACAAGGGGGAAACACTTACTATGTATGCACACACATAAGGGGGAGGAAACAACTAGACACAGGTGACACACATAAGGAACAAGGAAGGATCAGCACACACATGGGGAAACAAGGGTATCATGATTTTTTTTTGGGTTAGGATTGAAATCACCATTCTCTGGCATGACTTTTTTTCCCCACAAAATGTTTATTTCATTATTGTGAAGGAAAATAGTTTTTTTCTACTCTGGTTTGTGTCATTCATTCACTCTAAGAGTTGTCTGGTCAGTCATGCGGTGTTTCCTGTGGGACTGATCTATTGGTGCAGCAGTGTGTAATGAGGGTGGGTGGGGGAACTAAGCAAAAAATTGTGGGAAAAAAAGAAGAGAAAAGCTGGAGAAAAGAAAAAGGAGAAAAAAATGAGGGAATCAAAAAGGAAAAAGGAAAGAAAACAGGTTAGTACGATCCCTCTAGTCTTTATTAAACTTTGAAGCTTCTGATGTGTGGGTCCAGTTTGAGTCCAGTTTGAGTCCAGTTTGAGTCCAGTTTGAGTCCAGTTTGAGTCCAGTTTGCGTCTAGTTTGCGTGGGTGGTCCTGGCTCAGTCGATGACCACCACAGCACATATTTAGGTTTGAGTTTTATCCTAAAAACACGTCTTGATGAACGGACTCAGAGTTTTGGCAGCGGGCGCCGGAGCACCTTCTGTGTGTTGATATTTAAACAAAAGGTCATTTATTGTTGGAAAGCTTTGCTTCTAAATCTAATCAGAGTGTGTGCGTTCTCATCCAGCAGATTGCACTATAATCTCCCATGATCCTTTTCCTGCGACCGTTGGTTTCCACATTGAAATAATTGTCATTAATGGTATTTGGACATTTCGCTGCTGCAGCTGCAGGTTCATCCTGTTTGACGTTTACAATCATATTTTATGAATTAAGAAAAATGCAGCGCTGAACAGAGCCAGCGGAAGCCACAGCAAGTTTGGGTTTGTTTGTTTGTGTGGATGAATGAGAGGCGGTAAAAGCACTCCCATTCTGTACTTTCTTAGAAGTACAATGATTTGTAGGGAAAACTACTGAAGACAAAATAAAAGCAATAAATTCTATGGTAAATGGTCTGTACTTATATAGTGTATTTTATTCACCAGTTGGTGCCCAAAAGACTTTACAATTCCTCACATTCACCCATTCACACACACACACGCTCATACACCAGTAGACAGCTGCTGCCGATACACTGGCGCTGCTTGACCCAACTGGGAGCAACTTAGGGTTCAGTGTCTTGCCCAAAGACACTTTGACATGTGGACAGCCAGAGGAACCACCAACCCTTCAGTCATTGGATGACCCGCTCTACCAACTGAGCCAGATTCTAAGATAAAAAGGCAATAAAACATAAAAGCAAAAAATACAGAGGTAAAAACACAACAAAGCATAATAAAAGCAAAAAAATCAATAAAATGTAAGTGAAAAACTACCACAACAACAGAACAAAATAACAGTGAAAAGTACTAAGATACAAACACAATAAAACATGATAAAAGTGAATATATATATAAAGTATATAAAAATATATATACATGTATGCAGTACAGTAGTCTTTATGAATATCACATGACCTTACTCACATACCTGTATTTATTTACTTGTTAAAATCCAATGTCATTGTTCGTAAGTTAATATGTTGACAAAATATTTTTGTCCTGCTTCATCATTCAAAAGTTATCAACGCTAACGCAGCATCTAAACCAGGGGTCGACAACCTGTAACTCCCAAAGAGACATTTAAACATTGGGAGTCGCTCATCATCTTTAAAAACCTCAGTGAATGTGTCCCAAACTTTACTGTTTTGTTTGTTTGTTTCCGGAGCTTCCACGCTCTGTACATTATTTTCTCTCTTGCTCCCTCAATACTGTAGGATACTGACGACGTTGTACGTCACCTTCACGGAAATTTAGTTAATGAAGCGTATTTACCAGGTTATTTTAATGTTTATCTCAACGACAAACGAGCAGACCGACCACAACCCGAAGATCAATAAAATTATTTTTCAATTATCCGCAACTGTGGGTGACTGCGGGCACCTGCTCACTTCAGGTCAGCCCACCCTTCACTGATGTACACAGTAAAGTTGAATATAGTTTATATACATGTACACAGTAATGTTGAATACTGTTTATATACATGTACACAGTAATGTTGAATACTGTTTATATACATGTACACAGTAAAGTTGAATACTGTTTATATACATGTACACAGTACAGTTGAATACCATTTATATACATGTACACAGTACAGTTGAATACTGTTTATATACATGTACACAGTACAGTTGAATACCATTTATATACATGTACGCGGTACAGTGCAATACCGTTTATATACATGTACACAGTAAAGTTGAATACTGTTTATATACATGTACACAGTAAAGTTGAATACTGTTTATATACATGTACACAGTGAAGTTAAATAACAGTAAATACAATTGTTCACATGAAGCTGTTCTGATTGAAACTAATGCTTCGACTAAACATGTTGTTGTTCATGTGTTTGGTTTAATTTTAATCAACAATCGATAACAAAGACAATGGCGAAGATGAAGACAACAGCGAAGACGAGGACAAAAGTGAAGACAACGGCAACACATTGGTGAAAATGGCAGCGATGGAAACAGCAGCTTCAGGATAAAAAGGGTCTTAAAAAGTAGCTTCCCCTTAAATAAGGAGCGGCTTTATTCCAAATGTGAATTTACAAAACAGCCCCAGTGTCTGCTTTTCATTAACCTTTTACTTTTATAGGTTCACATGTGCATTCCTTTGTGTTGGTCATCACACACACACACACACACACACACACACACACTGCTTTAAGGCAGTAGAAAACGTCTTGTTCCACAGCGACTAATGGTTTTAATAACCTGTGCTTCTACGAATGTGTGTGTGAGACACTAAAGCATTTTGAGGGATTGTGTGCAGCTGCTGGGAAAATACCTTCACACACACACACACACACCGGGGCGGTCGGATCGACGGCCAGATGTGTCCGAGCAGCAGGTTGGGAAACGGCGGCAGCTCCAGAAGTGGGCGGGGCCTCCCACTAAACCACTTAATGGAAGGCAGATTTCTTCAACCTGCTTCGTCTCCAACATTAGACTCAAACACGAGTCGTTCTAGTTCAAGTTTTCACCACTTCTGTTGGTCACAGCCTCAAAACACTACACGTTAGTGGCTGTTACCGTGGAGATGAACAACAAAGAATGGTGCAGATTGAAAAGTAATTTGTTTTTACAGTTACAATTGAAATAAACAATGCATAGTTGGAACAATTTGAGCCACGTAAAAAAAACCAAAAAAAACAATGAGGTTGAAAAAACAAGAGATGAATCATGTCAAATCTGTGTGAGCCTTGAAAAGCACGACAGAAATGTAATGTTACTGTAATTTTAATGTTGTTGTTTGTTGAAGGTGTTTCAATGATGGCTTTTTAACCATGCAAAATATTGCGAAATGAAAAACAATCCTCAGGAGTATATATATACTTGTAATCTGAAATAATAAAATAAAATTAATATTTCGAAGTAAATAAAAATGATTGGTACCAAATGATGCGGAATGAAGATTTCTACAATTCTCAGAATTGTTGTTATCACCTAGGACCAATAGTTTTTGAGATGTCTGGAGGTCAAAGGTGACATGTCGTAAAATTAACTTCTGTAACACTGTTTGTGTGTGTCAAGCATAAACATATCACACTATAACTTAATCAATACTGGATATATTATTATATTACATGCACTGAAACATATATACATCTAACAAAATTATCAATATTGGAAAAGTTCAAAGTTGCATTTAGCATAAAGGTCAAAATCACATTATTGGCTCTAATTCAAGAACGGGTGAGATTAGTCATTGTCTGAATACTTGTTCTATAACTCTATAAGCCTACTGTACAAATGCTGAAGTATACAATTATTTGTTAGGGCATAATACTCTGTGTATTAGACGGTATTGTTCTTATTTCATTCCAATATTAATTCATAAATGACATATTTAATTAATTATTTAATGATGAATTTATTTATTTAATTTTGCCACTTCATAGTGTAACCTGATTAAACATGTTCATGTTTTGACAGCATTAGAATAAAGACAAACAGCAGAAAGGACACAAGATAAAACCAAATGAATAAACCAAACCAACATCTATTCAATTCAATTCAATTGTATTTATAAAGCCCTAAACCACAACAAAGTCGTCTCACAGGGCTTTACAAAAACACAATCAACTACAGAGATATATGAAAAGTCCCAGCATCCCCTGTCCTTAGACCCTCCTTCTCGGCAAGAAAAAACTTCAAAACCCAGTGGGAAAAAGAAGAAATCTTGAGGAGAACCACATTGAAGGACAGATCCACTCCCATGGACAACATCTGTGGACGTTTGCTTCAGGTTCTGTCACCATCACTGATGAGAGGAATGTGTTCAGGTGGTCACGTTCTGATGCCACGCAAGACAACAACCAAGACAACAACGAACGACAATGAAGATGATGACGAGGAACGACAATGAAGGACAAAGGAGACGTCAACAAAGACGTCAACAAAGATGACAAATGATAACAAAGACAACAATGAAGATGAAAACCATGGACATTGGACATGACAACAACGAACTACAATGAGTGATTACAAACATGATAATGAAGACGACGGTGACGAACGACAAGGAAGATGATGACGGCACCAACGATGAAGATGAAATCAATAACAACAAAGATGACAGTCTGGATTTCTGTAAATGGTGGAAGGTTCGATAATGAAGGTTAAGATAAAACTGGATGTCACATAAAAAAAAAACCTATGTCAAAATCACCTGAAGCTAAAAATGGAGCAGATGTGAACTGCATCACCTCCTACCGACACGTTAATGACATGAATGGAAGTCAAAGAAACCATGGAACAGCAGCTGCTAAGATGAACAGATAAATACTGGCAAAGGCAAATTCTCACCTTAAATTAAAAATAAAAAAAAAAGAAAGAAGAAAAAAACAGGAGAAGAGCAGGTTTGATGAGATGTTGAAAACATTATTGTACGAAGAAGTACAAGTACTTTGGTGTGAAATAATTAAAAATTTTAATCATCTTAATCACAAGGTTCCTATGGATTAATTTTGGTTAATCACAATTAAATACAATTCTTTTTAAAATGAAGAAAATGGTTCAGCATTTTTCACATGAATCTGTGGCATCAGTGTCTTTCCTCTGGTCCACCCACGGTGACTTACCCCTGACAGTGTCCTGTGAGTCGAGTTCTGGTCTGGTTTTGGTCAAAGGGAAAGTAGTCCCGGCAGGTTTCCTGGGTTCAACAAAATAGAACACGTCTCTTCTCAAAACAGCATGTGTTTGAATGAGTGACTTATTTGCAAAAACTCACACCTGTTAAGAGCCTGGGCTCTTGTGTTTTGTTTTTGTCTTATTTTCAGTATGTCACTCTGTGTTTGTCATTGTTGGAGTCCAGGGTCTTTTATTTTGTTATGTGGGTTCACGTTCACACTACTTTGCTTCCTGTTACTGGTGCTGTCTCCACCCCTGTAATCAGTTCACCCATTTGTGTCACCTGTTAGTTCTCCCATAAGCAGTAGTCAAGTTGTAAAAAAAAAAAAAAAATTCAGGGGGGATGGTAAAACAAAATTTTCCCTTTACAAAAATAAATAAGAAAAGGGAGTTGGGGGGCAGGGCCTGCTGCTACCTCCTTTCTCTGTCTTTCCACTACAAAAACAACTAAATCAAGCATAGATTAATTGTCTCATTTCCATTGACATCATGAGCTACAGTACGTGGCAGGTCTGTGTATGAACTGAAAAAGAGTCTAAAGTCAACAATAATCAAACCTGTTTCTTCTCTTCGTCTTGACCCTCCTGTTCTCCTGTCCTGACCTGTCTCTCTTCAGTTATTTATTATTGGTATTGTTATTGTCATTATTATTTTTATTATCATCATTTTTGTACTATGCACTATATTGCTATAAGATGAATTTAGGTTATTGGGGAAGTGAAGAAGGGGTAGGATTAAATAAGCTTATGCTTCATCCTACTCCTTTTCGGACATGTCATTGTTATTATTATTATTGTTGTATTGATTATTGTTGCACTTTGCACATGTTCGAAATAAATCATTCAAATAAAAAAAAAACAATCTCTCTCTGTCTTTCCACTACAGAAACAACAAAATGAAGCATAGATTAATTTGACTTATTTCCACTGACATAATGAGCTACATACTAGTAGATAGACATATGAATTGAAAAACTAAGTGTGTAAACTGGAGGTTGCACTGGACTTTTTTGTAATCAGTCATTTTGACAGTCATGAAAAATTTGATATAATCAGTTTCTACATTAAAATGACTTCATTACATTAAAAGATGACTGATAACTTTCATCTTTTTCAATTATTATGTAATTAATCAATTACTGGGAATTCCCTGTTGACATCATCCCTGGTTTAAACCCAAAAGGTTTAATAATCAAACCTGTTCCTTATCCTCCTCTTCCTCACCATGTCCTTCCTCTATGTGTAGAAAACAAGATGATATGGTTTTATAGAATGAGCAGAAATGCTAATAATTTCACAAATGATTAAATTCACATGAACTTGCTCTTGGATAAGAGACAGACTGTTCAGTATATATTAAAATCACATTTAGCATATTCACTGTCTGTAATATTAAATTACAGACCACAGCCAGAGGCCCCAGAAGGGGAACCCTAACACTCTTTAATGTCACCTGCCTTGAACGTCGCAATTTTAGCTAACATCTCCACTTATTTTTGTTGCATGACGAGTCCTATTGGTGAAAATAATATAGCCACGTGAAGAATATTTAATCATTAATGCTGGTAAAATATTTGAGGCAAACTCTCGTCTATCATTAACAGTCCTATGTTTTAGCAGCTAGCTAACAAGACAGATGAATGTTAATGTGAGCTAATATCTGCTAGCTTGAAGGTGGTTTATCTTGTCTTGACTTCGTGGATTTGACCCTGTTTGTCCTATGGTTTTTGTATTCTGGTTCTGTCTGTCTGGTTTTGCACATCCTTGTTTTGACCTTTAGTCTGTTTTTGACTTTGACCTCTGCCTGCTCCCCATCTGCGCCACATCAGACTTCGGATCACCAGCCTTTGGACCTCTTACTACTTACTACTGGAGCTGAGGTACTACTGGAGCTGAGGTACTACTGGAGCTGAGGTACTACTGGAGCTGGGGTACTACTGGAGCTGAAGTACTACTGGATCTGAGGTACTACTGGATTTGAGGTACTACTGGAGCTGAGGTACTACCGGAGCTGGGGTACTACTGGAGCTGAAGTACTACTGGATCTGTGGTACTACTGGATTTGAGGTACTACTGGAGCTGAGGTACTACCGGAGCTGGGGTACTACTGGAGCTGAAGTACTACTGGATCTGAGGTACTACTGGAGCTGAAGTACTACTGGATCTGAGGTACTACTGGATTTGAGGTACTACTGGATCTGAGGTACTACCGGAGCTGGGGTACTACTGGATCTGAGGTACTACTGGATCTGAGGTACTACCGGAGCTGGGGTACTACTGGAGCTGAAGTACATGTCAGTATTGGATCTTGTTCCTGAAGCGGACCAGAGCTTGAAATGTCAATGCTCGTACTGTTGCTGAACAGCTCGCATGTGAATCCTCAGGAAGAAGAGTTGCATGTTCCAATATTCTGGAAGTGTGAGGAGGGAAGAAGGGAGGGGGTTTGTGGGGCTCTGGAAGTTCCCCAGCACCATCAAAAACAAAACTTGAGTTTTTTTATATTTTAAATCAGCCACAACAAAGAAAAAACTCAAATTAATACATTAAAATGGATATATCGCCCAAGCTTAGCTGCAACTATCAAATGTTTTTGGAATCAAGTATTCTGTCGATTAATTGAGTAATTGACAGATGCAGATGAAGACAGCAATGCAAACTAATACAGAGACGTAGACGAAGACAAAAATTGCAATTACGGACAAAGGTGCAGATAGACAGAATCGAAGAAGAGGACAGAGACACAGGTGAAGACGAAGGAAAATAGAGACATAGATGAAGACAAAAATTGCAGATGCAGACAAAAATAGAAATGCAAATGAAGACAGACACACAGATGAAGGTGCAGATAGAGACAAAGATGGAGACAAAACTGTAGATAGAGACAAAGACACAGATGAAGGTGCAGATAGAGACAAAGATGGAGACAAAACTGTAGATAGAGACAAAGACACAGGTGAAGGTGCAGATAGAGACAAAGATGGAGACAAAGACAGATACACAGATGAAGATGATGATAGACAGAAATGCAGACGAAGACAAGGGTTGCAGATGAAGGTGCAGATAGAGACAGAAATGCAGATGAAGACAGACGCAGACGCAGTTGGAGACGCAGGCGACACCACTGAAAATAAAGCAGATTCTTTTCTGAGCTCGTTATCGTCTCCTGCTGCGAGGCAGAGCTCATGCACACCTTTGGGGAAACTTGGCAGAACTGATGAGGAAGGTGTGAAGATGAGGAGGAGGAGGAAAGAGAGACTCCCCTCGGGTGCATTTTCACCTATGAGAGGGAGGGGGGTGAGAAAAGACGACGGACGACCAGGGACGACCAAAGAGGTGCTGCGATCAGAGCTGATAATTTGATCTTGCTGCGAATCGCTCATTTCCACTTGTTTGTGTTGTTGTTGTTGTTGTGTTGTTGTGGGTGAGTCCAAGGTTTTCACCTGAGTATAAAAGTGTTTATTAAAGCCAAATAAAAAGGTGCCATCGTCAACACAAATCAGCGCATTTATCTATAAACTGTGAATGGATCCATGTTTGGACCATGTACAAATGTGTTAGCGCCGTATGTATACATAGCATTGTGTAGTTGTTTGTGTTGTTTGCCTCATTGTTGTACTATTTTTGTGTTTTTATCATACTCTGTATCTTTGCATCATTGTCAAACTCTATCTTTACGTCGTCGTACTCTATCTTTATGTCGTCGTACTCTGTATCTTTACGTCGTCGTACTCTGTATCTTTATGTCGTCGTACTCTGTATCTTTATGTCGTCGTACTCTGTATCTTTATGTCGTCATACTCTGTATCTTTATGTCGTCGTACTCTGTATCTTTATGTCGTCGTACTCTGTATCTTTATGTCGTCGTACTCTGTATCTTTGCGTCGTCGTACTCTGTATCTTTACGTCGTCGTACTCTGTATCTTTGCGTCGTCGTACTCTATCTTTATGTCGTCGTACTCTGTATCTTTATGTCGTCGTACTCTGTATCTTTATGTCGTCGTACTCTGTATCTTTACGTCGTCGTACTCTGTATCTTTGCGTCGTCGTACTCTATCTTTATGTCGTCGTACTCTGTATCTTTACGTCGTCGTACTCTGTATCTTTATGTCGTCGTACTCTGTATCTTTATGTCGTCGTACTCTGTATCTTTATGTCGTCGTACTCTGTATCTTTATGTCGTCGTACTCTGTATCTTTATGTCGTCGTACTCTGTATCTTTATGTCGTCGTACTCTGTATCTTTGCGTCGTCGTACTCTGTATCTTTACGTCGTCGTACTCTGTATCTTTGCGTCGTCGTACTCTATCTTTATGTCGTCGTACTCTGTATCTTTATGTCGTCGTACTCTGTATCTTTGCGTCGTCGTACTCTGTATCTTTATGTCGTCGTACTCTGTATCTTTATGTCGTCGTACTCTGTATCTTTATGTCGTCGTACTCTGTATCTTTATGTCGTCGTACTCTGTATCTTTATGTCGTCGTACTCTGTATCTTTATGTCGTCGTACTCTGTATCTTTATGTCGTCGTACTCTGTATCTTTGCGTCGTCGTACTCTATCTTTATGTCGTCGTACTCTGTATCTTTATGTCGTCGTACTCTGTATCTTTGCGTCGTCGTACTCTGTATCTTTATGTCGTCGTACTCTGTATCTTTATGTCGTCGTACTCTGTATCTTTATGTCGTCGTACTCTGTATCTTTGCGTCGTCGTACTCTGTATCTTTATGTCGTCGTACTCTGTATCTTTATGTCGTCGTACTCTGTATCTTTGCGTCGTCGTACTCTATCTTTATGTCGTCGTACTCTGTATCTTTATGTCGTCGTACTCTGTATCTTTGCGTCGTCGTACTCTATCTTTATGTCGTCGTACTCTGTATCTTTATGTCGTCGTACTCTGTATCTTTACGTCGTCGTACTCTATCTTTATGTCGTCGTACTCTGTATCTTTGCGTCATCGTACTCTGTATCTTTATGTCGTCGTACTCTGTATCTTTATGTCGTCGTACTCTGTATCTTTGCGTCGTCGTACTCTGTATCTTTATGTCGTCGTACTCTGTATCTTTGCGTCGTCGTACTCTATCTTTATGTCGTCGTACTCTGTATCTTTATGTCGTCGTACTCTGTATCTTTACGTCGTCGTACTCTATCTTTATGTCGTCGTACTCTGTATCTTTGCGTCATCGTACTCTGTATCTTTATGTCGTCGTACTCTGTATCTTTGCGTCGTCGTACTCTGTATCTTTATGTCGTCGTACTCTGTATCTTTGCGTCATCGTACTCTGTATCTTTGCGTCGTCGTACTCTGCATCTTTGCGTCGTCGTACTCTGTATCTTTGCGTCGTCGTACTCTGTATCTTTGCGTCGTCGTACTCTGTATCTTTGCGTCGTCGTACTCTGTATCTTTGTGTCGTCGTACTCTGTATCTTTGCGTCGTCGTACTCTGTATCTTTATGTCGTCGTACTCTGTATCTTTATGTCGTCGTACTCTGTATCTTTGCGTCGTCGTACTCTGTATCTTTATGTCGTCGTACTCTGTATCTTTGCGTCGTCGTACTCTGTATCTTTGCGTCGTCGTACTCTGCATCTTTGCGTCGTCGTACTCTGTATCTTTGCGTCGTCGTACTCTGTATCTTTGCGTCGTCGTACTCTGTATCTTTGCGTCGTCGTACTCTGTATCTTTGCGTCGTCGTACTCTGTATCTTTATGTCGTCGTACTCTGTATCTTTATGTCGTCGTACTCTGTATCTTTGCGTCGTCGTACTCTATCTTTATGTCGTCGTACTCTGTATCTTTATGTCGTCGTACTCTGTATCTTTGCGTCGTCGTACTCTATCTTTATGTCGTCGTACTCTGTATATTTATGTCGTCGTACTCTGTATCTTTACGTCGTCGTACTCTGTATCTTTATGTCGTCGTACTCTGTATCTTTGCGTCGTCGTACTCTATCTTTATGTCGTCGTACTCTGTATCTTTGTGTCGTCGTACTCTGTATCTTTGCGTCGTCGTACTCTGTATCTTTATGTCGTCGTACTCTGTATCTTTGCGTCGTCGTACTCTGTATCTTTGCGTCGTCGTACTCTGTATCTTTGTGTCGTCGTACTCTGTATCTTTGCGTCATCGTACTCTGTATCTTTGCGTCGTCGTACTCTGTATCTTTATGTCGTCGTACTCTGTATCTTTGCGTCGTTGTACTCTGCATGTTTGCGCCTTCGCCGTACATTATTTTTCCATTTATAGTATTTGGGACTCATCCTCTCAGGCTGGTGTTAGTTTTTCTTCTGCATGTGGAAATGTTCAGAGTGGAGGAACGTCTGGAGGGAGGGATGACCAATAACCCACTAGCACAAATAAAAGGGGGGGGGGGGGGGGGTAAAACACATGACACTAAAAGAAGATTTAAAAATACACATGAAGTCACAGAAACAGTCAAACCACAGAATGAAAACCCTCTGAGGCGTTCACAGGTGCACAGGAAAAACCAGCTTCAGCATCACCAGAAAAAACTTTACCTTCAACTACTGGAACCTTTTAAGGCACAGGTGTTAAACATATGGTCCAGGCCAACCCCCCCCCCCCCCCCGGAAAAAAGGTCCAGTCTGGCCCCTGGGATGAAAGTGTGAACAAAACTAATGAAAAAACTAACAAAACTCGGGGGGGGGGGAATTAAGTAATTTTTTTAAATGAACAAAACTGAACAAACATTTATTTTATTGTATTTTTTACAGATTGAACAGATTGAGGGAAAATAAGGAATTATTAAGAAAACAGAACAAACATGGTGTAAAATAATTACCAAATAAACAAAATGGAATTATTTAATTACTTCCTGGTTTTTATGTTATGTAATTATTTTATTTATGTATTTATTGTATTTTCTTTTTTATTATTTATTTATTATTAATAAAAAGTGTGTGTGTCTATATGTGCTTGTGTGTGGTTGTTTTCCTATCTTTATGGGGACATTGATATCTTTACACAGTCACACCATGGGGACCAAAATTCAGGTGCCCACAAAAAGGGTTAAACATAAATAGAGGTCCCCACCAGTAAAACAGAAATGAAGTGGTCCTATAAATACATTAATTTGTTGTTGTTGTTTTTTTTTGTTTTTTTTTCAGAAGTCCTCATAAAGTAATTGGGGAAACAGGTGCGAAGCAAAACATCTATTTTTCAAAGGTTTTTATCTTTTTTTTTAAATGATTTATTTTATTATTTTTTTAATTATGTATTTATTTATTATTTAACATATTTTTATTTATTTATCTATTTTTTTCCCTGTATTTGTTAATTTTCAAATGTTTATCTTTTTTATTTTATTTTATTTACTTAATTACAACCTCATGAGACATGTAAACGTGTGTGTGTGTGTGTGTGTGTGTGTGTGTGTGTGTGTGTGTGTGCGCGCGTGGCGGTAAACTAGCGGTCATTCAGAAACAGCGGTGCAGATCTGTCAAGTTTAATGGCTGATGTACTTCCTGTCCCTCACCAACAGAGGTCATTAAAGGTCAAAGGTCAGTATGTGGAGGGTTGTGAAGGCGTTCGCTTCAGTAAACAGCAACAGAGAGCGAGCGCTTCCTGTGAGCGGTGACCAGATGGGACAGAAAAGTGTGGCACAAGCCGCTGCTTTGAACGAGTCCAGGAATGCAAAGGGGTGGTGGTGGTGGTGGTGCAGCAGTGTTGTGCGCTTGTCGTGTTGAGTGCGCTGCTGACGTCAGGTGTGGCGCAGGTGGGCAGCAGGGGGAAGGGATGAAAAGGCCCACAAAATAAACACACCTGATGTCAGCAGACACACTAAACTAAACAGCAACAACAATAAATCAACTGCTTCACTGGAGCAGCTGGGAGGATAGCCCCGCCCACTACAGGAGCCCTGCCCAGTATAAGAACCCCACCCACTACAGGAGCCCCGCCTCTCACAAGAGCACCACCCACAATAGGAGCCCTGCCCACTACAAGAGCACCACCTATTACAAGAGCCCCGCCCACTACAAGAACAGCATCCAGCAGAGGAACACCACCCACTATAGGAACCTCACCCACTAAAAGAACACCACCCACCAGGGCCGGACTGGATCAGGATTTCAGGCTGGGAATATCCCACAGCATCCAGGCTAATTCCAGCACCACGGATCTAGATAAAAATATTTCCTTATAGTAATTAAAGTAATACTATTAACACCACACTATTAAACTAATGCATGACAACAGCTCAGTACAGTACAGTACTGTTCTGTCATTGTTTCCCTGCCCTGACAATATTTACTTTTGTCTAAGGTACATGATATGTGTTATTAAGAATAGGTTTGTATTATTTTGTCAGCAGGTAATAAACACTAATATTCAATGTTAAAGTGAAAAGGTCAACAACCTATCCTATAACTGAAGTCTAAATATCTTTCAGGCTTCCTGCAGCCCCCCTGTGGAGTTTATACTGTCTGTGTGGGTCAACTTTTAGTAAGAAAAAGTTTAACAGTTCACACACACAATCCTACAACTCTACAATTATCACAAATGCAATTATAATGAAATTAACATAAAATAAAGTCCAAAAGCAATGCTGTGATCAAAATATGGGATCAATAAAAAAAAAAACTTCCTAAAAAGGTCAGCAGGTGGCAAACATAGCCAAACATAGCTAAACTAAAAAAATTGAAATAATGCTAAATAGCAAAAAAGAAATAATAAAAGCACAGTATAAATATTATCCAATATTCAAAAGAAATACAACTATCTATTTTGACCCAAAAAATAAAGTGCTGTGATCTAAATTCTAAATATATAACATAAATAAACTAAATTCTAAATGCATGTGACGCTGTTGCTGTGGCAGGGCTAACAGCAGAGGTAAGAGTAAAGCTAACAGTAGAGCTAACAGTAGAACTAACAGTAGAACTAACAGTAGAGCTAATAGTAGAGCTAACAGCAGAGCTAAGAGTAAAGCTAACAGTAGAGCTAACAGCAGAGCTAACAGTAGAGCTAACAGTAGAACTAACAGTAGAGCTAACAGCAGAGCTAACAGCAGCGCTAACAGGAGAGCTAACAGCAGAGTTAACAGTAGAACTAACAGTAGAGCTAACAGCAGAGCTAACAGTAGAGCTAACAGTAGAGCTAACAGCAGAGCTAACAGTAGAGCTAACAGTGATATCACTCTGGCTGTTGCTGGGTTTAATAAACAGCTCAGTTAATTTCCAACCTTTCACCTCCTCCTCAAGTGACCTTTTTTCTTTCCAACTCTCACCAGTGTCCACCTTTCCTTTTTTTCTTAGCACCGGCATCCATTATTTAGCCCACTACAGGAGCACCACCCACTACAGGAGCACCACCCACTACAGGAACACCACCCACTACAGGAACACCACCGAATACAGGAGCACCACCCACTACAGGAGCACCACCCACTACAGGAGCACCACCTACTACAGGAGCACCGCATACCCTCACCACCCCTGGAGGGGGCTCACTCAGCACTGCTCTTAACTCACCACTATTCATCGCCCATTTGATCTTGTTGCATCTTTTGTGTTATTTTCATTTTTGCTCCTTTATTTGTGTCATTTTCAGTTGTCAACATAATCCACTTTTTTTTTCGTTTCTTTCATTAATTTTCATTTTTTTTCATCTTTTCTTTTTTATTTTACATCATAGTTTACATTGTTTTCTTTTTATAAAATTCCTCTTATCTTTTACATGATTTTTTACCCTTTAGGTTTTTTTTCCGTCTTCATCCTGTTGCACGTTTTTACATCTTCCAACCTTGTCTTTTGCATAAATTTAATGCTGCATCTTCTTGTTACTGCTTTATTTTTTAGGTCTTTCATGTGGATCTCGTCTTTTTTCATCTATTACTATGCATCATTTCCATTTTTGTTCTCATCTTTTCAGTCATTTTCACCTCAGTGCGTCTTCTACTTTGTTTTTTTAATGTTTATCCCCTTGTTTAAATATACAACTTTTACGGCAGAAACATGAGGTTACTCTTGGAAATGCAGTAAAAATGCAAATTATGGTTTTGTTTTGAAGTTGCTGTGAAGATTAAAGTTGAAATGTTTTAAGGTTTATGTGTGGAGATGAAATGTTCAGTCGATAACAATGAATTAAAATCTTGTTTTTGTTCATGTATGTATTTTGTAACTGTATTTGTATTTTAAGCCCAGAAAGAGTTAGAGTCAGTGCATTAAATAATAAATAATACTATAGGGCTGCACGATATCAGAAAAAATTGACATTGCGATTTGTTTAAAAACCCTGTGATATACATTGTCACATCTCGTCATCTGAACCCACTTTATCCTCACTGGGGTCACAGGGGTCACTGGGGGTCTAATCCAGCTACAATGGGTGAAGGTGGGGTACACCCTGTATGAGTCTCCAGTTCATCTCAGGGCTGAACATATATAGATAAACAATCACTGTCACATTCACACCTATGGGTAATTTAAATTAACCAGTTAACCTATCAGTGCATGTGTTTGGATGGTGGGAGGAAACTGGAGAAAACCCACCCAGACACGAGGAGAACATGCAAACTCCACACAGAAATGTCTGGTGTGGGAATTGAACCAGACCCAGATAATCCAGATGACCCCCCCAACAAATAAACAGATCCAGATGACCCCCCCAACAGGGAAAGAGAAAAGACCACCTGAACTGCACCATCAGAGACAACTGTTCATTTGAAATGTTTATTTAGTGATTTCAGCCTCATTTCTGTTATTCATGTGGGAATGAGGGTCAGAACATCCAACACAAGCTTATCTGTTGGAGATTTATTTAAAAACCCACTGTTTTTTTGATAAATCTCACCCTGTATATCAGTGAGCAGGCAACCGCAGGTACAGGTCTTTAAAAAATATTTGTCATTTGAGATAAACATTAATATAACCTGGTAAATACACTTCATTAACTGAAGCGTCTGTGAAGGCGACCTACAGCGTCGTCAGTATCCTATAGTATGGAGGGAGCAAGAGAGGAAGTCAAGTTAGGAGAGTGGAAGCTCCGAAAACATACACACAAAAGAACTTAAGGTTTGGGACACACTCACTGAGATTTTTAAAGATGATGAGCAGCTCCCAGTGTTTACTTTTGTGTGGAAACTGGGTTCAAATGTCTCTTTTAGTGTTTACAGGTTGTCGACCCCAATGACATTGGATTTTAAGATGGAAATAAATGCAGGTATGTGAGTAAGGTCATGTGATGTTCATAAAGACTATTGATTACATTTTTTACATGCGGGTCGAGAAGCGCGTCAGGTGGAAACAGAAGGTGTACATTTAATCTTCAAATAAATGGAATAAATCAAATTAAAATGATGTTCATATTTATTAGTTTAACTGTCACTATTTTCATTTTCTAATTGTAATTAAAGATGATTTTCATTTTCATTTGACACAAAAATCAGTATCGGCTCCAAAAATCTATGTTTGAAAACAAATCTTCTGATTCATCTTCTACTTGATCATCTTCTCCTCCTTCTCCTCCTCCTCCATCTCCCCCTCTTTATCTTCTTCTTGTCCTCCTCCTTCTTCTCCGTCTTCTTAATCTTCATCTCCTCCTCCTTCTTCTCCTTCACTTCCTCTTCCATCGTCTGTTTTACCTCCCCCTCCTTCATCGTCTCTTCCTCCTTCTTCTTCTGTTGTGTGAGCATTGGTGTAGGTTTGTAGGAGGACAAACAGCGCCCCCTGGGGACCACACTGCTCCAGGACCTGTTCTCAGATCTGCCGTCTCATTTACTCCGCTGCTAAAAATAGGTCTGTAGAGGACTGAAGCATTTCCAAACTCCACAGGATGGTTGTTCCCATGGAGACGGGAGCACCAAGTCTGGGTTTAAGAGTCCACATGGGTTTGGGTTTCCACATAGACTGGACCAGGATGTCCCAGGAAAAGTATAGACATATTTCTTTTCCTTATTTATTTAAGTTAATAATAATAATAATAATAATAATAATAATAATAATAATAATAATAATAATAATAATAATAATAATAATAATAATAATAATAATAATAATAATAATAATAATAATAATAATAATAATAATAATAATTTATAGACAGACTTTGAAACAAATTTTACCCACAAGAAGTGACAGTATATTTTTAACCTTAATTTTATGGTATTTATTTATTTATTATTATGGATTAGACTCACCGTGTTTTTATTGATTATCTTTTTTATTTGAATGAATGTTATTAAATTACTTTTCATTGTTTCTAGCAATGACAAACTTTTCCGATTCTGATTCATCTATAAAGTGCAGATAGATGATGTTCATTTAAAAGCAATTTTGTTTTTGTCTGACTGTTTAGTTTAGTTTAGTTTCTGTGGATGTTGTAAATAAATAGATAAATAAATAACTCTTTTATGCATCAATTATAGACTTAGATTTGGACTT
Organism: Siphamia tubifer; assembly: GCA_020466265.1. NCBI lineage: Eukaryota > Metazoa > Chordata > Actinopteri > Kurtiformes > Apogonidae > Siphamia > Siphamia tubifer. The sequence continues at coordinate 12,771,492 of CM035794.1, forward strand.
TATTGTCATACAGATACATGTCATATATGATATTTGTCACTGTATTCAGTGTACAATGACAAGATAATAATAGAATAAGGATGCCAAAATGTTAAATTAAAAAATATGTAGAATATAAACTCATACACGGTGTAATAAATATAGACCAAGCACAGGATGTAGAACAGTGTAAAATGTAACAAAATATACTAAAATACAGGTTGAATATAGCATTTGTGAAGTGGAATTTTACACTAGAAATTTCTGATGTGTGACGACCTGGGGGAAAAAACTAGTAGTGAAAAGAAAGGCCATGGTGGGGGTGTGAAGTGTCCTTAATAATTATGAAAACCTGAGAAAACACGGTTATTATTTCTATTTAGGCATGAAAAAAAAAACACAACAAAACAATGTGATCAAGTTGTTTTTTTCAAGGAATTAAAAACTGTTCACTGATGCGGAAACCATATATTTAATTTTTGAAGCGAATAAAAATCCATTTAAACCTAAAAAATATACAATAAAAACAGTAGTGAAGTAACCAGGTTATAAATGTGTTTTAGTGAAGTTTTAACTGTGTATTACTGAGTTTTTAACTGTGTTTTTTTTTTTAGGTTTTAATTGTGTTTTAGTGAGGTTTGTTTAGTGACGTTTTAACTGTGGGGTTTTTTTGGAGGGGGGGGGTGTTTTACTGATGTTTTAATTCAGTTTTTTTAGGTTTTAACTGTTTAAGTGAAGTGTTAACTGTGTTTTACTGATTTTTTAATAGTATTTTTTTAGGTTTCAACTGTTTTAGCTAAGTTTTAACTGTATTTTATGGACATTTTCATTGTGTTTTAGTGAGGTTTAAACTGTTTTAACCATTTTAGTGAGGTTTGAACTTTGTGTTAGTGATGTTTTTTCTGTTTCTGTGCTCAATTGTAATAATAAAAATACAAATAAATAATTGGCATACGTTGAAAGTTTGGTTCTTTCTGACAGAAGGTTCAAAAGAAACGTCATTTTCTGATACTGTTATTGCACAAACGACATAAATAAATCTAGGCGGCCTGTTACAATGGCAGCCGTTAAAGGGTTAAAGCGTTTTTTAATCGAACATGTGAAAGTGTTCAGACCTGATATATTTCAAAAGGAATCTCATGCTTGTGTGTCACATACCAAATAAAACACGACACACAATGTAGCCGACAGACACACGGCAGAGGAGGTAAAAGAGGAGGTGTGAGAGGAAGCACACCCCCTCCTCCTCTTTCTCCCCCCTCCTCACTCTTCATCCCTCCTCCACCTCCTCCTCCACCTCCTCCTCGTGGCCTTAAATAAATTCCACTAGCGTCTTGTAAATTTTTATTTTTGTGTTGCTGCCGCTGCTGCTTTTTTGGCTGCGGGCCCCATCTGTCGGCCAGCTGCTGTGTGTGTGTGTGTGTGTGTGTGTGTGTGTGTGTGTGAAGGGTTAAGGCAAGAAAACACACACACACACATGCAGGGATTAAACACTATTGGAAGGTAAAGTCTGCAGGTTTATGAATATTCATAACAGGAGAGAGAGGTTTAAATGGGAGGAGTGGAAAAAGGTGAGAGAGGAGGAAGGAAAAAATAGAGAGAAATGAGGAAACTGGGGGGGGGGGGCAGCAGGAGTGGGGGGGGGTAGGTTTGGGCGTGGTGCCAGGATGGGGGGACCTTTGGGCAAGGCATCAGGGGGGAGACAAACAGATGGTTGGTGAACCTTTTATTAGGCACCAAGAACCCCCCCCCCCCTACCCAAAAAAAAATAAAAAATCACCAGAACAACATAAATCAAGCGCGCCCTGGAAACGGCAGCTATTTTCTGTTGCTCTGCAGATTTGAGGAGGTGCGTTTGTTTGGTGTTTGTGTCATTATTTTCTACTCTTGGAGTTGATGTGACACTGAGAATAAGCATCAAACACAGCAAACGCCATCTGTGGATCCACACCCACATCTGTATACCACACCACAGTTTAGGGTCAAAGGTCAGACTTGTACAGCCGACCTGAAAAATGTGCTACTGATGTGACCACTGTGATGTCACTTCTGTGTAGGGCCGGACCATGTGGGCAAAAAATAAAATGTCAGATTTTTTCACAAAAAATTCAATTACAATTTTTTTTTTACAATTATTTTCCCCAAAAACTTTTTAAAGAAAACATTAAGTACAGATGACAGAGAAAGATCAAAACACATTTCTTTCATTCTATCAAAACCTTAACACATATCTGGGTTTATAGTTTTTAGCAGGTGAATAAACCATAAAATGATTGAACAGTGATATGTTTATTAAAATAAACTGTTATCCATCTTCCAAACATGCACCTACTGTGTGTTTTTAGAGCCTGAACTGTAGTTCAGGAAATAAAGCTAAAGCTAGGCTAGTTATATTAGCACTAGTACAAAAATTATGTTAAAGCTATGCTAATTATATCACTACCAGTACAGGAAATGAAGCTAAAGCTAAGCTAGTTATATTAGTACTAGTATAGGAAATGAAGCTAAAGCTAAGCTAGTTATATTATTAAAATTACTGTAAATGAAGCTAAAGCTAAGCTAGTTATATTAGTACTAGTGCAAGAAATCAAGCTAAAGCGAAACTAGTTTTATTAGCAATATTAGGAAGTAAAGTTCACCAAAAAACTGTTTAGTCACTAACCTAAATTACAAGGAAATGTAACATTAGTGTGATTAGGTATGAGCTATGTGTGGACTGGTGCTGGGAGTGCCATAGGAAGGGGAGAAAAAACTAGAGGTTTTCAGTTTTTAAATCGGCTACAGCAAAAAACTCAAATGATTGTATAAAATGGATATATCGTCCAGGCCTAGTTCTGCGTTCTGTTTCTATCTGGTGTGATGGAGAATGGACCAACAGGACACAGAGTTCAGACTGGAGGAGGAAGTGGCGCTCACTCTACTGGTCACTTCTGATAATCTGGTAAATATGTGACATAAAATCACATTTAGTCCTGACAAATGAATAACCTTAGATGTCTTAAATATCTTATATCACAAGGGGACACTAGCTCTCAATTTATCACGATTTAACACAGGTATAATAACAATGTTACAGTGACATGCTGACGTACCAGTCTGGTACCACAACACAGTTAGGACCACCCAAACCAACAAATGGATCAGTACCATATATTAGGGCAGCACAGAAAATCAATAAAGGTTCTGTGATTCATTTTTTCATTGGTTCCATGGTTCTGTTAGGATTTTCTTCTTCATTGATTGGAAACTCCAAAGACGAGTTCAAGGTACAGTTGGTCTAAGGTTTAATAATTTATTCAGGTCGCGTGAGTAATACAAAAGCCAGTGCTGGTCTCTGTGGACTGAAGACCCACTGGGCTCGAGGCCAAAAAGCCTCGAATTCTGGGTCTGAATCGACAATATGTTCTTGGGTGACTCCACCCCGAACATATGGGTTGGACTTCGCAACATCATCTGACTCCGTCTCCTAATTGGGCCTCACCTATTGACATGGCTTGTCAACCACAGCCCACGTACTCTAAGTCAGTGGTCCGTGGATCAATTGGATCAACCGCCTAATAATTAATTAATTAATTAATTAATTCTGTTGTATTTATTATCTGTGTCTGAACAATCTTTTATTTTGAAAAATGACCGGCTTCTCTTGGTTACATCTCTGTCACTTGAATGCCAAAAATGTAACCCACATGTTAGCAAAATAATTTAAAAAACAGATGTCTTTGGAAAGTTTCTTTTCGAACAGGAAAAGGCGACTGAAGAGACAGAAGAAGAGGCTCCAACTTCCACGAAAAGGGAAGATTTTAACAAACAATACCAGGAGTTGGACTTGGATTTATCGTGACAGGTGATTCCCACAGACCAAGCCAGACTCTGTAATTTGCGGCGACTGATATAAACAATCTGCGTAACCCCCCCCCCCCGCGCGCGCGCCAGTCCACGGTAAAATTGCCGTTGACGCTTACCGGTCCACAGGAATAAAAAGGTTGGAGACCACTGCTCTAAGTGATGTACAGTTCAAATGTGTTGGCATCTGTGTCTTATCAACTTCACACATGCTGGGCTCAGAACAGCTCCCACTTCAGCCATATTTCTATAGATATGTAGATAAAATAATAAAAGGAAAATAGGAACAATATCAAGTATATACCTAATATTTCTGTGGTTCATTGGTCCCGTGGTTCTATGGTTGATTTTTCATTGATTCATTGGTTCTGTGGTTCATTTTTCATTGATTCATTAGTTCTATGGTTCATTCTTCATAGATTCATTGGTTCTGTGGTTCATTGATTCATTGGTTCTATGGTTCATTCTTCATCGATTCATTGGTTCTATGGTCATTAATTTATTGTTTCGGTGGTTCATGGATTCATTGGTTCTATGGTTCATTTTTCATTGATTCATTGGTTCTATGGTTCATTCTTCATTGATTCATTGGTTCTGTGGTTCATTGATTCATTGGTTCTATGGTTCATTCTTCATCGATTCATTGGTTCTATGGTTCATTAATTTATTGTTTCTGTGGTTCATGGATTCATTGGTTCATTGGTTCTATGGTTCATTTTTCATTGATTCATTGGTTCTATGGTTAATTCTTCATTGATTCATTGGTTCTGTGGTTCAGTGATTCATTGGTTCTATGGTTCATTCTTCATCGATTCATTGGTTCTATGGTTCATTAATTTATTGTTTCTGTGGTTCATGGATTCATTGGTTCATTGGTTCTATGGTTCATTCTTCATTGATTCATTGGTTCTGTGGTTCATTGATTCATTGGTTCTGTGGTTCAGTGATTCATTGGTTCATTGGTTCTATGGTTCATTCTTCATTGATTCATTGGTTCTGTGGTTCATTGATTCATTGGTACTATGGTTCATTTTTCATTGATTCATTGGTTCTATGGTTAATTCTTCATTGATTCATTGGTTCTGTGGTTCATTGGTTCATTGGTTCTATGGTTCATTTTTCATTGATTCATTGGTTCTATGGTTAATTCTTCATTGATTCATTGGTTCTGTGGTTCATTGATTCATTGGTTCTATGGTTCATTCTTCATCGATTCATTGGTTCTATGGTTCATTAATTTATTGTTTCTGTGGTTCATGGATTAATTGGTTCATTGGTTCTATGGTTCATTCTTCATTGATTCATTGGTTCTGTGGTTCATTGATTCATTGGTTCTATGGTTCATTCTTCATCGATTCATTGGTTCTATGGTTCATTAATTTATTGTTTCTGTGGTTCATGGATTCATTGGTTCATTGGTTCTATGGTTCATTCTTCATTGATTCATTGGTTCTGTGGTTCATTGATTCATTGGTTCTATGGTTCATTCTTCATCGATTCATTGGTTCTATGGTTCATTAATTTATTGTTTCTGTGGTTCATGGATTAATTGGTTCATTGGTTCTATGGTTCATTCTTCATTGATTCATTGGTTCTGTGGTTCATTGATTCATTGGTTCTGTGGTTCATTGATTCATTGGTTCTATGGTTCATTTTTCATTGATTCATTGGTTCTATGGTTCATTCTTCATTGATTCATTAGTTCTGTGGTTCATTGATTCATTGGTTAATGGGTTATTTTTTTTCATATTTTTAGTTCATTGGTCCCGTGGTTCTGTGGTTAATTTTTTCCATCGGTTCCGTCTGTAATTTTTTCATGTATCCCATGGTTCTATGGTTGTGTGGTTCTACGCTCTGATGCTTCACTCTTAGCTGATCCTGTTCCATGTTAATTAAAGCTGCAGAAGCTGAACTCAGGGAAAACAGCTCAACTCACTAACACATGCTCATGTTGGTTCCAGTCACAGTGGAGAACAGTGTCGTGTTCTGAGCGTCCAGGTGGATTCACAGTAGAGTCCATCCATCACATCCAGCCCGTGGTGAACCCATACTTGTCTGGAAACACCTGTGATTGGACGGTTTGGCTCCAGGACAGAGGAGGCGGGACGTTTTTTACCTCAGTGATGAGATGAAGAATATAAACGACAAAAATCCTTCACACAGATTCACACCCACTCACAAATAACCCTGGGTTACAAAAAATACATTTCCTTGTTTTTTCAGCTCAATTACAACCATTTCGCAAAAATAAATCCAACAATAACATCCATTTTTTTCTATCAGGTTTTTACGCTGATTTGAATTTGAAAAATCTGACGAAATTAAATATGTCAGTCCTTTATAGATTAGTAATATTATATAAGTAGTTACTTATTGTTCTGGTACTTAATATTAAAGTCTCATCTTGTCATCTGAACCCGCTTTATCCTCACTAGGGTCACAGGGGTCACTGGGGGCCTAATCCAGCTACAGTGGGTGAAGGCGGGGTACACCCTGTATGAGTCTCCAGTTCATCTCAGGGCTGAACATATATAGACAAACAATCACTGTCACATTCACACCTATGGGTGATTTAGATTAACCAGTTAACCTATCAGTGCATGTGTTTGGATGGTGGGAGGAAACTGGAGAAAACCCACATGAGGAGAACATGCAAACTCCACACAAAAAGGTCTGGTGTGGGAATAGAACCATGAACCTTCTGTCTGTGAGATACGAGTGCTAACCACTGCACCACCGTGCTGCCTAAATATTAAAGTACATTAAAAATAAATAAGTACTTTGATAGTACCTACTTTGATAGATTTGATTGAGTACCTGAACAATAAGTACCTGAGCAAAAACAAAATGATGCCTAATATTATCCTAAAAGTGTGCTTTTATACTTTTGATATTTATTTTGTGGGACTAATTTGTATTGTAATATTTGTAATGGATACAGGTACTACAGTATCTGTAATAGAAACAGGTACTATAGCATCTGTAATGGAAACATGCACTATAGTATTTGGAATGGAAGAGTACCTGGTACCCGAGCCGGGTTTGGGCCGATACCATTTAATGGAAATGCAGTAGAAGTGAACCCTGGTCCCGGTCCCAGTTCTGTTCTTGGTCCTGGTCTCAGTCCTGGTCCAGGTCCTGCTTCCAGTCCAGGTCCAGGTCCTGGTCCCAGTCCAGGTCCCAGTCCAGGTCCCTCTTTGTGGTTTCTGTTCCAGTGTGTGTTCGACCTACTTTTCTTTGCTGAACTGCCTAAAACACATCCTCCTGGTTCTGTGGTGTGGGCCTGTGGCTCTGTCTGTGGGATCCGTCCACTCTCTTCTATTTGTCTGTTGTTTTGTTGTCGACAGCAGTGGTCAGTGTGTGTCTGTGTGTGTTTGTGTGTGTTTGTGTGTTCCTATTTAAAGGACAAAAGCCTTCAGTGACCCAATAAGTGAAATCACAGCGTTTCATTGTGAAACTGCTCTGCTGCCGTTTTCCATCACTTCACCATTTCTGACAAACACAAACAACTCTGACACCATTTTTCACAAATTACTCTCAGAATATTTGACAGCAGTGTGTGTGTGTGTGTGTGTGTGTGTGTGTGTGTGTGTGTGTGTGTGCATCAGTTCATTAAGTGTTCATCAGTTGGATCAACACCACAGAGTGAAAGACAGTTTGACTTTAACTCATTATTTAAAAATGTAATGAGACCAAGTGTCTCTGTACAACAGGTTCTGTTCTAAGTGGATCAGACCCAGTTGAATGTCATTGTTGTCAGGTTCTGTCCACTCAGTCCGTCCCATCCACCAGGGCTGGTTCTGGTCAATTTGGTACCCTAGGCCCTCTTTCCTTTTTGTGGAATTACAAATTAGTATCTGTAAACATAGTGTCCTACATGTGATCGAGTACGTACTGAATGAATGAATAATCACTGTCAATGTTAAATTCAATGCTTTATTTACCATATTTTCCACACTATAAGGCACACTGGGGTATAAGGCACGTTAAGTGAAGCTAAACAGTCACAATAACTCTCAACCTTGTTGAGTTGTAACACGGAACAAAACACATTCTGATAAATCAAACTTTAAAAAAGTCAAAATTATGTGATAAAAAGTCAAAATTATGAAATACAAAGTCAAAATTTCAAGTTACTAAGCACAACCAGAATGAATCCATATATAAGGCGCTCTGGTTTATAAAACGCTCTGTGAGAAAATTAAAGTCTTTTAATTGTGCTTTATACAGTACCTTAATATTCTAATTCTGTGGGACTTAGCGCCCCCAGACATCTGGTGCACTAGGCAACTGCCTAGTCTGCCTATGCTTAACACCAGCCCTGCAGTCCATCCGGTCCACCCAGTCTGTCCAGTCCACCCAGTCAGTCCATATAGGTCTACCTCCATGTCTCCTGTTGAAGACGTTCCCATCCGAGCGTTGCGGGCGTTGTCGTAACACCACAGCAGGATCATCCAACAGAACACTGTTGAGCATCTGAACGCCTGCAGCAGCTCACAAACAGGTACTGCCTTTAAACCGCCTCTTTTTCAACATATTTTGGACTTTCAGACCTGTTTTAATTACGGATTTCCTCCGAGAAGAGCATAAATGAATCATTAGACAGAATTCCATCTGCGGTGCCAGTTTTTTTTTTTTTACTCCAATAAAAACCCCTGAGGGTGTGCCAACCTGGCACTACCTGCACCGTCATTTTATTCTCCATTTTACCTTTTTTCCTGCTTCTCCTTCACTTAACACAACTCCCCTGACTGAACAGAAGACAGGCCCTAATTGGACGAATATTAGAAACTATTATTCCTAATTAAACATCACAGAACACACTGTCAGAGTCGGACCGGCGGAATGATTTAAGACGCACTGAACCTCTGGCATCGTAACAAAGTCTATTAGCGGAGACGGACCAGGGACGCTTCAAATTGGCAGGAAAACCAAGAGGAGCAGCACAACTCTGCCAGATTCCACTAGAACAGGTGTGACCAAGTGTATGAGTATGTGTGTGTGTGTGTGTGTGTGTAAGGCTGCATTTACACACATCTTTCTTAATCCCACTGTCTTTAATAACGCGTTCACACACCTGATGGGAGGGCTGCCCAAGGGTTAAAGGTCAATTTAATATTTACAAAAGAGTCCAATTTAGCAGGAAACCCAATGAAATTAACCTGTGTTTGCAACATAATTGGGAGGGGGGTTTGTCCAGTATATTACCCCCCCCCAGTCCCACCCCATCACAAATTTAAAGGGGTAGCAGATGGACAATAGTCACTTTTCCATTGGCCTTCAAACTGCACAAATATAACTTACGGATTAAAACTGGGAGTTTCAATCAAACCCTGTTTTTTTTTTTATTAAAATTTCTTACAGTGGCAAGAGGTGGTGTTTTTAGTCATAGCACAAATGGTATATTTTATGAAAACTACAATGGAAAGACAATTATAGTCAGGTGAATTTTAAAAATGGATCTCAACAGACATTACAACAAGTAAAGAAGAAGAGTTTTAAAAGAACATTTTTGTTCAAAACATCACTATGGGCTCCAAATAATGGCTCTGAAGTCTCAGCAGTTAAAGGGTTAAACCCCTTTGGTTGTAAAGGTGTTTTTCTTTGGGATGTTCCTGCGTTCTGGATGTGGACACTATTTTCTCCATAAGGAAGCAAGGTGTGTTGTTGTGCATTTTTGAGAGTCTCATTAAAAAGGAAGCGATGGTACAGAATGACAACAAACGCCACATTTGTGTGTGTTCGGAGGTGGTTGTATTTGAACGTCACACAGGTGTGTGTGTGTTTTCTGTGTTTAATGTGTGTGACAGCAGGTCTGAGGCCGTAAAGCACCAATAAACCTGAAGTCATCAGGGAGGCGTCACGCTGCGAACACTAAAGCAGAAGGAGACTCAGAAATCATCAACTTCATCTGACAGTCTGCCGCCGCTTTCATCACATGACCACATTTCATCACATATCACATGACCACTTTTCATCACATGACCACTTTTTATCACACATTACGACTGTGTCCGAAATCACCCACTCCCTCCCTACATAGGGAAATACACTGTCAAACAATTAAAATCTAACAGTGTCGTCTCACAAAATTAAAAGGCTTTTTTTTTTACTGTCTGTGCAATAAAATTAAATAACTGAATAAACTTGGCTGACTGGTTTACTGTTATTAACTGTTGGCAACTCTTGTCTGGCGCCTGTCATCCAACAGACAGACTTAATGTTACTTAACAGTTGCCGTAGTTCTACTCATATGCTGTCCAATCTCAATCTGTCCATGTTTCTTTTAATCATAAATCTCCCCATGATGGGATATAGTGCTGTTGGTTAGTGACCATAGATTTAGCAGTGGAGTGTTAAACATATTATGTTAAATATGTTTATTTTTAGTCTCACCCACTGCTTTGTTTTGCCCCATTGTACGTTCAGAATTATTAGAAATATTTAGAATAACTCGTGCGTGTAGAATGATCACCGATGATCTATCAGAAGGTAAAGAGTTAAAAAAGAAGAAAAACAAACATGGAATTCATCCAATTACACGATTAACTGATGAAAGACTAGAAAATCACTCTGAGAGCGCAGATACCCCCCCCCACCCCCCGATCACCACCAAAATCTAATCATTTCTAGACCTCCCCATTACCAACCTGCCCTGAAAATTTCAGAAAGATCCGTCCACAACCTCTTGAGTTTTCTTGCTAAATATCAGACAGACAAACTCTGGCAAAAACATCAAACAACAGGTAACAACCCAACAGAATACTCGATTACAAAAATATTGGATAATTGCAGCCCTACACGTCACATGACCACCACCTTTTCATCACCCGTCACATGACCACCACCTTTTCATCACACGTCACATGACCACCACCTTTTCATCACACGTCACATGACCACCACCTTTTCATCACCCGTCACATGACCACCACCTTTTCATCACCCGTCACATGACCACCACCTTTTCATCACCCGTCACATGACCACCACCTTTTCATCACCCGTCACATGACCACCACCTTTACATCATAAGTCACATGACCACCACCTTTACAACTCACGTCACATGACCACCACTTTTTCATCTCACGTCACATGACCACCACCTTTACATCACCCGTCACATGACCACCACCTTTTCATCACCCGTCACATGACCACCACCTTTACATCATAAGTCACATGACCACCACCTTTACATGACCACCACCTCTCTTCTACTGAACAGCTTTAGATTAGGTGTTTTTAGTTTAGGTGACTCATTATTTTTTGTTGTTGGTTTTATATGTGTGTGTGTGTGTGTGTGTGTGTGTATGTGTGTGTGTGTGTGTGTGTGTGTGTGTGTGTGTTTGAGCGTGTCCGTCCCAGATGTCCTCCTGTCACATCAACCTGGTCTGAGGTCAGTTCAGCTGCTCCTGGTGTTTAGTGACATCTAGTGGTAGAATATCAAACAGGTTCACCTGTGGCCTTTTACCAGGGGTTAAAGGTTAAAGGTTCACATATTAACCCTTTAACCCCAGATTAAAGGTCAAAGTTCCCCTATTAACCCTTTAAAACTGCCAATTAAAGGTCAAAGTTCATGTATTAACTCTTTAACTGACAATTAACGGTTAAAGTTCACATATTAACCCTTTAACTGACAATTAAGGGTTAAAGTTCACATATTAACACTTTAACTCCCGATTAAAGGTCAAAGGTCACATATTAACCCTTTAACTGACGATTAAAGGTCAAAGGTCACATATTAACCCTTTAACTGACGATTAAATGTCAAAGGTCACATATTAACCCTTTAACCCCCGATTAAACACAAATGATGGAATACAAGACTAAAATACACACAATATTCAGTAACACATACAACAAATATACTAAAATATACATAAAAACATAGTACCAGTGTCCCTGTGCTGATCCAGACCTCACAGCTGTGATGTCTTATTATCAACAAAGGGAGTCATTCAATAGATCATAGATCATCTCTGTGGCTGTGTTTTTTTTTTTTTGGGGGGGGGGGGGTTTATCAACAAATGCCAAAAACAGTGTGAATGGTATAGGAAGCCCCCAAAGCTCTTCTGGGAGAACATCTGACTGAACAACAGTAGGTAACTGGGTAATGACATATTACTGTGGTTAAAGATGTTAAATGATTTGTTGGTGTTGATGGAAACTAATATTGGGGCAATTACTTTGTTTGATCTGGATTCAAACTAAACTCAGTGAATCAATGTGAAATTAAATTTGTTAAGAACTGTAGTGATTTTACTGAGATACTGGAAAAATAAACAAAGCAGTAAACAAACTGTTTACGAAGACAAATTTTGACCAAAAAAGTAATACATTTTGTTCCCAGTCCTTAGATAGATCTAAAGAATCAATCACAATTTAAATCCGTTAAGAACTGAGAGAGGAGAAACGATTTTAGTGAATTGTGGACGACGGATAATGACGAACGGATGATGATGGACAGAAGGACGGATGACAGATGCAGCGTGATGGCAGTAGCTCAGACCGCGGATGAGCTAATAACTATCAAAAGTACATTAAAATGGATAAAAATACACACACAAAAACTGAAATTAGGAACAGCCTACGCAAAACTAGAGTAAAGTACACAAAAAATGTACTAAAATATACAAAAACAATGGAAAGTTACACTAAAATATTCAAAACTACACTAAAAAGACTGTGAATTAAACACAAACTATGCAAAGCTAGACTAAAATACATAAAAATGTACTAAAACACACAATAAATATACTAAAATACACAAAAAGCATGGAAAAGTACACTAAAATATTCAAAACTACACCAAAATAAAGCAAACATTTTGCAAAATACGGAGCAAATACATAAAAATAAACAAAAACTATGCAAAAGTACATTAAAATAGACAAAATATTTAGTAAAACAGGAAATACTAAAATACACAAAAACAATGCCAAGGTATGCTAAATATACCCTAAATTAAACACAAATAATGGAAAATGACAATGATACACAGAAAAATATAGAAATATGAAACAAAAGCAGATTTAAATCACTTTAAAAATAATATAAATAGGGAGTAAATCTTCTATTCTAAATGGACAGAAAAGTCCAATGAGAGAGTCGCTTCATTTTGTTTTTTAAGTTTCTTCTCTCCTGTTATAAACTGTAAATTTCTCCAATGTGAAATGAATAAAAGTTTATCTTATATTATCTTAAAAATACCCTAATTTGAAGACAAACTGAAATACACTAAAAAATACCCTGGATTAAACACAAACTATGCAAAAGTAGACTAAAATATCAAAAAATTACTAAGTCATACAACTATACTAAAAAATACATAAAAAAATATTAAAACATACAACTAATAAAAATCATTTAAAAAAAATCATAAACTATGCAAAAGTACACTAAAATACACTAAAAATACTCAAAATTAAACAGCCAATGCAAAAGTACACTAAAATATACACAAAATATGAGTAAAATATGGAATAAATACATTAAAATAAACCAAAAATACACAAAAAAACAACCTACAATTTAGTAAAATATCGAACAGATAACAGATTAAAATACACAAAAACTATGCCAAGGTACACTAAAACACAAAAATCCCCTTAATTAAACAAACTATTCAAAACTAGGCTAAAATCAATGTTAAAAATTACTAAAGCATACAACAAATATACTAAAATAATCATAAACTATGTAAAAGTACACTAAAATAGACAAAAACACACTAAAAATACTCAAAATTAAACAGCCAATGCAAAACTAGACTAAACTAATAAATAGTGAAATATGGAATAAATAAATTAAAATATACAAAAACTACACAAAAGTACATTAAAATAAACCTAAAATGTAGTAAAACATCAGACACATTAAAATAGACCAAAACTATTCCAAGGTACACTAAAATACACGAAAAATACCCTAAATTAAACACAAATAATAAAAAAAAAACACAAAAATACTCCAAAAAATGAAAAAATGGTCAGAAAAGTATGTGTTGGTGTTTTTACAGGTTAAAAACAGCAGAGTTTTTGTTCTAGTGTCTAATAATAAACTTTGCTGTTGTAAATGTGACAGTAACGGGTGTTTGCTTGCGTGGCCTTGGCAGCGGTACGGTTCCAGAAGACTCCAGATGAAACATGTCATATTAGAAGACGTTAAAATGAGGGAAGTGATGAACAAATGAACGCCGCTGCGTATTTCAGGTGATTAGAGCTGTCAGCGCTGGAGCTTTTTCACACATGTAGGAGATGTAAAATACTTCAAATCCAACCTGATAACGTCCTCCACTAACTGTCAGTCTGACACAACTCCTCTTCCTTTCCCCACTCATTTATTAATAAATCCATGCCAATTAACACTAACGAGGATTAGCACTAACGAGCATCCACAGTGACGGAGCTCAACCGCACATGTAGACGCATTATGAGTGTAAAAATGTGGTAATGTTTCAGTCAGATGGTGAAGTTCACTGATGAAAAGACTCATAATACCATGAAAAAAAAAAAAACAAGGATCTGTGCAGAAATGACTCAAAGGAAAAAGATGAAAATAGAGATGCAAAATATATTGTTTGAGCATCGACATCGCAATATTCGTGTGTGCAAATCGCCGTATTCACCTGGCGGCCATTTTTACGCTTGAGGGGTATGGAAGTTAAAGGTGTCATTCCACTGAAAACCACTTTTCCACACTCCTTTTGGAATCTGATGGGTCACCCAGACTTACCTTTGACAGTGGTTCATCACCTCCACTGGCTGCATACTGCATTCACACAAAACAACGAGAGGAACGAGAGGACCTAGAAAAAGCCGGTCCATCTGATGACACGTGGGGTTAAGCCCATCCCCCATTACAGTGAATCTGAAGTAGCATTAGCATTAGCATCTACAAGAGAAGATGGCGCCACATTAGCTGCTGCACTGGATCAAACTGGTTCTTGTGCTCTCTGTGCAAATAAAGCATAATTTTTTTACTGCATGTTTTCAGAACAAGCATGAAACCTAGCTGGATAATACTCTGGTAAAGGTAAACACATACAGAGAGTCAGAGGGGAGGGTGGAGTGTTCCGTTACGCATTCTGAGCCACTGCGTCATGGACATGTATGAGGAAGTACCGGTTAACTCTGTTGTTCGACCTCAAGACATTTTTCTACCGTGAAAAAACATCTGGTAACAAAACAACCTGGACCTTTTTTTTTAAAAATAGAACCAAGAAACAATGTATTCAATAACAATGGAGAACACAGTAATATTAATGAAATAACCATAGAATGACACAGAAGTACACAGTTGTATTTCGGAGGCTAGGCCACGCCCTTCTACTACTGGTCCATGGGTGCTTAGCTCGCAAAAAAAAGTGAATGGGACTGTTGTGACCTGAAGGTTGCAACATATTTCAGAGAGCACAGGAGACACAAGGGTTCAAATTTGCCAAACATTCTTTTTATTAAGCAAATGAATTAACCCGTGTCCAAAACACAACAATAAGGAATCCCAAAAGTTTAAAGAAAAGTCGGACCCAAGTGAACTGGGCAAATTAACAAAAGGACAGTTTGTGGATCAGGCTAAACCCTGTACAGGACAGTAGAAGCTGTCCACCTATTGCTATCCCTGCCCTATCAAATCAACCACAACTAAAGCCTGTCAAAAGAAATAAACCAAAAACAGGACGTCCAGACTCATCGGGTCAAACTAAAAAAAGAAACTAAAGCTTGCACAAAAAAAAACAAAGTGCAGCCAACCTGCTTCTTGCAGCGGAAAAACTCTTGTCGAGCGGCCTGACGTGTGCGCTCCTGAAACCGGTGTCCCAGCTGGAGGTGAGGCAGGAAAAAGGACAGGTCAGTCCCAAAGCTGTCCTGCAAAACTGAACGCCTGTCCAATTTATACTCGCTACCGTGGAACCTAATCAACCAGAAATGCAGGATATTGCACAAAAATTATCAGGGCATAAATATAACAATGATTAACTAATAAAATAAATTAGCATAAAAAAACTACAGTGAAAAAAGAGGTGAACTGGAGCGAGTCAAACTAAATTCTGATTCTGTTTGACAAGTGCTCTGAAGTTCACATATGATAGAAGTGAATATTTGATGTGTCATAGACAGATCACCTGTTTTTGATGAGAAGCAAACATGATGTTAGGTTTTATGTGGGCTTAGTAAGAGACTACAATGAGTAGAGTATGTGACGTCACACTCCACTCAGCTGTGGAGTGTAGTCTGTGGTGACGTCACATGTGCTCCAGGCGTGTTGTCCAAATTATTCACAGGTTTTACTCACGTATGAATCAGCCGTTGTTTAACAGAAGCAGTTGAAACACGTCAATAATTTATCATTTATTATGAGGTACAACATGTGTGTGATTCAGGGAACATGACAAACCAGATACCATTGAATACCATTCAATAATTTTCCAATCTCAGGTCCCATGAGCCTCCAGGAAGGGGCGGAGACTTAAGATCCCCATACGTTGTCAATCACTAGCTTCAGTGAATGTTTGGGTTGCCAACATGCCAGCAGTTTAGACCAATAATCTCTCCATCATGCTGGAGTTAATGATCGCTATTGTTGAAAAATGAGCGTGTAAGGACTGCAGTATTCTTCGGGTTGTGTTGCTGAAGGGCTACAGTAACTGAGTTGAAGGCTACATGAACTTTAGTAGGCTAATGGCACCGCTAGCATAGCATCAGTACTGACAGCCATCGACACGCTAACCACAATATGGAAAGAATAATATTGAAATAGTATATAGAATGTAGTCTTATGTAATTACACATTCATATTTTACTATATATGAAAATATAAATATAGAAGGTACCGTAGCGTGCCCTGCAGAACAGTGAGGCTACGGGACAGTTTTTATCTGTCATTTTAAACCTTTTAAACCTTAAAAAGTATCCTTTACTCCTGAACATAGTTTTTATTCTTGCACAAGGCACTTTAGCTTTTTTTTTTTATTAATATATGATATATTTATGTATTTTGTTAAATTAGTATTATAAAAATTTTTTAGTACATTTTATGATTGTGATCTTTCACATTATTTTTAAATATCTTAATACCTCTGCCAAGGTATTAAGGTTTGTTTGTCTGTCAGCAGGATTACTCAAAAAGTTCTGAATGGATTTTGATGAAACTTTCAGGAATGATAGATAATGGGTAAATGGAGCAATGAAGGTCAAAGGTCAAGGTCACACTAAAGGTCAACAGCTAAAACACATCAGTGGTAATATCTCAGGTTCAGACAAGATAGAATTTTTTGGGTTTTTTTCATCATCAGATGGTCGACACTTATGGCTCCATCACGTCACGTTTGACGTCATATGACGACGTATCAAGCCTTGGCGCAGGTCTGCTGTCTCTGACTGCCTTGTTTTAGTGTTTTTATGCAGACTGTTTCTGCCATGGCAAAAATGCAATGGAATTTCATTTTAACAGAATGTCTGTGAAGTATCTTTGAAATGACAATAAAGTAAAATAATTTTTGAAGTAATCTAAGTAATCTATTTTCTTATTTCATCATGACATTATTGATGTTCAAATGACATTAATGAATCACCTAGCGTGGTTCAGTGCAGATATATTCACTTCTCTCTTGCGTCTGTTTGTTCATGCAAAATGAAACACAATTAATATAGATTAAAATGTATATTTAAAAAAAATTACAATAATAATAAAAACAAATAAGTAAAAGAAATAAAAATTAATTGAATAATAATCTATTAAATAAATCAATGAACACATTCTTAAAATTGTTTTTTAATAATAATAAATATGATTAATAATATAATAAATAATGAATAAATAATAAAAATTAATCCAAAGCAGCCCTGCAATTAATCTGGTTAAATTTTTTTTATCATTTTACATCCTGAAAAAATACATAATGTGATTTTAAAAAGAAATTAATGAAGATTATTATTTTTTATTAAATAAATAAATACAATTCTAAAATTAAGAAAAATAATAATAATATTTAATTATGATTAATAAAAATTAACCCGAAGCAGCCCTGTAATTAATCTGGTTAAAAATATAAATAATTTGGCAGCGCAACAGCCTGTTTATCCACAAATGACTGAAGTATATTTAGTATCGAAAACTAAACCAAAGTCTTTCTGTGCTGTCACCTCCTTAATAATCACATGAGTAAAAACTGATTGCAATTTTAAATTAATTTGAACACAACACGGCACTAAAGTGTCGTGTACAGAATGGACGTCAGTTCACAGACAAACATGAACCAACAGTTCAAACACTGTTTTGATACAAAACTGTGACGAGATTCTGAACTTTACTGACAGAAAAATGTTTGTGTCTGGAAATAAATAAATAAATAAAAGATGCTTCAGAAACTATCATGTGTACGAGTGGACTGGGACTAAAATTAGAGAGTGGACGTGTGTGTGTGTGTGTGTGTGTGTGTGTGTGTTACTGAAACACTCTGCCAGCCATTCAACAGGTGCAGGGTTGTGGTGGAAATGACGGGGGCGTTTGTGTGGGAATGTTAATTTCCTGTTTCTCTTTTTTTCCCAGTAAAATTGGCTGCTAAGAGCCCATCAGCCGACACACACACACACACACACACACACACACACACACTGATTTCCATGTCTCATGCGGACCATGTTTGTAAGCATCACTTGTAGGTAAAATGTCCATTGGGTAGTGAACATGAACACCCCCCCCCCAAAAAAAAATATAATAATAATAATAATAATAATAATAATAATAATAATAATAATAATAATAATAATAATAATAATAATAATAATAAAATTTAGAACAAATGTAGTCCAGTAAATAAAATTTTTTAATCTTAAACAAGAAAAACATTATTAAATTAAAAAACCAAAGAAAATATGAAAAATAAAAATAAAATGCAAACATTTATTTACAATTAAAGAAATAAATACATAAATATTTTTTTAATTGTTCTTTGTTTTTTTTTAAAAGAAAACAACCTTGTTTGTGGTATTTAGAGAGCCACATATTCATACTGCACACAGATTGACATGTGACTAGTGGGGACCGACAGATATATTCAATCCTCGTGGAGACCTGAATTTTGGTTCCCATGATGTGACTGTGTAAACTGATCAATGTCCCCATAAAGATAGCAATACAAGCTCACGCACACACACTTTAAACCCCAACTCTGCATCTCACACACAGTTGTGTCACACATCATAAAGGCCGTTTCATTTCCACACAGTCGGACTGACCAGTGCGCTGCCAAAAAGCCAATTAGGCGGTGTGCTTTTTGAACAGAGCGGCTGCATTAGCATTAGCGCTGGGCTGTGTACTTAAACAGGACTAATAGTTGAAAGGTTAATTACTGCTGCAGCAGTAAGCAGTCCGCAGTAATCACCAGCTATTACCTCACACTGCAATTACACAAGAAACTGACACAAAATTACTAAATATGTTCTGATTCATCTGAGGAAACGACATATTCATCTGCTGTTGAGTTCAGAGTCCGACTGCAGCGGCGATTACACCAACTGAAGGTTTACTGAAGTGGAATTGAATTAATGCAACCGATGCATGAAAACTGAAAAAAACTAAAGTTTTATCCACAACAATTTTAGACTAGACAAGGTTAGATTTATGCATAGTCAAAGTGTGTACAGTGCAGCCATTATTTCTTCACTCACACATTCTCACTCTGGTGGTGGAACATTACATATTTACATTCACTTTACATATATGTTACAATCAGTCTGTACATTGAGTCTGACATATTCCTTTGTTATATCACTGAACCGCGGGACACTTTCATATTTTTTTATCCTCTCATGTTTCACTTCTATTTATTACGCAGCTGCTGCTTCTTTTCAGTGGGAATCACTTTCTTTGGGCTCATGATGACTAACAAATACGTACTGTAATAAATTTAAATGAGTACACTGGAAAAAACTCACCAAACAACATTAACTCTGTGATGAATGAGGGTCAAAAGGTAACGAAAAGCATCATGGGTAGCTCCCTCATAGCCAATTGGATGCTACGTACAGTATGTACAGTACGTCATGTAATTACATACATTACGTAGTTACCAGTGATGCGCAGTTAGGGGTCATTGAAAAATATTTTTAATGATATTCGGGTTGTGGTTGGTCGTTTGTCATTTGAGATAAACATTAAAATAACTTGGTAAATACGCTCTTTAAATGAATTTCCATGCGGGTGACGTACATCGGAAGTAGCCTACATATGGGCGGAGCAAGAGAGAAAGTCAAGTTGGGAGAGTTTAGGGTGTACTATTTATAAAATAAGACTGCAGGATGAAGAGCAGTGCTTTACTTGGCACACATGTCATTAATGTTTCACACTTCCTGACAAAAACCACTCACATGACTCAACCAGCCTATCAGGAGCCTGCAACACGTAGATTAGCAAATGTGACCCAGAAAGGAAGACTCAACAAATAACAAGAATAATTAAATGTGTAAATCATAATTCTGTAAACACAAATTTAAACAGTCTATTGGGTGAACGCTGCGAATATATTATTTTTTTAACAAATATATGAATCAATTCATTTTCAACAAATACATGAAACCTCTTAACTCCTGAGTCTTACACAAGGGTTTGGGACACATTCGCTGAGATTTTTAAAGATGACGAGCGGCTCCCAGTGTTTTCTTTTTCAGTGGAAACCAGGTTCAAATTACTCTTTATGTGTTATAGTTTGTGGACCCCTGGTTTCGATGCTGTGCTCGATTAATGACATCAGATTTTAATACAGAGATAAATGCAGGTATGTGAGTGAGGTCATTTGATGTTCATAAAGACCATTGACTACTGTTTGAAAATGCAGGTCCAGAAGCGGGTTGGGTCCATCTTTTTCAAATATCGTTTATAAATCGACCCGTGGCTCACTGGTAGTTACATACAGTAATGTATATACAGTACTGCATTTATGTTTCAGGGTTTTCCGTTTCCTTTTGTTAATAGAATTTTCTTTCGTATTCAGAGACGGAAAATTGAGGTACACGTTTTTCGTTACTTGGATCATTTGTTAGTTGGGTCTTGCATATGTAGAGGTACCACTGTATTGTGTAGCTCTATTTTCCATCTCTATAAATGGCGGTGCCCCCCCTCTCTCCCCATCGGAGCCAACACACACCTCTGTCTGGAACATATGTGGATTCTAACTTGAGTTTCTCACAGTCTCTAAAACATATTCAGTCACATGAAGTAAAATCCACCTCCTATTGATTTCCTCTTGGCATCAGTGGTGTTTGTGTTCGCTTGTACATGTGTGCGTCTTCAGTTAAGGAGCGCGTTTTAACACATATTAACAAGTGAATATTGCGGGATCACGTGTGTGCAGAGGCTCTCAGCATTCCAACACAGCAGGGCGTCTTCTGTCTCTGAGAAAGCCTTTGTTTTTTTCATCACAAGGTGGAATTTGTTTCAACAGTTTCTGTTTCAGTAAAAGAATCGACTGAACCGAGCTGGGATTCTAAGAGATTTTAGTTTTGCTTTATGATTGTTCTATTGTTATTTTATCTATAGGGGTTTTTCCATCAGACATCTGTACAAAACTTTACTGATAGTTACTAAATGTAAAAAAAACCCCCAAAAAACAAGGAAAAGCAACATGTTCAGTGTTCAATACTTGTGTTGATCATTGTTAATGTTAACTTACAGCACTTTATATGGACCTGATGTTTACCCCCCCCCCCATAGGGGAGAGGGGAGAGCTGCACGGTATATTGTTTGAGCATCGACATCACAACGTACGTGTGCGCAATAGTCACGTTGTTGGTCCTGCAATTATTTTTTATTATTTTTTATTGTATATATTTTTGTAATATATTTATTTATTTATTTATTTTTAATTCATTCATTTATTTTCATGTATTTTTAAATGTATTTATTTTTGATTTGTCTTTATTTATTTGTAATTATTAGTTTTGTTTTATTATTTCAGCTACAAGAAGGATGACACTGAAGCGTATGTTCTGTTTCGACCACTAATCTGTTTGACCGTCTGTGTCAGCACCACACAGCTGTTATTTACTCCTGAGGATTTTTTCATATCGCAATATACAGGTTTACAATAAACTGCAATGTCAGCTTTTCCTAATATCATGCAGCCCTAGTAGTGGGGTATTGTGAATCTCACCCAACATTGGTTGGGAGAGATTATTGTAATTATTGTGTGGGTGTGAGTGGATGTATGTGTGTGTGTGTCCGCAGAGACATATCACGCTATAACTTAATCAATACTGGATATATTATCATAATATCACACGCACTAATGCATATATATCAGTGATGGGCGGGCTGACCCGAAGTGAGTGTGTGCCCACGGTCACCCGCGGGCACCCACAGTTGCGGATCATTGTGTTTAATTATATTCGGGTTGCAGTCAGGTTATTTGTTGTTTGAGACAAACATCAAAATAATCTGGTAAATACACTTTATTAACTGAATTTCTGTGAAGCTGGCATACAATGTGGTCAGTATCCTACAGTATGGATGTAGCAGGAGAGAAAATAAAGTTGGGAGAGTGGAAGCTCCGGAAACATACAAACAAAAAAAGTAATGTTTGGGATGATGAGCAGCTTCCAGTGTTTTCAAATGTCTCTTTGGGTGTTACAGGTTGTCGACCCTAATGACAGGATTTTAACATGGAAATAAATGCAGGTATGTGGAAAAGGTCATTTGATGTTTATGAAGACCATTGATTACTTTTTTAAAATGCGGGTCAAGAAGTGGGTCGGGTATGTCCTTTTCAAATATATTTCTTGCGGTCCAAGCTGGTGGGTTAGTTTAAAAAGCGGTGACCGTTCATCACTGATATGGTAAATGGTCTTCACTTATATAGTTCTTTTCCACCTTCATGGTGCTCAAAGCGCTTTACATTAGCCTCACATTCACCCATTCACACACACACACACACACACACACACACTAGTTCTGCCAGACCTACTGGGACCTACTGGACCCTATATATATATATATATATATATATATATATATATATATATATATATATATATATATATATATATAGATAGATAGATAGATAGATAGATAGATAGATAGATAGATAGATAGATAGATAGATAGATAGATAGATAGATAGATAGATAGATAGATAGATAGATAGATAGATAGATAGATAGATAGATAGATAGATATAGGCCTGATATATACATATAACGAAATTATCAATAGGTCAAAGTTGAAGGTCGCATTTAGCAGAAAGGTCAAAATCACATTATAGTGATTACTATCAAGAACGGGTTGTGATAGAAATTTGAGATTGGCACAAAATAGGGGCGAGATTAGGCATTGTCTGAATACTTGTCTTTGGTTTGGTTTGGTTTGTTTGTTTGTTTGTTGGTCAGCAGCTTCACGCAAAAACTACTGGACTAATTTCTATGAAATTTTCAGGAAAGGTACGAGAAAAGATCACAATGTTTCCTCCAGTGAATCATACACCTGCCGGACCACCAGGCTTTGCTTGCCCCCTCAAAGCAGGTGATCCAATGACTGAAGCATCTGCAGTTTGCGTCCCAGCTCTGGCTGTCCACATCATTTGTTTTTTGTGACACTCCCAACACATCATTACAGTTTCATCAAGATCCGTCCATAACTTTTTGAGTTATCTTGCTAACTATCAGACAGACAGACAAACTCCGGCAAAAACATAACCTCCTTGGCGGAGGTCATGAATAACGGTGGTGCAGTGGTTAACACTCATGCGTCACAGACAGAAGGTCCCTGGTTCTATTCCCACACCAGACCTTTCTGTGTGGAGTTTGCATGTTCTCCTCATGTCGGTTTTCTCCAGTTTCCTCCCACCATCCAAACACATGCACTGATAGGTTAATTAGTTAATCTAAATCAGGGGTCTGCAACCCTGGTCCTAGAGAGCCGCTATCCTGCATGTTTTAGATGTTTCCCTCTTCCAGCACACCTGACAGACATTATCAGTCTTCCGCACAGCTTGATGATTGGCTGATCATCTGAATCAGGTGTGTTGGAAGAGGGAAAAATCTAAAACATGCAGGATAGCGGCTCTCTAGGACCAGGGTTGCAGACCCCTGATCTAAATTGTCCATAGGTGTGAATGTGAGAGTGATTGTTTGTCTATATGTGTTCAGCCCTGAGATGAACTGGAGACTCATACAGGGTGTACCCCGCCTTCAGTTGGATTAGGCCCCCAGTGACCCCTGTGACCCTAGTGAGGATAAAGCGGGTTCAGGTGATGAGACAAGACTAAATTAATAAAAATGAAAGACTAATAAATTTTAAAAATTAAAGAAATATATATATAAATAAATAAATCCATGTAACTGATGTTGCTTTTCTTTCTGGCACCGAGTCTTGGTCTTGGGTGATTTTCTCTTGTTCATTGCTCATTTTTCAGGCTTGTTACCAGTGACTCAGTCCAAACTGGTTCAAAATGATTGTGATGTGCTCAGTATGTGTCAGTTTCTATTGAAATTAGATCAGAAAACATTGAGTTCATTTGTCTACACTGCAGGACCTGCCATGTGACTATTGCGAACACGTACATAATAAATTTTACATTGCGGGAAATGGAGAATAACATTTCAAAGTGATCCAGAATCCAGGATCTCTTACGGATCACCACCAAAATGCAATAATTTGTTCCTTGTGACACTCCCAACATATCCTGATAATCCACCCATAGCCTTTTGAGTAATGTTGCTAAAAGGCAAAACGAAGAGACAAACAAACTCCAGCTCCTTGGTGGAGGTAAATATGTGATAAAGAAATAAATAGAGGAAAATGTGTAAAAGGGGGAATATTGAAGACAATGTTAATTAAATGCAGTGCAAGAAATAAATGGAGAAATGCAGGGAAAAAAATAAAATTAGAAAACTGTAAATAAATAAGTGGTCTCTAAGAGGTTTTATCAAGCCATTGTTATATTTCTTTTTCTATTTTTAATTATGGCAGCTTCAGTCCTCCATAGTTTAATTAAAAATTTGTCAAAAATATCTGAAATCCCACCCATAATAGACCACGCCCACACCGCTCAACACCTGACAGTTGATCTGTTCAAACTGCACATATGATTCATAAACCACCTCCTGCACATCTTCTAACCATCCAAACATAGATTTTTTTAACATCTACAAACAGCTGATTGAAAGCTTTCTGGTCAGGATTGACCTCAGATCCTCCCTGGTCTTCAGCACCGATCCAGGCTCCGTGTCCGGTCCATGTCTGCTGGTCCTGCCCAGATAGAAGAGCGGTAAAAACGCTGGATAAACATCTGAGTGACAGGTTTAGGCAGATGAAAGTGATGAAGATGGGGAGGATGAGGAGCAGCAGCAGCAAAGGGAACAGATTAACAGTTCAGAGAAGATGCTGACACGTCTCTCAGGTTTTAGAGACCTGGGTCCCAGTGGAGGCAGGTGGAGACAGCACCACCATCTGTGGATCAAAGCTCCACATATTACCACTGACACACACTTTCACATGCCTCTGTCTGTGTGGACGCATGTTACAGACACTGTGGGGACAGGAGGTGTGGACGGAGGCGCAGTGTGGGGACGGAGAAGTAATGTGGGAATGGAGGTGCAGTATGTGGCCGTAAGCGGATGGGGGCGCAGTGTGGGGACGTAAACACAGAGGTGTGGTGTGAGAACGAAGGTGCAGTATGGGAACGGGGGTGCAGGGTGGGGACAGGTGCACAGTGTGAGGACGGAGACACAATGTGGGGATTGAGGCATAGTGTGTCAATGGAAATGCAGTGTGCGGACAGGAGGTGTGGCGTGGGGATGTAGGTGCATTGAGGGGACAGAGGCGCAGGGTGGGGATGTAGATGCAGTGTGTAGAGAGGACTGAGGTGCGGGGACATAGGCAAAGGGTGGGGACCAGGGTGTAATGTGAGAACGGAGGAGCAGTGAGGATGAGGAAGATGAAACTCAAATACAGCTGCAGCCCAAACAGCAGCAGAGTCCTGCACGGTTCTGATTTTGACAAACCGCAACCGCCCGTACCCGTCATGTTCAAACCCGTATCCGACCCGTTTTCCGACGAAAAAAAATTACAAATCCGCACCCGAACCGACCCGCTATAAATGAACCCGATATCCGACCCGAACCCGGAAGAAAATGTCAGCTTAAATACAAAATGTCAAACTTAAATACAAAATGTATTGCCATGAATATACTGAACAGTGACATAGCCAAGGCAGAGCCAAATAAAAATGTTGTTAAACAGGAGCAGACAAATAATAAATTCAAAAACTATTTTTATCCGTGAGCTTGCGCGCACACACACACACACACACACACACACGCTTGAAAAACGCATCAAGAAGGAAGCCGACAGGAGGCAGCTATACAAGTCCAAACTAAAGAACAGTTTTTAGCCTATGAACCGCAAATTAGACCCGCGATCACCCACGTCCGACCCGAACCGAACCCGTATCCGACACAACACAACATTTTTCACCCGTTTCGTGAAAATCTGCGGTTCACCCACGGGTCACCCGCGGGTACCCGAACCCGTGCAGGACTCTGAACAGCAGCTCTCTGACACTGGCTTCAATAGGTGCTTTCACACCAAGTAGTTCCAGGAACTTAGTTCTAAGAACTAAATAGTTCCTGGGGAACCTTTGAGTTTGCATTCTGACAGACAGGGCAGTATGAACTATGGGAGGAGCCAACGTGATGCTAACATCTGCCACAGTGATGTATTCTTTAAGCACTAAATTCACACAAGGAAGTAGAAGACAGTGCTACTATAAACTAGAATATAGAATGAGGAGGACACTGTATTTATGTTCTGTATAGCAGAAATGTTAATTGTGGTCAAATACAGCGTCTAATGGCAATATTACTTATTATTCAATATATTAAATATATAAAATATTTTTATATTAAATATTTGAGGTGAAATATTTTTCTAGTTAAAATACTGCAAAAATGGTTACATTGTATGTGTTTTGTTTGTGTATGATCATTTTTCCCAAAATACGATAATTTTGTAGCCTAGCTGCGCTATCCCCATTCATTACAGGTATAGGTCGAGGAACGATTCATAGGCAGGGGAGGCGGGGCTAAAAGGTTGTCTTTCAAATCCTCTGTATGCAATAGGACGGTACTACAACCAATCAGTGTAATCTTTAGGATGACGTAGTTAGACGCCAGAAAGTTCACAGAGGAGTGAATTTAAAAATCCCTGATGTTTTCTTACATTCTTCACTCATCTTCGATAAAAGGAAATCGTCAACCATTGTTGTTCTTATTCTACGGTTGATTCCGGTTGTTTCTCTCCGTATCATCGCAGTGTCACTTTGTCATACCCGCCCTCTGACTCTGTGATTCGTCGACCGGTTTCAGGGAAATCTAGCCAAAAGTTACATTGAGCGTAAATAGACTACTATGGTAGCACATTAGATGTGCTAGGTGGGTCTAGTGCGGCTAGGCTAATAATTTTGAGGTTTAGGTAGAATAGTTCCACATTTCTTACCTGGCAACACTGCTGATATATGATTCAGTCATTCATTGTCTCCCGCTTTATCGAGGGGGCAGCAGCCTCAGCAAACAGCTCAGACTTCCCTCACCCCAGCTACCTCAGCCAGCTCCTCAAGGGGAACCCTGAGGAGTTCCCAGGCCAGCCGAGAGATGTAATCTCTCCAGCATGTCCTGGGTTGGCCCCGAGGTTTTCTCCCGCATGGACATGCCCGAAACACCTCCCCAGGGAGGTGTCCAGGAGGCATCCTCACTAGATGCCTGAGCCACCTCAGCTGGCTCCTCTCGACAAGGAGGAAAAACGACTATGAGTCCTTCCCAGATGTCCGAGTTTCTCACCCTGTCTCTAAGGCTGAGCCCGGCCACCCTGCGAAGGAAACTCATTTTGGCCGCTTGTACCCATGATCTCACTCTTTTGGTCATGACCCAAAGCTCATAACCATAGGTCCATAGGAGCATAGGTTATGAGCTGTTGCTGTTGCAGAGACGTGTCAGCCAACACAGCCCTACAACATCCAGAACTTTGAGATATGCTGTGGAGTGATTTCACTGCCTCTTCTTCTGGCTCTTCTTCTGCCTGGAGATCTACCCATCCCCCGGTCTCCCGGCGCTGCTTCCATCCCAGAATGCATGTTGGTGGGATCGAGGAGCTTCTCAAAGTATTCCTTCCACTGTCCAACTATATCCTCAGTTGAGGTCAACAGCTCCCCACCCCCACTGTAAACAGTCTGGTAGATTGCCCCCCCCCCCCCCGAGGTGTAGGATGGTTTGCTAGAACCTCTTTGAAGCAAATCAGTTCCTCCATGGTCTCACTGAACTCCACTGAATTTTTTGCCTTAGCGACCACTGCAGCTGCAGCCTGCTTGGCCCGCCAGTACCAGTCGGCGGTTCCCAGAGACCTACAGGACAACCATCCCTGTAGGCTTCCCTCTTCAACCTGACAGCTCCCCTTACCTCTGGAGTCCACCAGCAGGTTCGGGGGTAACCACCACGTCTGGCCCCAGCTACTATTTGACCACAGCTCACTACAGCCGCTTCAGCAATGGCGGAGCAGAACAGAACCCATTCAGACTCAATGTTCCCCTCCACCCTCAGGATGTAGTTAAGCTCTGCTGGAGGTGCGAGTTGAAGAGGGGCAACTCCAGCAAAAGAACAAGGTCCAACCCCTCTCAAGGCCTCAGGTTCCAGAGCCAATGCTATGTGTCGATGTGAGGCGGACTATGTCCAGTCGATAGCGTTCCACCTCATCCACAAGCTCCTGCTCCTTCCCCGCCAGAGAGGTGACATGTCCCTAAAGCCAGCTTCTGCAACCGTGAATTGGACCACCTTGGTCCTCTGCCCAATCCACAAAGCACTTGCAGGTGGTGGGCCCACGAGAAAACGATCCCATGTGATCGGGTCAGGTTGTAACCCACCGGACCACATGGGTAAAAGCCCAACCACCAGGCCTGGGACCCCAGTAACCCTCTAGGCCGGGTACACAGAACCTTGTTTATAGTTCTAGACATAAACAGTCTTTGAACCGTTCTTAGTCTGACCCTTCACCTCGGCCCGATCTGCCATGGGAAACCTCACATGGAGCAAAATTCCCCTGGTAGGGTCCCCCATGACAACATCGCTCCCAGGGTCTCTAGGGCTCTCAAACCCCTCCACCACGATAAGGTGACAGTTCAAGGAGGGGACTGATATGTCAGTCTGTCATTTTCCTGGTGTGAGAAAAGGAAAGAAACCCTTTTTCTATGAAATACTTAATGTGGTCCAGTCTGACCCAGACTGGAGCCCCAGGTCAGGACCCAGACATGACTCTCGGGTCAGGACCCAGACTGCAAACCCAGGCCAGGGGAGTGCATGACCCTGAGTTAAAGGGTTGTTATAAAGGTAAGTGGATGTGATGCTCTCCAAAGTGTGAACATGTGCTGTAGAGGAATAAAGGCCACAGATGTGCGTTGAATTCAATCATACATTTTCACTTTGATGTGGAGCACAAAC
This sequence comes from Siphamia tubifer, assembly GCA_020466265.1. Taxonomy (NCBI): domain Eukaryota; kingdom Metazoa; phylum Chordata; class Actinopteri; order Kurtiformes; family Apogonidae; genus Siphamia; species Siphamia tubifer. The sequence continues at coordinate 12,800,798 of CM035794.1, forward strand.
ATGACTGAACGCACCACATCTAAACCTACCACCGACCACCTCCACCTTCTGATGTGCTTCCGATTTATCCCTTTAATCCAAATATCTTCTAGCGTTTTATGGTTTATTGCTTCCACCAGAGCTCAACAGATTTATTCATGAAACTGAACTAATGCATAGAATCAAAGAATCATCACGGAGTGGATACGAACCAAAAACAAACACAGTTTTCAGATGCTTTTAGAACCATTATGAACAGAAACCATAGAACCTTTAACCCTGAAAGACCCAAACGTCCACCTTAAACCTTTAAAGACCCTTGAACGTCCACCTCTAATCCTTAACTCAGCGGTTGCCATGGACATCCACAGACATCAATCGTATTTTTAATGGGAGGGGCTGAAGAGCGAAGGGCTGGAGTTGAAAATCCATGAAAATCAGGCTTGTAATCATAGAAGCTTATGAATAAATGAACAATATACAAATAAATAAGAGTAAATAATGTATAACATGAATATTGGAGTAAATTAATAACAGGATCAGTAGGTGGGGGTGGGGGTGGGGGGTGAGCAGGAAGTGGAAGAATGAGAGAGAAGATGGAGAAACAAATGAAAAGTTGCAGCAGCTCAGGCTAGAACAGAGAAGGTTCAGAGACACAGAGAGTTGGATCAGTGAACAAGAGGAAAAGACACCATCAAAGGAAGGAACATTCTAAAATAAAATCGACTGGAGGGAATCAAACTGGGCCGAGCAGTGATTCCACAGCCCTGGTGCGTTCAGGTTCAGTGTGTCTGTCGTGGGTGGGGGGGGTGTCTGATGATCTGATGCATCTGGGGCTCTGCTGATCCAGATCTGATCCCAGTTTTACCCACAAACCAGCTCATCTGAAGAACCCATGTCAGACGGGTCGACCCGCTTTGGTTCTGTACAGCTGATTTTATTTCATCAGTGTCTTTGACTAATCTCATTGATCCAAATCTCTGCTTCAACTTTTTCCACTTTCATTTCTTTCTCTGTCGTCTTTCTCATTCAACCCCCCCCCCCCCCCACACACACACACACACACACACACACACTGCATCAGTATATGAAGTAGTAATACTAGTAGTAATAACACATGACTGTCCAATATAAAACTGTACAATCAGCACAACTGGAATTGAAATGTAACAAGTGTCAAACATAAGGCCCGGGGACCAAATCCGGTCCAACTGTGAAGTAGATCATTTAGTTTTGTTTTTATATAGAACAGTATTTTTTGTCATATCTTTTTTTGTCTTTCCTCCTTTACTTTCATGTCATAAATTGTATTGTAAACTACTGTTTTGCTGCAGAAAAGCTCAATTAGTTTAACTATAAATGCTATAATATATAACCAGCTACAAGTTTGTAACTATGTTTAACTGCATTGTCTCTGCCAAATAAATAAATAAGTAAATGATATTTTATAATGACAATAATCCTTATTTTATTATGTTTTATTATTAAAAAACAAACAGGAAACTAAATCCTTAAAATAAAGTATAAACTTGGAAATATATATTTTTTAACATGTAGATTTCATTAAATAATTAACAGTTTTACACAGTGAATTTTTAGTGATGCATCTCAGAATTTGAACGTTTTAAAAGTTTGATTGAGCATAATAAGAGTGTCTTTTGTTCCATGTTACAACTCAACAAGGTTGTGATTGTTTAGCTTTGTTGAATGTGCCTTATAATCCAGTGCACCTTATATATGAAAAAATAAATAAATAAACCATTCAAATAAACACCATTAATAAATTATGACTATACATTACCAATGTCTAATTATCAGTTGCTATATAGCTGAACTAATAATGTAATAAGTTATTACATGATGTGCAAAGATGTTATTACATTATGCACTCATGATTTTATGACGTTACGAGTTGATTATTACATTATGAACTTTTATTACATTTAACTTATTACATTATGAGTTGCTACAAGGAGGTAAGAGACTTAAGGTCAGGGTAAAAATGTAAATGTTTAAGGTGTCCTGTGAGTAAACTTTGAGGCTTTAATGTTAAATATTTGACAGTGTGTTTGTGTGTGTGTGTTTTCTAGCGCCATAAATTAGAATGAGATGAATAGTTAAATATGAAAATATGACAGGCTGGTCGTTTGACGCTTGTTCACATTGACAAGAGACATCTGCTCTGGCCTGTGGAGAGAACAAGTGTGTGTGTGTGTGTGTGTGTGTGTGTGTGTGTGTGTGTGTGTGTGTGTGTGTGTGTGTGTGTGTGTGTGTGTGTGTGTGTGTTTTGTGTGTGGGAGTTGCATGAAAAACTTCTCATTTACATTTATTTCTGGGCATTTAGCCGACACTTGTGCGCGTGTGCAGTCGTAGGAGTGTGCGTTTTTGGGGTTTTTTTTCTCTGGTATGTTTGCATGTTGTGTGTGTTTGTCTGTTTGTATGTGTGTGTGTGTGTGTGTGTGTGTGTGTGTGTGTGTGTGTGTGTGTGTTTGTGTGTGTGTGTGTTTGTGTGTGTGTGTGTGTGTGTGTGTGTGTGTGTGTGTGTGTGTGTGTGTGTGTGTGTGTGTGTGTGTGTGTTTGTGTGCGCGCGCCAACTTCTGTCAGAGAGGGGATGAAAGGATGAGGAAGTCTCGAGAGAACAGACGGATAAGCAGACAGCGGATGACGGCGAGGGAGGGACGGAGCACCACACTCGGCTGTGGAAACACCACAGTAGCATCGCTGTGATTAAAATACTATCTAATACTTTAATGAAATATTAACACTGTAAACTGTAATTAAATTAATAGGAGAGCGGACGCAGAGATTAGCGGGTGTGTCGGAACAACCATAGGAGGATAACCTTCTACCCAAATTAATACCAGAGCATTAGTTTAGCAGCTTTACTGACACACACACACACACACACACACACACACACACACAAACACACACACACACACACACATACTGGTTTCCATGTCTCGTGGGGACCAAGTTTGTAACCATCACTTGTAGGTAAAGTGTCCAATGGATAGTCCACATAAACACATGTCTTTTTTTCTTAATAATTACATCTTAATAAATAAATAAATACATGTTCACACCTTGGAAATATACATGTTTCACTTTGCACCTGTTTCCCTCATGCTTTATGGGGACTTCAAGAAAAAAAAAAAGTTATTGTGTTGATAGGGTCACATCATTGGGATACATTTGCATACTTAGCACTTATTTAGATTTTACTAACGGGGACCTACATTTATATTTAACCCCTTAACATCTGAATTTAAATACAAGTTGAAAAGTAAGTGGAGGTAATTAATTTGACTTTAGCACATACACTAGATGGATACATATTTTTTGCAACAGTAGGCATGAAGGGGTTAACCTTCATGGGGACCTGAATTTTGGTCCCCATGGTGTGACTGTGTAAACATATCAATGTACTCAAAGATATGAATACAAGCGCACACACACACACACACACACACACACACAAGATGAAAGCTGCACAAAACACATATTTAGTCCATTTGCTGAAGAGGGGTGTCATTCAAACATGTTAAAAATAATTAACTGAACACCACTTTAACCTCCCACTGTAACAGGACTGGATTTAATTGTTGTTTTTATAATATAGGTGTCAGGAAATGTCTTTTTTGCCATTTTTTTGCACCATATGAAACTTAAATTATGGATAATATCTACCTAAAGAGACAAGGACCATAATACTGACAAGCTGCCCCACTGTGAGTCTTAGTGTAAGGCTATATATGCTAACAAACACTTATATTCACATCAGATTAACTGAAGGAAAAATGTTTTTATTTCATATTTTTCACATTTGTCACTTTCTCACGATTGAATTAAAATGCGTGTTTCTTTGCTTCATTAATTAAATTAACAGTTTCCAGCTGAGTGAACAGTTTTTGTAACTATATGATAAGTTCAGAAAAAAAACTTTCAATTGCTTTTTTTCATTGTGTAAAGCTACGGTGGCCAACAGAGACAAACACACTGTATCCACAAAACGCTGCAAACACAGGAAAGATGCACAACTAAAACACAAACACAAACACAAAACAAATGCAACAGAAGTGAAGCTGCAAGAGAAAAATGCTGCTGCAATAACAGAAACCAAGCAGAAGAAAAAACGTACAAACCCACAAAACAAATTTAGTTAGTTTATTTCAGTTATAAAATTACAACAGCATAGTTTCATTCTGTGCTTTCAGTTAACAAATGTACATATATATATATATATATATATATATATATATATATATATATATATATATATATATATATATATATATATATGCTGCAAATACCAAAACAAACAAAAACAACTGCAAGAAAGAAACGCTGCAAATTCACTCCACAACTAAATGGAAGTTTCACCAAAATAAAAACGGGATCATCAAAATAAAACAGAAGAAGAAGAAGATGGTGGATGAAGATGAAGTTGAAGATCATTAATATAACAGATTAGTGTTAAAAGGAACGTTTCCCTTCACCTTTTTTAAACACTTGACCATAATCTGCTATGATGTCATAGACGCTAATGTCCTAAATTAATGAACGTTGAATGTTCTGCATCTTTCTTGTGTTTGCAGTATTTTGTCGGTGTGGTGTGTTTGCTCCTGTCGCCCACCGTACTAAAGAAAAATAAAAACAGGAAGAAATATCTCTACTAATGCTCATACAAAGTGAGCAGCCGCAGAACAGATTAGAACTAAAACTCAAAAGACACATGTGACCCCCCCCCTTTTTATCATTTGTTCCTTGTGTCAGTATCAACATTTCCTGAAAAGTACAGCCACATCTGTCCATAACTTCTTTAGTTACGTTACACACAGACAGACAGACAAATATAATTCCTTGGTAAAGACAATGTCTTTAATGTCATTGTACAAGTACGATGAAATTGGAAGTGCAATCTACTTTATGGGCAATACTATGTATATATATATATATATATATATATATATATATATATATATATATATACAGAGAGAGAGAGAGAGAGAGAGAGAGAGAGAGAGAGAGAGAGAGAGAGAGAGAGACAGACAGACAGACAGACAGACAGACAGGTGACACACAACAGAACAAGCAACAATCATCACACACACATGGGGAACAGGGTTAAAGGTCAGATTCGACAGAGGACACAAAAGGAAATCTATCAAAAATAAACAGGAAGTGACAGACAACCATAGAAACAAAACACTAAATAATTATAATTTCCTGGATGTGACAAAGGCGTGATAAAAGCCATACAAAAACATTTCTAAGTGTCATAATGCTCCACTGGGATGATCTCTTTCACCAAGAGTCCTTAGACCTTAAACCAACTCCACAATGCACTCCAGTCAGAGTGGAGACAACTTCCCCAAGACCAACCTAAGGAGACATTGTCCTGCCCGTGTGGATATTCGTAGGAGTCACACCTGATACTGAAGGTTCTTCTGAGTTCATGTTTAGATGTGTGTTCCTTTCATCCTTGTGATTTTTTCTATTTCAACTCATGCTTGTTATGTTTAAAGTATCTGTTTATTATTGTCCAAATCAGCCCAATAATACAATTTAATACATTTAATACATTTAATTGATGGATTACAATTCTATAGCACTATTCAAGGGACCTGAAGCACTTTACATTATTGAACCATTTTTCATTCACTTTTACATTCTCCCTCTGGTAGTGGGAAAAGCCACAGTTGCCCTGACAGTTAACCCACCAAATGTATTTGAATTCTCAAAATAAGAAAATGAATTTGAGTCATAAAAATAGTTTAATAGTTATGAAATTAAACCTCTGAGACATAAATATATACATTACTGTATCTACTGTACGTAAATACGTAATGTACGTACTGTATGTAACATCCCATTGGCTATGAGGGAGCTACCCATGATGCTTTTCATTACTCTTTGATTCTCATTCATCACACACTTACTGCTGTTCTGTAAGTTCTTCTGAGTGTGTTCATCAAAACTTTATTACAGTACATATTCATACATATTCATCATGAGCCCAAATAAAGTGATTCCTGGTGCAAATGAAAAGAAGAAGCGGGCTACGTTATCAATAGAAGTGAAATAGGAAATGATCAAAAATACAAAAGTGGCACGTGGTTGAGTGATATCGCAAAGGAATATGGCAGAAACCCGTCCACCATCGGTACAATATTGAAGCAGAAGGATGCATTAAAAGCAGCGACTCCTTTCAAAGGCATCTGTGTGATATCGAAAAAGAGGTCATCACTGAACAACGAGATGGAAAAACTGTTACTGATCTGGAAAGGAGATACAGTGACTGAGACGATTGTTTCAGAAAAAGCATCCGCCATATTCACTGACCTTATGATGGAGGGTGGGGGTGAGGGTTCTTTGGAACAGCAAGTACCCCCGGAGTTTAAATCATCCTGTGGGTTGTTCGAGAAATCTAGGAATAAGACTGGGATGTTCATAATTTTTAAAGGGTTTGAGGGGTAATATTTTGGGCCTTGGAACGAATCAGGCCTTTTACATGTAAAATGCAACTGTATTTACGAAAACTTCATGGTAAAAAACCCAAACGTTTTTTAATGATAAAAAATGCCCTCAATCAAATTAGTCTGAATATATATCTAAAATAGCAGAATGTGCAGGGTGCAAAACAAATTAAAAAAATGTAATTAAATTAAATTAAAAAACACCATCATGTGAATATTCTCTACGTCTGGCTGTGAATGAGCACCCTCTGGTGGACTGGAGGTGCTGCTCAGTGACAGCCTCATTACTTCCACCTGGGAGCGTGTGCTGAGCGGAGGTCCAACACTTAGTGCTGAACTACCACCACTTCCTTCCAGTTTGAATATTTTTACACCAAAGCCGACCCCATTACTAACACCAGTGTCACATCAGCACATCCTCTTGTTCCATATGTTGTTGCATAGCTCAGGCGACTTGTTGCAGCATGTTTTCTCGTCGGTAAAAAAAAAAAAAAAAAGTAGCCCAGAAGACATTTTTCTTCTTCATGTCCAGATGAACCTAGAGGAACTTTGCCTCCTGGTTCCAACTCACAAACCGTCCACCTTGTTTGTCCTGATAAATCGAGACGTGGATCCTCCTTTTTTTCCATTGGTGGGAATAGCCTGTTCCGCCCGGCGACCGGGTGGTGATGGATGATGATTGGCCGGCCGGATCAGGCTCTGCCGTGTATTTCCATACATCATCTGACTCTTTTCTCTGCCCCCGACGATCTGCACCTGCGCCGCCTCGCTTCCCCCGAAAATACCTCTGATTAATGTCCGCAGCCAGCGAGGTAGAGGGGAGAGGAGTGGGGAGATGCGGAGGTATTAATTAAACCAACCCTAACCCCCTCCCCTCTGTCAAACATGTGGAGGAGAAAGCGCTTAGGGAGACACAACAAACATCAAAGAAGAAATGAGACAGAAGAGATGGAGGGAAGTGACAATGCACTGAGGAAGACTGGAAAAATGAAAACAGAAAAGATGCAAAGAATAAAAATGACACATATTAGAAGAACGGACGGTCTGGAAACAGGACAACTTTAACAGAAACCCTGGACTTCAGTGGTAAAACCAAACATGACTTCAGCTGAGTTATGGCTTATGTTACTGTATTATTTGGCATCTTATTGTTATTCTTATTTGTTTAACAGTAAATGGACTTAAATAGTGCATTTTATGCACCATGGTGCCCACAGCGCTTTATAATTCTTCACATTCACTCATACATGGTGCTGCCTGTTCCTACTGGGAGCAACTTAACGTACCGTGTCTTGCCCAAGGACACTTCAACATGTGGGCAGTCAGAGCCAGGGTTCAAACTGCCAATGTTTGGTCATTGTCTTGTCTTTGGATCTATTTACCACTTTTTTGGCCACTCAAAGTGCTTCACATGAGTGACCCATTATTGATTCCCTCTCACATGTTCCCTCTGGTTGTAGTAAACTACATATATAACTACAGTTGCCCTGGGGCAGACTGACAGAAGAACCTGTGGCCCCTCTGACGACCACCAAACATACACCAGTGCGAGAGACACTGGAGGCAAGGAGGGTTAAGTGTCTTTGCCCAAGGACACAAGGGACTGACTAGGACAGAACAGGAATCAAGCCACTAACCCTTCAGTTACTGTACAACCTGTTCTACCATCGGAGTCATCGCCGCCGTTTTATTGGGATTTTTCTATAAAAATAATTCCTCCTTTTCTTTTCATGTTGTCACATCCAGAGTATTGCGGTGTGTTTTGTGTTTTATTTCTGTTTGTCATGTATTTTGATTTCCTTTTGTGTCCTGTCTACTCTGACCTTTACTCTTGTTTCCCCATGTCTGCTGATTGTTCCTAACATGGGTCAACTGTGTCTTGTTGAAACACCGCCCTTATGGTGTGTATCTATAGTAAGTGTTTACTCTTCTCTTGTGCTAGTTCATCTTGTCTGTCCAGAGAACCAAGCCTGACACAGTCTTGTTAAGGAGAGTTTTAAAAAGCTTGTCTTTTGTCACAACCTTTCCCCCAGTGACCTTTCCCCCAGTGACCTTTCCTCCAGTGACCTTTCCCCCAGTGACCTTTACCCCAGTGCTCTCCAGATACACCTGGTCCCGCACTGTGCTGCTGCAAGTCGTTGCTGCAATATTTAAGCAGTGAGGCTTGCAGTTGCCGGTGTGGGACCACTCAGCTTTGTCACCTCCATAAGACCATCTGTCCATTTCCCTGGTCATTTTTCACCACCACGGACTCTGGCTGATCTACCCCCAGGTCTTGTTTGGTCTTGTTTCAGTTTTGTCTCTGTCTTTGTCTGCTTTTTGTTCTGTCTGTTATTGCATTATTTTTCCCATCAACACTGAGCATCAGAGTCCTCTTTCCACTTCACCCGTCCTGACAGCTTTTGTCCAGTTTTGGCTTTTTGTTTTGATACTTTGTCTCTTACCTGTTTTTTCCTCCTAGTGAGTGAATTTAATAAAGTACTTTGTCATATTATGTTTTTTTCTCTCTTTGAATGCTTTTTAATTGATATTTTTTTCACATCAGACCTTTCTGTGTGGAGTTCGCATGTTCTCCTCGTGTCTGCCTAGGTTTTCTCCAGGTACGCCAGTTTCCTCCCACCATCCAAACACATGCACTGATAGGTTAACTGGTTAATCTAAATTGTCCATAGGTATGAATGTGACAGTGATTGTTTGTCTATATATGTTCAGCCCTGAGATGAACTGGAGACTCATACAGGGTGTACCCCGCCTTCACCCATTGGAGCTGGATTAGGCCCCCAGTGACCCCCAGTGACCCCCAGTGACCCCCATGACCCTAGTGAGGATAAAGCGGGTTCAGATGATGAGGCGAGACATCTTGATATTTGGTAAGAACCTCTGTGTAAACATTTTTGTTGTACTTTGTTATTATACTTTGATATATTTTTCAACATCGAGTTTTGAGTCGTGCATTTGGGTTCTTGTCCTAGATCAGTTCTGACATATGTGAAACAGACAAGAAGAGTAGAAACAAACTTTTTGCCTCTTATTGACTGTGGACATGTATTGTATATGAATGCTTCTGCTAATAATCTGTACCATGGGGCTCTGAGATTCATTACCAACTGCTGTCCCCTTACTCACCATTCTGCACTATATTCCAGAGGTGGGAACAAGTCATTGTTATGCACATTTCAAGTCAAAGATGAGGCAAGTCCAAGTCAGAAGTCAGAGGGTGACAAGTCACAAGTCGAGTCAAAATCCTACCATTGTAGTTTCAAGTCATCTCGAGTCCTACCAGAGACATACAACTTAAATAAACCAACAACAACAAACCAAATACTATAAAAAACAAAAACAAGTGAACTTTCAAATAGACATGATAGATAGATAGATAGATAGATAGATAGATAGATAGATAGATAGATAGATAGATAGATAGATAGATAGATAGATAGATAGATAGATAGATAGATAGATAGATAGATAGATAGATAGATAGATAGAAGGGGTGTGAATCTTTCACTCGCACAACGATCCCATTTAAGTCTTCATTCACGGACTACGAATCAGAGACAATTCATAAAAATTTGTCGATTCAGTACAATTCGGTTTAATTTGATACGATTCAAACCAAATTGGTTCAGTTTGATTTCACTGCAAGAGCATATTTAACTTTTAGATGTGTTTGTCCTGGGTCCAGTCAACACTGCCAAACAGCAGCATGTACACTCTCAGCAAATGCATGTGGTGCTGGTGCCCCCCCCCCCCCGTCCCCACCAGAAGCTGAGTCACAAGTCATTGATGTTGAAGTCCAAGTCGAGTTGCATGTCTTTGACACAAGGAAGTGTCCATCTTCGTGCCATGGATGTTCTATAATTTGTCCCTAAAGTACGAAGTGAACTGGACAAGAAAGTGTTTAGGTTTTCAGCACCTAATGCTTGGAATAAACTTTAACTTAAAGCCTTTGTTACATTTAATGACTTTAAATCTACTGTAAAACAAGTGCAGTCTGTGTCTGTATGCATGTGTTATGCTGTATAATGCTGTCATTTTTATGTGTTACTTTTTAATGTATCTTTGCTGCTCCCTCTTGGCCAGGTCTACTGTGAAAAAGTCACCTTTGATTTCAATGGGACTATAACTGGTTAAATAAAGGCTAATAATAATAACTGGATAACCTGCTCTACCTACTGAGTCCTACCCACCCCATGGTTAACTTGCATTCTTTATCAGATTTTTTGTCTGTTATTAACCTCTGTTTAAAACGCCTGAAAACTCCTTCTCCAAGTCAAAACTCCAGCTGTTCTTCAACCGTTTGGAGTACAGATAAAAGAATGAGCTCTTTGTAAAAGGTAACACCCTGGAGTTTGGATTAAAACATTCACTTTTACTGTTTATTTAACACGTAAAAAGCTGCAGACATACAAACACTAATAATACATTTTCATTTTACTCTCCTTTGCCTGAATTTAAATATAAGTGTGTGTGTGTGTGTGTGTGTGTGTGTGGACAACTAGGTCTGTTCAAGTTAATGCATTAACTCAGATTAATCTATCACCATGTTTAATCTGATTAAAAATGTTAACACAGTACATGATTTTACATCCATTTTGAATAATTTATCACATTTTTTGGTGAGGTCTTTGTATTTTAGAAGAGTTTTTGAATATATTTTAGTTTTTTCACCACCTTTTTAATGTTTTTCTGAATTTTTTGTGGTTCTTTGTGGACTTTTGTATATTTTTTGGGAAATTTCAGTACAAACAAAACTAAAACCAAACCCCCCCCACCCCCCGAGATAAAACAGTCAACCGATATAAAGTGTTTTATTCATTACTAATTAAAATGATAGCCCTAAAAAAGTAAATGTTAAATTCACTGAAGATAATTCATTTGACTGTAACATATAAAACAGGAAGATTTGTTTGTTTGTTTTTTGTCTGTTATATATTTACGACAGTAAGCATTAAGGGATTAAAGGTATATAAAGTCACATTTGGTACATATGGACTGAAATGCAGCATTTACCAACAGACTAATGTCTTGACACAGTGACCAACTCACCTGGACACTGAAGTGTTAAAGTGTGTTTTAACACCACAGTGACTCAAACTTTCAGAAACCCAAACTAAACATGTTTGTCATTGAAAGACTTTTGGATTCCTTCTGCCTGGTTTCAACTTGTGAATTAATACTAATATTAATCCTAAAAATAATGAGATAATATATCATCTTATTAAAACGCAGAGACGATAATCTGTCAGAAATAGTATTGAATAAAGTGGCGGCCGCTGCGTGTGTGCGGTTTACACCTCGCAGCCACTGTCGACAGCAAACACATTTATTTTTCAACGGCATTATTTAAAAATGCAAATAGATGCAATTACATTGGCCTTGTTTATCAGCGGTTATTACCAGTATTTTGGCGTCGCCGTGCTGAAGAGGAGCCATATTTCAAAGCGTTGGCCGTCGGCCGCTCGCTAACGCAGATAACGAGTTTCCCCCCTTGCAGATGTAATTACAAAACTATTTTCTGGAAAACAACTCTAGTACCACGACCCCCACCAACACACACACACACAACATATAGATGCCTGGCAGCGTTGCTAAATATAGCCTGGGTCTTACAGATACAGATCAGTTGATGGATTCATATTACTGACATTAATAATAATTGAGTGTGTGTGTGTGTGTGTGTGTTGAAACCATACATGTTGTGTGTATTAATTTCATTATTAAGTCACATCATGTTCACAGATTTTTATTAATTTTTTTTATTTGGTGGGGGGGTATTTCTTTTTTATTTGTTTTTTAGACACATCACTTTCTAACATTCTGTTGTGTCTTTAAAAACAACAGTTGAGAGAAAATAAGATAATTTACAGTTTAACCAATAAAGACTGTACTTATGTACCTGTGTTCCACCTTTATGCTCAAAGTGCTTCACACAGGTCTGACATTCACACACTCACACAGCAGTAGATGCTGCCAGACCTATAGAATAGAATAGAATAGAATAGAATAGAATAGAATAGAATAGAATAGAATACTGGTATGTGCGTCATCAACACACCCACAAGAGTAGGAGCATGTGCAGAATGACAAGAATATTATCTGCATTTCCATTACCCTTGGAAATTTTCAAAAATGTAAATATCACAAACACTGGTAATGGAAACACTTGAATATCAGAAAAAAACTCAAATATCGAAAATAAGTTTTCAAGCTTTCATGAGGTGGTTTTTCAGATGTTTTGATATTCTAATATATGGCAAACGCGCAATGAAAACACTTTTTCCGCTATTATATGTCACAGGATGTGACGTACATGGTCACATGATCACTTCTCTCGGGGTGAAAATGGCCGCCGTCTTGGAGTGATGATCAGGGTGATTCCTACAGTAGACACAGTGAAGGTTTCATTTTATTATCTGTTACTTTTTGAATATTTAAGTTGTTTTTTTGTTTTTTACAGATAAATATATTCTTTGTTCTGTAAAGTGTCAAGTGCAAGAAGTGTGTAAAAAGCACTACATACATATAATTTGTTGTTGTTAAGTGCTGAGCATATTTACACTTAATATTTCAACCTGACAATGTAGGGACCACATATACAGACCCTTATAATGTTAACCAGCTGGTTTGTTTGACATGTTAGTGGCTTTAAAGAGTTCACCAGCAACTTTTACCAATTCATTCATGCTAATGCTAACAGGGTGATGACCAATCTGAAGCTCCAAAGGTGACAGCAGTGAAACCTCGTGGGATGATATTCCACGAGCGTTACAACGTTGCTGCCAAGAACAACCGTCAATGGAAACACGTTCAAGAGCATACTTTGTCCAAATTTTAGGAATATCACTATTGTTTTGCGAAAAACTGTAATGGAAATGCAACTTTTGTGAAAGCGGAATTAACTGTTTCCATGTCAGAGGAATTATTGAATTAAAAATTGAGATCGGAATAAACCAGTGACTTCATTCGGAATTCAGTTTAATCCAGAATAGTCATTTTCTACTGGAATTAGGTGTTTACATGGTCATCTTAAAGAGGAATTAACCTTTATTCTGAATTAAACAGGAATAAAAAAAAAAAACCTCATGTAAACAGACTTGAAGATCAATAGTGTTTATTTGGATTCCATTTCTATCACATGCCGTAACACTGTTGTCATGTCAACATTTAAAGTGTGAAAGAAGTGAAATTCATATGTTCATCATTCACCATCTGTGCACACATCAATCTGTCATAAACACACACAGAACAAAGTCACAACAGCCAGACAGCACACACACACACACACACACACACATGCACACACACACACACACCTGCACACACACCTGCATCCATGTACATGTGCACATGCCACAGATATGCACCATACATACATGTGAACACATATGAACAAACAGATGCACAGAGTTGTCACACACACACACACACACACACACACACACACACACACACACACACACACACACACACACTGGTTTCCATGTCTCAAGAGGACTATGTTTGTAATCAAGTAGCCAATGGGTAGTGAGTGTAAACACATATTCTTTTTTGAATAAAATAAGAATAAGAATAAGAATAATAACATTTAATTACATTTAAAAAATAAATGAAAATGAATGAATAGATAAATAAACAATACTAATTTTAAAATAAATATATAAAAATACAAAACTAAAACAATAATAATAATGTAAAATAAATAGAAATGAAAAAAATAATAATAAAAAAAATACATGAAAATGTTTTCTTAAATGTAAACACATTTTCAAACCTTTGAAAAATACATGTTTCTTTTTGCACCTGTTTCCCCCATGCTTTATGAGGGCGTCAGGAAAAAGAAATCATGTATTTATAGATCATACCATTTCTATTTTACTAGTGGGAACTTTTATTTATATTTAACCCTTATGGGGACTTGAATTTTGGTCCCCATAGTGTCAGAGGTCTCCATGGTGTGACTGTGTAAACATATCAATGTCCCCAAAGAGACAGGAATATAAGCGCACACGCACACACACACACACACACACACACACACACACACACACACACACACACACACACAGAGCGGTGCAGTGTTGGAGGCGTGGCCGTGCAGATGTGTGTGTTGAATGCACAGGATGTGAGGCCACACATGAGTGGTTGTCACGGCGTTTGGATGACAGATGTAGTACTCTGGTCTAGGCTCGGTTCCAGCCACACACACACCAACAGCTAAAGCCACTCTTCATTTATCAATAATTGGTTTTTAATTCCAGTTGGCAGGCAGCAGCGTGAGCGCCAGAACAACGGCAATAATTGGACCATCGGAGAGAAGAAGAAGAGTGAAAGAAGCCAATTGGACCACAGATCAGGAGAAAGCACTACAGCCTTTCTAAAGAATCAATCTGCTGGTCTGTGGTGTTTCACTTTCGTATGCTGGACGCCTGCGCTTTCGAATCATCAGAAACAAACACTCAAATGTCCGACACTAGACGTTATAAATAATAAAAGAGTTCCAGCAACAGTTCCAGTGTCCCTGTATGTCAGCGTTATGTTCTATGTGGATCAGAACCAGCTGTCAGGTTCTGTTCCATGTTCCAGTCCAGTGTTCCTAATGCAGATCGAGTTAAGTAAAGAAGTGGGCGGACCTTTGACTGGAAAACAACTCAACTCATTGGCTCTGTTCGAAACCACAAACTACGTACGAGGGATGGGGCAGGATTTTCAAATATAGAACATGGATGCTGCATTATTATTGTGTTTCACTTGGAAAGAATGGGGTATTGACTTGCATTGTACAGTGGCCAACAGGGGCAACGACAAAACGCTGCAAACACAAGAACGATGCACAACTAAAAAAAAATCCCCCCGCCTGGCAAAGGTGGCGAGCTCCTACCTGTCTGTGCCCTCAACGTCTGTGCCATTGGATTAAATGTGAATAGGCCTGAACATGTAGACATGTAATTATTTTTTACTTTTTTTTTACTAAAAACCTGGCATAGATTCATGTGACTATTGTTGTTAAATTCATTCAACATTGTAGCTGAAATCAGCTGTTTCACCCAGTTAATGCATTATTGTGATTTCAAAATTAAAAGCCTAATTTGTTTCATGATGAAGATGAGATGAATTGCTCAGGGAAGATCAACATTTTGTTGTTGTTGCTGCGCGATTTGTAATATTTTTATTTATTGAGTAAATGTTTGGTTACCTCTTTTACCCTTTCTCATCAGCGGGGGGGCACACCTCCACCAAGGTAGCCCCTCCCCACTCCTTGATCACCACAAAATTCTAAGAATTTGTAGATCTCCCCCTTACTATTGAGTGTATGTTTGGGGGCGGAGACACACATCGGGGGGGGGGCTCCTCCAAGGTAGACACCTCCCACCCCTTGATCACCACCAAATTCCAATAATTTGTAGATCTTCCCATTACCATTGAGTGTGTGTGGTTTTTTTTGGAGAGGGGGTGGGGGGGTGGACCTCCCCCAAGGTAGACACACACCCCCCGGATCACCACCGAAATGGAATAATTTCTAGATCTCCTGTTTACTAAACTACCGTGAAAATGTCATCAAAATCTGTCCATACGTTTTGGAGTTATCTTGCTCACTAACAGACAAACATAACCTCCTTGATGGAGGTAACAAGGAAAATGAGAATGACGAAAGACACAACTAAGAAGCAATCTAGACTACAAGACTGACGAAGATGACAAGAACAATGAAAGCAACAACTAAGACAGTGATGAAGATGATGATGATGACAAAGATGACAGCAAAGACTGCAAGAATGATGAAGACAATGAGAATAAGGACAATGAGAATGACAAAAGAAACAACTAAGAAGCGATCGAGACGATAACGACAAAGACGATATCAGAGACTATAAGAATGATGAAGACGATGACGAAGATGACAACAAACACTGTAATAATGATGACGATGACAATGACAAAGATGAGGAGGACAAAGGCGGCAGCAGTAGCTTCACAGTCGCTGTTGAGCCATCGGCTGTTGAGCTGCTAAACCACTGTGTGACTTTGCTGCTTGTCTTCCATGCACTGTTTCCCTTCCTGCACCAGAGTCAAAAAGTGAAACCATCTGTTCCAGTGTTCCCAGATTTCTGCAAATGCAAACGGTGATGAATGTCGCCCTCACTTCTTCTGTACATGAGCCTAAATCTTCCGCAAACCTCCTCAAATGCAGACTGCACCTAAGACTCCTGAAAACCCCCATTACACGAGTCATCAAGCAAAAGATTCCAGGGATTTATTGAGGATTATTTAACGATCTGTATGATTATGTATTTATTTGGTATTTGTGGAGGAAAATACAAATATGGATGTTTTTACATGCTTTTCTTTTGGTTGTTATTGTGTGCATTAAAGGAGTCATTCCATCGTTATTTCATTAATATTACTATGTTCTCCATTGTTATTGAATGCATTGTGTGTTGGTTCTATTTTTTATTTTTTTTAATGTCCGTGTTCCTCTGTTTCCAGCTGTTTTTTTCATGGTATTAAAACGACTTGAGGTCAAACAACAGAGTTTACCGTTACATACATGTCCATGATGCGGTGATGAGGCGTCTCTGATTGGTTCCGAGAATGAATGTGTGACGGAACACTCCCCCCTCCCCTTTAGCTCTGTGTGTGTTTACCTTCCCAGAGTAGCATCCAGTTCGGTTTTTTGCCATCGCTTGTTTGGAAAACGTGCAGAGAAAAAAAACACGCTTTATTTCCACAGAGAGTACATGAATGACAGGTTATGTTTTTGTCGGTGTTTATCTGTCTGTGTTCAAGATAACGCGAAAACTTATGGACAGATTTTGATGAAACCTTCAGGGTAGGTTGGTCATGGGAAGATCTGGAAATGATTAGATTTTGGTAGTGATGTGGGGGGGGGGGTCTATGTCTTGGTGGAGGTCTGCGCTCTCAGAGTGCTTATCTAGTTTTCAACTGTGGTGCCGTCTTCTCTTGTAGATGCTAATGCTAATGCTACTTCAGATGCGCTGCAATGGGGGACAGGCTTAACTCCACGTGGGTGACGCCAGGTGTCTTTTTTCTCTGTTGTTTTCTATGAATGGTAAATGCAAACAGTGAAGGGGACACACCATTTTCAAAGGCAGGATGTGTTGGTAACTCGGAGTGACCCGTCAGATTCCAAAAGGAGCGTGGAAAAGTGGCTTTCAGTGGAATCACACCTTTAAGATGTTATTTTATTTGTGTCATCACAGTTAGGCCCTGAACCTATACTTCATATTTGGTGTAGATCTGGGGTTTAAACATACAGTTCGTAGGCCGCACTAGCAAATGAGGATAAAGCAGGTTCAGATGACGAGATGAGGCAAAAGGTCAAAGGTCAAGGTCGCATTTAGCAGAAAGGTCAAAATAATTTTATTGGCTCTAATTCAAGGACAGGCGAGACTACGCATTCTCTGAATATGTGTTTGAGGAGGCGGGACATTTGTCGTAGGTAGGTAGGGAGGTAGATATGGAGGTAGGTAGGTAGGTAGATTGATTGATATAGCACTTTATATTAGTAACCAATTATTCATTCACTCTCACATTCTTCCTCTGGTGGTGGTAAAGTGCATTTATCTCTTTATTTAATCTATAAAGGGTTAAATGTTTTGTGTCTTTGTAGATCTGATCTGTAATGTAATCTAAATATTTTTTATGATTTAAAGCTATTATTAAGGCTATAGGTTATTATGTGATTGTTTTCCTACTCTGACCTACTTTAAATCAAATTCAGCTGAATGTGGAAGAAAATGAGTTTGATGTTCCTGGTGTAGACGAACAGCAGTAGTGTCTGGGAATGACCTGATTTATCTGATTGGTCTGTGCAGCAGAGAAACCATTAGAAACACATCACTGAGCCTCGGCATCAAACAGAAGGAAACACTAGTTTTTAACTGTTAGCATTCATTTATCAGTCTGTTAGCAGAACATCTGTGGCTACAAGGTCTGGACCATCTCTGGAAGATGCAATGCTTGATGGTTTTTGGCATCACTGAGCATAATTTCCTTAATTCCATTTTACCATATGGGTTCTTCTCTGAACCGGGTCCTAACAACAGGGCATGGAGCTAAACATTCAAACCTGATGGAAATCAATATTATGAAGTTTGGAACCACTTACAGTTGATTTGAAAAATAAATATTTACTGAGATAAGAGAGAAACTATTTTTCAGATAAAACATATTTTACTACTTGTACAAAAATATGATTTGATGAGCGGCAGTCTAGAAGAAATGTGTATTTTTGATTTTTCATCACTACCTGAAATGACAGAGCGAGATTTCAGCAGAAACACTGTGTCAAATGTCAGAAAATACATGATTTATACTAAAATAATGACAATTATAGAGAATAATATTAAGAAAATGGTGATAAATCACATAACAAAGGTTAAACCTGCAGGTTAATGTCATGAAAGGGGAGAGGGGTAGTAATTTTTTATTTGTTTTTTTTCTGTCTGTCAGCAAATTCACACAAAAACTTCTAGACCAATTTCCAGAAAATTTTCTTTAAAGTTGTGTAGCAATCATAATGGCTCATAATGTAATAACTTAAATGTAATAAAAGTTCATCATGAGCGCATAACATAATAACGTATTTGTACATAAGCTAATAATGTAAGGGACACCTAGGACACGGAGATCGGCCCGTCGTCTTTGGTACATCACGGTTTCCATCAAGTCAGGGTTGTTGTCAAATGTAACTTACTGTGATTTATATTTATTTAAAGCATTTATTATATATTTCAAACACTGTAGATCCAATGACAAAATCACTACCATCACACACCACCTAGTAAGGCATTAACAACTTCAGTTTTTTTTCAAGTCGACTTATCCGTCAATAAAGTCGAAGTCAAGTTGACGTGTTGTGATGACACACATTGTCAGTTGAGGAACAACACAGACACATGGCTAAAAGTAAAAAAAAAAAAAAAAACACAGACACACATCTGTCCATCAATGAGCAACTTGTATTAAAGTTCACTACAACGTAAGAATGTACAAACAAAAATCAACATTTTAACCCCCAAAAAACAAAGGCTAATGTTAGCAAAGAGTTTTCTTTTAACTTTAACTGCACAACATCAGTAGGGTGAACATATGTCTGCATTTGGTCTGGACCCACGGCTCTAAAACCGTGTCATGCATCCTAGCTTTTCATATTAAGTGCAAAACGTTTAAGTCAGCGGCCAAGACACACACCACACTGTCCACATTATGTTTGGAAAAAAGAGCGTATTGTCTTATTGTGTGTTGTCTGCACTGTTTATCACTCAGGTTAGCTAGCTGATGCTGCTCGCTAACTCAGGTTAGCCAATATCTCTTCAGATGGCTGTGCCATTTTTTTTTTTCATCTAAAGTGAAGTATTTCCACACATGTGACATATGTCTGTCACTTTTGTGTTGTCAGTCCACTACAACTGTGGCACCCAGCAGCCATGTCTGGCTGAAGTCTGGTCTGTTTTAACGTGCCAAGGGAGAGAGAGATAGACAGAGAGAGAGAGAGAGGGAGGAAGACAAAGAATAACATGCGACTTGTTGACTCGTCCAAATTTAAGTCGACTTGTGCTACGGGAGTAAACATGTTGAGTAGTCAATGTTTTAGCTAATGCGCTACCACCTAGCATGAAAACTTAAGGGAAAACTTTTCCAGCTTTGTAAATGCACATCATAAAGCAAGAAAGTCATTTAAATTCAATAATTTAATTAAGTTTATTAAAATAAATGGCCACACAATCTACTATATGTAATAAATGTATAACATGATGACATCATGTCTTGTTGCATCTTGGGCAATGTCAGTGTGAGTAGGAAGCTCATTATACATACTCAACATTTCTTCTGGATCTAGTATGCATCCAGGAACTTCTCACATACTCAAAATTGCATACTGTCACTGTAAACACACTGCATACTCAAAACGTTAGTATGAGTAGTAGGTAAGTATGTGGTTTCGAACACAGTCTGTATCTTCCCTGATTCCTTCTTTGTCTGCACCTGGTGTCCTTTTGTTGATTCTCCACACCTGACTGTAATCCCCTCTCACCCTATATTTTCTCCTCTTCCCCCTTGTCTGTTGTCAGTGTGTCATACCAGTCATGTCTCGTCACCCTGAAATCTGAAAGTGTTGTATTCGAATAGTAATTTGTCAGAGAATATCTTTTGTTTGTATTCTGCTGTTTTAGTTAGGAGGGCCATGGAGCTTCCTGTTTGTCTTCTTCCTTTGGTACTTTGGAAAGATAAATATACTTCAAGTTCATCACCTCTGTTTTTGATCTCCTGCTTTTTTGGATCCATGATTTAGAATATTATCCCAACAATTCTCTCCAGCTGATTTTATTTCATCGGTATATTTGTCTTTTTCTGTACCTTAACTTTTTCTGGTTCCATTTCTTTCTCCCTCATCCTTTGGTTCTGCTTTTACATCAAACCACATGTCAAGTTAGGGATGACGATGGACCTCTAGACAAGTAAAAGAAAAATGTGGTGTACTGGTTAGCACTCGTGCCTCACACCAAGAAGGTTCTGGGTTCAATTCCAACACCAGGCCTTTCTGTGTGGAGTTTGCATGTTCTCCCTATGTCTGTGTGGGTTTTCTCTAGGTACTCCGGTTTTCTCCCACCATCCAAAGACATGTGTGATGATCCAGTATCAGGTGTTCTGTCTTTGTTTTTGTATGTCTTTTGCCTTTTTCTGTCGTTGTTAGTGTTGGGGCTTTTATTTTGTTATGTGATTCATATTCACGTTTTCTGACTTTGCTTCCAGTGTTCCTGCGCCCCATTGTTTGTCTTTTCTGGTATTTAAACCCCTCATATGTCACCCTTCGATGCGAGTTCGTCTGCATTACTAGCGACTTATGAGCAGTCTTCTCCTGTCTGAATTCTTCGGTGTTTGTTTCTGTATTTCTGGTTTCTGTGATTCTTGCCTGTTTCCCCTTTTGTCTTGTTGTGGATCTCTTGTGTTGTGACCAACTGCCTACCCTGTGACCAAGAGCCTGTTTATTCCCTGCTGGTACTTCAAGCTGCTCAGACCCCATACCTGACCCCAGTAATGTTTTGTAGATTTGCCTTTTTGGAGACTGTTATATAAGGCCTGACTTTTGTGTTCTTGACTGTGGATTTTCTGCTTTATCCTCTAGTCACCAAACTCTGCGGTTCATGTTCAAACCAACAGAGAAACAGAGAGGGACTCTAAGCACAATTACACGTTATTGTTATCAATAAACTTATTAATACTAAAACCTGATGACTGAGTTCTGCATTTGAGTCCGTTCCTGGTTCTGTTACAACATCCAATGATAAGTTAATTAGTTAATCTAAATTGTCCATAGGTGTGAATGTAAGAGTGATTGTTTGTCTATATATGTTCAGCCCTGAGATGAACTGGCGACTCATACAGGGTGTACCCCGCTCTCACCCACTTTGGCTCGAATTGGGTCTCAGTGACCCCATGACCCTAGTGAGAATAAAGTGGGTTTAGAAAATTAGATAAAATTTTAACTGCTCTCTAAACCCTTGATGTATTTACCTGATTTTAGAAACAAAGGTGGTCCGGATCTACTGGGTTTAGCAGATAAATCTAATTAAACCAGTTTTTTAGTGCGTTTGCTAATAAAGGGTGATTTCCCAAATGTTGACATTTGTTCACTCAGCCCTAAACTTGTAAACAGGTGAAGCTGTCATGTAGAGTTAGGGAAAAATCAAAGGTTTATACAAAATGTTCTGTGGTGTATATACAGGGTTTTACACCTGAACTCTTTATATGAATAATCATTCCTCATATAAATAATGAAAATGTAGTTAAGATTTTTATCAACTATACAGTTTCTTCTGTTTTCTGACTGAAAGGCAGAGCAGTTTTTTTGTTTTGTTCATACCAGGGCATGTGACCGAAGCTGAGCGTGGAGCAGAATGCGCAAAGTATGATCAGAAAACAGAGTGGTTTTCAATTCAAAGGCCAGAGTGACATTTTAATTTCACTCCAATACGCTCTCACTATGAGTCAAGGATGTGAATAAGTACAGGAGGTCCTCAGGTTACGAATGAGTTCCATTCCTACACTGGTAACGTACCCTGAATTTCAGTCAGAATTATCTCTTCCTGGTCCAATTTACAAACAGGCTGATACAGGCTGAAACAGCATAGGTCAAGTACCGCTCAACCCGAGTGTGACGGTGCGACATTTGCGCTCCGTCATCTGTCACATGGTTTTTTTCTTTCCCTCATATCTTTTTCTCTCATCTTTTTATTATATGTTGAGAGTGCATAAAGCACACCTCTCCCTTGACATATGTTTAAACTGGACAGTATCATCTGGACCTTGCTTCACTACTCAGCCATTTACCCATGTGGGGGGCGTCTGGGGGTGCACACCCAGCGTCGACACAACACACACACATACACTCACTTACTGCAGAACTGGACCAAACTGAGACACTTCCTCATCACCTGTTAAATAAACCTAATTGGCGCGCTTCAACCAAACACCTGACGCTGAACTGAACCATTCACTACACTAAATGGACATTCATTTTGTTTTTTTTCTTGTGTGTAAGAATATATGTATGGAGGATCATTTTTGTCATTGTTTATAGGATTTAATATGATTTTGGGTTATGTGCTATGTAAATATTGTCGATTGTGGGTTAATTGAATAACGTGTTAAATGGTATGATTGTGGGTGGAGCCTAAGCGACATATAAAGGGTGAATTTTTCCCAGTTAAAGTGTGGGTTGTAGTGTTTGAGTTGGAGTTGAGTTCTGGAGAATTGTGTATTTGGATTTACAGAGAGTGTGGCTGAACTGTGGAGTATGGGTAATTAAGGGTTAATGCTATGGAATGAACATATGTCGTAGCATCACCTGCTGCTGGATTCTTCGTCTCCAAACTCTCTCTGTAAACTCCTCCATTATCGACATGAGACGATGTATTTGACCATAATTAACATTCCCGCGATACAGAACATAAACGCTGTGACCTCCTCATTCTCTATTGTAGGTTATAGTAGCGCTGTCTTCTACTTCCTTGTGTGATTGGCACAGTGATGGTTTAAGCACTAAACTTAAAGAATACATGACTGTGGCGGACGTTAGCATCACATTAACCCCTCCCATGGTTCCTACTGCCCTGTCAGAACGCAAACCCAAAGGTTCCCTAAGAACTATATAGTTCTAAGAACTATTTAGTTCCTAAAACTAAGTTCTTATAGCTACTCTGTGGGAAAGCACCAGTGACGCGTGGGCTAACCCGAAGTGAGTGGGTGCCAGCAGTCAACCATCATCACCCGCGGTTACGTGTCATTCAAAAATATTTTTAATGATATTCGGGTTGCGGTCGGGTCATTTGTCGTTTCAGATAGACATTAAAATAGAGAGCATGGGGTTGTTTCCAGGATTTATCTGGTTTATAGTGGTAAGGTGTGGGGTTCTGATTAAAGAACAGGAATACAGATATCCTCATTGACAATTTATTCACTGCAGTCTGTAATAACACAGAGTAAATATCATACATACAACAATAAATTACCTCGGACTGTAGACGATTGTATGAGTCACTCAGATGTATCAGATGGGTCATGGAATACACAAATCACCTCACAGAAAGCACACAGATGATAGCTAGCTTCTTACTGTATTAGCTTCTACAACACACCGGCGCTAAACAGCTGTAACTTATGCACAGATAAACAACACACCATGTTAACATCTATCTGAACTGTACTGTGTTATTCATTTCACCATGTGGCATTTACACACAGTAATGAACCAGGAATATAAGAATAAAGAGAAAAAGAAGGTGACATGGCGATCTTGGCACGGTCACAACACTACGCGCAAGCAATGACATCGGATTTTAACACGGAAATAAATGCAGGTATGTCATTTGATGTTCATGAAGCCGTTTTAAAAATGCAGGTCCAGAAGCAGGTCGGGTCCGTCATCTACAAATATATTTCTTGCAGTCCAAGTGGCGGACGGGCTAGTTAAAAAAGCGGTCAGTTGCGGGGTCGATGCGGCCCGCGCATCACTGGAAAGCACCTATTATGACATACATTTGTTATTAAACAATGAATTTCCATGTAATTTTTCTTGTCAGAAGGGACCACTGGCCTCCGGTAATCTCCACATTATCAAATCTGGCCCTGTTTAAAAAAGTTTGGACACCTCTGGGTTAAAGATGATATAATAAACAGTATAATACCACTAACACACTGGCATAAATGAGAATGTAAATCAGACTAAAATGTGGTTATTCAAGTGTGAAACCAATAAATTGTGCTGCATTTGAAATCATCCCATAATCTGTGTTAAACCAGCAAAGCCTCTAATCCCACACACAGATGAATCCATTACATTAGGTCCATATTAACTGTATAGATTTAGTTCTAATTAATTTCATTAGTCGAAGTGGAGCGGCTGCTCATCAGCACGACCTCTGACCTCCTGATTTGCAGTACAGCAGCTTGCAGGCCTCTGGGATGTGACCTTATTTAGGGTTTAATGTTCCACAGAAATCACACAGCAGACGAACACTGATGGACTGTGGGTGGACGAGAAAATCACAAAGCTGTTTACTGGACAATTTACAATGTTCATTACAACCATTTTTTTCTGTCTTAATTTCTTTTCTCTGTGAAAATTACAAATAGCCATTACTGCTTTTAAAAAATAATGACTTTTTTTCTCAGAATGGGTGAAAAATGTCAGATTTTAGGTGAGAAATACTGTATTATGTCCAGACGCACAAATAATGAACTTTAGACATTTTTTTTCTAAACCAGTCGGTACAATGTTGACCCAAACAGGTGGATTGGGCGTCATAACAACAGCTCCAATTCACAAGTCCATCCATTTCACAAAGATGTTGGAGTATGACTCAGTATTTACACATATAGTCTAGTGATCGACGTCGCATGAAACAAAATGTGACGTGATATGATCCCACATGTGTGTTAGTGATAAAGAAATTCAAGTCTTAAATAATGGTTGGCTCAAGTTTGGGGTCAAAATGTAAAATTGTTAGATTCAACAAGAGAATAGGTTTTAGTCCAAATGAATATTGTTCCCAGATCTACCAGATCTACTTCCAAACATTGTCTGCACATTATGATCTATTCACTTTACAGGTTCTTTCTAGTGGAATATTTATAAATCTATTGTATACATGTACATAAACCACCATATATGTGGAATAACACACCATCATATATATTAAAAACATGGGGTAACATACAGGTTTTTCATTTATTCGCGTATGTAAATATCCACATAAGGAGCCATAGACAACAGGATCTGCAGTGACTCACCTGTGTCATGTGCTGACCTATGACCCCAGACCTCCTCCCTCACCCTCACCAGTCTGATGGATGGACGCCCCCTGTCTGATGGACCCCTACCGCCCTTTCTTTCATCGGTGGTGGGGGGTGCAGGGGAGTGAAGTGCCAAATGGCAGCACAGTGGCTGAGCGTTAGCACTCTTGCCTCACAGCAAGAAGACCTGGGTTTGATTCCTGGACCGTGCAGGCCTTTCTGAGGCTTCGCACACGCCTCCACCGAAGGTATGTAGACATGTTATGTTTTTTTTAATAAAAACCTGGCATAGATTCATATGACTATTGTTAATTCCATTTGACATTGTAGCTGAAATCAGCTGTTTTGCCTGGTTCCACCTCGACAGTTAAATGAAATATAGCGTTGGCCGTGGTTACTGCGATTTCGAAATTAAAAGCCTCATTTGTTTCATGCAGAAGATGAGATGAATTGCTCAGGAAAGATCTGACATCAGTGCGCAGGGTGGGGGGCTGGAAACACGTTAAATTTTTTAATAATATTTGAATAGTTTCTAGCAAATTTGAACAGTGTTTTGGACCAAATGTCACATCCCTAGTTTCCTCCGGGTGCTCCGGTTTCCCCCATCAACCAAAGACATGTTTGTTTGGGTCACATCCTCCAGCCAGGTGATTCTGACCATTAGCCTGGTTCTAACCCTGACCCATGGCTGCTCACTGCTCCTTACAGGTTTCCCCAATGGCATCAAGGATAGGTTACATGCAGAGGAAAAATGTTATTGTTTATTGTAATGACAAATACTTTCCCAAAAAACCCTCACAAGACAATGTCAACATTACAAACAGTACCAATCATGATCGCAACAACAATAACAACCACAAAAAGAACAGGGCAAAAAATAAAGACATTAATTACTAAAAATAATTTAAACAAGAATAATAACTCAAAATTATTTAATTCAGAATAAATAATTCTGAATTAAAAAGACATCATGTAAACATCGCCAGTGTCATTTGTCCCTTATAACATTTTTAAATGTGTAGTTTTGACCCTGTTTGAACCATTTCCAGTCCTTGTGCTGTGATGGACTGCGTGTGATGTGGAACTGCTCTGTACACCATCCAAAAGGGGGCGGGGCCTGAAGGCGTCTCCATGCCACCAGTAAAACCTGGATGTGCACGGAGGTGTGACGACCTCGTCCTACAGCGTTGGTCTTTCTTTCCATCCGTGCATTTCTTTGTTTCCTCCTCCAGATGCGACTGCAGACTGACGTTTCCGTCTCACTTCTCTAACCCCCACCTCCCTCCATCATCTGCAGGTGCAGCTCATTTTCAACCTGCTGCTCTGTGTGAGTCCATGTGCTTTGTACAAAGCAGGCATATAAATCTAGCTCAATGCTTTATGGTTCAGCTCATATTCACTTCTGTTGCTCCTTATACAGCATATGTAATAATATAGTGCTGTTAAATTATACTTTAATCAGATTAATCACACGGTCATTTTGGATTAATTTTGATTAATTAAAATTAAATATTAATTTTTAATCTACCATATTTTTAGACTATAAGTCACAGCTTGTTTCATAGTTTGGCTGGAAGCGTGAATTATATCTGAAATTATTAACACATTATTATATAACTTCACACTGACAACAGCAAGATGCTGCTGTTGAGCATGAGCATGTTCTTTATGCTATAGTTATTAATTGCATTGTATTTATAGAGCCCCAAATCACAACAATGTCATCTCACATGACTTTACAGGGTTTACTGGAGAGAACAATCAATCACAGAAATAGATATAGTCTCAAGCATCCCCTGTCCTTAGACCCTCCTCTGCAAGAAAAAACTCCAAAACCCACTGGGATAGAAGAAATCTTGAGGAGGACCACACTGAAGGACAGATCCACCCCCATGGACAGACAGGCTATAGATTAACGTCCATTTGTAGATAAAGAGAGGGGGGGCAGGTCCATCCATCAGACAGGTGAGGGTGAGGGAGGAGGTCTGGGGTCACAGGTCAGCACAAGACACAGATGAGTCACTGCAGATCCTGTTGTCTTTGGCTCCTTATGTGGATACTACTGGGGTAGTGCGGAAAGGGGACACCAGGTCATGAACAAACTTGGCATGTAAAACAGATTTAAGAAATTACAAATACAGAGGAGAGAGAGACATGTGATAGGACTCAGTGCCTGTACTTCCCACAGCATTCTCACTCCTAGGGCAGCTTAGACTGAACTGTGACTTCAGTCTGTTTTTAACTAACCTGACCATAGTCTTTCTCAAACAGGAACGTTTTCAACCTAATTTTAAATGTAGAGACACCTTTAATATTAAATGGTTATCTGAATAACTGTTAATGTGTTACGTTAACATACCAGGCATGTTCTCAGTTCGTCGTTTATGCATCATGTAATGGTAGCTGAATGTGTTACATTAGCATACCATACACCTATTCAACCTGCTGTTCTAGAGTCTACTTTTACCTGCATCAAGGAGGTTGTGTTTCTGCCGGCGTTTATCTGTTCGTTTGTTTGTCTGTCTGTGTACAACATAACTCGAAAACGTATGAATGGATTTTTCTGAAGTTTTCAGGGTATGTGTCACGGATCGGGGTGAGGTGAAGGAGGACTCCAATGCACAGTACTGAAGGGAAAAATAATTTAATAACAAAACTAAGAAACATGAAGACAAGACAGACAAAACCTGGGAGCAAACGGTAGGAGTCCGTGGTGATGATGAATGTCCGGGTTATGGTGATTGAGGAGATGGCAGAAGCTGTCCGTGTTATGGAGGTGACAATACTGAATGGTCCCGCACTGGCAACTGCAAGCCTTACTGCTTTTATAGCCACAGATGAGGAACGGCTTGCAGCTGCGCAGTGCGGGACCAGGTGAGTGTGGATGAGCACTGGGGGAAAGGTCACTGGAGCGGAGGTCATGACAGTATGGTGGTAATGGGGAGATCCACAAATGTGGTATTTTAATCTGGAAGTACTTCAGTGACAAGAAAATTACATCAAAATACTTTATTTTGGTTTGTGCTCAAATTTCCCACAAAAGAACTAAGAAACATAAAATGTGGAGAAAATTATAGACTAAACATGTTAAAATGCAATACAATTATGAAAAAAATATAAAGTCACAAAAAGTGATGAAAGACCCAAAATATATTCAAATACTCTTGTAAAATACAGAAAAAACATACACAAATATGATAAAATATCCAGAATTTATGCTAAAATATTAATATATATGCAATTAACATGTTTATTCACCAGTTTCAATAAAACAACTGAAAACAACTGTTCCATTTAATTGTGTTAAATTTTAATCAGATTAATGATGTCTTCGTAATAATTTCCTGAAAATGTCAGAAAATTTGCACATCATTTGATCAAAAATGTAATAAAACCCAATAATGTAATTTTAATAATATTATTGGTAAAAAATAAAATTACTACAAAATCAGTCATGACATTTTATTACATTATTGATGAAATTATTATATTATTGGTTAAAAAAAATACTACAATATCAATCATGTTATTTTATTACATTATTGGTAAAAAAAAATTTTTTTTAAAAAGAATATATTGGTCACACCGTATTCAAAGGGTTAAAGGTCAAAGTTCATCTGACTGTTCCTCTTTACTGGAGAGTTTGAGGTAAAAACGACGTGGCGGTCAGGAAATTCACCCGTTGGACCCACATCCTTAAATATTTAGGAGGTTGTCATGACGATGGACATTCCTCCTGTGCCAGTCTTGGGGCTGTTTGGGTTTCCCCGTCTGGAAAAGTCTGCTCTGATGGATGAGGGTATCAGGTTCGGACCTGCTCAGTGTTTTTCTGCTCTGACTTCAGCCCTGGTGTTTCAGCAGGTGGATTCACTTACAGACAACTTATTTAGATGAAATTAACCTTTTACATTTTATAAACACCACTAAATGCTTGAATATGCTAGGTGCTAAATGCTAGGTGTCTTAATAGATGTAAAATTAACTTGGAAAAATCACATCAATCTCATTTGTAAAAATATTTCTAAGAATATAAGGATTATATGGAAAGTCAGAAATCTTTCATCTCTTAAGACGTTTATTACTCTATACCAACCTTTAACACCCAAAGAGCTATTTGAATCTGGTTTCCATGGAAAAGAAAACACTGGGAGCCGACAATACTTTTTGACATTTAAAAGAAAAAAGAAAAAAGAAAACACATTCATTAAAAAGGAAGGAAAAAATATTTAAAACAACAACTTCCCTTTCATGCTTATTAGTGTTTTGACCCTTTTGAAGATGGACTGTCTGATCTAAAATGAAGAGAACACTCTAGTGCTTTTTTTTACCTTTATATTGGTCCAGTGTAAAAGACACCCCAGACCTGGTTAACCTTTGACCTGTGGGACTTTGTCATATATGGTGTGTTTTTTTTTTTACTTTTTCCACACACTGAGCCCAAGTGTTGTGTGTTCAAGACCAGGTTTACTAACAGTCCCTCGTACATTCAGGTCCAGGTTTACTAACAGTCCCTCGTACATTCAGGTCCAGGTTTACTAACAGTCCCTCCCTTGAAAGTTGTGACAACTAGACGATGTTTTGGCAGGTAAACAGTAGCTACCACCAATATGACGTTTATTTTGAGCAACGAAACACAAAATATTATTTCATTAATATTTTAATATTTCAAGATCCCAATTTAGGACTAAAACGATGAAAAAGAACTAACACAAATAAAATACACTTCAATTAAATACTATTATTTATTTATTTTTTTGTAATTTATTTCCCCAAGCCACTCAGAGCCACAGTATAAGAAGGAAAAAGCTGCATGCAGCTGCGGAGCCATAAGTTGCTGCTGCCCTATACTATAGTCTTGTTTATCCCTACTGTCATATTGTATTTATCCCTACTGTCATATTGTATTTATAAATGTAATATTGCATTTAAATCAGTCTTTGTGCTTCAGAAACACTACATGTTTCATTGACTTTCCCTAGTGCACCATTGTTTAAAAAGCTACAAACACTGACCATATGTGACATAAACAGAACACAAATTAGTCTCTAGATGTATAAGATAATAAATAAATGTCCCTGTCTTTCTGAAATTTACCATAACACCTTTGTATTAAACTCAGATTTCCTCAACCACCACACACCACAGTTTTCACTTAAGGCCAATTAATGCAAAATCAAATCAATGACAATTTAACATCATGTCCAAGGGCCTCGACGTTTGTAATAAATTGAATAAATCATTTAAATTATGTCCCTACTTCACTACTTTCAAAAGTCAAACTAAAGCTGCTTTTAAAATAACCCCACATTTTCCTAACTTTTAAGTTTCCTTGTTTACTATTTTTCTTTAGAGTCTATATTTAATTCATGTCTACGTGTCATTGTAAGTAATGTTCAATAATTTTTTTTGTATTTGTGTTTTTATTGTATTATTTACTTTATTTAACTTTTTTTTGGCTTATTTCAAGTGTTAATTAAGTTGATGAAGGGAGGATCTATATAAGCATATTAAGCTTTTGGCCTCTTTTACACTTTTAAAGTGTGAAATAAACTAAATTAAAATCATACTTTTTTCTCCCCCCATTTTAACATGTGCGCTAATGTTCCTTAAGCTAAAAGCCACTGCTGCAGATTTCCTATAGATCTGGTTTCCATCTTGCATCCATCCACCGTCCTCATTCGTGCAGAAAAGTGACATGAAAATTAAAAAAGGACACGAACCCAATCTTTCCTTTCTAAAGAAAAACACTCAGAAATATCAAATGTATGGACGACTGTATTGATGAAAGTATGCAGTTGGGATTCTTTCTAATCATCTCTGGTTTCATTCTAAAGTTTAATAAACTCTATTCTAATGAAAAAATATGTCTATTTCAAATGTGGCCTTTTTGGAGTTTATATATTTACACATAAAAATAAACCAAGAACCACCTTCTGCTAAAATATCAAACAAATCACAAACTTAGTGTTCTTACATCTGTGTATTATTAATAGCATTATTATTAACATTATTATGGTTTTTATTATTATTATTAGTAGTAGTAGTAGTAGTGACTATTATCTGTGACTATTATACTAGTATCATTGTGACTATTATTATTTTATTAGCATTATCTTTTTACCATTATTAGCATATTTTTATTACACTTATTAGATGTATTATTAGCATTATTATTATCATGAACATTATTATTATTTTATTATGATTATTTTATTATTAATATTTGCATCATCATTATTAGCATATATCGTTAATATTACTTACATCTATTTTATATAACATTATTATAACTTTTATTCTGTGATTCTGTGTGTGTGTGTGTGTGTGTGTGTGTGTGTGTGTGTGTGTGTGTCTGTGTGTGTGTGTCTGTGTGTGTGTGTCTGTGTGTGTGTGTCTGTGTGTGTGTCTGTGTGTGTGTGTGCGTTGGATTTAAATAGAATAAAATATTTCAATATGTCCAATATATTTTTTCAACTATGTCAGTGTTCTACTTGATTTATATGCATTATTTTCTCAACCATTGTTTACATTATATGTGATAAGTCAAAACAACTGCTCTTATCATATATCATTGAAAAGCTGAGATTCCAGCCTTTCAGAAAAGGTATAATAACCTTTGCCAATTTGTGAATGAATAATTGGTCACTAATATAAAGTGCAATATAAATCAATCCGTCCGTCCGTCCGTCCATCTATCTGTTGTTTTCACACGCATAAAGATACTGTATCTAATTGCTCATGCACATAAATCAAAATAAATGAAATTAAACATGCTCAGAAAATGGTAGGAAGAAGTAAAAACTCCTACCCCCCAATCTTTATTCCCTATCATCTCTATATAGCAATTATTGTTTCATATTACTATCAATATGATAATACTAATAATAACAAATATAATGTATTATAATGTATTAAATCCTCACTCTCATATATACAATACAACAAAACCCATTAGCATTAGCATTAGCATTAGCGCTCCCATACTAGGAAAAGCTCTTTGAGTATGCGTTCATAGAAAACCAGTATATAAATATATTCCATCTTTATTATTAAAAACTAAGACAAAACAAAACAAGTGTTGCCCAGCACAACAAGCCCCGCCCCCTTGCATACATTTTACCTGATTTGTTTTATTTCTTATCATTGCTAAAACACATTTTTGCTGACTGTGACCTTTGACCTACATTCAACAAAATGTAATGGGATCTATCGTGGACCACCTCACACCGCTACTGAAAATGACATGGAAATTAGTCCAGTATTGGGTATTCGTTCTTTCTTTTTTCAACTGCCAATCAAAAAAAAAAATTAAAAAAGAGATGGATTATTTACTCTTTTTTGTTTTCTTAATCCAACATGAAAAATGAATATATACCTGTTTTTTTATATTTCGATTTTGGGCACAGATTAAAAATAGGAAATGGAAAAACTGTCAACTTGACTGAATTAGATTTTTATATTTAATTGTATTTACGTTCTCTGTGCAGTAGCGAGATAGAACTTCCTGGTCACGTAAATACAAACAATTAAATATAAAAATCTAATTCTGTTTTTCCATTTCATATTTTGATCTGAACATAAAATCAAAATGTGAAAAACCAGGTGTATATATTCGTTTTTCATGTATTAAGAAAAAAAAGAAAAAAAAGAATCCACCTTCTTTGATTGGCAGTTGAAAAACAAAAGAACGAATGATACACAGATTAACAAAAAGACCCCTCTAACCAAAACACACATTGAATATAAATATATAATATTCTATATTGTCTTAATTATAATATAGTAATATATATTCATTCATCCATATTTAAAGTAGATATTATCAGTACATACATGTCAAAGTCTCCCTCTGAAAACACACCAACACTTTCTCTATATTTTGTTTGTATTTTCTTCATTTTATAAATATATATATATATATATATATATATATATATATATATATATATATATATATATATATATATATATATGTGTGTGTGTGTCATTTTTTCCAAACATTAGTAACTTCCTTAGGGCCTCCATAGAGCTACAAATGGTCCTGCACACACCTTCTCACCTCCAACATTTTTGTTGAGGGTCTGTGGTGGAGTAGACCCAGTGCCCAAACAGCCATGACCCCCCTCCCCCCTCCCCCATCACTGTGGTTACTCCAGCAGGTCATCGTCAGTGTTAGCTGTGTGGGTGCTGCCCCCCTGTGGTGCGGCCCTGCTGCTGCAGCAGCCTGTCCTGCAGATGTTGTGCAGCTGTTGATTGACAGCTGGAACGACATGCAGCCACATCCCTTCACACCTCCTCCTTTATTCTCTGCTCCTCTTCCCATTCCTCCCTTTTCCTTCTTTGCATTTGTTCCTTCATCTTTTCTACTTTTGTCTTTTTGTACACGTCGACATCATACTTAGTTTTATTCACCTCTGTTTTCATCAAGCGTCTTCATCTTCTGTCAGGACTTTATTGGGTGTTTACTGCTAATATACAGCTTTATTCTATTGGTTATTCTATACTATACTATACTATACTATACTGTACTATACTATGCTATACTATACTATACTATACTATACTGTACTGTACTATACTATACTATACTATACTATACTGTACTGTACTGTACTATACTATACTATACTGTACTATACTATACTGTACTGTACTGTACTGTACTATACTATACTGTACTATACTATACTATACTATACTATACTATACTATACTATACTATACTGTACTGTACTGTACTATACTATACTATACTATACTATACTGTACTATACTATACTATACTATACTGTACTGTACTGTACTGTACTATACTATACTGTACTATACTATACTATACTATACTATACTATACTATACTGTACTGTACTGTACTGTACTGTACTGTACTGTACTGTACTATACTATACTATACTATACTGTACTATACTATACTGTACTATACTATACTATACTATACTATACTATACTGTACTATACTATACTATATTATACTATACTATACTGCACTGTACTGTACTGTACTGTACTATACTATGCTATACTGTACTGTACTGTACTGTACTGTACTATACTATACTATACTATACTATACTATACTATACTATACTATACTATACTATACTATACTATACTATACTATACTGTACTATACTATACTATACTATACTATACTATACTATACTATACTGTACTGTACTATACTATACTATATTATACTATACTATACTGTACTATACTATACTATACTATACTATACTATACTGTACTATACAATACTATACTATACTATACTGTACTATACTATACTATACTATACTATACTATACTATACTGTACTGTACTGTACTGTACTGTACTGTACTGTACTGTACTATACTATACTATACTATACTGTACTATACTATACTGTACTATACTATACTATACTATACTATACTATACTGTACTATACTATACTATATTATACTATACTATACTGCACTGTACTGTACTGTACTGTACTATACTATGCTATACTGTACTGTACTGTACTGTACTGTACTATACTATACTATACTATACTATACTATACTATACTATACTATACTATACTATACTATACTATACTATACTATACTGTACTATACTATACTATACTATACTATACTATACTATACTATACTGTACTGTACTATACTATACTATATTATACTATACTATACTGTACTGTACTGTACTGTACTATACTATACTGTACTATACTATACTATACTGTACTGTACTATACTATACTATACTATACTGTACTGTACTGTACTGTACTGTACTGTACTATACTGTACTGTACTATACTATACTATACTATACTGTACTATACTATACTATACTATACTATACTATACTATACTATACTGTACTATACTATACTATATTATACTATACTATACTGTACTATACTATACTATACTATACTATACTATACTGTACTATACAATACTATACTATACTATACTGTACTATACTATACTATATTATACTATACTATACTGCACTGTACTGTACTGTACTGTACTGTACTGTACTATACTATGCTATACTATACTGTACTGTACTGTACTGTACTGTACCGTACTGTACTATACTATACTATTCTATACTATACTATACTATACTATACTATACTATACTGTACTATACTATACTATACTATACCATACTATACTATGCTATACTATACTATACTATACTATACTATACTATACTATACTATACTATACTATACTATACTATACTGTACTGTACTATACTATACTATACTATACTATACTATACTGTACTATACTATACTATACTATACTATACTATACTATACTGTACTGTACTGTACTATACTATACTATACTATACTGTACTATACTATACTATACTGTACTGTACTGTACTGTACTATACTATACTGTACTATACTATACTATACTGTACTGTACTATACTATACTATACTATACTGTACTGTACTGTACTGTA
Organism: Siphamia tubifer; assembly: GCA_020466265.1. Taxonomy (NCBI): domain Eukaryota; kingdom Metazoa; phylum Chordata; class Actinopteri; order Kurtiformes; family Apogonidae; genus Siphamia; species Siphamia tubifer. Next base: position 12,837,084 of record CM035794.1, read on the forward strand.
CTATACTGTACTGTACTGTACTATACTATACTATACTGTACTGTACTGTACTGTACGATACTGTACTGTACTGTAATGTACTATACTATACAGTACTGTACTATACTGTACTGTACTGTACTGTACTATACTATACTATACTATACTATACTGTACTGTACTGTACTGTACTGTACTATACTATACTATACTATACTGTACTGTACTATACTATACTATACTGTACTGTACTGTACTGTACTATGCTATACTATACTATACTATAGTATACTATACTATACTATACTGTACTGTACTGTATTGTACTGTACTGTACTATACTATATTATACTATACTGTACTATACTATACTATCCAATACTGTACTGTACTGTACTATACTATACTATACTATACTATACTATACTATACTATACTATACTATACTATACTATACTATACTATACTGCACCATACTATACTATACTATACTATAGTGCACCATACTATACTATACTATACTATACTATACTATACTATACTATACTATACTGTACTGTACTATACTATACTATATTATACTATACTATACTATACTATACTATACTATACTATACTATACTATACTATACTATACTATACTATACTATACTATACTATACTATACTATACTATACCATACTGCACCATACTGTACTGCACCATACTATACTATACTATACTATACTATAATATACTGTACTGTACTGTACTATACTATACTATACTATACTATACTATACTATACTATACTATACTAGACTATACTAGACTGTACTGTATTGTACTGTACTATATTATAATATACTATACTATACTATACTATACTATACTATACTATACTATACTATACTGTACTGTACTGTACTGTACTATACTATACTATACTATATTATACTATACTGTACTGTACTATACTATACTATACTGTGCTGTACTGTACTGTACTATACTATACTATACTGTACTATACTATACTAGACTAGACTAGACTAGACTAGACTAGACTAGACTAGACTAGACTAGACTATACTACACTTTATATACATGTTATATGAAGTACTAATAGATTATATAATAATATAATAGATTGTACTATACTACACAATACTATACACATGCTATATATACCATATAAATGCTATATAATATTATACAATACTATATATGACATTAAACTGTACTATACTATAATCTATGGTAAAGTATATTATACTATAATAAATTGTACTATGCTAAACAGTACTGTATTATATTACCCTATAGTATGTTATTCAGTATTTATTGCTATTATTCATACATCTCTGTTTTCTTCTGCACTTAGAAACTTTCTATATTTTCCATATTATGAAGAGAATAGAAAAAAAATAAGTCATCAAAGTAATATTTGAAAAACCTTTGAGCATCATAAACATTTGAGGAAATGAGATCTAGTGTTCAGACCAACACAACACATACAGCACACACATGGGGCGGCTGTGGTTCAGTTGGTAGAGTGGGTCGCCCTATGACCGAGAGGTTGGCAGTTCGCGTCCCAGCACTGGCTGTCCACATGTCAAAGTGTCCATGGGCAAGACACTGAACCTTGACTTAGGCCCCCAGTAGGACTTACCGTAGACCTTAGAAACCTACTGGGAATGGGTGAATGAGAGGCTAATGTAAAAGCGCTTTGAGCACCATGAAGGTGGAAAAGCGCTATATAAAATGCAGTCCATTTACATAGAACTTTATATGTTCTGTGGTTGTTTCTGCTCCATTTTTTAATGGTTTGTTCTTTGTCTATTCACATCATCATTTCATCTAATCAAATAAGAGACAATAATCCATAGATGTATTGATTACAGAAAAAATAATTTCTCTTTCTCTAACTCTGTTCAGTTATAATAAGTTCTTGAAGTTTTTAATGGAACCATGTACTGAGACGTTTTACCTGCTGAGTGGAACATCCTCCAACTGACAAGAGAGGAGCTTTGATAACACAACTGAGTTAGTTCAGGACAGAGTCCACAGTGGAAACACACACACAAACATAAACACACACATACACACACACACACACACTAACCCAAACACCAGTACACACACACACAAATATAAACACACACACACTAACAATAACACCAGTACACACACACAAATATAAACACACACACACACACTAACCCTAACACCAGTACACACACACACACAAATATAAACACACACACACACACTAACCCTAACACCAGTACACACAGACAAAAATATAAACACACACACACTAACAATAACACCAGTACACACACACACACTAACCCAAAAACCAGTACACACACACACACAAATATAAACACACACACACACACACACACTAACCCTAACACCAGTACACACAGACAAAAATATAAACACACACACACTAACAATAACACCAGTACACACACACACACTAACCCAAAAACCAGTACACACACACACACAAATATAAACACACACACACACACACACACTAACCCTAACACCAGTACACACACACACACAAAACACACACACACAGAAATACAAACACACACACACACACACACTCAAACCTCTGTGCAGTTCAGGCCGAGATTAATGTTCTCACATGCCACCAGAGACCGACACAAAACACACACTCACACACACACACACACACATACACACACACAGAGTATCTGCTGATGTCCACATTTTCATTGTGGAATTTATGCTAAATACGCATATCTTAATTGCATTATCTGAAATAATTAGCCGGTGTATTTTTCTTTCCCTCTCCTGTGTGTGTGTGTGTGTGTGTGTGTGTGTGTGTGTGTGTGTGTGTGTGTGTGTGTGTGTATATGCCCTAAACAAACAGTGCCACGCTGCAGGGGGCGGAGCCTCACCCACTGCCGCCATCACAGTCCACATTGACTCACATTTACACTAATAGAAATTTTAATTATTTCCTCAGTCCGATTAAATTTGAAACACTTTAGTCTGACTTTAACCAAATCAAACTAGAGTTTGAGATGTTGGACAAACTAAGTCCGATAATACGATTCTAATAGAATTTCTCTGTACAACATATTCACGTCCTCAAGATTTGAACAACCTCTGGACAACTAAAAGTGCCAAAATTAAATAAATAAATACATCATTAAATAATTAAATAAATAAATACATCATTAAATAATTAAATAAATATGTCAATAATTAATTACAATTGGAATTAAATAGATACATGTGTTATTTAATGTGTCATTAATTCATTAAAATACCAATTCATTTGAGGTAAAAAAATAAATAAATAAATAAAAAGTTTCAGTAATTAATAAATTATTTCATGGTCCTTGTGTTGCAGTGGATCATGAATTTATTTTATCTGTCAACCTCACCCATCAAAGTTGGTGGGCGGGACTAACACAAATCTAGTCAAATCCACTCCAGTGTCGGAGCGAGAGTCTAGATTTTTTGCAGTGGCTAATAAAGTTTTGTTTCAAACAAACGTAGAGGTTAAAGGTCACCCAGTGTATGGGAATATGTTCACATGCTCTGCATCAACCCTTTATGTGGATTCTATTTCGCTGGACTTGATGTGCTGGGGAACCAATCAGCTGTTAAGACCCGCCCATCGACTTTGATTGGTAAGGTTGACATAAAATAAATTCATGATCCACTGCAACAGAAACACCATGAAATAATTAATTAATTAGTCAAATAATATGTTTTTTACCTAAAATGAATTGAAATTTAATGAATTAATGACACATTTAAAAACACATTTAATTCAAATTTTAATTAATTAATGACAAATTTCATAATTTTTTTAATGATGTATTTGTTTATTTAATTTTTGCACTTTTAGTCATAGGCTGCTGGCGGCCTTTTATTGAACTTCTGTTAAAGCTTGTTAACATACAGCATCACGTCTTTGTACGCAGGCTGTTCTGTCGTGGACAGTCATAAGAACTGCAGAAAAGTCATTCACTACTTTTACATGATGTTTTTTAATTCCAAATTCAGAATAAAATAGTTCCAAATTAAAGGTATTTCCTTCATGTTTAGATGGACATATTAATTCTGAATAAAGGTTTCCATGGAAACAGCTGTATTCCGCTCTAGTTAATTGGTCTTTCAGAGCAGCCGCTTAACGTCTGGATGTCAACTGGGAGAAAAGGATGGCGTCTACTTCCTGTTTTACGTTAGTTTCAAATATCAACATGTTAGACCAGACACGACATGTGATGTTTGCATATATTTTTTTTATAATTACGAAGCAGCAGCTCGACTGAATCAATAAACTAATGACATGTCAGAAGGATTATCGAATTCAGAATTAAGATCGGAAAAAATCATTGACTTTATTCGGAATTAAGTTTAATTCATAATTATCATTTTCAACTGGAATTAGGTGGTGCATCTTAAAGAGGAATGGACCTTTATTTCCTCCACCAAGGGGGTTATGTTTTTGCCAGAGTTTGTCTGCCTGTCTGTCTGTTAGTTATTTAGTTATTTAGTTATTTATTTAGTTAGTTAGTTAGTTAGTTAGTTAGTTAGTTAGTTAGTTAGTTAGTTAGTTAGTTAGTTAGTTAGTTAGTTAGTTAGTTAGTTGAACGATCTTGATTACATTTTCAGGGTAGGTTGGTAATGGGGAGATCTGGTAATTATTATATTTTGGTGGTGACCCGGAAGAGATCCTGGATTCAGGATCACTTTGAAATTTATTCTCCATTTACTGAAATGTAAAATTTCAAAGTGATCCAGAATCCGCAATCTCTTCCACATCATCAGTAAAAGTTAATCATTTGTTCCTTGTGAAACCCCCAACATGTTGAGAAATTTTCATCAAGATCCATCCATAACTTTTTGAGTTATCTTGCTAACTAACAGACAGACAAACAGACAAACTCTGGCAAAAACATAACCTCCTTGGTGGACCTCTCTTCATTCGGGGGGGGGTCTGCCTTGGCAGAGGTTTGCGCTCTCAGAGTGCTGTTCTAGTTAACAGCTGTCATCACACCAGGTCTATCAGTACAGACACATCATCCTTTCACTCTTCTGACCTCAGGGAGGTCGTACAGATCCACTAGATCCACTAGATCCACTAGATCACACATCAACAGATTCATTGACTGTTTATTTCCAGACACCATTCATTCTCTAAATCTCCAACATACACCACAGTCACCGCCACATGTTATCTGGCAGGAAATGTCATCTTTATTGCATTTTATACAGTTTTTATTTGATGCATTTTTAAACATTGACATTATCGTTACTGTTGGAGTCCAAACACACACTGTAAACCTGAATAAATTAGCAGATCTCCAAAAATGTAAGGCAATCGATTGCTTCAATTATTTTAAGATGATGAACTTAAAAAATATGATTTTCCAGAACTTAAAATTTAGATGTTTATTAAAGTATACTTAAATTAAAATATTACTTATTAACTTAGTATTCTAAGGTTCTGTCAGTCCTACTGGGAGACTAAGACAGGGTTCAGTGTCTTTGTCCAAGGACACTTGGACATGTGGACAGACAGAACCTTCAGTGATTGGTCGACCCACTCTACCAACTGAACCACAGCCGCCCCTGAATAAAATTACTGTGTTTTGTGATTGCAAATTTTTTGGTGTGATAGATATTGGTGGTTATTTGGAGTGATTTAAAATTATATTTTATCATCTACTACATCAGTTAAGTTTATTTTTGAATTATTTGAAACCATAGAAATAACAGTACAATATCATTTTTCAGCATTTAATGACTTAATTCCACTTAGTTGTACCTTATATATGTTTTTAAGTTATGTTCACTTATATCCACAATAGTTTCCCTTAATAAAAAATATATTAGTTGGAAGTATTTAAAAAGAAGAACATGTTACAGCAACTGAATACATTTGAGTTAGTAGTACTATTACTGAAACTTTGAGAATTCACGACTGAATATATTTAATTATTGTGAACATTCTGGTTTTCAGTGTAGGAGAAGGATGAGGAGGTCCTTTACATTTTACAACCAACTCTTTCATTTGATGTTTATATGATGTGGTTTAATTCTGAATTGTTTATTCACAATGAAATAATTTGGAATTAAAGGAATTTCCCTCCTGTTTACATGGACATGTTAATTCAGAATAAAAGTTTCCATGGAAACAGGTATATTCACCTTTAGTAAATTTGGCCTTCAGACCTGGAGGTACAGAGGATTGTGATTGGACAGAACAGCCGTTTAATGTCTGGATGTCGACTGGAAGAAAATGATCATGTCCACTTCCTGTTGTACATTTGTTCCAACTATCAACATGTTAGACCAGATACTACATGTGATTTTTTTTTTTAATAGTGAGTCACACACACACACATATATATATATATATATATATATATATATATATATATATATATATATATATATATATATATATATATATATATATAGAGAGAGAGAGAGAGAGAGAGAGAGAGAGAGAGAGAGAGAGAGAGAGAGAGAGAGAGAGAGAGAGAGAGAGAGAGATCAGGACAACAGGAAAATTTAAATACAGAGCAAAAAATTAATTTTTAAAATATTGAACTTTTGTGAAGTTTAAGAGAAAGAAAATCTGTAAATATGAAGTACAAGTAGAATGAAGAAAAGCATGTAAGAATTTACAAGTGTTTAACTGTTCACTCTGAGGGACATAAAAGTGAATTTACCATCAGAAAAATATTTAAATGTCCATGGTTTAAATGAATTAAATACGTCCTTAAATAAAACCAGCTGCACATTTAACTCTTTACATTATTCACAAGCGTTCAGTAAATATCATACATTTTAATATGACAACTCCATCTGCACAGAAACCTGATTAAAGGATTAAAGTTCCTGTCTGTTTTTCTTCCTGTGGTTTTATTCTCTGTTCGCAGCCTCTGAAGAAACAGGAAATGGCCTAAATACATCACAGTCAATGACACCAATTAATCACACACAGTTAATGGAGATTTCTTTAGTCGCCTTAAGTAGCAAACACGTACGTTATCTCCTCCCTGAAGATGAAAAAGGTCAGCACGATCCTTTAAGGTTTCCAGAGTAGGTAAAGATACCTACTGAGGCCTTCAGGGACACCATGCAGACTCTGGAAAACGCACGTACACCAAACACAATAAAGACAATAAAGAGGTCAAAGGTCAGTGAGGGTGTTGATTAGATTCATTCAATATCAGGCCATTTAAAAATCGAACTCAGTTTCAGGGCAAAATTGTTTTTTAGTTTAATTCATAAAAATTTTAATTACAGAAAGAATTTTTAAAAAATTGTAAAAGAAAATCAGCTTGTATATTGTAAAATATAAAAATGTGAAGTGAAATGTACTAAAAGTATTTTAAAAACATACTAAAATGTGAAAAAATAAGCTAAAATGCAGTAAACATATAGAAAATTATGCAAAAAATACACAAGAACTACTGAGAAACAAAAATTTACTAGAACGCTCAAAAATATACAAAAACTATGTCAAAATATACAAAAACACACAACAACTTGCTAAAATGCACAGAAATATGTAAAACACAAGACAATACAAAAGTCACACTGGGTTTTGATGGGTTAAACACATAAAGCTCCGCCCCCTACAGAACTGTGGCAACTGGGTTGGCATGAACTGGGCCGTCCTGACTCTGGTTCTGGATCTGGTCCAGGGGTTTGGTTCTGATCATGGTTCTAGTCCAGGGGGTCTGGCATTCATCGTGGTGACATCATACTCATCAGTCCCGCCTCCTGTCTTTGGATCTTCGGTCAGAACCTTCGAGCCGACGTGAGTCCGATCCAGCATCCTGCTCTGGATGCTAATTGGCTTTGTGGTTACCATGGTAACCCTCCTCCTCCCGAACTGCGGCCTGGGAACAGTGTTCTGTTTTGGAGATGCAGACTGGTTCCTGCATCCCATCACAACTTAATGTGTGTTTTACATGGTCACCCCCCCCACCCCCGTTTAAGGTGCTCCAGCCTGGGTGGGCCTGTGGTGCGGGTGGGCCTTTGGCAGCGCCGCCTCCATCCTCCTCAGTCCACCTTAACAACACTCAGCCTGGCAGTCAAACAAGCTTTGTTTACTGACAGGATTTGGCAGGCAGCCATTTTGTTTTTGCACATTTGCATAAACACCAAATGGTGCCTGTTTCCTGTGAGTGGGGCCTCACCTCCTTCCCTCGCTCATCGCTGCAGATAAAAATCAGAGGCAGTTTTAGATCCAGTAAAGTGTGATGGCAGCAGTGGTGAACGCTGTTTCCTGGAAAAGCTTCTGTGGTTGAACCAAATGCTCGTCCTAGTCCTGGTTCATCTGCCCCAACCTCCGATCAGCTGATCATTCCATTACGCACTGACCCAGACAGGGGGGGGGGGCTTCAGAAGTACTTCCTGCTCGCAGTGGCCCGGGGCTGAACATGTGTGCCAGCCAGCATCAGAACATCAGCTGGACCACAGCGTCCCCGTGGTTACCGAGGGTCAACGGTCCTTCACCCCTCCTTCTTCACCTCCTTTTTCTCTCACTTCTGTTCTTTCCAAACGTAAAACACTTTTGTTTTTCTTTATCTTCAGCCTCATTTATTTTACTTCACCTCCTCCCTTTGCATCTTCTCACTCCCTCCCTCTTTTTCTTCCTTCCCTCTGTCCTCCTCCTCTCCTCTCCTCCTCCTCCTTCTGCTCAGTTGAATCTCCTCATCTCTTCAGGCTCTAATTAAACTCTTTCTTCGTTCTCTGCGTCCACTCATGAGTGTCTCATTGTTCATTCTTTAACGCTTAATTGGCTAAACATTCTTTAACCCACTTAGTCACATCTTCTCTACTTTTACTGTTAGTATTAACATTATTATTACTCCTTATTATTATTATTTTCTATTATTATTATTACCATTATTATCGTTTCCTTTTCTCCTTGTTCTCCTCTCAGTCTTCGGGTTCCACCTACTTTTCACCTGGTTTTGATCCAGATCCAGATCTAGATCTAGATCCAGGTATTGGTCTTGGTTGTGGGTTCTAACAGTGTAGATCCTGGACCAGATCCTTGACTTCAGGCCCTTTTGTTGTTGAACAAACTTGAAAGAGCATGTAGAGCGGATGTAGAATGGACCAATCAGAGACCTCATTTTCTGGTCTTCTCAGCATCACTGTAATTACACTTTTTGGGAGAGACGTGCAAATATTCTGTGTGTGTGTGTGTGTGTGTGTGGGGGGGGGGGGGGGGGGGGTCACAGGGGGGGGGGTCACAGATGACTTGGCTTCAGAGCGCAAATCCAGCCTAATGGTGATGTCCAAAACCAGAGAGGGGGGGTGATCCCTCCCTGGCGAATCGCAACCTATATATATATATATATATATTCCTCTTTAGCAGGGGCGTCAACTCATTTTAGTTCACGGGCCACATTCAGCCCAATATCAGATGAGTAAAATAAGAATAAAAAGAATAAAATGACATTATAATAATGTTTACATGTACAATGTTTCCCAAAAAATCTGAGTAATATTAACAACTTCACATTTAAGAAAAACAAGTGCTTCAACTTTCATTTAAATTACAAATACACAAAACATTTAGTAACAGCCAGAATATTTGTAAAATTACACTTCTCTTCAGATATTTCCGGTGGTTCATATTTGTTCAGGTATTTATTCAGTTTTTTGTAAAAGGTTTGTTTATATAAAAATTTTCATGAAATGTTTCCTTTTTTACATTAAAATCTGCATTATTATTATTATTATTATTATTATTATTATTATTATTATTATTATTATTATTATTATTATTATTATTATTATTATTATTATTATTATTATTATTATTATTATTATTATTATTATATCATTATATTTTACTGCTCTGACCCAAATCAGATATGTATGTAAATAGCACCTGAATTAAAATCATTTTTACACCATTGATTATTAATATCTTCATTGTTACCCGCTGTGGCGGGTCGGATTTGGCCCCCAGGCCTTATGTTTGGCACCTGTGTTCTATAGGATACACAGATAATGGTCAATACATACACAGGGGCTTTATTTTGTATATTTGTGTGTCTGTTAAAAGAGTGGGAAGAAAAACCCAGAAAAGCAAAAGTAAATAAAGTGGAGCTGGTCGTGTCCTCTGAACTCACACTCAACTTTATTTCAAAGATGTGTTTGTGAAATAAACTGTGGTCTGTGCCTTAATGTATTCTCGTCCTGTGTTCCATATGCTAACGGTCAACTGCTAATACACACACACACTGTCCCACACGACATCTGTGTGTTTGTGTGTCATCCACAGGTATGACTGGTATTGGTGTGTGTGTGTGTGTGTGTGTGTGTGTGTGTGTGTGTGTGTGTGTGTGTGTGTGTGTGAGAGAGAGAGAGACAGAGATCAACATAACCTGGGTCCCAGTGGGTCCTTGGGATCCAGCTGCTGAATTCAGAACAAATGACATCTGCTGTGACACACACATATACATGCTAACAGAGGTAGAACACACACACACACACACACACACACACACACTGGTGTTTTGCTGTAACAGATGTCGTGTGGGCCTCACACACATGCTGCCCTCCTCCAGCTCAGGTGGAACAGGAGGAGGAAGTCAGCACCGAACGTCCACACAGGAAGTTCCACCTGCACACGCTGGTCCTTACACTCGTCCTCACAGTCGTCCACACACAATTTTACTTCTTCATCTTCACTCCGTCTCCATAGTCGCACACATTCTGTTCACCCACAGTATTTTTCAGCCCACAGGAAAAATAACATCTGACCAACCCAACAAAGACTCTAAATGGAAGTTTGTTCTTCATTCATGAGATGAAAGTAGAAAAATAAAGAGTTTATTCCCCATAAAATAGTCTGGGTTCATTTATGACCAAAACACACCTGACACTGACATGGTCCATCTAATGGGAAAATTAAATAATTTAAATAATAACTAGAAAATTATTACTCTGAGAGCGCAAACCTCCACCAAGGCAGGACCCTTGTTGATGAAGTTTTTAGTTTGTGCTTTTTCCTTTTCTACATCTGTTGTTTTTTGACACATGTACATCAGTTCCATAAACAAAATTATCAGTAAAATAAAACAAAAAAACTTGAATTTTTCAGAATTTTTAAACTAAACCGTCCATTCAAAACACGTCAGCACTGATGCATCAGGGTTTCAAGGGATAAACTCAAGTATAATGAAAAAAAAAAAACACAATCCCAACATGCAACAGCCGAAATCAAAACACCTCCATATTGGCAGCAAAGTGCGCTGTTCAAATAACTGTCAGGCAGATAACTTGTCATTTCCCTGCTTTATTATATAAACCCTTTAGACCACAGGTGTCAAACATAAGGCCCAGGGACCAAATCCGGCCAGTCATAGGGTCCAATCTGGCCCCTGGGATGAATTTGTGAAATACAAAAATTAATAGGAAGTTAAAATCATTTGACAACAATGTGATCTAAAATGGATCTGACCATAATTATAATAAACAATACATTATTTTATTCATTCTACTGGACAAAAAATGGAATAAATCAATCAATCAATAATATAAAAAAAAAAACTAGCCTGTTACGAAAATGTGAATAACGTGAAATTTATGTGAAATTTTACCAATATTCTGAATGTTACGAAATGTGTGTAATTGTAAACCCACTTTTATCTTTTAGTTGTGATGCACATGTGTAAATGATAAACTTAACCTCCTGAGTCCCAGCAATACATTTTTGTCCTCTGTAGTGGACAAGAATTTCACACATTTATTTAAAAATAATAAATAAAAAATGTCAACTGAAAAGGACATTATGTTAAAAAAAATTTAAAATGTATCTGAATAAAATGTTGCATCATGCTATTTCCAATTAAGGCAATTATTTCATGTAAAATGGCAAACAATGTTTTCTTACTGGGTCCCAGGAGGTTAAGCATAATAATGCACTTATTTTCTTAAGAATTTATAGGTTGTTAATATTTTTGTTCGTGTTATGTTCAAGTTCAGTGCGTAGATGTAAATATTTTCATGGTGAAATATGATTTTTTTTTTTGGCTCAAAAACAGAGAAATCTGACATTATTTATACATTTTTATTCAATTTTTATTCCACTTCATACTGTATTAGGCTGAATGTGACCCCTGAACTAAAATGAGTTTGACACCCCTGCTTTAGACGCTGGAAATTTTTCTAGAAAATATACAATTTTGATATCAAGATTACAAAAAGTTAGAAAAATTTGAAAGTAGTTTTAGATAAAGATATACTATCAGTGAGACAATTGGTCAGTGTAGTGGGAAAATTACGATATGATTGTTATATTAAATTAATGTTATCATTTTAATATATGAGTCTTAGTTCTGCTAGAGTGTTTGACAGAGCTGCAGATGGATAAGTGTTCAACGACAACAGCTGACATTCAATGACCATGTCATAGACATTCTAGTTTTGCTTCCAGAGACTAACAGTAATATCACTTTTATTGACCCACTGTCTTCTTCATACCTTTGAAGAATTATTAACTCTTAGATTATGTTAAGTTCTCTATGTGCTTTATGCTCACAGATACCATTTACTGCAATGTTAAATTTCAAAGTGATCCAGAATCCAGGATCTCTTCTGGATCACCAACAAAATGTAATCATTTGTTGCTCCCAACACTTCCTGAAAATTTAATCAAAATCCATCCATAGGTTTTTGAGTAATCTTGCTAACAGACAGAAAGACAAACTAACAAACTCTGACAAAAACATAACCTTCTGGAAGGACCTCTCTTCATTCAAAGGGGGGAGGGCTGCCTTGGCGGAGGTTTGCGCTCTCAAAGTGTGTTTCGAGTTTAGTTTGGCGTAATTAAAACACACCAAAAGGGGGGAGTTGATAGTAGCTGTGTTTCCATTACAGTTTTTCACAAAACAATATTCCTAAATGTGTTTCCATTGACAGTTGTTCTTGGCAGGAACTTCGTAACTTTCGTGAAATATCATCCCACGAGATCACCCTGATAGCATTAGCATGAATGAATCGGCTAATTCTCTGGTCAGTAAAAGTCCCTGGTGAACTCTTTAAAGACACTAACATGTCAAACAAACCAGCTGGTTAACATTATAAGGGTCTGTACATTGTCAGGCTGAAATATTAAGTGTAAATATGCTCAGCACTTAACAACAACAAATTATAAATGTATGTAGTGCTTTTTACACACTTCTTGCACTTGACACTTTACAGGACAAAGAATATATTTATCTGTAAAAAACAAAAAAACAACTTAAATATTCCAAAACTAACAGATAATAAAATTAAACCTTCACTGTGTCTACTGTAGGAATCACCCTGGTCAAAACTCCAAGATGGCGGCCGTAGTTCTCACATCCCAGCAGCCAATGGTTGTTATGGTTACAGCAACTGCGGCTGCCATTTTCACTCCGAGAGAAGTGATCATGTGACCATGTACGTCACATCCTGTGACATATAATTGCAGAAAAAGTGTATCTATTGCGCTTTTGCGATATATTAGAATATCGAAACGTCTGAAAAACCACCTCATGATATTTATCGATATTTGAGTGTTTTTTCAAAATTCAGGTGTTACCATTACCATTTTTTTATAGCGATATTTACATTTTGTGAATTTCCAAGGGTAATGGAAACAGCTAATGTTTATATATAAGTAACACTTTAATACTTACACACATTCCACCATGTATTAACTATTTGTTACTCATGTGTAAATGGTTTGTTCATGATGTATTAACCATTTGTTCATATTTATTAATGTATTGCTTATACACAATTAATCATAAGGCATTTGTTTACATGGCTACAAATGGTTTGTTCATAGAAAAAAAGAAACTATCTGTTGATGATAAAGTGTGTATGAATAAACCATTAACAAACAGGTAACAAATGGTTAATACATAATGAACAAACAGGTAATAAATGGTTAATACATAATGAACAAACAGGTAATAAATGGTTAATACATAGTGAATTGTGTGTAGGTATTATAAAGTGTTACCAATATATAATATTCAATTTAATTCAATGTATTTATTTATAAATTCCCAAATTACAACAATGTTGTCTTACAGAGCTTTACAGGGTTGATTAGAGAGAATAAACAATCACAAAAATAGATGAAGTCCCAAGCATCCCATGTCCTGTCCTTCTCTGCAAACCCCCCACCCCCCCAACCACACTGAAGGACAGACCTACTCAGTTCAGTCATAGATAAATTATTCTGGTTATATGACTTTCACCCAGAAAAATATATTTTAGAGATATATAACAAGTGAGAGAAACATAAAATGGTAATAAATTAGATTTATTTTTAATAGATTGGATTTTGAGAAAATGTGTTTTTTGGATCATCTCTGTAAAATGGTTCTAATTAAGTTGAAAAAGCGTAGACAATTTTCTTTTTTCTTTTTTTTTGTAACCCAGTGTTATGCATTTGAAACGCTTTTACTTTGTTTAAGTCTAAAACATTACTGTTCTTTTTACATGTATCTCTGTGTGTGTGTGTGTTTGGGGGGGGGGGGGGGTCAGTGGATCAGAGTAGCAGGTGCAGGGATCATGGCAACGCCCCTGGGCCCACCCTAGGGCTCCAAAGCTCACCACTGCGATTAATCACCCGGCAAAATGTTTGTGACGTGAAGGAAGAGGATGTTTGTTCATCCTCCACCAAACACACACTCAGATGGACTGACTGGCGGCGGTTACCATGGCAACGCTGGCAACTACGAAGGTGGTAACCATGGTGATGCCGGCAACAGCAACCACAGCAATGCAGCAAATGGCAAAACAGCAATACGACGAACTGCAGCAACTTTAGCAACTATGGGAATGGATGAACTACGGTAATTACAAGTACAAGAAGTTTATATAAAGTAAATATAAAGTGTATTTTAAAGTGTAGCCTATATAACGTGTCTATAAAGTTTATGTGATATGTGTTTTAAAGTGTGTGTATCTAAAACCGCATAGAAAGTGTCTTTAGAGTTTATATAAAGTGTATTTTAAAGTGTATATAAATATATACAATGTACAATACAATACAATGTTTTAAAGTGTATTCTAAATATAAAATATAGTTTGCAGTGTCTATTTTAAAGGTGTATATAAAGTGTATAGACGTTTATCTTAAAGTGTATAAAAAGTTTAAAGTGTACAGTTCTGTACATAAAGGGAATTTTAAGGTGTAGATAAGTGTGTTTTAAAGTGTATAAAAAGTATAGTTTAAAGTTAATATGAAGTGAATTTCTGTGTAGATAAATGTATAGAGTGAATATAAAATACTATGTAAACAATAGCAACAGCAAGTACGGGAAAAGACAAACAACAACAGTAGCGACAAATATATAAAGTTTATATAAAGTCTATATTAAAGTGTATTTTTAAGTGTATTATAAAGTCATATAAAACATAGTTTACAGTGTCTACAAAATTAATTTTAAATTGTATATAAGTGCATTTTACAGTGTATAAAGATTATATAGTATAAAGTGTATATAAAGGATATTTTAAAGTGTTTTTAAAGTGTATATAAAGTGTATTTTAAAGTGTATAAATAGTATAGTTTAAAGTATATATAAAGCACATTTTAAAGTGAATTTTAAAGCATATATAAAGTATATATTCAACATTATTGCAGTACCAGTTTAGGCCACAGTTCTACATACGACTACATCACGAACAATATATGAACTAGATCTGGTATAAATTCAAATCATAGTTCTGCTGCTACACTGTAAACAAA
>CM035794.1:12857819-12995319 GCA_020466265.1 Siphamia tubifer
TACATGTTGGGAAGTTTCTTTTTAAGAAACATGTCGTTTTCCAGCACGTCTCTATTTGGGACGGCCATGGCCTTGGCAGCTGGAGAGTCAGCTTGCGATCGATGGGTCCCATGTTCAATTCCCGGCACTGGCAGAGAGTTGTTTGTTGATGTGCCCTTGAGCAAGGCACTTAACCCCCCATCCATCTGCTCCCCAGGTGTCTGATATGACAGCCCACTGCTCCTGGTCTACATATGTGTGTATGTGATGAGTTAAAAGTAGAGTGTAGTGATGTTAACCTGACAACAATAAAGATTCTATTCTATTGTCAGAAATGGAACTTTCCATTTCTGAAATCATCTTATTCATGCAGTTGATGATGTTAACATTCACTGAATTTGAATGGATTTTTTTCTCTTTATTTTTTGTATCTGCACGGTGCTGACTTTCTGATGACTTTGTTACAACAAACATTCAGTTCTACATGTTCCATGTTCTATTAATGATCATCATGAAAGGTGAAGCTGGGATGGTGATGGGGGTCCCTCCAATGCTTCTACGGCTCTTCACGTGAACATTTTTAGGGGTTTTACAGACACCCTCAACACTATGTTTAATATCCATTCTGCTTTTTGTCGGACGTTTTCACAGATTCTGCACACAACTGTTCAACGGGTGAATATTTCCTCCACCAAGGAGCTATTAAATACAGGTCTGTTTGTCTGTCTGTCTGTCTGTCAGCAGGACTACGCTAAAAGATCTGAATGGATTTTGATGAAACTTTCAGGAATGATAGATAATCAGTCACAGAAGAACCCATTCGATTTTGAGCAATGAAGGTCAAAGGTCAAGGTCACACTAAAGGTCAGCAGTAATATCTCAGGTTCAGACAAGATAGAATCTCGCTGTTTTTTTTTTTCATTCACATCGTCTCACCTTCAGACATCAGATGGGTCAACATCTATGGCTCCATCACGTTATGGTTTGACATCATATCAAGCGATGGTGGAGGTCTGCTGTCTCTGAATGCCTTGGTGAGTTTTTTTTTCTCTCTTTCCTCTTTCACTCCAATTTTCGCCCTTTCAGTGTTTAAAAAAAAGGGAATTTTATTTGACCTCACATTCAAGCCTGGTGAAAAATTTCATAATCTGAAGTTGCTCCAAAAAACAGCTCAACCACATCCTCTCAAAAATCAAAATACATTGCATTGTTGGGAGATGTCCCCAAAACATGTTCAACATACAAACATGAAAGTTAGTACACACATAGTTTTTAGTTTTATTCCCAATATGTCAAACACAAAAACATTTTATCTTTCAAAAGCCAATAATTGATAAAATAACAAGACAAAGAAAATATAGCATAAATAAAAAATAAGAAAGCAAGTAACATATTCGAAAGGGAGTGGGAAGAAGTAAAAAAAAACCCTATTATCTCCCACCCCTCAGTAAAAATGACATTAAACCCAACAGGAAGTCGGCCATGTTGGATGAAAGTGTCGACCTCTAAAATCCCATTTAAATTTTTTATTAAATGTTGGCCTTGGCTGTGATGACCTCACAGAACAGTGGCTATTTTTAGTCACATAGTGTGTGTATGGTTGTGTTTGGTTGGGGCGTAGCTGTGATAAGTTTATAATGAAGTGGTCATTTTCAGATGTATAGGAGCACATGCATCTCACAGAATGTCAGATCAAGTGCACGATACAATGTCCTCTCACTGTCAGGTGGTCTCTACAACCATGTGGGGAGGTGAGGGCCTATAATAAAGATCTTAGTTTTACTAGTATTTTACTTAAAATTTGGGGGAGTGCCATGGACCAGCTGGTTATCCCACTCCTTTAAACATATGGCTTCACTCAGAGCTTTAGGCAGTGGTATAAACATTCATCCTAACTCTTCCAGACCTGCTCTGTCATCATCAGTCATCCATGTCACTATAAACAGAGACATGGATGACTGATCATATCTAAATTACTGCACAAATATGTGGGGAAATAAATATAGAAATTCATTAGATCCACTGGTCAAACTACAAAAACAGGCGATCAGAGACATTCACAGTGTGGGTTATCATCATCAATCCACTATTTGATAAGATTAAAATAATAAAATGTTATGATATGGTTGAATTCCAACTAAGATCATTTCTATACAAAGCCAGAAAAAAAATATTATCAAACCATGTACAAGAAAAAGCACAGACATATTAGAAGAAAAATGACATGTACGTGTTATTATCATATTTATGTTTGTGCTGCTGTTTCTGTGATGTGTTTATATTTTTTCCATAAACCTCTGCTTTATTTTCTAAATTTTTGACATTTACATTTGAACTTGTCATCAGTTCTACACTAGAAATGACTTAATACAAAGTAAAATCACTAGTGTTAACATGACACGTAAAGAGTTCATTTTAACACTACCTCAGTGAACATGTGGTTCCTATCTACAGAGTGTAAAATTTACACTGAACCTAGAGTTACACTTCCAGAGTCAAGTTTACACTAGTAAGAGTTAATATTTTACACTACATTAACTAGTGTCAATCAAGTTTTACATTTTTGTGAATAACCCATAGTGTTATTCATATTCAGCACAAATTCTGGTGGAATAAAAAAAAAACTAAAGATGGGTTCTTACTCAGTTTGAGCACAGTGGTTGGTGGGCAGGGCTTTTCACAGTCATTGTTTTTTAAATGGTAAATGTTCTGCACTTATATAGTTCTTTCCCACCTTCATTGTGCTCAAAACGCCTTACATTAGCCTCACATTCACCCATTCACACACACTCATACACCAATAGGTTTCTAAGGTTCTGTCAGTCCTTGCCCAAGGACACTTCGACATGTGGACAGCCAGAGCCAGGACACGAACCGCCAATCTCTGGGTCATTGGGCGACCCACATTATCAACAGCCCACCTTTTCAATTCAATTCAATTCAATTTTATTTATAAAGCCCTAAATCACAACAAAGTCGTCTCAGAGGGCTTTACAAAAACATAATCAACTACAGAAATACATGAAAAGTCCCAGGCATCCCCTGTCCTTAGACCCTCCTTCTCAGCAAGAAAAAACTTCCAAACCCAGTGGGAAAAAGAAGAAATCTTGAGGAGAACCACATTGAAGGAGAGATCCACTCCCATGGACGGACAGGCTATAGATGAACGTCCATGTATAAATGCAGGAAGGGGGGCTGGTCCAGACAGGCAGGGTCAGCATAGGCGAGATACTCCAGATCCTGTCGTCCATGGCTCCCGTGCAGGCACTGTCAGGAGAGCCACCACTCCCCCCAGGGGGGGAGGGGGGAAAGGGGACACCAGGTGACTAGTCATGAACAGACTTGGTAAGAAAGATATGTTATAAAAATTACAGAAACAGGTGTGAGGAAGAGAAAGAGAAGAAAGAACTCAGTGTCTGTACTTCCCCCAGCATTCTAACTCCTAGGGCAGCCTAGACTGAACTGTGACTCATACATCATGTATACATGATATATGAGTCACATAATTTTTAACTAACCTGACCATAGGCTTTCTCAAACAGGAATGTTTTAAGCCTAATTTTAAATGTAGAGACTGTTTCGGCGTTTTTAATATTAAAGGGAAGCTGATTCCATAAGACAGGGGCCTGATAACTAAAGGCTCTAGCTCCTACTGTACTTTTAGAAACCCTAGGAACTTTCAGTAAACCTGCATTCTGAGAACGAAGGGTTCTATTGGGTTGGTACGGAACCAGATCATCTTTAAGATAAGAGGGGCCCATACCATTAATGGTTTTATATGTAAGGAGGAGGATTTTAAATTTAATTCTAGACTCAACTGGTAGCCAATGAAGGGTTTGGAGCACAGGCGTGATGTGTTCTCTTCTATTTGATCCTGTTAATAATCTTGCTGCTGCATTTTGAACCAGTTGCAAGCTTTTTAGGGAATATTTAGGACATGCTACAAGTAAGGAGTTACAATAATCTAATCGTGATGTAACAAATGCATGAATTAATTTTTCTGCAGTCATTTTAGACAGAATATTCCTAATTTTGGCTATGTTGCACAGGTGAAAGAAGGCTGTTCTGCAAGTTTGTTTGATATGCATTTTGAATGAAAGATCTGGATCAAATAAAACTCCTAAATTTTTAACTGTGGCACTGGGTGTTACACTTAAGTTGTCCAGAGTAACTATCTGGTCAGTTAGGGAGTCTCTCGCATCTTTAGGACCAATTGTAACGACTTCAGTTTTTTCAGGGTTCAGTAAAAGATAATTGGCACTCATCCAAATTTTTATGTCTTGTACACAAGTACTTAGTTTATCTATTTGCCTGGTCTGGTCAGGTTTAATCGATAAATATAGCTGTGTGTCATCCGCGTAACAATGAAAATTAATGCCATGATTTGTAATGATGTTACCTAAAGGGAGCATATATAGTGTAAACAAAATAGGCCCAAGGACTGACCCTTGAGGAACGCCATAATTAACTCTGGAGGACTGCGATGATTGTTTGTTGATGTGAACAAATTGGTAGCGATTAGATAAATATGATTTAAACCAGCAGAGGGCTGCTCCTCTAATACCTATATCATATTCTAATCTGTGCACTAAGATACTGTGGTCAATGGTGTCAAAGGCTGCACTAAGGTCTAATAACACCAGGACCGATATTAGTCCGATGTCAGCGGCTAATAATAAGTCATTAGTAACTTTAACTAACGCCGTTTCAGTGCTATGATGGGCACGAAAGCCAGACTGACCTTTTAAAGGGATAGTTCAATATTTTTCACATACATTTGTATAGGATCAGTGTCTTTACTCTGGTGCACCCACAGTGAATTACCCCCGACAGTGTCCTGTGAGTCGAGTTCTGGTCCGGTTTTGTTCAAATCGAAAGTAGACCCGGCAGGTTTCCTGGGGTAAACAAAGTAAAGCGTGTTTCTTCCCAAAACAGTTTGTGTTTGAATGAGTGATTTATTTTCATAACAAAACCATCACCGAACAAAAACTCACACCTTGTAATTGCTTTGAGCTACTTTCTCTCAATAGCGATCAATGTGCATTGTCACTGCTAACAGCTGTGCACCTACACGTAGCAGCCACAAACACTGCCAAACAACTGATGAAAGTAGTTTGCTACTGTAAGGTGCGCAGTTGTTAGCAGTGACAACAACCAAACAAATCACTCATTCCAACATATACTCTTTTGAGAAGAGACACATTTTATTTTGTTGACCCCAGGAAACCTGCCGGGACTACTTTTGTTTTGAACAAAACTGGGCCAGAACTGGGCTCACAGGACACTGTCAGCTGTAAGTCACTGTGGGTGCACCAGAGTAAAGACGCTGATGACATACAGATTCATGTGAAAAATAGTGAACTATCCCTTTAACACTGAAAGGTATTTTACTCTTCTATGTATTGAATTAACTCTGAGAGAATTACTTTAACACTGTTAGTGTAAAACACAGGTATCAAACATTAGGCCCAGGGGCCAAATCCAGCCCACCACAGGGTTCAATCTGGGCCGTAGCATGAAAAACAATAACAATTTTAATGATGTAAAATGATTGTAATTCAGGTTCTACATATAGAACAATTAAATTAGCAGTAACATGATCAGAATTACCTGTAAATAATGAAACCTTTTTTGCTGCTTTATAACCAATGTGTGACATCATTCCTAATGTCACCTCCCCAAATTTCTTTACATATTGTGCTTTGGACATATACCACATGTCAATGTCCTATACCTTTGTATTTGAAATCATCCTATTATAAATACCTGAATAAATATGAATAAGCTAAAATGTCTGAAGAGAAGTAAATGTAATGTCACCAACATAGGAAGTTATCTTGTTAAATTTTACTCTATCTGTTATTAGAATAACACTGAAAGAATTAAAATACTTTGACAATTTTACACTGACATATTTACTGTGTATAAGGTTAAAGTTCTGGTTTTATATCTAAATAAAAAAAAACAGGTACTAATTATAACACCAGTATGTCCAAATGACAATAAATACAGATGAAAATATAAACTTACCAAGTAAACATGACCCAAAAATGGATTAACAACAGTCAATGTGCAGGCTCACATTTTGGACCTGGCATCTTTTTTGTGTTGTTTCCTCTTTGGACACGAAAATAAAATCACAAATTGCCTTAGATCAAATTCAAAAGTGAGATTTTGTTCCTTTTTATTGACTTTGAACTTGAAATGGTTTTTGAATGACTGTTGGAGGAAGATGAAGGAACATTCAGGAAGAGATGAAAAGTTCAGTGTTTGACTGTGAGACTAGTGGTCCTGCAGCGACACCCAGAGGACAGAGAGGGTACTGCAGGATGAAGAGGAGGAGGAGGAGGAGGAGGACAGAGAGGGTACTGCAGGATGAAGAGGAGGAGGAGGAGGAGGAGGACAGAGAGGGTACTGTAGGATGAAGAGGAGGCAGAGGAGGACAGAGAGGGTACTGCAGGATGAAGAGGAGGAGGAGGAGGAGGACAGAGAGGGTACTGTAGGATGAAGAGGAGGAGGAGGAGGAGGACAGAGAGGGTACTGCAGGATGAAGAGGAGGAGGAGGAGGAGGAGGAGGAGGAGGAGGAGGAGGAGGAGGAGGAGGAGGAGGAGGAGGAGGAGGAGGAGGAGGAGGACAGAGAGGGTACTGCAGGATGAAGAGGAGGAGGAGGAGGACAGAGAGGGTACTGCAGGATGAAGAGGAGGAGGAGGAGGACAGAGAGGTACTGCAGGATGAAGAGGATGAGGAGGAGGAGGACAGAGAGGGTACTGTAGGATGAAGAGGAGGAGGAGGAGGACAGAGAGGGTACTGTAGGATGAAGAGGAGGAGGAGGAGGACAGAGAGGGTACTGTAGGATGAAGAGGAGGAGGAGGACAGAGAGGGTACTGTAGGATGAAGAGGAGGAGGAGGAGGAGGACAGAGAGGGTACTGTAGGATGAAGAGGAGGAGGAGGACAGAGAGGGTACTGCAGGATGAAGAGGAGGAGGAGGACAGAGAGGGTACTGCAGGATGAAGAGGAGGAGGAGGAGGAGGAGGAGGAGGAGGAGGAGGAGGAGGAGGACAGAGAGGGTACTGCAGGATGAAGAGGAGGAGGAGGAGGACAGAGAGGGTACTGCAGGATGAAGAGGAGGAGGAGGAGGACAGAGAGGGTACTGCAAGATGAAGAGGAGGAGGAGGAGGAGGACAGAGAGGGTACTGTAGGATGAAGAGGAGGAGGAGGAGGAGGACAGAGAGGGTACTGTAGGATGAAGAGGAGGAGGAGGAGGAGGACAGAGAGGGTACTGTAGGATGAAGAGGAGGAGGAGGAGGAGGAGGACAGAGAGGGTACTGTAGGATGAAGAGGAGGAGGAGGAGGAGGAGGAGGAGGAGGAGGAGGAGGAGGAGGAGGAGGAGGAGGACAGAGAGGGTACTGTAGGATGAAGAGGAGGAGGAGGAAACATATTTTTATTACTTTACATTATAACTCATATAACTCTGTCAAAAAGACACCAGTTTCCTAGTATATAATAGTCTATTAATAATTAACAAACCTTCTATGTACACTCATGAAAAACTACCTACAAGTTTTCAGACACATATGACTGTTATGTGTGTGTCTGTGTAAAACATGTTTTACAAACATAGACGTAAACTTCTGTAACTGAAGTTAAACATTTGACCAAGTCATCGTCAGGTCCAGAAGGTTCCTATGGATGAAGCCTGGGTGCTTTACAATAAACTGTTCTATTTAGACAGATAACTGCACATGTATGACAGGTAAACATCCTACTGGACTGAGTGAGTCGTTGTTTGTGCTTGGGAGGGGGGGTCCAAATAGGTGGTTTAGTGGTAAGCCTGGGTAAGTTAACCTAGAGGTGGTGTTAGTAACAGAAGAGTCATTATTGTCTTAACTAGATAAAGCTAGCATGCTACTCTGTTAGCAGGTTAATCACTTAACTACCCACATCTTTATTTTTATTTTCAGTCTGTACTTCATTGTAGGTTTGGGTCATGCTGCAGCAGTTTTATTCAAGGTCCAGATTGTGGTTAGAATAGGAAGGACAGACAAACGGACATTCCTGATTCTGCTCTCATCCCAGTCCACACGCTGGATCACTGTAACCATAGACTTGTAGATTTTTTCTTTTTTTTTTATGAATGGCTGAGATCCAGATTAAACTCTATAGTTTAACTCTGTCCTTGTAATGATTCTTACAGCTGACGATACAACAACTAGACATTTCTAGCTCTGCTTTAGGTCTGTCATCTATATAAACAACTGCATTCCCATTCAGTTTTTTGGGTGCAACTTCCTCTGACGTTTGAATGACATTAACTGTGAAGGGTCTATGTAGCCTAATGTTGGCCTCAAGACAAATGGAACTGTCAGCGCTGCAACACTTCACTGGTCACAGTAGGTATCCACACCATCATGATAACATTTAGCAATGGTGAATGTGGGGAAATCATAGGAATCATACAGAAATGGATGAAGAATTGTGTCAACAAGCATTCACCATATTTGAAATGTTAACAAATATACAGAAAATATAAACATTATTGTCATTATTATAGAGACTCCCCAAAATGTCATCAATTGTTTGTCAAGGAGAGCTCATGTTTCACCATGGGGGTCTGTGCCCCCCTCCGTAGGTCCCACCCTGTTGAACAGATATGTCTTGTTTTGAGGAATAACAGGGGTGGCACTTTTAGAACAAAAGACAATTTACAGTTTTGGGGAAAATAAATATAGTATATAAATAAACCAATGATGAAGCAGAATTTTGTGGCAATAATTAAACATTTTCAGATTTGGTTTTTATCACATTTTAGAAACAATCTCTTCAAATATTGAATGTATTGTTTTCCATGTGTTTATGGCTGGTCCTGTGGTGGATCTGGATCTCCTGGCTCAGGTTGGTCTGGACCCAAGTTCCTGCTTTTGGGATTCTTTGTGGGCGTGGCCTTAAGTCTTTTGAATCTTCATATGTTTCTGAACGTGACTCTTTTGACTAAAACATTTGCCACAAACAGAGCAACCGTACGGTTTCTCTCCGGTGTGAACTCTGCTGTGACTGTCTAAATGAGACTTCTGAGGAAATATTTTCCCACAAACTGAACAACCGAACTGTTTCTCTCCTGTGTGAGTGGTCATGTGCGTCTTGAAATTACTTTTGATGCTGAGGTGCTTTTGACAAACGACACAACTGTAGGGTTTCTCTCCTGTGTGAACTTTCATGTGGACCTCCCTGTAAATGCTGTGGCGCAGCTGAAGCTTTTGTTTCCGGTGTGTGTCACTACGTGCCTCCTCAAACTGCTGTTGTGTCAAAAACGCCTCTTACAAAGTGAACATGTGAAGGGCTCGTCTCCCATGTGAACCCTCATGTGAATGTTTAAACTGGACTTAGGGCTAAAACCTGACCCACAGTCAGAACAGTTGAGGGGTTTCTCTCTTGTGTGACTTCTCATGTGATTGTCTAAGTTGGACTTGTGCATAAAAGCGGTGCCACATTCAGAGCAGCTGTAGGGTTTCTCTCCGCTGTGAATTCTCACGTGTCTCTTCAAATCCGACCTCTTTCCAAAAGCATGAGTGCACTCAGAGCACTGCTGTGGTTTCCTCTGACCTTCAGTGTCATTACTCCTACCTTTTGTTGTGCGCCATGTGGAGTTTTTCCTCTGAGGTGATGGTGTTGGAGCTCGTGCAGAAGAACCACATGTGTCCATGTTTAATTTCACAGAACTTTTCAACTCCTCTTGGACTTGGAGGATGGACGTCTGGAGTCCCTCATGTGGACTAGGTTCTTGTCTGGTTCTGATTCTAGTTCTGGTCCCCCACAGTCCTCCGGCTTCTCCTTGGGTTTTGTTTGAAGGTGTTGTGTGTGGAGTGAGTTTTGCCATCGTCTTTGCTCTTCACAGGGGTGGAAGTGGGCGTGGCTGTGTGGAACTCCGCCTCCTCTGGTCCAACCTTCCTCCTTAATAAGGCCTGGTTCTGGGTCCTCCTGGACCAGAGTAAGTCTGCTGTCCTCCTGCTCCGTGGGAATCTCTTCTTTAAGCACCAACAGCTTAATGACGTCTGCAGAACAAACACACTAGTGGTTATTTACAGTTACAGACATATTTAAAACTGGGGTAGATGTATCTTTTACCATATTGCTTGAAAACCTCTTCATAACCCCATCACACCCACAAAAGTAGAATGTTTGTCAAAAAAAGAAATGTTTTAGTCCAGTGTAGAAGGTGTAACCAGAGGAAAACTCTGACCAATCAGTGAACTCATAATTACACTGACATGTCCATCAAACCTCAGCCCCCCCCCACCCCCTGCAGATTCACCCATTCATAAACATAATCCTTTATGTCAGTGTTTCCTCGACACACTCTATCCTCCATGTTTTAGATGTTTCCCTCTTTGAACACACCTGATGGTCATTATCATTCTTCTGCAGAACTGGATGATAGATCATTTAAATGAGGTGTAGTTGGAGAGAGAAACATCTACAACATGTAGGATAGTGTTCCTGGAGGACCAGGGTTGGGAAAAACTGTTTTTTGGGGTGAAATTACTGCCAAAACATCACAAATTAAAAAAATGTGTTTTATTCACAGCCAATGATTCACAAAGCAAAATGTCATTCGCAACTTTGTATATTAAAAACATTTATTAAAAGATTATATATATATATATATATATATATATATATATATATATATATATATATATATATATATATATATAATTGCAGAGCCTACAATGTGATTATTGCACACACATACATTGTGATGTTGATGTTCAAACAATATATAGTGTAGCTGGAACAGATGGTTTGCATCACTGGTGTATATTTGGGTCTTTATGGATTAAATCTACAGTCACAGGAGCAAACGCATGCATCGACAAAAACGCTGCAAACACAACAAAGATGCACAACCAAAAACACAAACACATAAAATAAATGCAACAGAAGTGAAGCTGCAAGAGAAAAATGCTGCATTAACAGAAACGATGCAGAAGCAAAAACATACAAACCCACAAAACAAGTGCAAAAGAAACGCTGTGAATTCACTCCACAGTAAAAGTTCACCAAAATAAAACAGAAGAAAATGGTGGATGAAGACAAAGTTCAAGTTCATTCATTTAAGCGATTAGCGTAAAAAGGTACGTTTCCTTTCATCTTTTTTAAACACTTAATCATAATCTGCTACGATGTCATAAACAAAGCAGCATAAGAACGTCACTAAAATTTGTGATGCACCTCTGCTGCTCTACACCTTTTCACATTAATCTGTTCAATTAATGAACTTCAACTTCATCCACCGTCGTCTTCTTCTTCCGTTTCATTTTGGTGAACTTCTGTGTTCAGTCGATGCGGTGCGTTGGCTCCTGTCGGCCACCGTATGAAGCTGCCTACCTGGAACTGGGATCAACCGCATCAGGCCTGGAAGCTGCTCGCCCTCCTGGTCCGACTGTGGTTCTGTTTAATGTGGACTGCTTCTGGGTCCTCCAGGTCCAGACTGGGGTTTTGGTTCTGCTGGTTTAGACTAAGGTTCTGGTTCTGCTGCACGTTGGGTTCCTCTTGTTTAACCAACACCCACTGCTGGACGCCTGCACGTCACAGCGGAACGCTAACGCCACACATTCAGTCACGTACCAACCACCTCGTTGTTCTTAAAACTGCCTCAAAATCATGTCAAAACTTCAAAAGGGTTTAAATTTATCACACGTCCAAACACACGACCATCTGACTTTATCCAGAACCTAAATAAACTGCAGTGGTACTTAGAAAAAAACATATTTACTCATATAAATACTATTTTTGTTTTTGGTTCAGTTTGTTTGTTCAAGGTTTAAAAAGAAAAGGAAAAAAGAAAAGAGAAAAATGAAGAAAAAAGTAAAAAAAAAAAGAAGAAAAATATTTTTTTTAAAGGAAGAAAAAGGGGGAAAAGAAAAGGAAAAATAACAAAAAAGGGGGGAAAGAAAAGAAGAAAAAAGGAAAAGAAAGAGGAAAAAAGTACAGGAAAAAGAAAGGAGATAAAAAGAGGAAAAAAACTGGTGGATGTTTGTTCATATTTATTGCTTTAACTGTAACTATTTTTTTATTTTCTAATAGTAATTAAAGGGGAAAGAGAATCCAAATCATACACACCCATCATCTCTGTTTCAACTATTTCTCCTTTTTGAATTGACGCCAGGAAATCAACCAATGCATGTTTGACTAAAGTGTGACGTCACATTACAATGAGTGAAAATTTACTAATATCTGCGTCGAATTGAAGAAGTGCTATGCATCGACCAATTAAATAGTGATTTTTTTTTCATGTGCGTTTTATGGAGACAATGGCTATTACACATTGTGACAATGTCAAACTTTATACAATACAACAGTTATTACAACTTAAAAACTGTTAATTACGGTTACATTAGTGTATTTCTTTTGTAGATGCCACCACTTTTAAAAGGATTCACATTGTATTCTGGGAAATGTTTTGTACCCCTCCATGTGCCTCTGGAAAATCTCCATTTGAAGGAGTATAAAGCACTTCCCCTTAACATGAATTGAAACACCCCTACCCCTACACATAGACGTGCAAAATGGAGGTGAAGGGGTACAGTGTAGGTGTCTTACATGTTTTAGATATTTCCCTTTAACCTTTTAACTCCTGAAACGTTAGCAGTTCCACAGTAAAAAGAATTAAAATAGGAGAAAAAATGAACACAAATGGCTAAAGTCATCAATAAAATGAACAAAAAAGAATAATAAACTGACAAAATAATTAGTAACATGAAGAAAATAAGACACAAATGGAGCAAAATTAAAGAAAAAAGAATACAATTTAATGCAAAATGTAGAAAAGTAAACAATGAGCAATAAAATGAACTAAAAAAAGAGAACTAGTGTTGTAATTTGGTCCCAGCAGTTTTAATTTTTCCTTTTGACACCTGTTCCATGAACAAAACTCAGTAAAACACTGTAAAAAGAAAAAAGAAGAAGAAGAAGAAGAAAGGAGAACGGTTTAATTTTTCTGAATATTTACACTAAACCATCCATCACAGTTAATAATCAGCTCCTCATCATCAGTTCTGCAGAACACTGATAATGATGTGATGGTTTCCAGGTGTGATGGAAGAGGGAAACATCTAGAACACAGGTGTCAAACTGCGGTCCTCAAGGGCCAGTGTCTTTTCCCTCTTCCATGATTCAGTTTAACCCTTTAACTTCTGAGACTTTAACAGTTTTCCACAGTAAAAAAAAAAAGAGAAAAAAATGAGCAACAAAATGAACAAAAATGGCCAAAGTCATCAATAAAATGAACAAAAATAAACTAACAAAATAATTAACATCATGAACAAAGTAAGAAACAAATGGAACAAAGTTCAAGAAAAAATAATAAAATAAAAAAACACGTAGAAAAATAAACAAAAAATGAGCAAATATTGAACAAAAACTAATAAATATTTTCTAAATTATAAAATAAGATGGAAAAATTTGCCAAACATTCACTATAAAAGAGAATTAGTATTGACATGTTGTCCCAGCACTTTTAATTTAGCATTTTTTTAATTAAACGCCTTTTGAACAAAACTCAATAAAAACAGTAAAATAAACAAAACAAAAACTAAACCATTCAGAATGTGTCAGCGCTGACACTTATGAGGTAATAATTATTATCTCTGGAGAAGACTGAAAAAGATGTGATGGTTTCCAGGTGTGATGGAAGAAGGAAATATCTAAAAGGGGTTCAGCCCAAATGTTGAGCTCTGGAGGTGAACGTTCCAGTGCGTGACCTAGAAGTAATATCAAATAAATTAAATCAAAACAGAAAAAAAGTCATGAAATCATCCTGTGTGTTTATTTTTTTCATATTGATGAACATACTTATCACAGCACAAAGATAATAACAACTGGAACACTAGTGTCAGCACTTATGAGGAGACAGAAAAACACTGAGCAGAACATTGTCAGATTTCAGAATTCAAATATTCGTATTATTACAGCCGTAAAAATACACTTGTTAACTCAGATCATAATAATAATAAAATGTATTTACAGGCACCTTTTGTAGCACTTCAGAACACTGAACAGCAAACAGAAGAGTAGAAACAAACAATAAAACAAAGTAAAGAGCAGGTTAAAAATTAGACATAGCAGTTGTGGTTACATCCTAAATAAATGGGTTTAGAGGTTGGAATGGGCGGGGGTGTGTGTGTGTGTGTGTGGGGGGGGGGGGGGGGGGGGGGGGGGGGGGGCTGAGCTCCAGATGGCCAGAGGGAACTGTGGGACTGTTTACAGTTTTTTATTCCCGTTTAATTCAGAATAAGGGTTCATTCCTCTTTACATGGTCATCGCATAAACATTTAATTCAAGTTGAAAATGACTATTCTGATTTCAACTTAACTTCAATTAAAGTCACTGGTTCATTAATTGGTGGTCTTATTCCAGGTTATATATGTAACTTATTGTGTCACATTACATTACAAATTGTAAAAATTTTAATATTTTAATTTAATTTGTTTTATTCCTGAAGCATTTTACTTTTAGACCAGTGGGCTTCTTTACATGACAGTTTTTTTTTATTACCATTTAAGTCACAATAAAAGTTAATTCCTCTTTAAGATGAACCATGTAAACACCTAATTCCAGTTGAAAATGACTATTCTGATTTCAACTTAATTCCAAATAAAGGCGCCGGTTTATTCCGATTTTAATTCCGAATTCGATAATCCCTCTGACATGTAAACAGTTAATTCTTCTTTAACATTATTCCTGTCGTTCTACACATGCTCCTGGTCTCGTCGCGTTGATGACGCACATATTTCACGCTGTCGGCATTAGTTTGTTGATTCAGTCGAACTGCTGCTTCGTAATTATTACAAAAATAAATGTAAAAATCACATGTAGCACCTGGTCTAACATGTTGATAGTTGAAGCGAAAGCAAAACAAGAACCGGATGCGATCATTTTCTTCCAGTAGACATCCAGATGTTCAGTGGGTTTTTGTCCAATCAGAACCCTCTGTGCCTCCAGCTCTGAAAGCCCAATTAACTACAGTGGAATACACCCGTTTCCATGGAAACCTTTTTTAGGAGTTAACATTTGAACGTAGCCAATGAGATGGGTGGAGGAAGATCTGAGGCGGGCAGAGGGAGGGGCAACATGACAGATGTGGAGGGGCGGGGCTAAGGACGAACTTGAATAGTAGATTGGAACGGCTGGGAAGACGGGGGCGGGGCTAAGGTCTGGACGTTCTGTACAGCTGCAGATTTCGTTGCTATGTCCTGAAATATGACCCCCGGATGCAGCGCAGTCAAAAAGACGAATCGGGTGAATTTCATTGGATATATTTCTTCGTGGTGTCCTTTTATTTTTTTCTTTCCTGTGGAGTGTTTTGTCAAATCTAAGCACCATGAGGATGGAATATAGTTTTATTTATTTATTATATTCATCTGAACATGATTAGAGAACTGAGTCATTCAATACTGTTTTTCCTGTACACCACCCCAACTAGACAGAGGAAGGCCATGGTGATGCACAGTGACATTAAAATAATAATAATCTGTCTTGAATTATTATTTGCAAAAGCGTTTACTACTGTTTGTGATGCAAGTGAAATAAGGCTTCAATGAGTTGTAACAGGTTTATTTTTAACAAGTCAGAAGTTTGACAATGTTCCGTCAGTTATATTTAAGAAGCTCTGTTGAATTATATTATACAGTCGTTTATACACTAATAAATGAACAGTAAATGTTTTTGATTCCATGAACATTACACACACTGTGTTTGTTCATTACATTCATCTTTATTTTTGTCATATGGTCGACTGATCTTCTTCTTTCAAAAGTGTGAAATTTAACAATGTTACGATCCTCTGAACTATCTCAATGTTGAACCCCCCTCCGCCCCGTCTGTCCGGCTGTTCCAATCTAACATCTACCGTATAAGTATTGTGTGAATTGAGATTGCGATCTTGTGCATTCATGGTGCAGCCCTAGAAGGAACCACCTCATATGATTAATATGACCAATATACAGTGGTCCCTTGTTTATCGTGGGAGTTACGTTGTAAAAAATAATCTGCAACAAGTGAAATTTGCCAAGTAATCAAGCTAGTCAACTTTATCTTTTACAATTATTCTATGTTTTAAGGCTGTAAAACTCCTCACCACACACTTTATACACTTTTCTCAGACAGTCATTAACACATAGGTGTCAAACATAAGGCTCGGGGGCCAAATCCAACCCGTCAAATGGTCCAATCTGGTCCATAGGATGAATAACAATGAAAATATTAATTCATGGTGTAAAAATTATTTTAATTCATGTTCTACATACAGAATAATGTGAACAGAATTGGGTCAGACCAGTATAATATGATCATAATTACCTATAGATAATAAAAAACGGTAAAAATCCCATGAAAATCTTTATATTAACTATCCATTTACAAAAAATGTGAATAACCTGAAGAAATAAGAGCAACCTGAAATTTCTTAAAAGAAATAAATGGAATTATAGTAATATTCAGCTTATAACCAGATATTTTGTGTATTTGTAATTGAAATGTAAGCTATAATTGAGACAAATGGAAACAAAATCTGATCAAAATTGCACTTGTTTTTTCTTAAGACACGTCAAGTTGTTGATGTTATTCACATATTGAAGGAAACATAGATGTAAACATTACCATGAAGTAATTTGACTCTTTTCACTGTTATTATTTTACTGGTCTGACCCTTTTCAGATCATATTGGGCTGAATGTGGAACTGAATAAAATGAGTTTGACACCCCTGCATGAACATTTTCTGTATTTGTCTCTTGTTTAAAGGTTGGACACATAAGAAACTATGAAAGTATTATTCAGACAGGTTTATTTTTATGGGTTGACATGGGCTAAAGTAATAATTACCAGGGAATTCAGTCCTGTCAGTAAACATAATGACGTCTGTCAAATTTACCTTCTGTAAAACAGTCCAGAGAAATAACCCAAGTTAATATTTAATCCCATGTCAAAGCGACCTTAGTTCCATCCAAATGTCAGTAATCATTACCAAATATTTACTGACATGTTGCATTCAGACAGGACTTAATTACCTGGTAATTATTACTTTAGCCCAGAGGTGCCCAAAGTCTTTTACAGAAAAGGTCATATCTGACACTTTTAAACAGTAAAACTTATATATAAATACACTATTCTGTAACAGTTTTATCTACATTATTACAATATAATTGTTTAAAATGGCAATGTAACTAAATCTAAGCCAGACATGTGTAAGCAAAAAAATAGTTGTGCCTTTCTTTTCCCTCTGGAATCAGTAACATAGAACAAACTGTGGAGGATCTGGAGTTAATAAAACTCTGAAACATGAATTATATGTGGAATCATTTCTCATCTATTACTCACTAATGCTAAGTCTGTTCACATTTAGGATTAAAACGTGTAACTCTTGCTCTTGTCTTTTACAAAATCATTCAAAAAGTAATATTTTATGTTATGGTAGAAACATAATACCAGCAGTTCGAGGAAACTATCATGGAAACTTCATTGGTTGCCATAGTGACGGATTAATTTAACTCACAGGCTTATGTTCACTCCCTGTTAGCTTGTCGTATGTTAGCATGTTTTGTCTGGTAGTGTCTCTTTACATTAAATTCATTAAACAAGGCAGCTGTCTCTGGACATTTAGACAAACACAAGTGTCTTGATTTTGAGCTAAAAAATATTGTAAATACCTTCTGTCCTGGAAGTGACAGCCCTCACTGTTAATTTTACTCTTTTTATTTACAGGTGCCATTAGCGAGAAGAGTTCATGGTAAAGTTAGATAGAGTTAGAGTGGTGCTGCCAGGGCTACAAGGCTTTACGAATTCTGACCGCAGGCCGTGATTGGTCCCTGGGCATGACTCTGGGCATACCTGCTTTACCCCATGTCACCCCAAAAAACTAATCCTGTCTGAATAGTACTTAAAATGTCTGGGCCTTACTTTACCTCACGTACCTACAGCCCTATTGTGATCGTAGTTTTAACTATAGGAACCTCTTGAAATTTGTAATAATTACAGAGGACGTCAGTGATGTTAGTCAGTAATTTGGAAAGTAACATTTTCCCCACAAATGACCTACTATATTTTGTTAAACACCAATGTACTGGAATTATTTTAATCCCATGAAAATAAGCATCCTGGTGATTTGTCCAGAAATGGGTGGGATCTCAGACATGTTTTATGGTTTTTGTTTTCTCGAGGCATTTCTACATGTTTGGAGCAAATGATGGAGGCTGCACTGGACTGTTTAGAAGACACTTTAGAACCTGTTCCAGCAAGAACATATGGGCCACTCATGTACGGGAACAAAAAGAAAAGGCCAAAAAGAAGGCATAAATCATTGGGCCTGCCATGTTGGAATTAAAGTGAGCAGATGTTATGTAACATGCAACATATTGTCATGTCCAAGAGATATTAGAAAAACCTGTGGTAAAATCTGACTTTGCTTATGCTGTGAGAATAGGCCACATAAGAAGCATATGTAAAGGAGTAATTCTTTTCATTAGACAGGTCCCCTAGTAGAGATGCGCTGATGACGTACATTTTCATCCGCTTCTTAAAATCACTATCCACCTACTATCTGTTTGAAAAGAAAGATTTCCCTCCAATGTTCAGAACTGCCCCCCCCCGATTAGTTTTTAGGTGTAATGAAGATGCCTGGGCTGTTAGGACTATGCTACTATATCGTCTTTTTCAAACAGTGTAGTTCAGTAGTTGCCTACATCTTGCCAGTAAACTGGAGCCTTTGTTGAAAAAGGAGGTCATGTTTTTGCCAGAGTTTGTCTGGTAGTTAGCAAGATAACTCAAAAACTTATGGACAGATTTTGATGACATTTTCAGGGTCGGTTGTAATGGTGAGAGATTTTGGCAGTGATCTTGGGGGGGGGGGTCTACCTTGTTCAGGGTCTGTGCTCTCAGAGTGCTTTTCTAGTTCAAATGTAACTTCATTTTATGGATGCTGGCATATTACATCTGGCCCAGGGACAACAGTTGACAAATACCATTTTTATGCTAATACTGACACATTTACACAAATGTTCATTAATGTGACAACAGCCAATGACAACATCAACAGGCTAGTGTCTGATATTTTAGTGTTGTTTTCATTTATTTGTTTACCTTTGGAATAATATGAAAAATGATTTTTTTTTGAGTGCTTCAACCCTAACCCACCCGAACTAACATATTTTTTGTCGCGTCACCCACCAGATCCGTGGTTGATCCGCACCGTCCACTGGTGTGTGGTTCAACCGTGCATCTCTAGTCCACAGGTAAAACTAATCCCATCAGACCAGGACTCAATAGTGACTCACATGTTGTTGGTGTCCAGTGTCATGTTCTTCCTGCAGTCACTGATCCACAATCCTAAAGCAGACTCCATCCTGGTCTTGTTCTGGACACATTCTTCTTCAAATGTATTGCTGCTGTCCTCCTTATGTTATTTTCTTCCTTATGTTTGTAATGAACCAAAGATTAATTTATTCTGTAATGGTGCCTACAGCTGGGTATCCTCTACCTTTCCTTCCTCAGGTCCACAAATCCAACCTTTTGTGCGATGGTTAGCTTTACGGAACCATGGCTGCCAGTCTACAGGACAGACCACTACCAAACAGTCAGACTAGTGCTGACACGAACGACTAGTCTTGACAAATCTTTTTATCATTTAACTAATTTAAACAACTAATACATTTTTATACACCAAGTATTTATTTCATTATGTCCATTTTATTTTGAATCCTTAGAGCAGGTTGTACCCGATATACCAATGGGTACAAAGCCACGGTCATACCTGTGGGTTGTTTCTGGCAACAGTCACAGGGAGATTCCTTTCCTTCCGTGTTTTAGATGGAAGATTAAAAATAAATCAACGGTCAATTGTAAAAGGTACGGTAGCTGACAAGGGCCAAACACATTGCAGCGGTCCAGTGTGTCTCAGAGAAAACAACTGCAAGTACAGACATTATGCAAATTAACAAATTTAAAGGAGGTGCAAAAAGGGAAATTTGGCACATAATGGAAAAAAAAATACATCATAGGAAATAAAAACATGAAAATAATCAAATGAACAAGCAAATCAAACACAGAACACTTTTGACCCAGGGTTGTTAAGAGTAGCATTTTTCATTTGCAGATATTTTCTTCATTTCTCTTTGCAGAATATTTGATGATTGTGGAAGTGTTTCTGTTTCTTGTGATGCTTTTTTTTTCATTTGCACCACATTCCTCTTTTTGCACCTTGTTTAACCCATAAAAATCCAACGAGTCATCGGTGACACCAACCATCTACTGACCTAAACTTTTTAAAACCTGTTGACCCGCTAATTCTATCAAAACAAGTCAACAATCGATGTAAAATGCATTTCATCATCTTTTCATGGTCATCAGATATGACCATATTTGGACATTCAGAGGCTCCATAGTTACCGTTAAAACACTGTCGTCTTCTACAACAGTGATTCACCAAGTAAGACCATGGAGTTGGTTCAATGACAGTGGATGGACACATGTGTTTTTACATTCAGTTAGCAATATCTTTGCTAACAAATGAAGTTTTCCTTAATTTTTTATCCGTTTTAATATTTAATGTTGTGCAACATTGTTTGGGTGAAATTACTGTAATCACTGTGTGTGTCCGCAGAGACATATGTTATAACTCAATGAATACTTGAGATATCACCATGAAATTACATGGGCATATACATATAGCTAATGTGCATCAGATGCAATGATTAATTTGAGTAAAGATCAACGGTCAAGGTCGCAATTAACTAAAAGGTTAAAATCACATTATCAGTTATAACTCAAGAACAGAGGGTCACAGAACTGTCAGATTGGTACTAAATGATGCTCGAAATGAAGATTTCTACAATTCTCATAATTGTTGTTATCACCTACGATCAATAGTTTTTGAGATCTCTGGAGGTCAAAGGTACCATGTCGCAAAATTAACTTTTGTAACACTGTGTGTGTCAAGCATAGACATATTACACTATGACTTAATCAATACTGGATATATTATGAGAATATTACACACACTGATGCATATAAACATATAACTAAATTATCAATATTGCAAAAGGTCAAAGGTCAAGGTCACATTTAGCAGGAAGGTCAAATTCACGTTATTGGCTCTAATTCAAGAACAGGCGAGATTAGGCATTCTGTGAATACTTATTTTTTTAACTTTCAATTTACTTGAGTTTTCATGACTATATACAGAACCTGTGAATTAAATATAGGAAAATACACTGAGCAACAATATAAAGGCCCCATGTGACACAGTAAATTTTAATAACATTAGGTGTTGCACAGCATATTCAAATCATACACGGTTTATTTTGCTGATCAATGTGGTACAGATTACTGTCTGTTAGAAGGCGATAGTGGTGTCTGACATTCATGCGGACATGGTGGGGACCAGTTGAAAGAAAGCACCACACAATATCTGTGTAGACCATTGGATTCTAGTATAAAGACACACCGTCTTCTCATTGAGTTGACAAAGTGGGCAGTTGAGGCCTGTGGAAATGTTATTCTACCCCTCATGGAGGACATCATCCCAATCTCAGTCACACTAATGACATGTTTATGGAGCGATTTTTAGGATAAAAGTGTATTCACAGGAAAGTAATCAGTACATAATTGGGTACGCATGTATCTTTGGTTGTAGTAAATATTTGCAAACTCTAAAATGAGTCAATTTGATATTTGTCAGAATATGAATCAAAGTTACAACATAAAAAATTACATTCACAAAATGAAAAGTTACGAGTACACCGTCTTCAGTATGGATACGAATTTCTCAGATGGAAAAAAGTGGTAAAACATACGTCATCACGTCACTGACATTATCCACTGAACACAGAAAACAGAAAACCATCACCGCTCAGCGACAACTTCACTCCTAGAATTTCTAGAAAATATCCATGGTGAAAACTGGATTTCCTTTACGATTGAAAGTAGAGGGAACACGACACAAAGGGCTACAGCAGCTGATGCATGTAGCATGAGGACGTGACCGAAAAAAAAAATAAAAAATAAAAAAAAATAAAAAAAAATCGCTCCATACATGTTTGTGCGTGATTTGCAACATCTGTGTCATGATGTCTAATTTAAAATGACATTTTGTAGAGTCCTTTATTGTCTCCAGTTTACAAATCAAGAGAATTATTCAGAGAATTTTACAATTATAAGACATCATGAGCTGATTTTAGGCCAATTGTTTTATGTTAAGCAAATACTGTACATGGGGCGTTTATAGTTTTTCCTCAGTGCATGTGATTTACACCAAAAAAAGTTAAAATACTGACTATAATGTAAAAACAAATGGTGATGAATCAGTTATGAAAGGTATAAAAAGAGAACAATTCATTTGATAACTAATACAAAAGCAGCGCTGAGTCTTTATGGGTTAACCTTGTGTTTGAGTTGGTTCATTTGCATCATTTCTGCAGTAGAAGTACTTCGTTACTGTACTTAAGTAGATATAGGTGTACTTAAGTATTTATTTTTCTGGAAACTTTTTACTTTTACTCTCTACATTTTTTCAGAAATATCTGTATTTTATATTCTTACGTTTTCAGAATGGACTTGTTACTTTTTCAAATTAAAAGGATGTGAGAGAAAAATCAGTGGACAGAAATTGTAACTTTCTCATAATTTTGACAATTTATCTCAATACTGCTGTTCTATCTCATAATTATGCATTTCTTATCTCATAATTACGCATTGTTTTGATCTCATAATGATTACCTTTTATCTCAATTGCGCCCCCCTCCTCCATTTTCTCGTCCATTCCCACAAAACTGAGTACCGAGTAAAACATTATCTACACATTAACACACTTTTAACTTTTATTTTTGGATACTTTTGAAACTTTTCAGATTGGTTGTATAAGTTGTATTTCATTAATGGCAAAAAAAAAAAAAAACAGTAACTTTTTTACTATATTACAATTGATAAGTTGTACTTTTTCCACTTTTATTTCAGTAAAGGAGTTGAATCAGTACTTCTACTTTTACCAGAATATTTTTAACACCAATAGCTGTACTTGTAATAACGCATTGGTCACTACATTGTGTTTGGACCTTCTCGGTGGCTGTAAAAACAACATGGTAACTAAAAAAAATTGCCGTTAACTTGTAACGCAACAGCACTGGTTCATACCATTCAAACATCAGTGTCAACAGTAGCACTGGAGTCAGGGGAGGGTAAGTGTCCTGGCCAAGGACACAAAAGCACGTGATTGGGACCCAAAGGGAATAGAACCACCAACCCTTGGGTTGTCTGATAACCTGACATTTCGTCTGCATTGTGCTCAAATGCCTCGGCCTCGGATCTTCTCTGTCGTCTGATTTGGGCTTGAAGCCTTGAACGTTCTCGTCGTCGCTCCCGTTCTTCTTCCGTCTCATTTGCACGAATCTCCTTCATCCTTAACCGCGAATACTCTCGTCGTCGTTCCCGTTCTTCTTCTGTCTCATTTGCACGAATCGCCCTCATTCTTATCCGTGAATACTCCCTTCGTTTCCTGGTCTGTTCTGCGATCTCTGCAGCTCTGTACTCTTTGTTTCTCAGTTTCGCTCGTTCTCTTCTCCATTTGCTTTGTTCTTCTGTCTCTCCTGCACGAGATTTCCGAACTTTGACCCGTGAATTCGCTCTTCTCTTCCTGGTTCGTTGTGTCTGTGCATCTGTCAGTGTTGAACATTGGGCTAGCTGTTTGGCTCGCTCTTCCGCCTTAGCTGCTCGCATCCCTCTCATCCGATTTCTACATTTCTCTTGCCTCAGTTTCCTTTGTTCTTCCGTTTCAGCTTTTCTCTTCTCGGACGTCAGTCGGCGACACATTAGTCTTCGCTGATTGTAACTCTTGGAGCGTCTCTTCGGCATTTTGGCAGTTTTGGTTAACTGAAACAACACAAAATCTTTCTTAAAGTAATCTCAATGTTAAGACTTCTTGGGTTCAAATGCTGACATCATTGTATGAACATGTATATAGACATGATGATATCAGGAGACACACCCACATACGATGACATAGGGTTGGGTACCGAACGTCGGTATAACTATGGAACTGGGGCAAACATTAACTGAAGTAACTAGTGCTGGGTAAGTTTCTTTGAAAAAGTAATTAATTACAAGTACTAGATACTTCCCCAAAAAAGTAATTGTGTTACTAACTGCGTTACTCCACTAACAAAGTACTTAGTTACCAGGAAAATAATTTTTGCATTACTTTTTTTTTTTGCTTAAAAATGTCAAACAAACGAAACAGTTTAACAGAACAGTTAAACGGGGTATCCATCCTTGTTCTGTGATGTTACTTTTAAAGTGATTTAAGATGCTTCCTTAATTAATCTATGCGGTACGCCTCGCACCAGTGTAGAACGTTTGCTCAAAACATAATTAAAAAACACGAAGCTTCAACTTCTATAACAGCTACAGACTGGGACAGTAACAGTAATACCATGAAACCCCAAAACATTGTGTATGAGTTGTGTTATCCATCTGACAGACTGACTGAAAATGACATGATGGGTGGACTACGGTAAAAGGAGTTCATGCAGAACTGCAGGTTGGTGGCAACCGTTAAGGGTTTTTACACCATATTTAGCAGCAGAATTTGCTGGAATATTGAATATTTTCTCTATGTGCGACGGTTTAAAATGAGCTTTTAACATAACATCGGCTCAACCTCACAGTGTGACTGGTGTTTAAAAAGTGCTGCGGTGTGTACGGCTGCATGTGTGTGTGAGGCGACAAAACAACTGTTTTCTTTTCTCAGTGACTAACGTCAACCCGTTAGTGAGGCGGTCAAGATTTTTTAATACATTTCGTGACCCCTCATCCACGTCTGGTCTTGTGATTTCCTCCTCTGCTGCTGCTTTGTTTTGGTGCATTTTGTTAGTGACGTTACCATAGCAACTGACGCAATATGAAAACGTCATCAGAAGTTTCCTATGGGACCCTTTCTGTATGAGACACATCTGAGAGGACAGGGCTCACTCATGATCCAGTCAAAAGTAGGTCCTCCCAAAAGACACGGAAGTTCTGATTGTGGAAACACGCCTGTAACGCGTCACATTATTTACCAAGTAACAGCAACAGCAATACAGTTATGGATAAAGCAATTAAGTAATTACTCCGTTACTTGAAAAGTGGCTGCGTTATTAACGCCGTTATACTCTAACGCTGTTATTCCCAACACTGGTAGTAACCAGACTGAAATTCAATGTGAATTTTGGTAGCGTATTTTGGTACTACTCATATATGCAGCTGTTGCTTAATTATACCGTCTGTACACTGTTAACAGAAGCACACACATGCACCAGTAAAGATATCAACATGTCAAATGCGAAAAGGTTGAATGTGCGGTTACAATTCACAAGAAGATCCAAATTTTTCTATATGCAACAAGTGTCTAAAGACATTTACATGTAAAGGTGGAAATGCGTCTAATTTAATGAACTACTTGGTGACACAGTGTTTACCTTAAAGCAGAAGCTGCACCATGTTTGAAAGCTTCTAAGTATGATGATCTCAGTAGCTTAGCACTATGCTAATAGCACATCAGAAATGGAAATACCCAGCTTGGGAATGACAGACCCAACCCAGAAAGCTTCGGACCAGCTACTGTGGAGATACTGGACCATAACAGCGTGAGTAAGTTTAATACTGACTACAAACATTACTAAGTAACTGGTGACTAGTGACATGACATGTGGTGCTAGGTTGATAATAAGTTAATAAGTTGTAGCAGAGATGGGTCTAAGTTTATGTATATGTCAGACTGGTTCGATAAGTCATTGGTTACATTTTCATGTTACGGTTCAACCATTTATGTCTCTGGTTGTAATTTTTTTCCTTTTACAGTACCAATTCAAATAGCATTTAGGAACAGATACCGATACTCAAAGTACAGAATTGGTATTGGTATCAAATGAAACCCTTTCGGCACCCAACCCTATCAATACATCAGCTGGATCAATACTTAAATAAGCTACAATACATCTGAGGGG
Organism: Siphamia tubifer; assembly: GCA_020466265.1. Classification (NCBI taxonomy): domain Eukaryota; kingdom Metazoa; phylum Chordata; class Actinopteri; order Kurtiformes; family Apogonidae; genus Siphamia; species Siphamia tubifer. The sequence continues at coordinate 12,883,827 of CM035794.1, forward strand.
CAGGGTTTGTTGTACCTGGCACCACTTATTGTATTCAAATTAGGTCCATCTAAAGCAGACATGTCCAAACTGTTCCACAGAGAGCCGGTGTGGCTGCAGGTTTTTGTTCCAACCAACCAGGAGCACACAGTTTGACCAATAGACTCTCTAATCAACTGGTCAATGTTCAGTCTAGTCCAGTCTGGTGTGGTGCTCCTTGGTTGGAAGAAAAAACCTGCAGTCACACTGGCCCTTTGTGAAATAGTTTGGACATGCCTGGCCTAAACTAATTTGTTATCGTAGATGAGTCCATCCTCCTGCTGAATGCGATTTTAAATGTGAACTCCATGAACCATGAGCAGCAGAACGACTGGTAATGTCTGCACTAACACATTTGGCTGAGTTTGTCCAGTAGAGTTAGTGTTAAAGGTGAACTGAAACCACATTTTTTGTGCAAAAGAAATTTTAAGAGCCAATGTGATGGCCAACCTTTAAACTGATAAACTTTCACCTCGGGCTGGCAGTGCCAAACAAATCAGAAGTAATGCGAGTGTGATCCTTAGCAAAAACAACAATGGGCAGACTATAGCAATTACAGTTCCAGCGATCAAGAAAGTCAGAGTTCTGCATGTGAAGAGACATTGAGGATCTGTGATGAGACGGATAAGGGAGCAGGAGACTCAGGTGAACATGAAGAGAAACCATACAGATTTGACACAAAGACACACAGTGATGGGGAAGAGAGACACTTAATGAATATAGAATGGTCTTATAATCATCATCTTCCACTATATCGGTCCCTTTTTCCACTGTTTTTCAGTTCATCAGATATACTGGGCTTTTGAAAAAAATAAAAAATAAATAATAATGAGACCCATCTTGACATGTATTGCTAGCAAAGTAACTTCTAATCTCAGCTAAAGTTAAATAACAATGAAACTGAACTTTATTGACTCACCAGTCCTGTACGGTCCACTTTACCAACCCGTACCCACATACATTAAACCCGTTAACACAGGTTGGGTCATGGCAAGCAAAACCCGGACCTTTTATGGGCTTTATTTTCAGCTAAAATACACACACACACTGTCAATGCTGGTCAGTGACATCTGTGGCTGGATATAAAGCTCCTTCAAAATAAAACCAACCAGCTGTTGATCCACGGTTTCATCCATGAATCTGCTTTTATTTTGTCACCTCCTTGTCCACTACCTGCTGCATTTCCTTTAAATATACCTGTGCTCAGACCCTGAAGAGTCAGCAGACAGAGGTTAGAAGATATAAATAGCGTATTTAGTGCCACTAGCTTAAACGTGCATTTAAAATAAATAAAACAGTGTCTCTTTTAGTCAGGCGGGGGGAAAGTACTGGGGGAGACGTTATATCATTTATACCTAGAAACTGTAAATTGTCGATTAATACCCCCCCCCCCCTTTTTTTTTTAATTTCCTTCCGTCACCATGGCGTCATCTTTCCTTGGCCATTGAACAGATATTCCCAGCTGTTGGAAGTGGTTTGTACTCAACTATTACTACAAAATGCACCAAAAACAACCAGTGTAGATGTGCTCGCAATGGTAAACATCAAGGACTGAATGCCTCTTGTGACATAATGCGGAACTCTGGCTGCGCTCCCTAAGAATTGGCAGGATTTTCTGGCGGGAAATATAAAAATTGTTGAAGGGGGTGCCAATGATAAATTATTGTTATTATTTATTATTTATTTTCAGCCCTGTTCAGTGTCATTCACTTCAGTTCACCTTTAATGCACATGTTGGTCCAGTAGCGTGAGTGTTAATGCACACGTTGGTCCGGTAGAGTTAGTGTTAATGCACACGTTGGTCCGGTAGAGTTAGTGTTAATGCACACGTTGGTCCGGTAGAGTTAGTGTTAATGCACACGTTGGTCCGGTAGAGTTAGTGTTAATGCACACGTTGGTCCGGTAGAGTTAGTGTTAATGCAGAACTGGCTCAGGAGGGGTCAGACAAACTCAGTAGTGAGGTTATATCAGTGTGTAGAATCACTTTTGGAACATTGTGATCACATTTCAACAAATCTGCAATAACTGATCATTTTGGTCACAATAACATAATCTAAAATTTCCATATTGTTACATCTCTAATAATAAGCTACTTATTATTATAGTTACCACCACACCACTTGTCTCTACTAATATTTTTTACCCTGTCCCCGAAGCACTTCTTTTTGGTTTGTCTGTCAGCGGCTTTACACAAAAACTACTGGACCAATTTCCATGGAATTTTCAGGAAAGGTGCGAGATAGTCCAGAACAGACCCCATTACATTTTGGTGAATGTAGGTCAAAGGTCATATTTACCAAAAATGTGTTTTCACAATGATCAGAGATAAGACAAATCAGGTCAAATGTGTGCAAGGGGGCAACACTTGTTGCACACACACACTTGTAGAGAGACAGAGAGAGAGAGAGAGCATACCATGTATGATAATGTACTATAGCACAATAACCTACTTATGCATGGGTCGTTTATTTGTTTTGCACATTTCATGTACAAGACGATTCAAAGTGCTTTACACGATAGGAGATGCATAAAAATAAATTAAAGCTGAAAGTTAAAAATAAAAACAATTATATTAAAAGTATTAACTTTGAAGTAGTAGTAAATGTATCAACAATAAAATGTAATTTTAAACTTCATTTCAAATACTACTTTGCCACTCATTTCTGTGAATACTTTCCAATGTACAACTGTATATTTTTTCCACTATAGGTTTCGAGAATTACATTGTTTTTTCTCCTTGTAATATTTATTGTGTGTAGATTATATTCTATATATTTTTGCAGATATTAGAACTTTAATTTCCAGAGGGATCTGCCCAAAGGATTAATACAATTGTAGCTAATATAATCCAATCTAATGTGATCTAAACTAAACTCATCTAGTCTAATCAGTGTGTAAAGTGTCTTGACCCTCTGGGCCCAGGTCCAGGTATGAATAGTGGTCTACAGGGTTTTGCTGCTAGTTCATGTGAGAACGGTGTCATTTTGCTGTCGTTTGGCTCAAACTGTGGCTTCACAGTGGATGTTGATTAAGTGCAGACGGAAATAAAAGAGGGATTATATAAACTCGTGGTACCAGGCACAGCAAGCCCCGCCCCTCACACAACAGTCCCCGCCCCTCGCACGTATTTCATAAATGGGGAAAAAATATAAAATCATAAAACAATATATACGTTGTTCCTACTTTTCCAAAAATGCAGTCAGCTGGTCTGTGGGTCACTGGTGATTAATCAACCCAGCCTGGCGTGAATTTAACCGACGGTTCTGCTGCTAAACTGTAAACAAACAAACAAAACAAAGAATCCGAACAACTAAACAATAGCCCTTGTGTGTTTGTATGTGTGTGTATGTGTGTACAAACCTGCAGTGTAGAACATTCCTTGTCCAAATATCTCCTTTGTCCGCTCTCCTTTTCTTCGTAGGTGTCGCGGTTCCTTCTATGTTTTCAGTATTAGCCTGTTAGCTCACGGCTAAGCTAACAGGAGACCGCTAACTTCTTCTGCGGGACTCGGACTCACTATAAATCAGTCGTTTCACCAAAGGGGCGGGGTTCTACGTCTTGCGTCACACACTCCACGTACGTGCTGTGCGCTCTCGTGGGCAAAGTTGACTGAGGTCAGTCTGTGGACAAAACTATAAAAACATAGGGTACAAACAAACCCACTGCAGCTTCTTTTTTCTTCTTCTTCCTCCTTTTTACATTTACAGTTCCCTTGCTGCCATCTGTTGGACAATAATATAGAATTACATTGTACTCATGATTACATAGTAGTATATTATGTCTATGATTATGATTATGTGGATCTATGATTAAGTGGAGAGGGGTATTCTCTTTGAGTCAGTTGTTTGTGTTTGTTAGTCTGTCTGTTTTGTTTTGTTTTGTTTGTTTGTTTGTTTGTTCACCAGCGGCTTAGCACAAAAACTATTGGATCAATTTTTTTTCAGAAAAGTTGAGTTGGTCCAGAATAGATCACAACCCTCAATCTCAAAATGCGCGCGCTCGCGAAGTGATACTTACACACACACACACACACACACACACACACACACACACACACACACATATATATATATATATATATATATATATATATATATATATATATATATATATATATATATATATATATATATATATATATATATATATATATATATATATATTGAGATTCCACGACACCACCCTTGGGAACAAGGGTTACCCAGAATGCAGTATTTTCTTTGTTAATGGAGATGTAAAAATTACGAAAATCATTGTATTATCTTAGTTTAGGTCTATTTTATGGATTATGTACCTCATTCTTGCATAACATGTATTTTTTTTATTTTACGATCTTTGTCACAGCGGCTGGTGCGGACAAGCTAGCTATTGTTTGTTAGCTAACGTTACAAAAACTGTCATTTTTCGCGGTGGTAATGTAGTTCTTTTATCAAGATAACAGCCTATATAACATGCTTGTGCCGATAATCTCATCTCCCGTAGCCAGTGACGGATGTAGACGGCTATTTTTAGACGGGCCTAAGTGAAGTCGGGGTGGGCAAGGTCCCCCCTGGGGACGTAATACTACTATCTATTACCAATAATACAACAACAACAATAATGATAATAAAAATAATAACACGCTGCACAGATGAGCTCAGTTGGGAAAAAAAGCTTATTTATTAATTGTGATGTAGACTCCATTGACATGTCACTGTTCCTTTACTTTATTAAATTGATTAAATAGACAATTCAATGCACAAGGCACACATTGTAACTTCTCGTAAAAGATGATCACAATAAATAAACACAAATAATTAAATATACACAGTTATTTCCATTGACATTTACAAATAACTATATTAAGGATATTGATTAACATTTCAGTTTGATGAGGCAACGAAAATCGGTCTAGAATTCTGTTTCTGAGCTTGTGATTGGGTGGGCACAGCTGTCAATCAGAGTACAACATGTGTGTGATTCAGGTCACAGGACAAACCAGATACGATTTTAGCCTTTTATTTCCCATTGAAAACCATTAATTAATTTTCTGATCTCAGGCCCCATGAGCCTCCTGAAAGGGGCGGAGACTTAAGCTCCCCATTAAATTTTGGCGAATGTAGGTCAAAGGTCACAGTCACCAAATATGTGTTTTCACAATGATAAGAAATAGGGAAAATAAGGTAAAACGTGCAAGGGGGGCAGGGTTTATGTGCCAGGCAACATACCTCCGCCAAGGAGGTACTAAATTTGTTTGTCTGTCAGTAGGATTATGCAAAAAGTTATTAACAGATTTTGATGAAACTTCCAGAAATGATAGATAATGGGTCAATGAAGAATCCATTAGATTTTGAGCCATGAAGGTCAAAGGTCAAGGTCACATTAAAGGTCAACAGCTAAAACACATCAGTGGTAATATCTCAGGATTCAGACAAGATAGAATCTCACTTTTTTATGCATTCATATCGTCTCATCTTCGGACATCGCATGAGTCAACACCTATGGCTCCATCACATCACATCACTGAGCTTATATAGCAATTTTTCAAGTGCTTCACAATTCCTCACATTCACATACACACATATATCAGGAGATGACTACTGCCTGTCTGTCCTGGAACAGGCAGCATGAATGCATTAACTTGTTAATGATCCACCCATGTGGATTTATGGGGGAGGGGCTGAGATTGATTTTTTTATTTTTTTAGGGCTATCAAAGTTAATGTAGATTAATCCATTCCTGAGGCATAGATGGTGTTAAGGAAATCATGAAACTGGACACAAAAATACAACAAATTAAAACTCTTAGATTAACATGTGCCTTTGGCTTTTTATTAACAAGCAGATAATAAAATACCATGATATGACAGAAGTTCCACTCACTCAATAATAAAACCACATCTTCATACAGTAACACTACGATGACTACAACAGTCACAGATCGAGTCAGATTTGGCTTCACACTGTTCATCACATATGATAACGTGGGTAATGTAACTAAAGTTTCTTTGGGTTTATGGTAAACAAGAGAAACACAAACAGAAAATCCTTATTGTTAACATTTGTTGAATTAATGACAAAGAGCCGACACTCGTTAGTTCTAAATTTACAAAAGTCCAAAAAATAAACACTGAGAAGAAAAACTAGAGCCTTGTGAAAGATTTACCACTGAATGAAAAGAAAGTCTTTTAAATTAGTGATTAAAACACCTATCTGTAAGGTCATTGAAGACATTTGATAAAGAAAACTATACATTTATTTTTAAGTTAAGACACTGTAACATCCACCCACTTTGCATAGTCCAACATAGTAATAGTACATTGTATTTCATAAGAAAATATTAAAAAGGAGACGCTTTGACATGTGAAAATGTAGCCTGTTTGGAAAGAAAAAAGGATTAAACGGCTGAATGTGTCGCATCATTTCAAGTATTGCATAAATATCAGGCTAAAATGTGTCGAGCGTCACATTTACCTGGAAACGTGGCTGAAGGAATTAAAAATAAGGCTTTTTTTAAAATCCTGAGTTTAACAACATTAACAGTCACACTCGTGTGACAGGAAACCGCGGTGGCGGCAGTTGCATCTTCGGTGAGCTTTAACAGTCTGTGTAAAGGTGATGGATGGGCGGAGCCTTGTTTTGATGTCCCCTCCCTCCTATAAGGGCGAAGCAGTCTCTGAGCCTGGAAGTGCTGGATTGGTCCATATCCTGCACCGTCAACCTCCAATTGATGAAAGTGATATCCACCATTTACAGCCATGACGGTCTCGGGCTCAGTCTGGCTCTGCCTCTGGCCCCGTCCATCAGATGTTCTCCGCTTCTGTCTGAGGAACCTCCCGGATGCTGTCCTGAGGTCCTCCTTGGGTCGGAGGCCGTCGTCGGATGCTGCGACCAGACGCAATGAGGTCGGCATAGCCACGGGAATGTGAGAAAGCATAGGCGGAGCGGCGGGAGCGACGCCCACGCTGGAATGCCGGCGCCTTCTTCCGCTCATCCTCCGCCAGCTCCATCTCGTACTTCTTCCTGTTCCTCTGGACCTGATGGAACCAAAATCACATCTGGTGTTTATTGGTTTATTTCACCCTTTAACCCTTCAGAGTATTTCAGCTGTTTTTGAATACGTTTCATTTTGCCTTCATTTATCTCATCAGAACACTATTTATCTTTCCGTATTTGGCATCATTTTTTCAGCCCAACCTCACGTATGTGATTGTAAAGTTTTGCTTTTTTCTCATTTGACATCTTTTAACTTTCTGAACCTAAAATCAAACAAAACCTTGACATCTGAGCAGCAAAATTGTACCCTGTCCCAAGAAGGGAAGGAAATGGCTATCATTTCTGGTTCACTTTTTAGAATATAATAGAAGCACATTATTGATCCCACAATTGGTCCAGAATAGATTCCATTAAAAAAAAAAATATTGGTGAATATAGGTCAAAGGTCAAGGTAATCAATTATCAGAGTTGGGGCATATACTCCTGTATACTCTGTTTGCATACAGCTTCTTTTTGCTCTCTCCGTTGATGTATATTGACATCAGAACCTTGAAGGAGAAATCCTCCAGGTTAAAGTCAAGGTCACAATCAAATTTTGGATATAACTTTTGAAGTATTTATCAATGGACTATAACAGAAAATCTAGTGGAGACAGAGACTTTGTTACTATTAGTGACAGATAGCTGACATGATATCGTGACCTTTGACCTTGACTGATCTTAAAAGATCAAACTGATAGTCTTACATTTTAAGAGGGAGATGTGAGATCTCCTTTAAGAGCTAGAACACTTGAGGGGGTGGGGGTGGGGGGTACTGTGCCTGGCACCGTTCACCAAAAACATGTTGAATGAACCATTTTCATAACTGAGAAATAGTTAAACCATTAACGTTTGATACCACTGAATCAGAGTTCTCTTTTCACCTTGAGACCCAAAAATGAAATGGGTCATCTCCCCAGGACAAAAATATACAATTGTTATAGCTATGTATAGATTTTTATTGACTCTCCCACTATTAAAGCAATAGATGCAACTTGCTTCCCAATTCAAATTAGGAACAAGGTCCTGAATTTGATAGAGATTATTGTCCTAGTAACGTAAAAACTACACCAGAAAATCAGTTAGGGTAAAACAAAAACTAATCAAATCAAAGTAGTGGAAAAGAAATGTACTGTACTGAAGATTCCATTAATCATTTCGGGGAGAAAGTTGTGCTATATTTGCATTCAAGAAATTATTTCTGGTTCTTTTGCCTTTATTGTCTTTGAAAATAGATTCAAGACCCCCCCTAACACAAGACTATTCCATCATAAGGCTTCAACAATTAAGTGTGCGAGCCCGATTGTCAACATGCAAAAGTCAGGAGCAAAGAAATAATAATAAAGAATAAAGCCTTGTTTAGTCCAGATGCAAACTATGTTGTTATTTCAGGACAAAACTTTCGAAAATAAAACATTTACATTGCTACATTTTGTATTTAAAACAATTATAGCAGCTTGTCCCTTCGTAAACACAATCAGAGTGACCTGTAATGTTAACTATATCAGACAGACTAGTGATTAGTGAGTAGGACCATGAACTGGTTTCTTTATGTTGCCAGGGGTTTGAATCTAGGGTGAGACACTCTGCTTGGATAGTCTTTTTTTTTTTGCTTCTTTATGATGAAATTTCTAAATACAATGGTTGACTGTTATAATGGGTTTGGTATTCCTGTTATTTAAGGATTGGAATGAATAGAGACTGTGAAAAGAGGGGTTGGGTGTGGGTGGTCGCTGTGTGGCAGTGTGTGTATGGGTGGGGGGGGCACTCAGACTATTTCGTCCCGGTCCCAACCAAAGCTGTCAACGGCCCTGATCGTCAGTCTGTACTATTTGTGAACTTCATGGTGATAATTATCCAAAGTTGATGTCTCAGTTTGTTACATTCATGCAAATATATCTTCAAATGACATTTTATTCAACTGATTTATTGGAGGTTCCATGTGTGATATTTAGTGACATCTATGTAGACACAAATATGACCACAACCATGGTCCATGCATTTTACCCATAAGATGTCTGGTACCTAGCATTAGCATTTAGCACATGAGGAGGTGCCACTGAAGGAGTGGTGGGACTCACCTTGTCTCCGACTGAAGGCCAGATGGTTTTATGGAGGAACTGGATGCAGATGACGGGCAGGAGGCTGATGCCCACGGTCAGGATGATGGTCAACCAAAGGTACGGCTGTCGCAGAGCATTGGACGCCACTCCTACGAACACATGACTCACAGTTAGAAGAATTAAAGTAAGAACAACACTGAAAAGTATGTGCATATCAAGCTGTGGAGTGACGTAGAAAAGTCTGGACCAAGACAAAGCAAAATACAAACATAAATATTAGAGCTGTCAAAAGATTTTAAAAAATTGTAGAGATTAATTAATTACAACATGTAATTCATCTAATTAATCTCTTTCTTGGGTGATTCTCATAAAACAAAAGATGGCCCTGAGATTTTAGTGGTTAAATATGAAATAAATCCTACGTATAGATTTTACTGTAGAGGTAAATGTGCTTTTTCTTTCACACTAGGTCATTTCAAAATATTCTAGTTTTATTTTCCACACTTTATATATTTTCTGGGCAAATTCTCATGACCTAAATGTGGCCTGACCAAAATTTCTGATCTTTGAATTAGGGAAAAAACATAACAATAAATACATAAATAAATACATACATACAACTGCAAGTACATTGTTATCTATGTCAAAAGTTTCATTTTGGTTATTTTAATGATGAATATTCATAACGTTTTAAGAAAACGTGTCCATGAGTCATTATTCTCATTACCACAATATATGTGAGAACTGCATTGAAAAGCTATAGGAATTTGAATATGAGCTGAAACTACCCACAATGCATCTGTACTAACAGAAGATTCAAGATGGCTACAAGGTGAGTCACTTTTATTTTATGCTCCTATAAAAATTTTATGATTTGTCTCATAACTGCATGAATACGACAAGACTGATTCTCATTACTGAAATTAGTCAGTATTTCATAATGAAAATGTTTTTTTTTTAATTTGTTTGGTATTAGGGTATTATTTTTCAGAATATGACAAAGGTCATTATTTAGCTAGGTTATAATAACTAATGCTACAGTTAGCATTATTTTGCTGAGTCATCGCATCACTGTGAGGCACTTTCTCATTACTGCAATAGTTTCATGTTTTGTGAAAATCACCATTTTAATCTCACCTATAAATTGCTGAGAAGTCCACAACGTGAAGTATTTAAATTTTAATTCATTACATTATTGTGGCAAATCAAAGGATTGATATAAGAAAATTTGCCATTGTCATTTATTGTTTTTTCATTTCCATTCCACTGTATTTCAGACTAGTCCCAAGTGCTGCCTGTAACCTTTGGTTTCCACCACCAGGGGGAATATTCACCTGTTCTTTTGTCAATGTGCAAATAATTAGAAAAAATACAAAAACACCATGTCCATATAAAGTGCATATAAAGTCAACACTGAACCAGAAACAGAACAATTTTCTGATCAATAAAAGTATTAAATACTGAACCTGTCACTTTTTCCTGCTTAATATCAAATAAATAAAATGGACACACAGTGTTTTATGTTACGTCTCAGCTCTACCAATCACCAAACACCTACGTCATATAGTTCTGGAGAACTAAAAAAGACTCTGCCTGCGAGTAGGAACTAAAAAGGTTCTCGGAACTACAAATGGTTCCTACAGTGGGACAGTGCCACTTCAACAGCAGATCCATGTGAACACAGTGGGAGTTTGGTGTTGGACTGACCGGTGAAGGTGAACTGAGACGTGAAGATGACGTGAATCCCAGCGCTGTGGATGTCGAACATGATCCCGAAATAGATGGCGATGCTTCCCAAAACTGCAAAGCAGTTAACGAAGGTCCAGTAAGATGTATCCAGAGAGATCTGATGAACCAGAGGTCAAAGGGCAGCACTGTTAGACTCAGTACGTTTACATGTACTTAAAGAAATTGTAATTGCTGCCATAGTCTGACGAAAATCCAAGTGTTCAAAGTCATGTAATCTGACTGTGATCCAACTGAACTGGAGTTTTAGAAGTTGGACTAACCAAGTCAGATAATGTCGTTAAAATCAAACCTCTCTACACATGTAAATGTCACCCAGCCTTAACTTGACTAGGTTGGGTGGCATTGGCTGGACTGGACACGCTCCATTCCAGAAGTGACCAGAGAAACGGCATGACAACATGCATGTTACATTAATAAATCATAGTTTAACAGTTTGTACTAAATGTCCTGAGCTGCTGCATGGTTGTCGTCCATATCATCATTTGGTGTTGTCCTCCTCCTACTCCACCTGCTACAAATCTGCCACATTTGTTCTTCATCTATGGTGCCAACTGGTAGAATGCTAGTGCGAAAGTGTGTGTGGCGTCACACAATAATTCCAGTTCCCTAGCTGCGCATGTAAACTCAGATTTCTCAGGGACTCCAGTTAAGTCCTGAGCTCGATTCAGGTGGTTTTATTGTTTTTTAAAATTCTTAATGGTTGTGGCCCTGTTTATTTATTGGATCTGCTTTCAACATATAGGCCCTCTCCGACCCTCTGGACCCTCAGGTGCTCTGATAGTGAAAGTTTTTAATTGTTCCTAGAGTTCACACCAAAACACATGGAGAGGCTTCAATCAGTTTTTATTTCCCCAAACTATGAGGATCTGAGCTCCACTGCCAGTGTTCAGATTTTTAAGGATAAACTGAACCTACCTTTTTAGATTAGCTTTTAATTAATTTTTACATCATTTCATTCTGCTCTTTAATGCATTTATATTTATTGTAGTATTATTATTAAATTAGTTATTAATTATATATATATATATATATATATATATATAAATGTTGCTGTACCTACAACTGCAGGATAATGGGGGGGGGGGGGGGGGGGTCGCTAATGCACTTTGTGCTACATGACACCATGTATGAGATGTGCATGAGATGAGTGCTATATAAATAACGTTTGATAGATTGATTATTGCCAACACCTCAACTTAAATATACATGTAAATATACTGACTGAAATTGATTTTTCGGGGCCCATATGTGAAACAAGGCACGTGATCGAATACTTCTGGCAGTATAGTGTAGCTGTAGATGAGTCTAATGGTAATCAGATGGACAGTCTTAGGCTGTGTCCCATTACTACCACTTCCACTCCCTAACACCCCTAACATTCACTTATGCACGTTCACGTGAGTGTGTAGAGTATCCCATTACGTTTGACGCTAAGTCGAAGTGTTAAAAGTCACTTCAAACTTTCCCTTCATACAGAGTGCGGGTGGGACCCCCACTACAAACAGAGTGATAAATCATATTACCCAGAATACTGTGCGAACCTGGCCAAAATAAGTAGAATGTTGTTTGCTTGTAATGAAGCTTAAGGGAATAAAAATAAATTATTGGGTCGATGCGCTCAGGGGGAGAAAGCTGAGGAAAGAGGTGTCTCGTCTTCTCTGTACTCCTTTTGTTCAACAGGTGAAAATTAATTATTAAACCAAATGTAAGAGATAGCATTATATCCGGTGGCAGGATTTTCACACACTATAACATCTGCAACTGGAACTGTACATCAAAGAAAGTCAGACTTTATTCACTCTCTTGTGCTTGATGTTTTAGTGCAACATGTTTTGTTTTTTTTTCCCGCCAAAGTGTGTCCCAAACAGTTGGGAAAGATTAGACTTCCCACTTCATTTTAAAGGGATGACTCACTTTTGAAGTCCACTCCAAACAAAGCGCAGTGGAAGTTGGAAGTGTTAGTAATGGGACACAGTCTTACTACAGTGAGGGTAAACTGTGGAGAAAAAAAACTGGACATGCTAGAAAAAATAACTGACAACCTGACAGTTTTAGTTTTAATCAGCAAAATAATGTAACAGAATTATTATTTTCAAATTGTTTCCCAGTGTTATTAAACCAAATGAACAAATCGATGAAAAAATGGAGGGACATGAGCCCAAACATGGAGTGAATGAACCAGAACCACTGCTGTAAAGCGGCGCCGTGTGACTGACCTGCAGGTTGACGGTGAAAATAAGTGACGAGGCAGTGACAACGGCAAAGGATTGGTAGTCTGATGGTGCCTCCCCGTCCTGACCCATTGTCTGCAGGAAGGCGCCATAGGGGATGAAGAAGATGATGAGCGACACAAAGATGCCGTGGAACAAACTGATGAAGAAGTTCTTGTAGTTGAAGAGTGTCCCCTGTTGGCCTGGCAGGTACAACTTTGGGAACTTCAGACTCAGTTTATCATTGACGTCCTGAAGAAAAAAGGACCTGATTAACACATTTGATCCATTAAACTGTCCAAACTGACCGACCCAAAACCATTAAATCCATCCATTCATCCATAAATTCCATCTATATATCAATTCAAACCATCCATCCATCTGACCATCCATCTGTCGCAATCATCTGTCCGTCTATCCATACATGCATCAACTCCCTCCCTCCACAATGTCACAAACACGATAAAAGATACTGTAGACATAATCAAATGTAAATAAAACTGCAGATTTGTAAAAGAACAAGTAACCCGAAAATTTTAAATAACTGGATGACATCACCACACGACTGACTTAGCCCAGGCTTAAGTCTGGTTTGGACCAGCTCAGAAGATTTTTTGTCATCATATGGTTCTCTACAAATAAACACACTTTAACCCTTTAACTCCTGACACTTTAGCAGTTCCACAGTAAAAAACAAAATAAGATAAAATAAGCAACAAAATGAACTAAAACTGGCAAAGTGATCAGTAAAATTAATACAAATTAATAATAAACTAACAAAATAATATGTAACATGAACATAGTAAGACACTAAAAAAATAAGCAACAACATCAACCATAATAAATATTCACAAAATAACAAAATAACACAAAGAAAAGCAAAAATAAATGAAGACCAGTGCTATAATTTAGTTCCAGTAGTTTTAGTTTGGGTTTTTCTTTTTCTAAATCACTTGCTTTTTGACACCTGTACATCAGTTCCATGTACAAAATTATCAGTAAACTAACACAAAAAAAACTTGAATTATTCAGAATTTTTAAACTAAACCATTCCTTCAGAATGTGTCAGCGCTGACACATCAGGGGTTAAAGGGTTAAAAGCTGCTAAAGCTCAGTGACGGCCACTGAATCTGCAGTGGAAACATTGGTTTGGTACTGGTCTATTCCCAGTCCGGTCTGGTACCTGATCCAGGAGTCCCACCAGTAGAACAGGTAAACTGCTGTAAAACAGGTTGTAGAGAGTGATGAACCAGTCCTCGTAGGCCACCTGCGAACAGAACTAGAGGTCAGAGGGTCCACTACAACACAGTTTCCATGGATACAGTTAGCTCCACCCTCCAATTGGACAGTTTTCTGTACTAAGGTTTATTTTTCTTAAATATGTCTGAACAGAAATGCTTCAACTGCTGCTTACCTACTTAACTAGCATTTCATAGATTTTTTTTTTCGTGCTGTCAAATTATTAAAATTTTCTTAATCAGATTAATCACAGGGTTCCTGGGGATTAATTTTGATTTATCACAATTAAATATAATTCCTTTTTAATCTAAAAAATATATAATCTAATTTTTAAAAAAAGAATTTTGCATTTTATTTTTCATGAGCAAACACACTTAAGAAGAGGGAATATATGTGACCCACCACCACGAAACCAGGCATAAGTGTCTGGAAATCAAAACTGAGTTATCTGTGTAGATTGGTAGAGTGGAAACTAAGGTTTAAGATGGTGAAAAAATTATGTTTCTATCATAAGTAGAACCAAAGTTATGGTCATTTTAATATCCACAGTTGGACCTATTATGCAATTTGCATATTTTTAGATATTGTCCGTTAAAGTTTTGGATTGTTTTGGGGTAGGAAGTCCTTAGCAACGCATAATAATTCGTATCCGATTGACAAAAAATATTCACAGATGTTAAAGGACACTCTGATGGACATGTCACAGAAGTTTTATATATTATAATAATAGGACAGAATTGCAACGTATTATAATCATTTGGCTTACACCATTGGACAGAGCATTCAATATAAGCTTTTTCCTCGTACCGAACACTTGGATGTTTACTCACGGAACGGAGATCGTTTTGTTCGGTGAAAAGAGGTGGAAGTCGTCTTTGTCTTTGCTCAGCAATCCCTAAACTTTTGTCACCGCTTAAATAATTGACCCAATAAACACCTTTATTGATTGGATTTCAATGTAATGACCACAGGAACTGAACAGAGGTGTTACGGTACCGTTTTTTGATAAGGTGTAAACACAAATAACAAATCACCTTCCAGCCTAAATTTGGCTGTAGCTCTGAACGGCTCAGCGCGACTTATGCCTGGTTTCGTGGTGGCGGGTCACATATATGAACTTAATGTTTGTGTTGTATTCTAGGCAACATGTTAACCAATGTGCTAGCAGAATCCCTAACGTACACTTGGTGTTAATGTAGTATTTTAAGATGGAAGAATTTTGGTGAGAAGAAAACTCCATTCTATAGTGCAGTGTTTCCCAACCAGTGTGCCCTTAGAAATCATCAGGTGTGCTGTGAAAAATGATGTAATTTCACCTTATTGTTACTGTAAGTGGGCAGCATGATTATAGATCCATAAACAGCACACACCACTGAACCACTCAGAGCTGTTGATCTGTGGTTGTCTTTCTTAAATTCCTGCAAGAGTGTCATCTTTGTGTTTAACTAAACAGACTCAGCTTTTCCACTGAATAAGTAAATCAAGACTAGATTTGCATTATATTTCAATAAATATACTTTTTGTGAGATTTTTCTTTGGTAGTGTGCCTTGTGATGTTTCTAATGCAAAATATGTGCCATGGCTCAAAAACGTTGGGAAACACTGCTGTCGTGTGTCTAATAGGTTTTTGTCAGTCGACTGTTCTGCCATACGTTTTTTTCCTGCTCAAATGTCATGCTGTCAATATGATGGTAGTTACTAAAAAATTACTACCTTATTTCTGAAAATAACTTTAGTTCTGAATCTGAAAACAAGAACTGCATTTCAAGACATGGCTTAGTTTCTGAAAACAATTCCCTTTTCCCCCAAAACTAATGAAATGTTTTCACCACAAAATACCCCCCCCCTCAAATTCACTTTATTTTCCAAAAATAATGAGTACCTGGACCTCTACACTTTTACTATTTCTGCATTTTCTTAGGTCACATATTTCCTTCTCTTATACTAAAACCTAACCCTAACCATCCATCAGAGTGAATGATGGTGCAAAAGTGATGAGCCATCTGACCTGTGAGGAGTATCCACTGAAGAAGGAGTACCAGAAGTGGACCAGGGTGAAGGCGAAGTTCTTGAAGAAGAAGAAACGCAGGAACTTGCACATTCGGATGTAGGACCAGCGTCCATGAACCAGCAGGAGGCGCTGCAGGTATCGGAACTGGGCAAAGGCGTAGTCACTGGACATGACGGCCTGCATCCCCTCCTGACCACTGATGCCCACGCCGATGTCTGCAGCTAGACACAAAGTGGGGTGGGGGGGGGTTGGACGATGACGACACAGGTTTAACTTCAACGTCCAGTACCGTTCACCTTTTACCATTTTTTCCCCCAAAAATAACTTTTGAAAACAACTTCCTTTCTAAAAAATAATGGCTTGGTTTCTGAACGTAACAACGTTTCCAAAAATAATGACCATTTCTGAAAATTATCATTTCAAAAACGAGCTACTTTATTTCTAAAAAGAACAATTTTGTTTCTAAAAATAACTTTGCTTTCATGAAATAACTTCATTTGCCACAAACAGTTTTGTTTCGAACAGTAACAACTGTTTCAAAATATAAGGACTTTATTTTCCACATGCTGTGGTTTTGTGAATCGCTGTGGGATCCTTGGTCCTTCTGCTGTAAAACCTGGACTCTGTGTCACATGTCGACTTCATCTTGAACCGTCCCTGGACCTGATGAATGTGAGGCCTGTGGGAACACGGTCATGTACATCTGTCACTGCATCTTACTTTTGATCATGTTGACGTCGTTGGCTCCGTCTCCAATCGACAGCGTCACAGCCTTCTTGTACTTCTTCACCAGACTAACCACATTGGCCTTCTGCTTGGGTGTGACTCTGCAGCAGATGACCGCTTCACATTCACAGGCCATGTCCACGAAGTCGATCTGGAAGACACGCACGGACAACGTTGGCTCCGCACAGTGCAGGAAACGGGGCTTCTGCCGTAACCTCTGACCCCTGACCTATCTCATACCTGTCTCATCTCCTTCTCCCAGTCGTTCATCGGTTGTCCGTCCTGAGGGCTGCTGGGCATCGGTCGCTTTCCCAAACGACGTAAACGTAGACGCCGGCGTTTCTTCTTTTTCTCGTACAGAATCTCATTCTGGTCAAAATAAAAAGAAAATAAAGGACATCATTAACTTGTTAAATTAACTAGTTTTGTAGGGGGAGGGAATCCATTTTGTTTTCAGTTTTCTCCTGTTTTTGGTTAAGAACTTTAGCAATTGTTCTAAGCAATTTTATTTTGTGGTTTTGGTTCCACCTTCCATGACACCTTTTGTTGAGAAGATAAATAAGAACTGGATTTTAGTGGTACGAACGGTTATTGTTTAGAAGCTGGGAAAAGAAGGGCAGAGCTTTTGTGTTATAGTTTAGTAATTTAGTGATGGGAATTCCAGATCTTTTTAGAGAACCGGTTCTTTCGGTTTGGCTCACTGAAAAGAGCTGGTTCTCTTGGCTCCCAAGTGGCTCTTTAGATTTTTGTTGGTGCTTAAATTAATTTACTTCAAAACAGTAATGCAAAGTTAGATGTTATATAAATGACTAATGTACAGAACATCCACTACATCAAATGTCTACTGTATAATTGCATGTTTATAGACTCTACAGTGATAAAAAATAAATAAATACATGGATGGAAGGTTATCCAGTGCTTGTGCAGGTTATAGGTGGAGCCAGCTCTATATGAAACTTTGGTTTAGCACACACTACATTTGGCTTTTCTTTGGTCAGTGTTATTGAAATAAGTCAAAATTTTGCTACGTTTCCTGTTGTCACTCATTGTAGCAACTTTTTTTTACCTTTCCAGTTGGTTTTTGTTGCAGTCTCTGCTCTCTCATCTCCCTCCCTCCTGTGCGTGTGCACGTTGTGTGCAACAGAATGTGTGTAACTCTGCCCCTCTTCCCATCATTCACATTAACGAGCCGACTCTTGGAACCGTTTTGTTCGCAACAGACACATCACGACACCTTGGTTGCCTATAAAGGTGCCTATAAATAAAATGTATTATTACCTCTGCCAAAGAGGTTTTCTGCCGACGTTGGTTGGTTGGTTTGGATATTTGTTTGCCCGTGTACAAGAAAACAAAAACTTATAGACGGATTTTGATAAAATTGTCAGTGTAGGTTGGTAATGGGGAGATATGGAAATTATTAGATTTTGGTGGTGATCCTGGGGGGGTGGGGTATCTACTTTGGCGGAGGTCTGTGCACTCAGAGTGTTTTTCTAGATATTTATAATTTTAAAAGCTGCGTCTTAAGCATTTCTTCATGCGTTTGCATTGCATGTGGTAAAAACTAGCATCTTCTTTGCAATGATCTCATCCGTCTGTTTATTTTTACTTCCCGTTATTGAATAGACTTTTATTGATCCCTTACAGAAAATTCATTTGTTACAACAGCAGAGAAAATTGTGCAGTAACAGGCGCCAGGTAAAATTTCTGTGAAGGAGAAAGAACGGAAAAATGGCAGTGCACACTTAGCATTTAGCATCAAACATTTAGCACGAAAAACAGATGACATTACTTCAATGAGCTGGGATTTTTTCTTTGGGACACAATAATGAACATGTGGTAAAAACAAAGATAATGTTTGCAAACAAGAGCCCAGATATATCACATTGTAGGAGAATTTAAGGACACGAGGGATAAGCAGTGTTGGGAAAGTTCACCTTGATTAGGAACTAGTTCAAAGTTCAGTTGAAGTTACTCAATATGAATTAGTTCAGTTCATCGTTCATTCTTCAAAATTATGAACTAGAAGTTCATGGATCCCAAAATGAACTTTTTCGTTCTTTTTTGTGTTATTATTGTAACTTATTATTAACTGTTCCTGACGTTATCCTGACCGTAGTCAGGAAATCAGGGGAAAATGCCGGGTTAACTTCCCTCTGCAGGTTCTTAGAACACAAGGAGCAGTTTCAGTGAGCTTCGTTTTCAATGTTTATTTCCAAGAACGGGACAAAACCTGCTCCGGTCACCGGTCACACTCTGTACATTTAACTCTTTTTCTCCACTACCAAAAACTCTCTGCACCTCTCTCTCTCTCTCTCTCTGCTCCGCACAAAACTCTTCTCATTGGCTATTCCACAACATTATGTTGCCAAAAATTGTTCAGAATAATACAAAAATGACATCTATGATAATGCTGTGTTTTGATCCCATTTTATTCCTTATAGGACTCAATAATTACAACGTGATAAGAATGAAATGTGAACTACATAAGAGCGCAGTTCAATAAATGCCAGAATAACCGCGTTCACAACTTCCCGTTCATTTGGCAAAAGTGAACGAGTCGTTCACGTTCGTCAAAAATATGATATCGTTCGTGAACGATTGTTCATTGAACTCGTTCAGGTACAACACTGGGGATAAGACACAAGGAGCCCAAACAGAGACATCTCATTCTGCTCTAGGAGAAAAAATAACCCCTTGTAGAGTTATACTACACCCTTAAAACAGACTTCACCCCACACATCACTCATCGGCCCTGCAGATGTAACTTCCTCAGTTCTTCAACCTCTACCCTCAGTCCAGATAAAACTCTCGGAGCTTCATCCAGCTGTCCCGTGATGAAATCTAATCTCCTTTGTGAATCTCTGGATTGTTATATCACCCTAACAGCCCAGAAAATACATACACTGGCCACATCATTATATAGGCTACAGGGTTCAAAACATGGAAAAGAATAAGCTGCTTATAGTCCGGAAAATATTGTAAAATGTCACGTATTGGCCGGTGAGTTAAGACCTATGAATGTTTTTTGTTTTATCGCTGGCCAACACAAAACCCTGAACATCAACCTGTCAGAGTCAGACTCACCAACCATCCTCCGGTGATGATCAGAGCGTTTTTGCCTGGCGTCGTAAAAAATGGTTCAGGTGTTTTCTTTCGACCCAATCGCTGGGTCAGTGGCTCATTCCTTCTGTTTCCCTGACGCATCCTGAGTTTCTCACTGCAAACAAACAGACAGACATTTAGAAAAGTACAGAAGATGTGAACAAAGTCAGTGTGTGATGTGAATCCACTCACTTGACATCTTCTCCGTAGTGAATCTGCATGTCGTCCGTCAGCAACGAACACGAGTATCCGATGTTTTCTGCCGTTTCTGTGAAAATCAGAAGTCAAATTGTAAATCCTGAGCCCATTTCCGTTCACACAATACTCCGATCAGGATTTGATCAGTGATGTTATCAGATTATCGTTGATCATACGTCTGTGTTTCATTATATTGTTAATGGAGTCCTTCAGGGCACAGTCTTAGGCCCTATAATTCATTTAAACATTTGTCTGCCTTTAACCCTTAAAGTCCCTTAAACATCCACCTTTAACCTAAAATATCTACTGTTTAATCCCTGTTGATCAATTAATCCTATCAATCCATGTCAATAATTGGTGTAAATACAGTTCATCTTTTTATGGTCATAAAATATGACTATATTTGAACATTCTCGAGGCTCTGTTGTTACCGTGGAAACACTGTCATCTCCTCCAACTGGGGTTCACCAGTAAAACCCATGGATTTGGATCAATGACAGTGGATGGAGACACTAGGTTCATGTTTAGTTCATGACAGATTGGACAGAAAAATACACTCATACACTTCTCATAAAACCTTTAAATTTACTCTGAGTTTTATTGAACATCTACATGATCAGTGAATTAAATAAAAGAAAATACCTGATTTATACTGATAAAATGCTAAATACAGAGAATAATGTAAGAAATGGTGATAAACCACCAAAAGGTTAGATATAGAGTACATTTCATTAGGGTCTTTATAGTGCAACAAACTGACAGCAATTCATGTATTTATTGCATTTTAACTGTACTTTAACTGCATTTCAAACCGTATTTTAATTGTTTTGTACTGTAAAGCACTTTATAAATGTATGTCAAATGTGTTCTATAAATAAAAATTACTTATGGGTTAAATTCACAAGTAGAATTATCTTATTATCTGTTCTTCTAAAGCTTTTCTATTCCCACTAACACACGTCACGTCATAGAGCGCCTCCACGTTGACGGTGCTAATGCTAACTACTGAACCACCAGTAACAGACTCCTCCAGAAACAGCAAGAAACCAACAATGCCTGAGTGTTGTTGTACAGTCGGATGCAATCAAAAACATGATCCTGCTAGCCTTATATCATGTCCCAATGAAACAACACAGAGAAACAAGTGGTTGTCTGCAATTAACAGGCAAAATGCTGATGACAGTGTTTGGTGACGGCTGATGACAGTGTTCCAACGCACCACATGAGGCTTTGCAGTTAATTTTGGATGAGGTAAATTGCAGCAGGTTTGTGTGCACTAGCTAACATTAGCATTAGCCTGATCCAGTCTAGTCAGTAGTGAAAGGAACCCTGGAACTGCCGTGAAAGCTGCAGCACACTGAGTGGACATGTGGAAAATTACCTCATTAGGATTGTACCTAAAAAGTACTAAAATATATATTTTCAAAAGTACTTCATTGTTGAAATGGAAAACCTATTTAGCATAGATGTCTTTAAGTGCATTGTTGTGAACATTTAGGCCAAACTAGGGATACATTTGTAAAAAACAAAAAAAAACTAAAGCTGAACTAATATTTAACTAAACAGTTACATCAGAACTGATTAAGAATAATTTACAACTAAAATGGGAATTTTTGCGACTGATTACATTAAAGCAGAAGGAGGGTAGACCGTCACTATGGTGGACACGCCAGGAGGGGTGACGTGAGTGGGAATCCACTATACAACTCCTTAAACTGAAAAATATTTATACAACTCTTCTTCACTTCTCTGGTGTATTATGGGAAATGCTTTATTACCCTGGCTTTGGTCTTATTGTATTTAGAAGAAAGAGAATGTGTTACAAAAATCTTTGTATTCTATTGTTTTCTTAAAAAAGCTCATTGATATATATATATATATATATATATATATATATATATATATATATATATACACAGCACAGAGGCGCTACTCATGGCTGCACAAGAACAAGCCCTGAACACCAGAGCAATAGAGGCCGGGGTCTACCACATCAGACAGGACCCCAGGTGTAGGCTGTGTAGAGAAGCCCCTGAAACAGTCCAGCACATCACAGCAGGGTGTAAGATGCTGGCAGGCAAAGCATACATGGAGAGGCATAACCAGGTAGCGGGCATACTGTACAGGAACATCTGTAAAGAGTATGGACTGGAGGTCCCAGGGTCAAGATGGGAGAACCCCCCAAAGGTGACAGAGAACAAACGGGCCAAGATCCTGTGGGACTTCCAGATCCAGACTGACAAGATGGTGATGGCCAATCAGCCTGACATAGTGGTGGTGGATAAACATGAGAAGACAGTGGTGGTGATAGATGTAGCAGTCCCCAGTGATAGCAACATCAGAAAGAAAGAACATGAGAAGCTTGAGAAATACCAAGGGCTGAAAGAGGAGTTAGAGAAAATGTGGAGTGTGAAGGCAACAGTGGTACCAGTAGTGATCGGAGCATTAGGGGCAGTGACCCCCAAGCTGGGAGAATGGCTCCAGCAGATACCAGGAACAACATCAGAGATCTCTGTACAAAAGAGCGCATTGCTAGGAACAGCTAAGATCCTGCGCAGAACCCTCAGGCTCCCAGGCCTCTGGTAGAGGACCCGAGCCTGAAGGAGACACCGCCCACGTGGGGCGAGAGGAACATTTTTTTTTTTTTTTTTTTATATATATTTAGTTATTTATTTGTTCTATTATTCATCTTTTTTAAATTATTCTTTTTTATTTATAGAGAGACAGAGAGAGACTGAGAGCAAGAGACCACTGGAAATGGTGTGATGGGTGGAAAGAAAGTGAAATCAATAATTAATTTGATTAAAGAATAATTAATAAAAAAAAAAATTTAATGCATTATGTCTGATTACACTGCTCTTCAATTTTCTTTTAGAAAGTATCTGCTTCAGACATTAAATGTGTTAAATCTTACATACTTTAATCAGATGAATCATAAAACAAATTACTTTAGTGCTGGTTAGTTCATGTTTTTAATATATATGATGGTGTGTTATTCCACATATATGTTGATGTATGTACATGTATACAATGGATTAGTAAATATTCCACAAGAACCTGTAAAGTGAATGGATCATAATGTGCAGACAGTGTTTTCAAGTAGATCTGAGACCAATATTACTTTGGATTAAAACCTATTCTCTTGATCATTAGCGTTAGAATAAATTAATTTCACATTTTGACCCCAGACTTATCCTGGAAACTTGAGCCAACCCGCATTTAAGATTTGAGTTTTCTTTTTCACTTACACACGTGGAAACATTTCAGTAGTTTTATTCCAGAAGCATTTTCTTATAGACCAGTGTTCTTATAATAGCTGATTGGTTTTCATGGTTCTGTGTAATGACGTATTTTAATCTAAACTTTAACCTGGTGACTCCTGAGGACACTGTGGTTTTAGTTTTCAGACTGAAGTGAAACCCCAGCTCTGCCACTGTCCTCAGCTGATCCCACCTTTCTTATCTCCGGTCAGAACCCAGATCTTGATGTCGGCTTTGGCCAGTTTGGCGATGGTCTCCGGTACTCCGTCCTGCAGTTTGTCCTCGATGGCCGTGGCTCCGATGAGCTGAAAACAGATGAGTTTAAGTCAGACACGATGGAGGGGAAGCAGTTTTAACCTCAGAAGGACGACTACTATAACAGCTTACATTTATGTCGTTGAAGATATTGAAAGTTAAGCACACTTAACTTTCTTAATCTGTCCATTAACTGTTATTATATGCAATAAATGTTTAAAAAAATGCTGTAGTAAAACCTAAAAACTCACTTGAATTTGTTGGGGGGGGGTTATTATGAAAAACAACTGTATATGGTCATAACATAACTGTTTTATTATTATTATTATTATTATTATTATTATTATTATTATTATTATTATTATTAAGGCTGTCAAATGATTAAAAATTTTAATCAGATTAATTACAGGATTCATGTGGATTCATTTTGATTAATCATTAATAAATTTTTATTCTATAATATGAATTGAGTTTCATCTTACAAGACGAAACAGAAAGAAGTAAACAAAAACGAGACATTCTAAAACCCATTACAATTCACCAAAAAATAAACTAGCACAATAAAAGTGATGACAAATCCAAACCATAACAGAAAAGAAAAGAAAAGAAAAGAAAAGAAAAGAAAAGAAAAGAAAAGAAAAGAAAAGAAAAGAAAAGAAAAGAAAAGAAAAGAAAAGAAAAGGAAAAAAAAAACTTGGGACAGAACACTTGACCAACAAAGTGTTTTAATCATGATTAATCAAAATGAATCCAAAACAAACCTGTGATTAATCTGATTAAACATTTTAATCATTTGGCAGGTCTAGTTCAAACATCATAGTTTGTTTAATTCGGAGGTTTCAAACATGTGGTCTAGGGCCCAAATCTGGCCACAGCGCTCTTTCCACCTTGATTGAAATCTTAATTTTGAACATGTAGAAAATGAAATCAAAACAAAATCAAGCAACAAGACATCAATAATGATACACAAAGGGTTAAGAAGTACATAAACAAAAGAAAAATGAAACTAGAAAAGCACTCAGAGGGCAGATCAACCCCCTCTCTACTGTTCACCAACAGCACTTGTTCCTTGTGTCAGTATCAACATTTCCTGAAATTTTCAGCCAAATCCATCCATAACGTTTTGAGTTATCTAGCTAAGAAACAAACCAACCTGATGTTTACATCATTCCGCCATTCTTTGGTGGAGTAATTAAAACAAATGAAAAAATTAAACATGATTGAAAAGGAGTAGGAAGAAGTAAAAACATATATCCTCTTACACCGTAATCTTTATTCCCTATGATGTCTGTATAGTAACTATTATTTTTTATGAATATCAATGTGGTGCACGGTGGTGCAGTGGTTAGCACTCATGCCTCACAGACAGAAGGTCCCCGGTTCGATTCCCACAACATGGAGTTTGCATGTTCTCCTGGTGTCTGTGTGGGTTTTCTCCAGGTACTCCAGTTTTCTAGGTTAATTGGTTAATCTAAATTGTCCACAGGTGCGAGAGTGATTGTTTGTCTATATATGTTCAGCCCTGAGATGAACTGGAGACTCATACAGGGTGTACCCCGTAACCCCGCCTTCACCCATTATAGCTGGATTAGGCGCCCCATGACCCTAGTGAGGATAAAGTGAGTTCAGAAGACGAGAGAGATGCCCAATGATAATATATCTATAATTAAAGTAGATATTATCAACATGGTTAATGTCATGTATGTTTCCATAGAAACAACAGTTTATGGGACGTACCATCAGGTTGTTCTCGATCTGCTCGTAGACCTGGTCCAGGGCGGCGTCTCGGTCCACCATGTCCACCTGAGCCTCTTTGTGTTTCCGGGCCCAGGCGTCGTACTCGGCATCACTGATGTCTTTGTAACACAAACACAGTGTCCGCAATGTCTCATTGGCAAAAATCTGGGGGAAAAAAAAAACGAAACCAAAAATGAAACCAACATGTTTCTGAGCTCAGAGTCACACGAACAGATCAACGGTGAAAGGAGGCGACATACGTCCAGAGCCGCCTGAGTCGTCTCCTTATGTCTGGAGTTTGGAGACAGTCGCTCATAGATGACGGTGTCAGCGCCTTTACAGTAAAGACGGACCCTCCCATCAGGACAGCGTACTGGAAGAACCAGAACCAGCAGATAAGAACCAGTACAAGTCATAATAATACATTGCATTTATAATACATGCTTCATTCTGTGGACTAACTGCACTGGGCCTGTTTACATGACAGCAACAGGACTCGCATGTATCCACAGTCTGAAACTGTCCATTTCCTTAATGATCACAGTTAAAGTCAGAGAAACATGTGGTCTACTTTCCAACTCTTCTCGTTTTTGTGTTATAGAATTTCAGTAAAACCATGAGTCCTTAACAACACATGAAAAACAACAGCCCTGTTTACATGGGAGCTTTTATTCCAGTTCAATTTAGAATAAAGGTTAATTCCTCTTTAAGATGAACCATGTAAACAATAGTTATTTTCAATTGAAAATAACTATTCGGAATTAAACTTAATTCCGAATAAAGTCACTGGTTTATTCCGATCTTAATTCCAAATTCCATAATTCCTCTGACATGTAAACAGTTAATTCCTCTTTAACATTATTCCTGTCGTTGTGCACATGCTCCTGGTTTTGCATATATTTCACATTGATGACGCACATATTCCGCACTGCGAGCATTAGCATTTTCATTCAGTCAAACTGCTGCTTCATAAATATTACAAAAATAAATGCAAAAATCACATGCAGTATCTTGGAATGATGCCATTGTTTTCTTCCAGTATACATCCAGACATTAATTGGCTGTTCTGTCCAATCAGAACCCTCTGTACCTCCAGCTCTTAAAGCCCAATTAACTAAAGGGGAGTACACCCATTCCCATTTCCATGTAAACACTTACGAAATGGCTTCAATTATTTAGAATAAATAATTCTGAATTAAAAAAACATCATAGCTACTGTTCCACCCTCTCCTCTCCAGGGCCAAGCCATCTTAGAGACAGACCTCAGGTCTTCCCAGTGGAAAATACCCAGAACCGAACACCTCCCCATGGAGGCGTGTCCAGGAGGCATTAGAACAGATGTTGAAGCCACCTCTGCCTGCCCCTCTGGAGGTTGAGGAGCAACAGTGGTACTCCCAGCTCCTCCCCAATGACTGATCCTCCACTCCAGCCACCCTGCAGAAACCCAGATTAAACCACTGGACCCAGACTAAACCATCAGACCCAGACTAAACCACCCAACCCAGAGTAATCCACCAGATCTAGAGTAATCCACCAGATCTAGAGTAATCCACCAGATCCAGACTAAACCATCAGACCCAGACTAAACCACCGGACTGAGGCTAAACCATCAGATCAAGGCTACACCATCAGACCTGGACACAGTGGCTGAGTGGTTAGTGCTCTTGCCTCACAACAAGAAGACCCGAGTTCAATTCCCGGACCTTTCTGTGTGGAGTTTGGATGTTTCTCTCCCAGTTTTTTTCTCCGGTTTCCCCCATCACCCACAAACATGTTTGTTAGGGTAAAGATCCTCCAGCCAGGTGATTCTGACCATTAGTCTGGTTCTACAGCAGGGTCCCTGGGCACCGCACATGGCTGCCCACTCCTCCTTACAGGTTGTGGCATCAAGGATGGGTTAAATGTAGAGGACAAATTTTGTTGTACAGTGTATAATGACAAATAGTTCACCTTACTTACAGGCTAAACCACCAGAACCAAACTAACCCACCAGACTCAGACCAAACTATCAGAACCAAACTAACCCACCAGACTCAGACCAAACTATCAGAACCAAACTAACCCACCAGACTCAGACCAAACTATCAGAACCAAACTAACCCACCAGACTCAGACCAAACTATCAGAACCAAACTAATCCACCAGGCTCAGACTAAACTGTGGACTCTTACAGATGATTGACATCCGTTTGCGGTCTGAATTGAAGTCCAGCAGAGCCAACATTTCGTAGGTCTCCTCCTGATCTGCCTCCCTGATGGTGATGGTGTCCTGGGTCCGAGACAGGAACACGTAGCCGAAGTTTCTGGCCGCCGTCACCAGAGCGCCCTCATCAGGAGACGCTGCCTGGTAAATAAGCTCACCTGTAGAAACAAAACCACAGGGTCAGAACAGAGTCAGCCCTGGCCCCCTGGAGCCCGGCCCAGTTGTGCCCAGGTGGGTGTGGTGTTACCGTCTTTGTGCTCCACCATGACAGTGTGGCAGAGGGACAGTAGTTTGAAGAACTCCACGGCATCCTTGTCCTTCCTGGACCGGACTAAGGCCACCAGGGCGTGGTCCATGAACTGGAACTTCCTGTCGGCGTACTGGTTCCAGCTAAAGTCCACGGGCTGAAACCATGGACACCACAGACTTTAGTCAAATTCAACACATTCAGTTCTGGTCGATATCAGTATGAATTTTTTACAAAGTGTGAAATTAAACCAAAGTCATTTCTATTTCAATCAGATTTTATAAAATAAAAACTCCTTTTTTCCTTTTATGAATCCTTAGCTTTGTAGTGCAACTGTCCAAGTCCAAAATTTGGCCAAATTCCTATTTCTCAAAACTTTACTCCGTTCATCTACTGATTCATTTTATATTTTTAGATTATTTCTTATAACTGAAAAAAAGAGGACACAGGAAGATATGAAGGAAAACTACCAACAACATAACTTCGGAATCACAGATAATCTATTACAAAACATACAATGTGTGGAATTTAATTTTTTTTTAAATAATTACTTAATAATAATAATAATAATAATAATTATTACTATTTTCATTATTATCTTTAAAATCATCATCATCATTATTATTAGCATCATTATGGTGTTATCCTTATCAGTATTATCTTTAAAAAGATCATAACAGCAATTAGTTATTATTCTTATCATAATAACCATAATGATAATTTTAATTAATATTATCCTTAAAATTTGTAATGTATTCAAAATGATCAGTATTGTTAAAATTATTATTCTATTTAAAATTATCAGTATTATTATTATTACCATTATTTTTTAAATGATCAGTTTTATATTATTAATTTTATTTAAAATTATCAGTATTATAAAGTATATTATTATTATTATCATTATTATTATCTTTGATTCTTCTTGTGCTGCTGTGCATTTGAATTTCTCACTTAGAGGATCAATAAAGTATATTTAATCTTATTTAGTCTTAAATTAAATAATGATTTTGATATTAAATGTGATTAAATAAAATGACTCCACATCCTGTAAACGTCTGTTTTACTTTGGACAAAATCAGTGAAGGTCTTTTTTTTTTTTCTATTTCAGTTTCTACTGTTGTTCCTTTTAGATGCAGGTTTGTCTTATCTTCCTCTGTCATTATTTTCTGCTCCTGGTCTTTTATTTTTTATTTTTTTAATCATTTCACAGATTTTTGTTTGAACATATGAAATATCACATCCTGTTTAATGGGATGATTTTTGCTTATTTTGCTGTTGCTTTACCCGTCCTCGGTCCAACTGGACGCCTTCAGCCGTGGTCGGATCACCTGTGGATGGAAAAATACAACACTCAGAATTTGCTGCTGCTGCTAATAATAATAATAATAATAATAATAATAATAATAATAATAATAATGGATTAGATTTATATAGTGCTTTTCAAGGCACCCAAAGTGCTTTACATTATTGATCCATTATTCATTCACTCTCACATCCTCCCTCTGGTGGTGGTAAACTACATATGTGACCCACCACCACGAAACCAGGCATAAGTGTCTGGAAATCAAAACTGAGTTATCTGTGTAGATTGGTAGAGTGGAAACTAAGGTTTAAGATGGTGAAAAAATTATGTTTCTATCATAAGTAGAACCAAAGTTATGGTCATTTTAATATCCACATTTGGACCTATTATGCAATTTGCATATTTCTAGATATTGTCCGTTAAAGTTTTGGACTGTTTTGGGGTAGGAAGTCCTTAGCAATGCATAATAATTCGTATCCGATTGACAAAAATTATTCACAGATGTTAAAGGACACTCTGATGGACATGTCACAGAAGTTTTATATATTATAATAATAGGACAGAAGTGCGACGTATTATAATCATTTGGCTTACACCATTGGACAAGAGCATTCAATATAAGCTTTTACCTCGTACCGAACACTTGGATGTTTACGCACGGAACGGAGATCGTTTTGTTCGGTGAAAAAAGGTGGAAGTCGTCTTTGTCTTTGCTCAGCAATCCTTAAACTTTTGTCACCGCTTAAATAATTGACCCAATAAACACCTTTATTGATTGGATTTCAATATAATGACCACAGGAACTGAACATAGAGGTGTTACGGTACCGTTTTTTGATATGGTGTAAACACAAATAAGGAATAACCTTCCAGCCTAAATTTGGCTGTAGCTCTGAACGGCTCAGCGCGACTTATGCCTGGTTTCGTGGTGGCGGGTCACATATGTAGCCACAGTTGCCCTGGGGAAGACTGACAGAAGCGTGGCTGCCATTTCGTGCCTACGGCCCCTCTGACCACCACCAAACATTCATACGCATTCATACACCAGTGTGAGTGACACTGGAGGCAAGGAGGGTGAAGTGTCTTGCCCAAGGACACAACAGACTGACTAGGACAGAGCGGGAATTGAACCGCCAACCCTTCGGTCAATGGACGACCCACTCTCCCACCTGAGCCATGGCTCCCAAAGATAACAATTCAACAATTTAGCCACAAATTAGCATTAGAGAAGATGACAATTTAAGAATAAAATAAGATGATTTAACAATATGATAGGAACAAATTAAGTCAAGAAATTAAGAATAAACTGAAATAAGAAAAGATAAGACAAAAATGTAAGATATTATTTAATAACAAGAAAAGATAAGAATAAAACAAGATAATGTAATAACAAATTATAAGACTAAGAAAAATTAAGTTAAGAAAAGATCAGACAAGAGTTTAAAAATAAAAGAAGATGATTTAACAATATAAGAATCACATAACAACATAAGCTCATTTAAGAACAAGATAAGATAAGGTGGTTTGGAATGGAACACTGCGATTGGTCAAATACTAAGTGATGCTGTGTTCAGGGAGGCTTGGTTGTTACCATAGCTACGTCCTGCGATGGTACACTTCTTGAACTGCATGACATTCTGCGTCAGCGTTCCTGTCTTGTCTGAGAAAATGTACTCGATCTGTCCGAGTTGCTCATTGAGGGTGGTGGTCCGAGCCTGCGGGGGTCACATGGGTTAATGGACACTTAAGTGTGTTTTTAAGGGTTTGTTGTTCTTTGTGAAATCAAGATGTCAATAAAATTCCAACTATAATATACTATTTCCAAAAGTATCGTCTCACCTGCCTTGACCTGCATATGTACGTTTCCATCCCAAACTTAATCCACAGGGTTTAATCTGATCTGGCTTCACCCTTTGCAGCTATCAGTTTCAACTCTTCTGAGAAAGTTTTCCACAAGGTTTAGGAGTGTGTTTATGGGATTTTGGACCATTCCTACAGAATGATCACACAGTGAGGTTGGACAGAAGGGCTGTCTCTAACCCTGTCAGTCTGTACTCGAATTCATCCCAAAACTGTTCTATGGGGTTAAAGGTCAGGACTGCATTCAGGTCAGTCCAGTTCATCCACATCAAAGTCTCTCTTCCATGTCATTATGGACCTTACTTTGTGCACTCATACAGAGTCATACTGGAATGAGAAGGGCCCATCCCCAAACTGTTCCCACAAACTTGGGATCATGAAAATGTCCAAAATCTCTTTGTGCTGCAGCAAGAAATTTTGGACAATGCAGCTTTTCCACTTTTCCACATTTAGACAAAAGAAAATCATCATCACTACCACATTAGACTGAAAGGGATAGTTCACCATTTTTCACACGAATTTGTATGGGATCAGCGTCTTTACTCTGGTGCACCCACAGTGACTTACCCTCGACAGTGTCCTGTGAGTCGAGTTGTGGTCCGGTTTTGGCCATACACATTCATGTGAAAAATAGTGAACTATCCTTTTAAGTTGCACCCCCCCCCCCCCCCAACTACACACACAGTTGCAGAACACTGTCATGTCATATTAAGCTCTGTGGATTAAAGATAGGTCCAATGTCCCTGTGCTCATCCAGACCTCACAGCTGTGATGTCTTACTATCAATAAAAGGGAGTCATTCAATAGATCATGAAATCAGAAAGTAATTTTAGTGCCAGACTGGTAAAATATACAAAGTTGTAAACAACAAACAAAGTGATAAGTTTTGTTCCTAATGCTTAAATATATCTAATGAATCCATCATAATTTAAATCCATTGAGAATTGACGGAGGAGCAGCACTTTTAGTGAATTGTGGACAACTACGACGGACGGAGTGCGATGGCAATACTTCATCGCGACTTCGTCCGGATTAGCTAAAAATGGGATATCACTAAAGTACATTTCAAGGCAGGTGAGTGAATACTTCCAGCAGTATAGTGTATGAATATTAAAGCAACTAAAAGAGGTTTAGTCTGAATTAAATTAGAAATATCTCCATGAACCCACCTTTGCAGGTGTGTCCTTCTCAGCGAAGTACATCTGCAGATCCCAGTTGATTAACTTACTTTGGCCCAGTCGAATGATCTCCACACTAAGGATAGACAGGGACAGGTTTTTGGTTTTTTTTGCACATCATAAATAAGAAACAGCACAATTTACAAATGCTTAACATCATTGTGCAGAAGAGGATGAAGCCCAAAAAGGTCCTTATGTAAATCCTTCCCCGGAAATAAACCGTACACAGGGGGACGAAAAGAAAAAAAGAAAAAAAAAAAGGAATTACTATTTAACTGAAATAATAATCTAAAGCAAAAACAGTAAACAAATACAAATCCAATTACAAATCATATGATATACAACCTTATATTTTTCCATTAATTCGAGTCCTGTTCAGATGCTTTGTAACCCTCTCATGCATAGATTATAACAAATTCAATAATTTTTTTTAGGTTTTTGTTCCTCTTTGGACATGAAAAAAAATAGGGTTTTTTTTAATGAACCAAATTTTCATAGTTTGAAAAATGTCCACTCAGTTGGACAACATGTATTTAATTTTTGAAGCAAAAAAGCACACATTTAAAGGTGTCATTACACTGAAAACCACTTTCCCACGCTCCTTTTGGAATCTGATGGGTCACCCCGAGTTACCAACACATGCTGCGTTTGCTGCGTGGTGTGTCCCCTCCACTGGCTGTATTTACCATTCATAGAAAGCAACACAATGAAACGAGCCACTCAGAAAAAGCCTGTCCCCCATTGCAGCGCATCTGAAGTAGCATTAGCATTAGCTTCTACAAGAGAAGACGGCGTCGTAGTAGCTGCAAGTAGCTGGCAGAGCAAACTGGCTCATGTGCTCTCTGTGGAAGTAAAGTGGGTTTTTTCCCTGCATGTTTTCAAAACAAGCGACGGCACAAAACATAGCTGGATGCTACTCTGGGATGGTAAACACACGTAAAGCGAGAGTGGAGGGGGGAGTGTTCCTTCACTCATTCCTTTTCTGAGCCAATCAGAGACGCCTCATCACCGCGTCATGGACATGTATGAGGAAGTATCGCTAAACTCTGTTGTTCGACCTCAAGTCATTTTTCTACCGCAAAAAAACAGCTGGAAACAATGCAATCCGGATGTTTGTTTTTTTTTTTAATAGAACCAACACACAATGTATTCAATAACACTGGAGAACACAGTAACATTAATGAAACAACCATGGAATGACATCTTTAAAAATGTTAATCACATTAATCACAAGGTTGCTTGTCTGAGGTTTTTTGTACTCAAATTTCTTACAAAATACAGTAAGAAACAAAAAAATGCAGAGGAAATAATATAAAAAATGTGCTAAAATCCAATAAAATTCAGCAGAAAATAAACTAACACAAAAAAGTGATGAAAAATTCTAAACATATTGAAAAACGCACCAAAAAACGCGATATAAAATAACGAAAACATGTGCAAAAACATGAATATACATACCGTACTAATATGTCTATTCAACACCTTCAACAGTTTCACCAAAACAACTGAAAACAACTGTTCCATTTAATTGCGTTAATTTCAATCAGATGAATCACGATGATGGATTAATCTATGTTAATGCGTTTCTTTTGACAGCCTTAATAGAAAGTGATTTACACTCAAAGATGTTACTGCAGATCAAGTTTATCTAGAACAATAAAGATACAATAATAGTATGAAGTGCAGTGTATGGGGACATTACATACGTGTTTACTGTGTTGGCTGCAAATAAAACAACAGAAGCCATAAATATACAAGAGAATAGTTGTACACTGTAGTGACTAGTATGCATGAAAGGGTTAAATAATAATAAAGAAGATGATGATTGAAGTTCAGAACATGGATTATTCCAAAAATGCGGTTACCATGACAACAGAGCACTAAAGGTGGAACGTTAATGTGGTGCGTTCACTGACCTGACGTAGAGCGAGATGGGCACCATGGTGTTGAGGACGATCAGGTACCCCCAGAAGCTGAGGAAGCCCCGGTAGGAGGCCTCATGGTCTTTCCCGTCGAACAGGTACCAGGCCTGGGAGCCGATCTGCTCCCACCAGAAGGTGTGTCCGATGGCCAGACCTGCAGACAGCAGGACCAGCAGCACGAAGATCTGCAGGGGTGCACACACACACACACACACAATAATATAAACCTCTATGACAAGCTAGTGCATTTCCAGTTAAGCCCCGCCCCCATACATGTCACTAGCTGTGTATGTAAATATCGCTATAAAAAACTGGTAATGGAAACACTTGAATTTTGAAAAAACACTCAAATATCAAAAGTTTTTAGCTTTCATGAGGTGGTTTTTCAGATGTTTCGATATTCTAATATATCGCAAAAGCACAATGGAAACACTTTTTCCACAATTATACATCACAGAACGTGACGTACATGGTCACATGATCACTTCTCTCAGTGTGAAAATAGCGTGATACACATGAACAGAGGAGGACACTGAAGTAATTATAATCAGGTAACCATAACAGCACCTTTTCTTTTTCCGCAAATATATATTAATATTATTATTGAGTGTTATTATTTCCTTATTTATTTCTGTTTATGGTCTTCATTTTATATGTATGTATGTATATATGGATCAAATATACTTAATAAATGTAATTTTCTTTTTCTTTTGGAGGAAGGGGATTTTCATTAGAAACGTTGAAATCTTGATCTCCTCAAGATTTCTTCTTTTTTCCCCACTGGGTTTGAAGGTTTTTCTTGCCAAGAAGGAGGGTCTAAGGACAGGGGATGCTTGGGACTTTTCATACATTTCTGTAGTTGATTGTGTTTCTGTGAGATGACTTTGTTGTGATTTGGGACTTTATAAATAAAATTGAAATTTAATTAAAATACAGTAGGAAGGGTGTCAACTTCAACCCACTCCTTTTGAACATTCTTCTATATTTTTTTTTTATTACTGTATATTTTCTTTCTTTTCCGTTTCTTTATTTTTAAGTATCTGCAAGAAAAAATAAATAATAATAATAAACATATATATATATAGGCCTATTGTCAGTATCATTGTGATTGTATTAACAGACAATATGCTGGAAATTTCAGACTATTGTTGTTTTAATGGAAATTTTAAAATGCATTGGAGCAGTTTATTACCAAATACAGACGGACAGACACTTCTGTATTAATCAGATTTTCCGTCATTGTCATGGTTAACAGCAGGCGAACTCACCGTGTAGACCATGTAGTTCATCAGTTTGTCGATCTTCGTCCTCTTGAATCGCGTCTTCCCACCGTTCCTCATGATTTTAGTGTCGGCTCCTGTGGCGACAAGTCAAGTCAAGTGTCATTATTAGTTTATTTTTTTATTTATATCATGGTAACTCCAATGTGTCATATATTTTAAAAACACTAAACCACTGTAATAACTTTATTCACTAAATTCATGTACAAATACAAAGTTAGTTTTGTAACTGATTATGACATGTTGATTATCAACTAATGCTAATTAATGTGTGTGCATTATGGGTAAAATGCAGAGACTGAAATTCAGCACTGACAATATTAAATAATGGAGTTCAGGTTTCACATTCAGACCAATGTGATCTGAAGTGGATCAGAACCACTTAAGTAAAATGACAAATTCACTATGTATAAACCACTTATTACCTATTTGTTAATTATGTATTAACCATTTGTTACCCATTTGTTAATGTTTATTCATACACAATTTATCATAAACAAAGCATTTGTTCTTCTTTTCTATGAACAAACCATTTGTAGCCATGTGAACAAATGCTTTATGATTGTGTATAAGCAATATATTAATAAACATAAACAAATGGGTAACAAATAGTTAATACATCATAAACAAATCATTTACACATGGGTAAGAAATGGTTAATACATATTGAAATGTGTGTCGGTATTACAGTTTTACCAAAATGTTTAATCATTTGACAGCCTTGGTAAATATTTTTTTTTTTATGTAATTTGACTTTTTCATTTTAAAACATAAATTAAAGTTTGGATTTGACATTGTGACATTATGATAGTATTTTATTGGTCTGGCTGTATGTGACTCCTCTGATTAACAGTATTTTGACACCAGAGTCCACATCCTGAACCAGTTCTGGTTCTGGCGTGCGTTCAGACCTGCGAAGATGACGAGGCCGTGGCACGTCTCAGTGTTGCGGATCTTGCAGCCTCGGAGCAGCATGTTGTCCAGGTCCAGAGGGTAGCGCTCCCTCTTCCACAGCATGGTCCCCGTGAATTTATCCAGACGGTTGTTGGGCTCCTCACAGTCGATGAGAGCTGTGGACCCAAACACCAGAACACAGCAGCCACGTCAACCACAGCAGCAACCACCCATAGTGGTGACGTCAGCCACAGTGACAATAATAATAACAACAACAACAATGGATTACATTTATATAGTGTTTTTCTATGTACACACATACTCAAAGCGCACAGTGGATCCATTATTCATTCACTCTCAAATTCTCCCTCTGGTGGTGGTAAACTACATATGTAGCCACAGTTGCCCTGGGGCAGACTGACAGCAGTGTGGCTTTTGCACCTACAGTCCCTGTGACAATCACCAAACATTCATACTCATCCATGCACTAGTGTGAGCACTGGAGGCATGGAGGGTGAAGTGTCTTGCCCAAGGACACAATAGCACATGACTAGGTCAGAGCAGGATTCGAACCACCAACCCCAACATCAGGTGCAGTGGCAACAAAGTCAACCGCAGCGGCGACATCAACTACAGACTACAATGCCATCACAGGCCCATGTGCGTTAGTTCAGATGCAGAGATGAGTCATTAAATTAAAGGTAAATTCGTTGGAAAAAAAAAAAGTCAACAGTGATTTGCTATTGCTAACATTAGGAATGTATATAGCTAAGACGCCGTTAGCATCCTATAGCAATATGAAGCACAGTTTACACATTACATGGGTTAATTGAGTCTTCTTTCTGTCTTAACACATAGTGTTAAGACTGAAGACTGGACCAACAGTAGTATAAAGCCGCAGCAGCTGCCTCAGGTGTTGTAGTGATTCCATGCTAGTCTGTATGCACTCACTCTTTATCGTGTAGAATTTAGTGAACTGACCAATACATAACTACATAATTACTCTGCAAACCATCCACCAACCAAAGAATAAACATTACTAGCAGACAAACCTACAGTGTTGGACTTGCCATGGTAGGTAGTTGTAGTGGGCGCTCATGTTGGATATGTAAACCCGTTTCCCAGAGGGAGGGGGAGGGGGCACCATGCTATACAGTGTTTTCGTTGTGATTGCAGCACAAGTTTTGGGCTACAGTCTTACATTGAGGAGCTTTAAATGTGCACAACCACAAATGTATGTAGACGTTCATAAATATGAACCTTTTAAACCTTTAATCATCACTGCTTTTCTAAATCCAGGTCATACTTTTCCAGCTCCTGTAAATCAGGACTAAATTGTTGTCATGCCCTTATTTGGCCATCCTTGGGATGCGTTTACAGCCAAATGTTCAGCTTTGACTACATTTATTTTTCCATCTTCAAAAACCTGACATATGATGCCTTTCTAAACCATCTGAGGCCCACCTTTCCTCACACTTCCACTAAGTTTTCTTCATATGTGGTGTCTTTACCGTCAAACTCTGCCAGCTGTCGTTCCTCCTGCAGCCTCTGATCAGTCACTCTGAGTCCCATCTTAAACTTCAGGTTGGTCTCTCTGTTCAAAACATACACAACATCTGGTTATTATCACAAACAAAACACCTGCAGCCCTGAATGAATGTCTAACAGGTCCTTCAACTACAACCCCTACAGGTGTAAAAGACCACTGACTTTACAGGTGCACCGTACAATGTACTTTACCGTCATTGTAACATTCATCATGTACAATGACATTTTAATACAGTCAGTGCATAGTAAAAACAAATATAAAAACAATACAAGCTACAAGTGGTGCCAGGGACAACAAACCCCACCCCCCTTGCACACATTTTACCTGATTTGCCCCAACATATTTTGGGTGACTGACCTTTGACCGATATTCACCAAAATTTAATGGGATCTATTCTGGACCATCTCACACCTTTCCTGAAAATGTCATGGAAGTCGGTGCAGTAGTTTTTGTGTAAAAGTGCTTATAATTAAACAAACAGACTCAAATACAATACCCCTCTCTCCTCCAGGGGGTAGGGTAATAAAAAAACGACAACCCACAAACACAAACACAGGGGAGAATGGTATTGTTTTTGGTTCAGTTTGTTAGCAGGTTTACACAAAAACTACTGGACCAATTTCTATTAAATTTTCAGGAACAGTGTGACGTGGTCCAGAAGAAATCCCATTAAATTTTGTTGAATGTAGGTCAAAGGTCACAGTCACCAGAAATGTGTTTTCACAATGATAAGAGATATCACAAATGAGGTCAATGTGTGCACGGGGGGCGGGGTTTGTTGTGCCGGGCATTAATTGTGTTCGAAATGTTTTTTTGTGGCCTTGAGGGTGGTTATTGCTGTTGAATAAAAACTGTTTTTGAGTATGACAAAAAAGAGAAAACATTCCAAGGCACTCTCTTATAAGTGGAAATTTAAAAAGCCTTTATTAAATTGGCTTGGTTATAACAAGCTATAAAATCCTATTAAAAAAACAGCATCAGCTTCAGCATCAAAGCCTTCATCAGGGAGTCAGACATAACACAAAGCAGGAAGAGGTATTTTTAAAAAAGTGTCAACCAATCACAAGCCTCCACATTACAGTGCAAATCAGGTAAAAAGTATAGTATAAAAAACAGTGTAATATATAAAACCTCCCACCAGGAGTCATCCTTAAAAGAGTCAATAAGACATAAAATCAAATTTTACATAATACAGGGTCTAAAAAAACAACAAACAAACAAACAAGTTAAAAACAAGAAGAGAAGGACAACCACATAGTAATAGAATAAAACCAAAGAGTAAAGTGTTTTTGAGTGTGTTTGAATGTTTAGATACTGGACAATCAGAACAAGAACAAAGTCTATCATGTGTACAGACACATGTTCCCCTGTACAATTAAATTCTTACTTTGCGGTCAATAATAATGTCATTTACTGTAGTAAAGGACATATAAAATAGAAATTTACAAATTTACAATAGGACAGTAAACACATACTGTAAGTAAAGGCACTAAGGCTAAGTAGCAGCAATTAGTGCAGTGGAAATTTGAGCAGTGCAAATGCACATGTGCAAATGGCAGCAAACCATCAGGTACAGTTATGAGGTCGTGTATATGAGGAAGTTTCTGGTGTGAACTCCTGTCAGCAGTTTAGGAGTTTGATAGCAGCGGGAAAGAAAAGAGTGCTTTAGTTTATTTGTCACATTTCTGTACCCCTGGCCTGGCCTGGAGCCCTGTGGCTTTATGACAAAGGGAACAAGTGTGCGTGTATGTGTTTTAATGACGTTACACTATATGCCGGGAAACAAAATTATGAAACTGCGCCATGTTTAATGTGAGGGCGTTTCCTCAGAGCAGGTCACATGACTCTGACCTCGTTTACTCAACTCTTATCGACATCTTCTATGTTGACGGAGCAGATTAAACAGAATCATATGGAACCAAAGAAAAGCTCACAACCCATTAGAACAGGGCGTTTCTATGCGTCTGTACAGAGAATGCGCTCATGATCAGGAAAGTCTTACCCATCGAGTTCGGCCGTTTCCACGTAGCACAGACTGTTTGGGTTGGAGCTGGATAATAACAGGATGTCTGCCTGCAGGGAGAGCCACATCAAATCACTATTTTAGCTCAAATAAATAAAAGAAATTTACAATTGGACAATAAATGACAAATTAATACAATAAAATAAGTAAAAAAATTAATGAGGAAACTCACCTAAAACACAATGGAACATCATACATTCTGATTCAGTTTTACATTTACGAAAAAAAATCACTAATATAAACAATACATTAAGAGACAAAATGCTGATATTAATTGATTATACACATATATAAACTATTATACACCCATAAACATTAAAATAGTACATTTAGAGGAAAAACTTGAAGGTTGATTCATGCTTCTGAAAAAGATCCAACAGATCCTTCACTTTATAAATATTACATCTGGAAATGTATAAAATTAAACCAATTATCAATGTTCTTTTGGATTATATTCATAAAATCAAACAATTGTGAGAAATGAGTCCTTATTTGAGATTAAATTTGTACATTTGCAAGAAAAAAAAAAACTTCACAAAAGAAATCTCAGAAATCTTCCCATTATAAAGTCATATTTGTCAGAAAAAAACATTCATATTTTCTGAGATTAAAAAATAATGTGCAGGAAAAAATCTGTACATTTAAAAACATTTAAAGAAAATATTAAACATCACAAAACAATCTTGCACATTTTCTGAGATTATATCATATTTACCAACACACACACACTTACAGGAAAATGCCATTATTGTCCTGAGTTGCGACATCTATAAGTACACGAGGAAACAATTGTATTTTCCGGGCTATAAGCCATTCCTTTTTTCCTGCACTTTGCACCCTGGCCTGTGTCGTATACTATGACGCAGCTAATGGATGATTCGTCTGGGCCAACGACCTTCAGTGGGCACTCAAACAGGAAGTGAAAAAAAAAACGACAGACAGAAGAGATTAGGGTCGGGTACCAAACATGGGTATAGATATGGAACTGGGGCAAACATTAACTGTAGTAACCAGACCAAAATCTCACGTGAACTTTGGTACCATATTTCAGTACCACATATATGCAGTTATTCTTTAATTACACTCTGTCCACTGTTAACAGAATCGCGCAAATGCAGCAGTGCAAATAAAATCGACATGTCACAGGTGAAAAGTGGACCGTGTGGTTACAGTTCACAGAAAGATCCAGATGCTTTTATATGCAACAGATGTCTAAAGACATAAACATGCAAAGGCGGGAATATGTCTAATTTAATGAAGCACTTGATGGCACACAGTGTTTACCTGAAAGCAGAAGGAACACCATGTTTTAAAGCCATGGAGTGCAGTCATGTGATGCTCACCATCTCACCATGAACGTTTAAAAAAACTAAAGAGTTGGTCTTAGACACAAGATCAGTTGGGGATCAGAGATCTGTGGCAATACATGACACTGAACAGGTCACTACATGGTGTCCATTTAGATCCTTCTTTTAGCTGGAAAATGTGTGTTCTCGTCTGCAACAGAGGTTACATTTTTTACGCAGACTAAGACTGTATGGTGTGAACAAGGTCATCATGTTTTATTTTACCCAGTGGTATTGGAAAGCTTAGTCTATTATGGGATGTCAGCCTGGTTTGGCCACCTTACAGTTAAGCTGCAAACCAAACTGGCTCACTTGGTGGACACGGCC
Source organism: Siphamia tubifer (assembly GCA_020466265.1). Classification (NCBI taxonomy): domain Eukaryota; kingdom Metazoa; phylum Chordata; class Actinopteri; order Kurtiformes; family Apogonidae; genus Siphamia; species Siphamia tubifer. Next base: position 12,925,540 of record CM035794.1, read on the forward strand.
ATGAAGGTGATGGGGAGACTGTCCCCATAGTCCCTACAGTCCATATATAAGAATACAGTCCTTAGACAAGCTCAGAGGACAGTGACTGAGCCCTTATGTATTCTTCACTGATGTTTTTATTACTATGTCTTTTTATTATTTGTTTTTATTGTGTGATTTTATCTTTATATACTATAATTGTTGTCGTGACGGTGTGTCTGTTGATACTGTCTGCTGTCATTGTGGTTGTCAAAGCATTTGTGGCACAGTTGCTGAATCCAAGACAAACTTCCCCAAGTGGGACAATAAAGTATATTGTATCATATTGTATTGTATTGCCTCTGTGATGAGCCAACTAGTCTGTGCTAATGTGCTAATAGCACATCAGAAATGTAAATACCCAGCGAGGGAATGACAGACCCAAGCCATGAATCTTCAGACCAGCTACTGCAGAGATACTGGACCATAACAGTGCCAGCGCAAGTCATTTTAATGCCGACTACAATTATTGTTAAGTAATTTGTGTATGTAAATTCCTTGTCTCGCGACAGGACATGTGGTGCTAGCTTAATAATAATAGCTTAATAAGTTGTAGCAGAGCTGTGGTCTATATGTATGTCTGTATGTTAAGACAGACTGGTTCGGTAAGTCATCGGTTAAATGTTGATGTTACAGTTCAATCACGTACGTCTCTGGTTGTAATGGATTTTTTTTCTTTTTAAAGTACCAATTGAAACACTGTTTAGGAACCGATACCATTTTGAAAGTACCGATTTAATATCGGTATCAAATTTCAGTACCCAATCCTAGAAGAGATCAATGCAAAGAGGATGATGCTAGGTTTTAGCGCATGTAAAGCAGAACGCATGATATGCAAAAGTGCACACATGATGGAACACACACAAAGAAATGCATAGGATCCAACTTTTAACCCAAACATCCAACATTGACCAAATGCATCTACAGCTCTAAAGTTTTAATAGCACTTCATCACTTCCCATGGAGTTGGATCAATGAGATTGGAGGAAAAGGTTTAATTTATGTTTACTTAATTTTACTGGAAAAAGTCACTTTTCCTACAGATTTCTTTGTTTTCGATATAACCTTCAACTTTAATCTGATCTTTTCTGAACATTTTTAAGGCCAGTAGATTAAATACAGGAAAATATCTGATTTAACATAAAGGTAAAGTTAAGGTAAAGTACTTTGTCATTATACACTGTACAACGAAACTTGTCCTCTGCATTTAACCCATCCTTGATGCCATTGGGGCACCTGTAAGGAGCAGTGGGCAGCCATGTGTGGTGACCAGGGACCCATCTCCAGTTGTAGAGTCAGGCTAATGGTCAGAATCACCTGGGTGCGGGATTTTACCCTAACAAACATGTTTTTTGGGAGAAATTTATAATGATGGAATGAAAAACATAGAAGATAACATTATAATGAATGGTGATAAATGACTTAAGAAAGGTTGTATATAGAGAAAATTTCATTTGGAAATGCCACAAAAGCTGCACTATGCCTTTATGGATTAAATTGAAAGTAATTGATCGGTCGATACAAGAAGGAAAGAGAGCGTCAATGAAAGAGAGACTGAGAAGGTGTGTGAGGGAGTTTTGTTGAGACTGTTCAACTGACACAAAAGAAAGCTTTGGTTTCAGTGGTTCAGAGGAAGATGAATAAAGCTGCCAGTGGCTGTTCTGTTTGTTTTATCAGATGCTTTACTGAAACTGTTACAGGAAACACCATCTGGAACCTGTCAGGTAATGAATAGAAATAAATATTTACCAAGTCTGTGTAACTATGCTGTGTTTGTTACAATGTGGACATCTGTGGCTTATAGTCTGGTATAGTATAGATATATGTAAAACTACTAATTCCTCTTTTAAAATGTAGTGGGTGTCGCTTATATTCTTCTTCTTAAGAGCCTTTATTGTCATTGCATGAAAACACAATGAACCGTCATCATCAACAGCCGTAGCAAACACACCTAACATGAGGATTTAAAAGTGCAGCAGTAAAAAACTGTGTAAAAGTGCAATAAAAAAGCCACTTCCTGACAAATAAAATGTGCTGTGACTAAGGTGTATGTTGGTGGTTTAGAGAGTGAGTGAGTGGGTGTGGCTTATATTCAAGTGGGCTCTATAGTCTGGAAAAACTTACGGGAATAAAGTCATTTTTCTTCAGTCGTACGACATCTCCTACTTGAATCTCCCTCCACTTCGATTCCTGAAACCTGAAGAAGAAACAACACATTTTCAATGTACAGAGGAAAGAAAAAACAAATGTCTGCAGCCTTTCATCATCACCCTTTGTCATATACACTCTGATGATGTGAAAGCTGCACGATATTGGAAAAAACTGGCATTGTGATTTCTTTTTAACCGTGCAATATATATCGTATGAAAAAATACTCAGGAGTATGTAACAACTATGTGGTGCCGATGCAAACGGTCAAACAGATTAGTGGTCGACACGCAATATACATTTCAGTGTCGTCCTTCTTGTAGGCGAAATAATTAAATAAAATGAATTTTTAAAATACATGAATGAAAAATTTTATTAAAAATAAATAAAGAAAATACATACAAAATAAAAATGTATTAATTAAAAAATACTAAATAAATAATTCCACATAACAGATATGGTTGGGTGATTTTCTCTTTTTGGTCACTAATATTTCACTCTTGTTACCAGTGGGGGGGGGGGGGGTTCTGACCTTCCGTTCATGAGGACTTCACACTTCCTGTTGTTGATCTCTTTGTCCATCCTGTGTCTCGCCTGGAAGAATTCAAACCCACAAAAGGAAAGATTCAGATCCAGGAACCCTTCACCCATTATGTCCAACAGTATACATGAGGAATACCAAGGATGTTTACGGACTGTGGAGTTACCATGGTTACAGAAAGTTGAGCTTTTTTATTCCAAAAGGGGAAGCAAGTATTGTTCTATTTTTTTCTGTTTGTGTGTAAGTAACTTTACACAAAAACTACTTGGACCAGTTTTCATGAAATTTTCAAGAAAGGTATGAGGTGGTCAAGAATAGATCCAATTAAATTTTGGTGCATGTAGGTCAAAGGTCAAGGTAATCAAAAATGTGTTTTTCCTTTTCATTCCTGCATACTCAGTTTTACATTGAGCTTCTTTTTGCTCTCACTGTTGATGTGCATTGACATCAGAACCCTGAAGAACAAATTTGAAGACTCTAGGTCAGAGGTGTCAAACATGTGGGCCGGGGGCCAAATCAGGCCCTCCAAAGGGTGGATGATTTTGTCAAATGCAAAAATGACACTGAAGATATAGATCATTTCAGTTCAGGTTCCACATTCAGATCAATTTAATCTCAAGTGGGTCAATCTCAAATGCTAACAAAATGTAAAAATACTCAGCCCCAAATGTTTGTCTTTGTAATGTAAAAATGTTCATGTCATTTTATTGGATTTACAATAAAATGATCATCTCACAAAAATACAAGTAACCTGAACAAATATGAACATTTTTAAAATGTTTGAAGGGCAAGTTTACCAATATTCTGCCTGTTAAGTTTTTGTATTTATTTATTTGATGATCTACTGTGATCTGAAAATTGTAATTTACATGTGTAAGTCATAAACTGAGACATAATATTGTTAAAACTGCACATAATTTTCTAAAGAAATTTCCATTTGTTGATATTATTGATATTGCTTTAAAGGATATAAACATTTTCATGACATAACTTTACTATTATCACTGTAAAACATACAGGAAAGTTTGGAGTTGACATTATTTCTATATTATTATATTATTATTTCATGGGTCCGGCCCTCTGCAGACTAAATTTAGCTTAATATAGCCCCTGAAATGAGTTTGACACCCCTGCTCTAGATCAAAGGTCAAGGTCACCATAAAGGTCCAAATTGAATTTTGGGCAACATTTTTAACTATAGTTCAATATAATTATTTGTAGAGCCCCAAATTACAACAAGGTTGCCACAGGGCTTTACAGAGCCCTATGACAATCAATCAATCAAAACATACATTACATTCACGTCAGAGACATGAATGTAATCGTTTTCCATTCCAACTTTTATTTCAATATCAAGTATCTCCTTGTTTTGGATAATCCCTGATGGGTAAAACCTTATGGTCCAAATAAAGCACAAATGACAAACTAAAAATGTGGGTCATTTAGTGACACTAATCTGTCAAATTATCTCTGTTTCTTTGCTGTGCTTTGACTCATATTAATTTTAGAGATTTCTAATGAGCGCCAAAATGCTAGTCTATCAATTCTGCATCTTCTGTGTATCAATATTGACCCATTGTTGATCCAAGAGGTCGGAGGTCACTCATGCAATACTTAAACTAAAATGGACTATAACAGAAAAATGAGTGCAGATCAAGACTTGGTTACTATTCTCGATATATAGGAAACCTAGCATGGGCTTCAAAATGGCACCGTGACATTTGACCTTCAGTGACCTCATAAGGTCAAGATCAGGGTCACATGATTTAAAATAGTCATAACTCCAAAAAGAGTGGTGATAAGTATTCAGTTAGTATAATTGACAGATAGGAAACTACATGTAGGCTATTACCATGACTTCTATCTATCTATGACCTTGAGTGACTTTGAAAGGTCAAACACATAGTCTTAAACTTTGAGAGGGAGATGTTCATTAAGAGAAAAAAAACATTCGAGAGGGGTGGGGTTTGTTGTGCCTGGCACCACTTGTTTTATTTATTTTCATCACTGACTTGTGTTGATGTTTCTGACCACGATGACAAGTTCATGAAAATAAGATGCGAGTGAAATGATGATAAATGCAAAGGGTTTAAAGTCAGACTGAAACTAAAGTTGTGTTGTTCAGTTCTCACCAGATCGTCCACAAGGTCTTTAATGGCTGTGACTCCCAACACCACCACCAGGGGGATCAGCGTGGTGTACCAGGGCAGCGTGGTGATCTCGGGGATTAACTGTCGACAACATTCAACAGCAGATTTAGACTTTAAAGCCACAGCAGGAAAAAAACCCTGATGTGAATAAACTCAAAACACAAACCAGAACTTTTTTAATTTATGTCACTGATGGATTTCAGTTTAAAGGTGCTTTCACACTGACCACAGTAAACATGGTGAACAGCACCTGGTACGACCCAGGGCAAGGCACGAGTTGCTATGCAACCACTTCTAAGCGCAAAATGTACCAGTTAACTTTACAGCAAAAAGCCCTGGCTTTAGTGCTAATGAGGAGGAGACGAGCAGCACGAAAGAGGAGGATGTGGGAATATAGGCTGATCCAAGAGCTATATATCCACAATGACCACTTTGAGGTGTACTTCAGGATAACCAGGGAGCAGTTTGACTACCTGTCAGAGAGTTGGTCCAAGCATCAGGAGGATGACAACAAGCTACAGAGTTTGCTAAAGCTAGGCTAGCGCTATGGTTATATATAAGTCATCAATGTATCAATGTCTGTGTTGACAGAATAATGCTTGAAATAATAATAATAAATAAATAATAATAACCTTGCATTTTGAAGGATTTATGGTCTTTTAATTAGGTACGTCCTGCTGCTGCCAAGACATAAATCCTTTAATTAATTTAATGAAAACACTTGGTAAAAAATATCTGAACTCTCTCTTTAACCTATCATTTTCCTTATTAAAATCACACCTTTCTACCACATTCTACAAAGCTGGCATATCCAAAGTTTTAGCAATCTCCTTTCAACTCTGTGTCACAGTACATAGTTAGCCTCGTGTCCCAGAGCTTGGGAAACTGGGACACAGCATTTATAAGCTGCTCCTCTATTAGGAACATATACAGTCTATGATTATGAGTTGTAAATTCACTCGTCACCCAACAACTTCTCTCCTATTGGACATGGCGGGATGTCACACTGCACTTTGGCCACATTAAGCACTTCTCACATCCTGCCCCCCACCGTGTGTGCTGCTGAGCGGCGCGCAGAGCTCTGCACCCTCGCACTGTGGTAGAACATACACAATGAATGGGTTTTCTGTCTGCTGCCTACGCTTGCTACGATCAGTGTGGAGGCACCTTAACTCGACAACCTAAAAAACCTTCAAAGTATTAATAAAAAAAACGTTACCTTTACAAAGTATTTAGACGTGTTTTATCTGGTTGTGTCAGTTAACATGCAGGAACATTTATTCAGACAAAAAAAGAAGAACCAAGAACCAACCAGATCTGTGCTGTATGGAAAAGGGTTAAAGGGGACATATCATGCAAAATGCTCTTTTTAACGTTTTTCCAACACAAATATGTGTCTGTGTGTGACGAGGCCCTTAAATTATGAAAAAAACCCCCATCACCTCTACTTTTCTCCTGATCCATTTCTTGTTGGAGGAGGATGAAAATGCACCATTTTGGATTTTCTATGCTTCACATGTCACATGCATAGATTAATTTGAATACCCCACCCCATCAACTCAGCTAACCCCACCTACTGATCAGACTCCCAGATCCATCATTGGTATTTTGACAAAAGCATGTTAGTGAGACACCAGGGAACTGTGTTCACTGGTGGAAAATGGGCATGATGTGTCCCCTTTAAAACCACTGGGAAAAAAAGCCCTATATATTTTTTTTAAATTATTCTGGGGGTAAAAAAAAGTCAGGCTCATTTCCATATTTTTAGCTCATCTCATCGCTTTAGCTCAGTTGTCTTTGACATACCTGTAGGATGAGCAGAGCCAGGAAGTAGAGGTTGGCGGCTCTTTTAAACTGTTCAAACAGGTTCAGAGGGATGAAGGTGAGGACGTTGTATTTGTATGTCTTGATGGCGTTTCCCTAAAAAACAGAATGTATGAGCCAATGGTGTTGACCAAACATATTGAACAAACCATTTTATTACTCTGACAATTTTTTTTCTTTTTTAGTCTTTATTTACTTATTTGTTCTTTAATGTTTTTTCTTTAATTTTTTTTTCTGTTCTTTCAATTATTGTGTGTGGTTTTTATTATTCATACAACTAACAACTATCAGGAGTCACATGACTTAAATCAGGGCCAACACTGGCCCACCAAGGGGTCCAATCTGGCCCATGGGATGAATTTGTGAAATGCAAAAATGACATTGAAGATGTTCAAATAATTTTAAGCCTATTTAAAGTGGGTCAGACCAATAAAATACTGTAATAATAACCTATAAGTAATAAAAGTTGCAATTTGACCTTTGTTTTAATGAGAAAAAAATTTAATTACACAATTTGTATTTTTTTTTTACACTTAAAGACTAGCATTTTACATAAAATGTGAATAACCTGAACAAAAAGCTGAAATGTCTTGATAAGTAAATTGAATTTTAATACTACTCTGCCTGTTATTACATATTTTACTCTATTTGTAGATCCACTGAGAATTGTGATGCACATATACAAATGTTAAACTAAGGCAGAATATTGTTAGAATTGCATTCATTTTTCTTTATAGTTGTTCAAGTTCATGTAATGTTCAAGTACAGTTAATAGATGTGGACATTTTCATTATGAAATCTCACTTTTTTTCACTCATCTTTGCAGTTGATTTTATTGGTCAGTTTTTAGCCCATTATTAATATTATTTCACTGATCTGACCCACTTTATATCATTCTCGGCTGTATGTGGCCCCTTAACTAAAATGAATTTGACACCCCTGGGTTAAATCATGCACATGAGACCCAGAGCAGAGACGGCAGCAGAGCATTTTGAAGACAGTGGTTTGGAAAAATACAGAGTTGATGTGAGGACAAAGCACCGTTCTCTACCATTTCACTACATGATAACCATCTGAACTCCGTTTCCCAACAGGCTTTTCACTGAGCAGCAACAGGACTCCCATGTATCCACAGTCTAAAACTGTCCATCGGTCCATTTCCTTAATGATCACAGTGAAAGTCAGAGAAGCCCGTTGTCTGCTTTCCAACTCTTCTTTAAACATTTATCACCTTCTTGTTTTTGTGTTATAGAATTTCAGTAAAACCATGAGTCGGGTTTGATTAAAAGTCCTTAAAAACACATGAAAAACAATAGCCCTGTTTACATGGGAGTTTTTATTCCTATTTATTTCTGAATAAAAGTTAATTCCTCTTTAAGATGACCATGTAAACACGTAATTCCAGTTGAAAATTATCATTCCAAATTAAACTAAATCACCGGTTTAGTCCAATCTTAATTCAGAATTCGATAATTCCACTGCCATGTAAACAGTTAATTCCTCTTAAGGATTATTCCTGTCATTCTGCACATGCTCCTGGTCTCATTGCGATGATGCACATATTCCGTGCTGCAGGCATTAGTTGCTGCTTCGCAATTATCACCAAAATAAATGCAAAAATCATACGTATTATCTGGTCTTACATGTTGCTAGTTGAAACAAATGCAAAACAGGAACCGGACACGATCATTTCTTTCTGGTGGACATCCAGACGTTAAGCGGCTATTCGGTCCACTCAGAACCCTGTGTACCTCCAGCTCCTAAAGCCTAATTAACTAGAGAGGGATACACCTGTTTCCCATGTAAACCCAGCTGGAGATGGGTTCCCGGGCACCGCACTTGGCTGCCCACTGCTCCTTACAGGTGCCCCAATGGTATGAAGGATGGGTTAAACGCAGAGGATAAATTTCATTATATATATATATATATGACAAATACCTTACCTTTACCTTTATTCAGAATTAATCTGTCCATGTAAACATGAAAGAATTTGCTTTAATTACAAATAATTTTATTACGAATAAATAATTCAGAATTAAAAAAACATCATGTAAACGTAGCAACTGTCTGCCACAGGTAGACTGGATACAGAGTTCAGTACTGTGTTCCAATATCCACTGTTATTAGTACACGTAGACACAGTACACTTTCTGTACTTAAGTGTACATATTTCAATGGGTAAGTACTGTTCCAATTCCAATAACGGAAATGACGATCACTACTACGGCCCGCCAAAGGACAATGTAAAATACAAAAAAGGCTCCAAAGTTACATGTCTTTGGTCTGCTGTATATCATACTCAGTGGTCATTCCATGTGCTCAAAACAAAAGAGAAAACAGCGCCTTTAAATACTGCCTGGCTCCGTCTCAAATCTAATGCTTTCAGGTGCATTCGGTAAAACCCAGCATCGTGTTGAACTCACCGAGTATCTACTCTTCTTGAAACACAGGAAGGTTTTCCTCTGGAACTCCGGCAGCTGATGATATGCCCGATCATTGGCTTTGACCTTCCAGGACACGCCTGGAACACAAACATAGGGACCATGTTCTGCTTAAAGCTAATTTTACACCATCACCAGCTGGTTCTAGAGTCAACCAGACAAGTCGTTTCGTCGAGTTTAAAATTTAGACTCAACAAAACAAGTCAGTTCTAGAGTCACCAAAGAATTTGGTTCTCACGTCAACCAGACAAGTTGGTTCTAGAGTCAACAAGAAAATTTTTTTGTCAGTTTGTCAGGTAAGGTAACTTTATTTGTACCTGAAGGTAGATTTAGTGCAAACCGACTTCTTTGGTGACTCTAGAAATGACTTGTTTTGTTTACTCTAAATTCTAGACTCAGCAATATCAAACAAAAACTACTGGACCGACCGCTGGGTCTGGGCTCCACCGGTGGATGAGCGGGGGCCTGAGGTTCCTCCACTTCCCCTTCTGAACTGGCGTCCAGGTCATCATCCAGCTCATCGTCCGTCTCGTCGTCACTGTACGGCATGGCCTCATCATCGGGCCCTTGGGAGTCAGCATGGCGCCGACTCATGGTCGCACTTTAGCTCTGAAACAGAAGAAGGAGGAGAAGAAAAAAAAGGAGAAGAAAAAGAAAAAAAGAAGGAGAAGAGTTGGTCAATAATTGACAGTGGTGAAATGAAACAGCTTGGAAAGATCGGAAAGATGTAAAAGTACAAAAACAAGAACACGAAAGACATGAAGCAAAATTAACAAATCTGTGTTTCTTAATGTTCCAAGTTTGGAAATTAATAAAGATATCTGGGAAAAAACATTAAAACAGACAAAGATCCTGTGAATCATATTAAAGTATACACATCATAACATGACACGAAAAAATGTATGTCATAAAAACAATAAATGATGAAAACAAAATAAATGAGACAACAAAATAAATGGGATGACAACTAAGTAAATTCTGAAAACTAAAAGGACTTGAAAAGTAAAATGAAAACAAAATAAATGGGATAAAACTAAATAAATTCTGAAAACAAAATGTACCAGATGAAAAGCAAAAGAGATGAAAATGACAAAACCAATGGTGCGAAAACAAAATATGAGACAAACTACAAAATGGGACAAAAGATATGAGATGAAAACTAAAGTTGTAAAAGACGTGAAAATAAAGATGTGACATGTTGATTAAAGCAACAATAAAATGAACGTGACACAGACATGAGAAAGTGCAGGTCAGTAAATCATACAAACTGACAGTTCATGGCCCCATTCACCTCTTGTTTTGGAAAAATCTGAAAAAGACGAGGCATTCAGGGCCCCGTTCGCCTTCTGTTTTTGGCAGAATCTGAAACAGACAAGGAGTACACGGCCCTGTTCACCTCATTTTTGGCAGAATCTGAAATTAACGAGGTGTTCAGGTCCCCATTCACCTGGTTTCTGGCAGAATCTGAAACAGATGAGGCATTCAGGGCCCCGTTCACCTCATTTTTGGCAGAATCTGATATTGACAAGGCATTCAGGGCCCCATTCACCTTCTGTTTCATTCACCTCGTTTTTGGCAGAATCTAATAAAGACAAGAGGTTCAGGCCCATTCACCTCGTTTTTGGCAGAATCTGAAACAGGTGAGGCGTTCAGGGCCCTGTTCACCTCATTTTTGGAAGAATCTGATCCCACTCAGGAAATGCGGTGTCGTGTTTCAGAGCCAAAGACAACCATCAATAATTAACCCTAATTACACAACGACACCATCACCACCAAGCCAACACCAGCTTAAGCCCAGGTAATTTATTCTGGAAGTAAATAAAGCGGATTTCACTGATGGCGTTGATAACAGGAAAACACAAACAAACGTCTGTAAACGTGGATCCATTAGCGGATTCCATTCAGTTAGTTGAACCAAAGTTCAACCACGGTCCAGATTTAATTCAACTAAAACCAAATCTATGAGTGGCAGGTGAATAAAAAATATATTCTACAAATTCCACAAAGATATGTCTATATTAATATAGACAGAACATAACAGAACAGCAACAGAACAACCTGCTTCTGAATACATCCAAGACCCAGGAACTGGTCAGAGACTTTAGAAGGAACAGGTCAGACATTACACCTCTGATTATAAATTCAGATTCAAGATTCCTTTATTGTCATTCAACATATACCAGACAAGTACCCAGTGTAACGAAATTTCGTTTATGTCTGACCCTACTCAAAAACAACAACATTCTTAAATTAAAATATGTACACATGAGATTTTTTTTCATGATGTCATAACTCTACAATTAAAATAAATAAATAAACAAATAATTAAGTAAAAATGATGCATTTAAAACCCCTAAAAACCCTAGAAAAGTCCCTAAAAAGTACAATGTTTTAAAAGTGCAGATTAGTGTAATGAATTTGGGGACTGTGTGGAGAGAGTGGCCTCTTCCTGTTTCCTGGGAGTCCATATGGAGGAGGCCTTGACTTGGGACATGAACACCTCTGAGCTGCTTAAGAAGGCCCAACAGAGAAAGTACTTCCTGAGGGTACTCCCCCCTGAGCACCCTCAGGAAGTACTTTCTCTGTTGGGCCTTCTTAAGCAGCTCAGATGTGTCTCTGAGTAACAACATCACTCAGAGACTGCTGGTGTCCTTTTATCGATGCTCCATTGTGAGCATACTGACGTACTGCATATGTGTGGTACACTAGTGGCACAGCAGAACAGAGGAAAAAGCTCCAGAGGATCATTAACACAACACAAAAGATAGTTGGCTTCCCCCTTCCTCCCCTGGAGGAGCTGTATAGATCCCACTTATCCAAAAAAAACAGAGAATATTATAAAGGACACTTCCCACCCCGGACACTCCCTGTTTGAACCGTTGTTGTCAGGTAGACGGTACAGATGAATAAAGTCAAGGACTCAGAAATAGCCTCTGACTCTAAACACTGCTATGTAAGTGCAATATGGGTCTGGTGCAATTAGGGGTCTGTGCATAACAAGAAGCAAGCTATGCATATATCTTTTTCACACCAGTTCTTTTAGCTGTTTTGGATTTTATGATTGTTTTTATGATTGTTGCACTGATAGGTCAGCACTTAAATTTCATTTTACGTGTTACAATGAGAAATAAAGATCTATCTATCATCTAGCTATTACTTTTACATTGTTGATATTGTTGGTGTTTATGTACAAATATTTACCTCCGCCAAGGAGGTTATGTTTTTGCCCGCATTTTTCTGTTTGTTTGTTTGTCTGTGTTCAAGATAACTCGAAAACTTATGGACGGATTTTGATGACATTTTCAGGATATGTTGGAAATGTGAAGAGGAAGAACGGATTTCATTTTGGGGGTGATCAGGGTCGGGGGGGCTACCTTGGTGGAGGTGTGTGCTCTCAGAGTGCTTTTCTAGTCGTTATATCTTTTTAAAGCATATAAATATAAAAACGCCATACAGAAATACACTAAAATATACAAAAACATTGTGCAACACATTTATATGTAACAAAAATTAAGCTAAAATGCACTAAAATATATAAAAACTACACAAAAATACACTAAGCTAAAACACACTAAAACAGTGGTTCTCAAATCCAGTCCTCAAGTGCCACTATCTTGCATGTTTTAGATGGTTCCCTCGACCATCACTCCTGGAAGCCATTACATCATCATCAGGCTTCTGTAGAGCTTGATGATGAGCTGATCATTAATTGAACCAGATGTGCTGGAAGACGGAAACATTTAAAACATGCAAGATGATGGTACTTGAAGACTCGATTTGAGAACCACTGCACTAAAATATACAAAAACTACACTAAAAGACACTAAACTAGAAAAGAGCAAAAACCTCCACCAAGACAAACCTCCCCCCTTTGAATGAAGAGAGGTCTGCCAAGGAGGTATTAAATTCCAGTTCATTTGTTACTTGACCAAATCGAGATCTTGATCGGTAGCAGCCGCTTGTTTGTTTGTTATTTGACCAAATTAAGATTTGGTCAAGTATGTTGATTGGTAGCGTTTGCTTGTTTGTTTGTGTGTTTGTTTGCACTCCAGCAGCCACATTCATGGAGAAAATTGGCTATAGGTTGATGAGAAGTTTCGTCCATATCACCTGCGGTATGGAATTTATTTTAGTGGATCTAGGTCAAAGGTCAAGGTTAAAGTTAATAAAAATATTTTTAAAATGTGTCAGTGTCCAGTACTTCAACAGTTTTAATGTGATTGATTTCAGCCTTCTTGGGTATATATAGATGTTATATAGGGTTCACCACGCTGAATATTAGACTGAAAAATACTTGACCTTCATGGTCAGCACCCAAGGTCAAAGTTGACCAAATAATTACCATTTCTTGTTTGCACTCTAGCATCACGGATTCTTGACGGATCTTTCTGAAATTTGGTGTGTACAAGGAGACGGACATACGAAAGAAACTGACCGAATTTCAGCCGAATCAACTCCTGCCTTCTGTCTGGTCTGACACCACCATTTTTGTGACTTTTCACACTCCAGCGTCACTACTTCTTCATGTATCGTTCTGAAATTTGGTTTATACAAGGACACACATAGAAGGAAGAAACTGACTGAATTTCAGCTGATTTGGTTAAATATCGTACTATGCATGACTTCTAGTTTGTGTGTTTGTTTATGCATTTGTACGTTTGCACTGTAGCATTGCCAATTCTTGACGGATCGTTCTGAAATTTGATATGGACAAGGAGACAAATAACAGGAACAAATTTCAGCCAAATCCTCTCACTACTTCCGGTCTTATGCCATTTTGAATTTGTGTGTGCATACACAATTCTACTTTTCGCACTCTAGCATCACCTATTCTTGACAGATAGTCCTCAAATTTGGTGTGTAGAGGGCAGTGTTGGGAAAGTTCACCTTGATTAGGAACTAGTTTAAAGTTCAGTTCAAGTTACTCAATATGAATTAGTTCAGTTCATCGTTCATTCTTCCAAATTATTAACTTGAAGTTCATGGATCCCAAAATGAACTTTTTCGTTCTTTTTTGTGTTATTATTGTAAACTTATTATTAACAGTTCCTGACGTTATTCTGACCGTAGTCAGGAAATCAGGGGAAAATATCGTCCTCCTCCCGGGGTTAACTTCCCTCTGCAGGTTCTTAGAACACAAGGAGCGGTTTCAGTGAGCTTCATTTTCAATGTTTATTTCCAAGAATGGTACAACACCTGCCCCAGTCACCGGTCACACTCCGTACATTTAACTCTTTTTCTCTGCTCCCAAAAACTCTCTGCACCCCTCTCTCTCTCTCTCTCTCTCTCTCTCTCTCTCTCTCTCTCTCTCTCTCTCTCTCTCTCTCTCTGCCCCGCCCAAAACACTTCTCATTGGCTATTCCACAACATTATGTTGCCAAAAATTGTTCAGAATAATACAAAAATGACATCGATGATAATGCTGTGTTTTGATCCCATTTTATACCTTATAGGACTCAATAATTACAACGTGATGAGAACGAAATGTGAACTACATAAGAGCGCTGTTCAATAAATAACCGCGTTCACAACTTCCCGTTCATTTGGCAAAAGTGAACGATTTGGCCACGTTCATCAAAAATATGATATCGTACGTTAGCGATCATTCAATGAACTCGTTCAGGTACAACAGTGGTAGAGGGAAATGGGTACAACGACGCAACAGACTGAATTTGAGTTGAATCGACGCACTACTTCCAGTCGATCCTTGATTCTGGATCACTTTGAAATTTTACACTGCGGTAAATGGAGAATATATTTCAAAGTGATCCAGAATCCAATACCTCTTCCAGATCACCACCTAAATGTAATAATTTCTCTCTTGTCACACTCCCAACAGATCTTGTAAATTGAATCAAATTCCATTCTAAACTTTTTGTGTAATCCTGCTGACAGACAGACACACAAATGACATGTTGTACATAGCACAATACTAGAACAAATCGCCTGAAATTTAGTAAGTTTATTCCTTGCACACACCAAATTGCAGAACCATCCATTAAGAATTGCCGATACTAGAGTGTGAACAATAAATGGTTTAATATTTGGTCAACATTGACCCTGGGCGCTGACCATGAAGGTCAAGTCTTTTTCAGTCTAATATTCAGTGTGGTGAACCCTATATAAAATCTATATATGTACCCAAGAAGTTTAAAATCAATCGCATTAAACTGTTCAAGTACTGGACACTGACAAATTTTTTTATATTTTTATTTTCCTTGACCTTTGACCTAGAAAATGGATTCCATACTACAGATGATATGAATGAAACTTCTCATCAAATTACAGCCAATTTGCTCCAGAAATTTGGTCGCTACAGGGCAAAAAGACAAACAAACACACACACAAGCAAACGATCAACATACTTGACCAAATCTCGATTTGGTCAACAAACAAAGAGACAAACAAACTGACTGACTGAAATGTAATACCTCCTTGGCGGAGGTAATTAAGCTAAGATGCACTAAAAAAAACACTGAATTGTGCAAAACCTTTAAAAAAAAATACACTAAATTAAGCGACACATATCCTACAGCTGAAGGACTAGGACAAATGAGGACATCTGATTGGCTCTGTGGAAACAAACATGCCGATATTTGGAGCTGTTGCTGTGGAAACCAACCCTGCATCTGTCTATACACACTTTTATATTGTTACTGGGTTTTTTTCCACAGATATTTGAACTTTTCCACTGGTTTTTCTGTCGTTTCGCTGGAGGTGTTCCCTTTCCACAGACACTGAATCCACATTCCTGTCGTGTTTCTACACGTCGTGGAAAAACAACACAAACCCACAATAGTTATTTGCATCACATCTGGTCCAGCAGCATTCCACAGCAGCACACGCTCACAGCATCCACCCACCCACAGCAGGA
The DNA here is from genome assembly GCA_020466265.1 of Siphamia tubifer. Taxonomy (NCBI): domain Eukaryota; kingdom Metazoa; phylum Chordata; class Actinopteri; order Kurtiformes; family Apogonidae; genus Siphamia; species Siphamia tubifer. Next base: position 12,941,536 of record CM035794.1, read on the forward strand.
GTGGATTTACAGTACGCCATTAATTTGTTTCTCCATTTTCTCTCTCATTCTACTGCCCCCCCCCCCCCCCCCCCCCCAAAAAAAAATACCATGTTGATTATTCATTACAATATATTATTTTTATTATTTGTCAGTATATAAAATGTAAATGTAATGTAAAATGTAATTATGATTACAAGCCTGATTTTCACCAACAGGCTCCGCCCCCTCAGGCCCCTCCCATTAAATAACAGAACCACCAATGGCAGCTGGTGAGTTAATGGCCTTTTACTCTGACTGTTGTGGCTCCGCCCTCTCTGGCAGTGAGAACATCTCAGCTGAGCACTAAACAGGTTTTGGTGTCTGGCTCAGGGCATTGCCATGACAACTACCAACAGGGAGGGGGCGGGGACTGAAGGGCATACCTGAGCGACAACAGGGAAACCTGAGAATGAGGACGAGGAGTGTGTGTGTGTGTGTGTGTGTGTGTGTGTGTGTGTGTGTGGGGGGGGGGGGGGGTCAAAGCCACTATATGCTCTGAAGCCAAGTATTCTGCGACTTGTCACAGATACGTCACAGACACTTCAGCCCCCTGTCGCAGAGACTGGCACACACCTCCCAGAAAATGTAACCCACCATAGAAAGTGTCGCAGAGAAGACCAGAAAAGAGGCCTCTGATTGGTCCATTCTACATCTGCTCTACATGCACTTCTGCTTCCCTACTTTTCCATCTTGTTTTGTGTATGCATGCACCATGGTTGAAGACAACTCGTGTGAATATGGATTCAGCAGAGGACATGAGGAAGTGGAAGAATCTGCGAGACAGGTTTGTTCAATGAAAGGGTGTGATGTGACAAGTTAACTGTGACATTTTTCCACGAGAGCATGCAGGGCGTTTTACTGTAACAAGTACTGCAAAAAATAAAAAAAAAACTACTGTTAGAGTAAAAGTACAAATACTGCAATAAGTACTACTGTTCGATTACAAGCACTGCAACAAAAAGTAGTTACAGTAAAAGTACAAATACTACAACAAAAACTACAACTAGGAAAGCACTTAGAGCGCAGACTCTGCCAAGGCAGATCAGCCCCCTCCAAATGATCTAAATGAGCCATAGGTTTCACTTTCACTTCTGTGAGCAGTGGTCTGCCCAGACCAAATTAATGAAACACACACATCTACCTCTGAACATAATGGAAAAGATAGAGTTTAGTACTCAGGAGTACTCAGTACAAAGTACAGAGTACTCAGCCCTCCAGCTGCTACAGAAATTAAACTAAAGTTACTAAATTAAATGAAATACTAAGGTTTAAACCTCTGTTGTCCCACCCACATGCATTCAGAGCTGCTGTGATTGGTCAAATCAAACCTACATCGTCCCACCCACAGACATTTGGAACTGCTGTGATTGGTCAAATTAACTCTCTGTTGTCCCACCCACACACGTCCTTTCACCTGAAGCACATCATCTGCACAGACCAGGATTAATCAGTCAGTCCATTTTTTTCTCTTACATTTTCTTGTATTTCATCTTGATTCAAACAAAGACACCAAATACTCAATAACCGCCATATTTTAACCCTTTAAATGACATGTTTGTAATGGAAACAAACTATATTTTGGTGCAATTTTCTACATATACACTATTGTTTATTTATTGCTACTTATTGCTGCTAATAAACTGAATCTATTTGGTTTTTAAATACTTTGTTAGATCATTAGTTGTCGTTCCAGAACAGATTCATTCAATGCTGCTCTACTCCCTGTGCAAATGCTGTACTATAAAAATAACCTGCATCCTGTAGGAAAAACAAACAAATGAGGAGGAAGATTTACCTCTGTAAAGCAGATGCAGAATTCACATAAAGGTCAAAAACACAATGTTACCAAAGGTCAGGAAAACATTCATGCAATTCACCAAAAATACCCAGAACATTCAAACATGAGTCTGTGTTTTTTATAGTTTAGCCATAAAAGATGGAGGTGAAAAACTGAAAAAGCCAATAGTCTCTTTTCCATTGATCCTCAAATTGTGTGAACATAACGAACACATAGAAATTTACTAAATGGATAAAACCCAATTTCATCTCATTTGTAATTTAGCGGAAAAAACATGTTTGTTTTTTTAACATTTAGTAAATATGAGTAATGTTTTGCGCAGATGTCCAATGGAAAAGGGACTCATATCTAAAACATTTATCAGATTAAAACTACAAGGAGCTGAAACCATGACAACCACCAACCCAGACCAGATGCCAAAACAGCTGCTACTTCAGGTGCTGTCAGGAAAACCACCCTTTGCCCCCATTTGTGAAACTGAACGCAACTTTTATCAGTTCTGCTGAACACGAATAGAACGAGCTCCAAACTGATCTGGAATCAGCTTCAAATACCAACAAGTTTAAATCCAAGTTCAAAACCCTCTTCTTTTCGTGTGTACACAATTGGAGTAAACACTTTCCAATTGTGTCTTTAAAAGCACTTTTTGATTTTAATGTATTGCGTTAATATTAATATTAACATAAGTATTAATATTAATAATAGGCATTTATAATGCACTTTGATTCAGCAGAATCACAAAGTGCTACAAAAAAATGTTTAAAACTAAAACTAAATAAATAAAACATTTATTTTATGTTTTTTGCTTTACTCCATTTTAATTAGAATATGAATTTTATTGTGGCTTTAATATCATCAATGTCATTTTATCCCTTTTTGATTTTCAATAATAATGCTAATATAATAATGTAATAATAATATAATAATATCTGCTTCAGACATTAAATGTCCTAAATATTACATGCTTTAATAAGATAAATCAGGAAACAAATTACTTTAGTGCTGGTTAGTTCATGTTTTTAATATATATGATGGTGTGTTATTCCACATATATGCTGGTTTATGTGCATGTATACAATGGATTTGTAAATATTCCACTAAAGAACCTGTAAAGTGAATGGATCATAATGTGTAGATCTGGTAGATCTGAGACTAAAACCTATTTTCTTGTTCATTCTCAGAATTTAACATTTTGACCCCAGACTTATCTTGAGCCAACCAACATTTAAGACTTGGGTCACCAACACACATGTGGGAACATTTCATTAGTTTTATTCTAGAAGCATTTTACTTGTAGACCAGTGCTACATTTTTACAGTGATTTTCTATGAACACATACTCTAAGTGTGTAAAGTGGATCTATTATCCATTCACTCTCACATTCACACTCCGGTGGTGGTAAACTACATATGTAGCCACAGCTGACGGAAGCATGGCGGTCATTTTGCGTATACAGCCCCTCCCACTACCACTACCGAACATTCATATGCACGTTTTTAGGCAGTCATACACCAGTGCCTTGCCTAAGGCCATGAGTAGGACAGACCAGAATTTGAACTGGACGGCCATGGCTCAGTTGGGAGAGCGGGTCGTCCATTGACCGAAGGGTTGGCGGTTCAATTCCCGCTCTGTCCTAGTCAGTCCGTTGTGTCCTTGGCCAAGACACTTTACCCTCCTTGCCTCCAGTGTCACTCACACTGGTGTATGAATGCGTATGAATGTTGGGTGGTGGTCAGAGGGGCCGTAGGCGCGAAATGGCAGCCACGCTTCTGTCAGTCTGCCCCAGAGCAACTGTGACTACATATGTAGTTTACCACCACCAGAGGGAGCATGTGAGAGTGAATGAATAATGGAACACTAATGTAAAGCGCTTTGGGTGCCTTGAAAAGCACTATAGAAATCTAATCCATTATTATTAACTGCCAACCCTTCAGTTATTGGACAACCCACTCTATCTCCTCTTTTTTTCTGCCTTAGTAAAAGCACTTTGACTTTCACCCTGTATAGGAACAGTAGTGTAAATAAACCTGCCTTATGCCTTTTGTTATCTTAGGGAAATTAAGAATGGCTGAAGCACAAGTTTAGACGTGTTCATCTCACACAGGACTTCTTAAATATGCTTCATCCTACTCCTTTTCGGACATGTCAATGTGTATTATTATTATTATTATTATTATTATTATTATTATTATTATTATTATTATTGTATTGATTATTGTTGTCATTCTGACATGTTCGAAATAAAGCATTCAAATCAAATCAAATGTCCTCTTTTTTTAATTCATATATGTAACTAGACTTCGATACATTCCCTGAAGGAAATGTAACCTTTGTGTTTTCCTCTTGCTGGATAAGTGGAGTTATGACTATTGCTTTTGTTATATGTGGAATCTGTGTTTGTGGACTGACGTCACCACAGACTTTGTACAGATGAGATGAGAAGCCCCTCCTGTTAAAGCACTGTTTACAGTCTAATAAAATTTTACTTGTTTATTATTTGTTATTTTGGATTCATATTGACGTTTGTATTACCCCAACTCCCAAAGGGGAGAGGGGTATTGTTTGTTTGTCTGTCCGTCTGTTTGTCAGCAGGTTTACGCAAAAACTACTGGACCAATTCCTATTACATTTTCAGGAAAGGTGCAAGATCCCATTAAATTTTAGTGAATGTAGGTCAAAGGACACAGTTACCAAAATTTGTGTTTTTGCAATTATAAGAGATAGGGAAAACCAGGTAAATGTGTGCAGGGGGGGGGGGTTGTTGTACCAGGCAACACTTGTTTGTGTTTATATTTGCATGACATACAAACACACAGGGAATAAATGTGTAAAGACATCCACTAACAACAGTAGAATGTTAATAAAAGTGTGGTTTATGATTGGCTCCGAATGCTTTCTTGTTTTAAAACTTGTTGAAAAGTTCAAAGATTATTTCCATCTCTTGTATTTGACTTTTTACCCAGTTCTCCAGTTGAAAATACTTTTATGCAAAATGCCTGAAAGTGGAACCTCACATACAGTGAAGGTTGTAAAGCCCACAGCCGGACCTGTGAGCCACCTCCCCGCTGAACATTCCTGGTCAACCCTGTGCCAGTTGCGGTAGAGTCCTGCACGGGTTCGGGTAACCGCGGGTGACCCGTGGGTGAACCGCAGATTTCCACGAAACGGGTGAAAAATGTTGTGCTGTGTCGGATACGGGTTCGGTTCGGGTCGGACGTGTGTGATCGCGGGTCTAATTTGCGGTTCATAGGCTAAAAACTGTTCTTTAGTTTGGACTTGTATAGCTGCCTCCTGTCGGCTTCCTTCTTGATGCGTTTTTCAAGCGTGTGTGTGTGTCTGTGTGTGTGTGTGTGTATGTGTGTGTGTGTGTGTGTGTGTGTGTGTGTGCGCGCGCGAGCGTGAGCTCACGTGTAAAAATAGTTTTTGAATATTTGTCTGCTACTGTTTAACAACATTTTTATTTGGCTCTGCCTTGGCTATGTCACTGTTCAGTATATTCGTGGCAATACATTTTGTATTTAAACTGACATTTTCTTCCGGGTTCGGGTCGGATATCGGGTTCATTTATAGCGGGTCGGTTCGGGTGCGGATTTGTAATTTTTTTTCGTCGGAAAACGGGTCGGATACGGGTTTGAACATGACGGGTACGGGCGGTTGCGGTTTGTCAAAATCAGAACCGTGCAGGACTCTGGGTTGCGGCACATTGCCACGGAGGAAATGTGCCCGAAGGGCACAAAAGCCAGACCAGGGGGAGGTCCAGGTTCAAATGTGGCCCGTCCAGAGACAGGTCTCATGCGTACTTATCACTAGGTGATAAATACTCCGAACCCAGGTCCTGTTTTTAGAACCAGGTTGACAGAATAACCCACATGCTTACAGTTAAACACTTTAAGCCCTGAAACTGACTGACTAATATTTTCCTTGTTACACAGTTCATATTGTTGAAGTTACTAAAAGTTGATTATTTAAATCCTGAAATTGGAGACAAATGGTCTGAATGTAGAATCTAGATGTGGTGGATGTAGAGCTAATAAAACACTGACCTGGACTAAAGTTATATTTGCTTCTCATGTAACAATTCAAAACTAGTGTTTCCAAAGTTGCACATTTCCATACGGAGCAGATGGACATTTCCCTACTGAGACAGAAGAGCAGCCCCAGTGTTTATAGGAAAACAGCAGCAGGTTTATAGCCACAGGTTCCACCAAAACACTGGTATTCGACCAGATGAGGGGGTGTTTTTTTTTTCCACAGAAAATGCTTGCGTTGGATCTTCTGGCCCTCATTCCCACATGAATAACATAAATGATGCTTATATCACTAAATAAACATTTAAAATTAATAGTTTTCTCCAATGGTTCAGTTCATGTGGTCTTTTCTACTGCCTGCGTGCGAGGGCACGATACAGCGATACGCCCGAGACCGAGCTTAGGCCGGCGTCAGGTTAAACTGAGCGCATGAGACCTGTCTCTGGACGGGCCACATTTGAACCTGGACCTCCCCCTGGTCTGGCTTTTGTGCCCTTCAGGCACATTTCCTCCGTGGCAATGTGCCGCAACCAGCTCAGGGTTGACCAGGAATGTTCAGCGGGGAGGTGGCTCACAAGTCCAGCTGTGGGCTTTACAACCTTCACTGTATGTGAGGTTCCACTTTCAGGCATTTTGCGTTCACACTGTCAGAAAGACTCAGACCACTGGACCTTATGGTGATATCCAAAACCAGAGGGGTGTGTGTGTGTGTGTGTGTGTGTGTGTGTGTGTGGGGGGGGTGAACCCCTCAGCAAATCATGCCCAGGATAGACCGATATATGGAGCCAATCTTTCCATTGTTTTCTTGTATCGGCCTGTTGTGTTGGCTTATATGCACTATTATTTCCTGCTATGATTTACTGACAGGTGAAGTTCATGGCACCTCAGTGTTCTTGCAGATAGATCTGTTCTACTTCACCTGGATGTTTGTTTACAAAGAACTGACCTAAAGAATTAAATGATTGACCACTTTGTTACCTTGGTTTAATTGTATATTATGTTGCATATTAATTGTTAGCATTTGATTGTTTGTGTTTGTACTCTAGCATCACCAATTCTCGACGTACCATTCTGAAATTTGGCATGCACAAGGAAACAGATGACAGGATAAAGTGGACCGAATTTTAGTTGAATGGACTCTCGACTTCCAGTGTGATGCCATATTGAATTTGTGTGTGCGTACACATTTCCTCTTTTCGCACCCTAGCATCGCCAATTCTGGATGGATCACAGCCGAATGGACAAACTACTTCCAGTCTGACACCATATTAGATTTTTGCAACTTTTAGCACTCTAGCATCCCATCGGGAATAACATTCACGACAGATCATTTTGATATTTGGTATATACAAGGAGACGGAATTTCTGAATTTTAGCCAATTTGGTTAAGTATCGTGCTATGTACAACATTTCATTTGTTTGTCTGTTTATCTGCCACTTTAAGCAAAAATTACTGGACCAATTTCCATGACATTTTCACGAAAGGTGTGAGTTGGTCCAGAATAGATCCCATTATATTTTGGTGAATGTAAGTTAAAGGTCAAGGTCACCAAATGTGTGTTTTCACAATGATCAGAAATAGGGCAAATCAGGAATTTCCTTTTCATTCCTGTATACTCCGTTTTGTATATAGCTTATTTTTGCTCTCACTGTGGATTCAACACATTTGAAGACTGTAGGTCAAAGGTCACAATGAAGGTCCAAATAGAGTTTTGGATATAAATTTTGAACTACTCATTTTACAGACTTAAAATGAGCCCCAAAATGCTGGTCCTTCAATTCTGCATCTTGTGTGTATACATTTTGACATATTGTTGACCCAAGAGGTCAGAGGTCAATAACTAAAAAACTAAAATGGACTATAATGGAAAAACCAGTAGAGGTAAAAACTTAGTTACTATTATTGACAGATAGGAAACTTGGCATGGGCCAATATATGGGCCACAACCATGCAACAGATCAGTGTATTTCATACATATGTTTACATTCAGATTTATTACACGTAACATGCATATTGTCATGCCATGTTTCTGGTCAGTTCCTGAAGGTGGCATGTCCAAGCCAGCCATAATCGAGCTAAAGTTGGGTGGCAGTTACATGCATAGAGAAATTTGATTACAATCACATTATCTGACTTGGACTTCTCAAACTCCAGTTCGATTTGATTACACCCCAACTCAGAGTGAGGCTTTAATTCTAATTGCTCCAAGTGCATGTAAACATATTGATTGTCTTGTATTCCCTGAACTTTAACCAGATCATCCCCAACCACACATGCACGGGTCAATACAACACCATAAAACACACATGAGTCAATATAACACCATAAAAACACACACACACACACACATACACACCCAGGTCAATACAACACCATAAAAGAAAAGGTCAATAAAACACCATAAAAACACACATACACGTCAAAAACACTATAAAAGCACAAGGCATATCCAATGTCAGCTTCCATTAGCCTGCTAAATAACATTAGCTAGAAAAATGATTTGTTCTACACATCTATAAACTTCCTGTTACTATTACTTTTAAGTAATTTCTAAAATTTAAAGACAATGAATATAAGTGTGTTACTCTTGTTTTAGATGTTATGAAATATAAATAGTTGTTTATTTTCCATTAAATACAGTTATATTTGTCCTCAAGTGACCCAGCTCTCTTTAGTCAACAAGCTAACAGTAGCTAGAAAGCTAACAGCAGTTTAGCAGACATAAGTGTAACTTCTGTTCAAACACTAATCAATTTGGGACTGTTCCAACTTCCTCTGGTTTCAAACCCATATATTGGATTATCATTACAATCATTACTTGAAATTCTATATCAGTACGAGTTCTAATTTTATCATCAGTTAATCATTTCATTTGCATTCTATATTAGACACTTTACAAAAAGAACATCAATTTATTTTGTACTTCATATTTCACTGCTGGTATAGACAATATTCTACAACACGGATTAGATTAAAATCAAGTAGTGCCACTGCTGTTAGCCAGCTAGCTAACATTAACTGCTGTTAGTCAGTTATCTAAGCTTAACTGCCGTCAGCTCATGTTAAACAGTATTTTTTTTAAAAATAGTTCAGTTTTTATTACTTATTCAATTATCACTTAAAATGAAATGGTAACATTTCCAGTATTAACTTTTCTATTTCAACACCAAACTGAAACAGTAAAAACATTCAAGTATTTTTTCGCTGTTGATCAGACATACACCAACAGTCATAGTTCCATCAGTTCCACTGTTTGCCTCTGAACTATTTGTTTCCAATAACTATGAGGAAATGACGAACGCTGATAAAATATGACCCAACTGAACAATAAGTTAAAGGTTGGAGCTTCATCCTCCTCTGTAAGCATTCAAATCCACAATTACATCCTTTTGTTTTTTCTGTTTCCTTCAACATGTCCAACACTGAAATATTCAATATTTCCTTTATTTCCCCCATTATTGGGAATATTTCTCCATACTATTCAGTGTCTGTGAGAGAAGATGGAGCTAAATGCGAGGAAATTTTAGGTAAAGGGAAAAACTTTATAGGAGGACGAACACCTAAATGCATCCATCAAATCAAACTGATCAACTCCAGGTTTTAGGTGGGTTTGGACCTAGGTGGCCTTTAGCTACAGAGACTCAAGAGTTTCTCTACAGGGGTATGTCCACCAAAAAGATTAAAACAACATCATTAATAGCAATCATCATCATGAGATGCACATTTGAACCCAGATGAAGATAAACTCACCTGGAACCACAGCCCAGCCCTCCAACAAACCATCTAAACACCCAAAACCCCTCAAATAAACACCCAAAACCCCTCAAATAAACACCCAAAACCCCTCAAATAAACACCTAAAACCCCTCAAATAAACACCTAAAACCCCTCAAATAAACACCTAAAACCCCTCGAATAAACACCTACAACCCCTCGAATAAACACCTAAAACCCCTCAAATAAACACCTAAAACCCCTCAAATAAACACCTAAAACCCCTCGAATAAACACCTAAAACCCCTCAAATAAACACCTAAAACCCCTCGAATAAACACCTACAACCCCTCGAATAAACACCTAAAACCCCTCAAATAAACACTTAAAACCCCTCGAATAAACACCTAAAACCCCTCAAATAAACACCTAAAACCCCTCAAATAAACACTTAAAACCCCTCGAATAAACACCTAAAACCCCTCAAATAAACACCTAAAACCCCTCAAATAAACACTTAAAACCCCTCAAATAAACACTTAAAACTCCTCAAATAAACACCTAAAACCCCTCGAATAAACACCTAAAACCCCTCGAATAAACACCTAAAACCCCTCAAATAAACACCTAAAACCCCTCGAATAAACACCTACAACCCCTCGAATAAACACCTAAAACCCCTCAAATAAACACCTAAAACCCCTCAAATAAACACCTAAAACCCCTCAAATAAACACCTAAAACCCCTCAAATGAACCACTCATACCTGAAACAAACACACCCTTCAAACCCTTAAACCCCTTACACACCCTTCAAATCCTGAAACAAACCCCATAAAGACACCCCTAAAACCATTAAACACACACCTCAAACCCTTAAACCCCTTACAACCCTTACACACACACCTCAAACCCCTTAATCAAACACACCCCTAAAACCAATCCCTCACACACACACACACCCCTTCCATAAACCCCTTAAACGGATGACCAGGTAAAGGTGAGTCCAGGTAGGACAGTTTAGGCCTCCAGCCACCCCACACCCCACCCCCCCCCGGACCCCTGGAGCTCCAGTCTGACCCTCTTGGGGACTCACCGTATCCGTGATAGCTCGGCTCAGTTCGGCTCGTTAGTCTGTGTTAGTCGGTATGGCTCGTGCTTCACTGCTCCATGTTTGGCTCTTCCTCTACTTCCGTGTTGTGCAGCTGCTGTGTCTCCGATGTGCCCCCACCTCACTTTGCCCCGCCCTCACCTGCTCAGCCCAAAACCTGCCGAACCGGTTCAACGAGTCCGAACCGAACACACAAAGACAGAGGAGCGAAACCGCGTCTGCAAACAACGTGTGGCATTCAGGGACCCAGGTCACGTGGTCCTGCCCAGGTAAAGGTGTGTGTGTGTGTGTGTGTGTGTGTGCGCGTGTGTGTGTGTGTGTGTGTGTGTGTGCGTGCGTGCGTGTGTGTGTGTGTGTGTGTGTGTGTGTGTGTGTGTGTGTGCGTGTGTGTGTGTGTGTGTGTGTGTGTGGTTATGGTGGCGTTGAATTTCATGGTTTAGTGACGCGTTAGTTAGACTGTGTTGGTTCACGTAACACCTTCAGTCTAAATAAAAAAGAATAATTAGGGCTGTCAAAATGAGTATTGTTTTAATCAGATTAATCACAGGGTTGTTTTGGATGAATTTATTTTAATCATGATCAAAACACTTGATGTCGATCGACTGTTCTGTCTCGGTTTTGTTTTGTTTTTACTCAAATTTACCATAAAATACAAAACAAATACACAAAGAAACAGAAAAAATGCGGAGAAAAATATGTAAAATATGCTAAAAAAATCCACAACAATTCACTTGAAAAACCAAAACATATACAAAAACTCTTCTAAAATGCAGAAAAAAACACCAAAAAGGGATAAAATACCCTAAACACATGCAAACATTTTAATAAATATGAGTGTGTTTATTCAACAGTGTCAACAAGACAACTGTAAACAACGGTTTAATTTAATTTTGTTGAAATTTTGAATCAAATTAATCATGAAGGTGCACTAATCCGTGTTAATGTTTTAATTTTGACAGCACTAATATTACATCTATAAATTATCCATTAAACAATATCAATAATACGCAGAACCTGAGCTTTATCAAGGAAAATAAGTGTCATTTTACCAATATTCTGCCTCAGTTTATCATTTTCACATGTAGGCCTATATTATAACGTACAGATCAGATTGATCGACTGATCTGAGGTAAGTTTTTTCTATTTTTTTTTTCACTTTTTCCTATAGAATACACTAAGAAACTAACAAATAATGCAGAGACACAAAATATATAGAAAACATGCTAAAATCCACTCAACTTCACAAAAATTTAACCCAAAAAAGCAATAAAATATCCAAACCATATTCAAAACATTTTGTAAAATATAGTGGGTAAAAAAACAACCAAAAACATGATAAAATATCCAAAGCACATTCAAAAATATAAATATATACGCAGTTTATTCATGTTTATTCAACACCCTCGACAGTTTCAACAAAACAACTTGAAACAAAACAACTGTAAACAACAATTTATTTGTGTTAAAATATGTTTCCATGGAAACTACGGATCCTCTGAACATCCAAATATGGTCATATGATAGAAAAGATAAAAAAAAAAAGATATGTAAGGGATAATGTATTGCCCACGTGTGACTATCAGAAAAATATTTCATGACGGGGCGGAACAATACCTCTCTGCCTTCGGTGTCGGGTGCTGTTCCACCCCATCAGGAAATATTTTTCTGATAGTCACGCATGGGCAATACATTATCCACCTTATTGTACGGGTTATTACAGCTTATTACTGCTTATTTTGAGAAAAGACAGACAATTGTTTACCAAAATGATTAAGAATTTACGATGGCTTCTGTTGAGAAAAAGTAGTCCATTTGGAACATTATTGTTGTTCCTAAGCAACACTCCACTACTGTGTTGCGCTGCTGTCTAGCCGCTGCTGCTTCTGATCTGCTAAAAACTCTGTAGACGTTGGCCCTACTACTCTAACAGACTGGATAGAATAGCTGTTATAATGTAGCAAATATTTACTTTCAAAGTGGCTGAACTACCTGCGGAGTGATATGGTACCGTGAATCTGAAGTGACAAAACTCATTGCCATTGGCAGCGGGCGTTAATGGCAAAGCGGGCGGTTATCGAAAAAAATCTGCCCGCAGAACGCTGGGAATGTCCATTCAAAGTGAATAGGAGCTGTCACAACACTTTAGAGGGCTGTGAAATAAAAAAGAAAATACTATAAAGATTAAAAAATATACTATTTTACTGGACATATTCCAACATATTGATAGGTTTAGTTAGTTGAAACGAAAAAATAATTTTCTTCACTAAAGCACTTCAAAATATGAATATATTTATTTGAATGACATGTCCTCTGGGGACTTAAAATTGCCCATGTGTAGCAGTGATAGGACCTTCTATAGAATAGAATAGAAGTACTTTCTTGATCCCGTCATTGGGAAATTGCTTCATAACCACAGCAACATTCACATACAAGTAACACAGACAAACAGTGAGATAGAAGACAAGTAAGTAAGGTGCAACGACATATTAACCCTTTGATGAATACTGATCACTACAGTGGACAGTTATTCTACAGCTGTTCTGTTCATGGGTTTAGTTGTTTTAGTTCCATATTACTGTAACTTGACTGTTCTTAATACCTGATCTGCACTAACATGTTTACCTGTAAATCAATTGCTTGTTGTAATTAGACTCTAATTAACAGTCATAAAAACTGCATAAAAAAGGTTTTATTTTATAGTGTTCTGATATTGCGTATTAAATACACCTTTTCTTTGGTTTGTAACTTAAACACATGTTGTCCAGCTGAGTGGACATTTTTGACATTTTGTTTTTTCTGTAAAAAAAAATAGGTTTGTTAAAAAGATCTTAATCACATTGGGGTTTTTCTCATGCCTAAAGAGGAATAAAAACATGTGGGGAAAAAATCTTGATCAAGGTTCTAATAATGCATGCATCAAAGGGTTGTCATGACAATACAGATAACTGAATAGTGCAAAGTAAAACAACAAAGTATGTAGTTACAGTATTATTTATAGAATGTGAATAGTCTTGTCTTGTCATCTGAACCCACTTTATCTTCACTAGGGTCACAGGGGTCACTGGGGGCCTAATCCAGCTACAATGGGTGAAGGTGGGGTACACCCTGTATGAGTCTCCAGTTCATCTCAGGGCTGAACATATATAGACAAACAATCACTGTCACATTCACACCTATGGACAATTTAGATTAACCAGTTAACCTATCAGTGCATGTGTTTGGATGGTGGGAGGAAACTGGAGAAAACCTACGCAGACACGAGTAGAACATGTAAACTCCACACAGAAAGGTCTGGTGTGGGAATTAAACCAACAACCTTCTGTCTGTGAGGCACGAGTGCTAACCACTGCACCACTGTGCCTCCACAGAAAAGTGCATCGTGTAAAATCGAAATACAATATGTGACTATGATTTTGATTTATTATATAATACAATAGCCTGTGGAAGGAAGGATTTCCTGAATCTGTCCATTCGACAGAAGAGCTGTAACAGTCTGTTGGAGAAAGTGCTCCTCTGTCTGTTCAGTGTGTGGTGGAGAGGGTGCTCAGTGTTGTCCATGATTGTCATTAGTTTAGTCTATCTGCAAAGTCAATAAGAACCTGAGCACATTTGAATGTTTTTTTCTATATCTGTCTATGTATCTATCTATCTATCTATCTATCTATCTATCTATCTATCTATCTATCTATTTTACAGAAATTGAAGTTTGTAACATTTAATTAATACATTCTGTTAGAAAACTATTTTTTCCTCCTAAAATCGTTTTAGATGAAAAATATTAACAAAAATAAACTGATAAAGGCACAAAAAAGTAATCAATTAGAAGACTGGATTTTGATAAATCAAATTAGTATTAAAAACCTGACATAACTGAGAGAAATGGATTTCATTTTTTGATTCAGTGGTGCAAAATGGTCCTAATTCAGTTGAAAAAAACACGAACAATATACAATTATTTCTTTTTTTTGTCACCCAGTGTTATCCTTATTACTGCCACTGGAGGGTGCCGGCGACCTATGAAGGAAAAGTTAACCCATTAAAAACACAAACAGCCAAAAACATCTACTGTTCTACAATCCATGCAAACAATTGTTATAAATACAGTTTGTAATTTCTTCATGGTCATCAGATTTGATCTTTTTGGACAATGAAAGGCTCCATAGTTACCATGGAAACACCATCATCTTCATAACATTGATTCATTGGTAAACCCATGGAATTGGATCAATGACAGTCAATTGAAACACATGATTTAGTTGAAAATGTCACTTTTTCTTAATTTCTCTCCATTTCCGATATTATGGCAATTAATTATAATCTGAGGTTTTATGAACATCTACATGATCAGTAAATTAAATATGGAAAAACAGCTCATTTTGAATTTAAGAAAGGCATAAAACAGAGGATACTATTATAATAAATTGTGGTAAATCACTAAAAAAATTTAAATAGAGAAAAATCTATTTTGGAACTACTACAAAAATAACATTGGGTCTTTATAGGTGAATGTAGAAACCAAAATAATCCTTCCATTCAGTCATTCATTCATTTCCTTATTACTCTCTCACTGGAGGGCACCTGCAGACCAATGAAATAACCAATAACCAATTAAAAACCCAAACAGGCAAAATCTAAAAGTTCGTATAACTTCTGAACTCCTAATTCTATCAGTACAT
The DNA here is from genome assembly GCA_020466265.1 of Siphamia tubifer. NCBI lineage: Eukaryota > Metazoa > Chordata > Actinopteri > Kurtiformes > Apogonidae > Siphamia > Siphamia tubifer. The sequence goes on from CM035794.1 coordinate 12,956,884, forward strand.
GTAAATAATTGGTGTAAAATACAGCTTGTAATTTCTTCATGGTCATCAAATATGACTCATTTGGACAAAGGCTCTATAGTTGCTATGGAAACACCATCATCTTCTATAACATTGAATCTTTGAGTAAAACCCATGGAATTGGATCAATGACAATGGATGGAAATGCCGGGTTAATGTTCAATTAATGATAGATTTTGCTGAAAAAGTCACTTTATCTTCAGTTTTCTTTGTTTATGATACTTTGACAATTAACTTTAATCTTGAGTTTTTTTTTACATTTACGATAAAATGTAGGAAAACAGTCATAATTAAGAAAAGTTAAATATAAAGAAAAACATATTTTAGGAGTGTCACAAAACAGTGAATTTTACCAAAATAAACTTTTAATTCATTCATTCTCCTTATTTTCTGCAGTTTTCTGTTTTTGTTATAATAACCTTGAATATTTCAGTGACAGTGTTAGTACATTTGGTGCACGTACAGACAGGAAAAAAAAACTGTTTTATAGAGCAATATAAGTGATTTGTGTGATTGAATTGCTTGTACATAGTTGCAATAGTGTATTCTATAGTTGTAATAGTATATTATAGTTTTTTGGTTGTGAAAATGGTTGATTGAACACATTTGTTCCATCATATTCTGACACTAGCTTGTTTTTCAAATACTTGAATATATTTAAATATTTGTAAATAACTGTTTACTCTGTTTAAATTGTTTTGAACTTCTCCATTTCTTCATTCTGTTATGAAAATGATTAATTCAAGTTATTTTTGGTGAAAAACAGTCAACAGTCAGTCTCTTTTCCTACTCAGATTTCATGGTTTTTGTTTGATTTTAGGTTTACTTTGTTTTAACATGTCAAATGAAATAAATAACTGTACAGTCACACAGGTGAGGTTGTGTTGAAAAAAACTATACCACGAACGTCGTCCGGCCCACAACAGCAACCTCATTGTAAAGTGATGACACCATGGTGGTCGGACTCTTCTTGGGGGGAGATAACACAATTTACAGGTGGGAGGGGCTGAAGTTGGCAACTTGGTGTTAAGAAAACAACCTGAGTCTAAACACCAAGAAAACCAAGGAGATCTTTGTCAACTTCAAGAGGACCAACACTGACCCAGCCCCCCTCTTCATAAACGTTGAGTGTGGAGAGGGTCCACACATTCCAGTACCTCAGCGTCTTCATCTCCTGGTCAGGGAACATCACAGCGATCATCAAGAAGGCTCAGCAGCGGCTACACTTCCTGACAGTTCTCAGGAAGCATGACCTCAATCCCTGCTGCTGACCTTCTATTGATCCCCCATTGAGTCTCTGCTCACACACTGCATCATGTGGTATGGGAACAGCACCATGGAGGACGAGGAGAGGGTGCAGAGGCTAGTGAGGACAGCATCGAGGGTCACCAGCCGCCCTCTCCCCTCCCTGTCTGACATTGACACCACCCGCTGCCTCAGCAGAACAAAAAACATTAAAGACGTCCACCACCTGTCCACTCACTCACCTGTTTGACCTGCTGCCCTCAGGGAGGCGTTAAATGCATCAGAGCCACAACAGACTCAGCAACAGCTTTTTTCCAAAAGCCGTCATGGCTCTGACCTCTCAGCCCACACCCCCTTGATCCCCCACCTCAGCACCCCCATAAAAATTTGTGGCCAAATGTGTGCACTCTTTTTTTTACTATACATATAACTTATTTTTGTTTTATACCAAGTACATTGTATATATTTATTCTAGGACTTTCATCTCTGTGCACTGTTGGAGATTCTTAAATCTCAATGTACATTGTGTGTAATGACAATAAAGAATATATCTAAACAAAGACAATTTTGCAGTTGTCATTATTTATAAGTTATTATTTTATTATTTTAATGGTCTAGCCCAGATCAAATGTGACCCCTGAAAGTTTTATTTTAAGTGTGACAACATATTTTGACTAGAAATGAGTAAAAATGCATCCAGAGGACAAACCTGTCCAGTTCCATTTACCACTCATTCACTGACCAGTTTCTGCTCATTCTGTCATGTGACCACTTTAATGACTGACACATTTAACAATGACAAAATTAACTGGAAAAACAAACTAAACCAACATTCAGCTTTGTTCTGAATTATCTGGTAGCTCAGTCTCATCCATCCATTAATCCAATTATTGGTTAATTAAACTAATTCATCCAAAAACAAAGTGATGCAGAATCAGGAATAAAAACAAAACATATTTTCCTCTTCTGTTTCCATCATCTGTGTCCAGGATGATCAACCTGCTCACACACAGGTGTGGGCATGTGTCACGTCAGCCCTGATGTTTGACCTCTGACCCTGGTCCCTCCTTGTGGATCACAGCCCGGTCCTCCTAGTCTCCCCCCTGCCCACCCCCTTGGCCCTCCTTGTGGACCACCAGACCTTTACTGATCAGGTCCGGGATCTCCACGGCCAGCCACGGCGCGAGCCCCAGCGCCATAAGGTGCGCGAGTCCGAATCGGGGCGCGTTCCGGGCCCAGAGCGGAGCGAAGTGTTCGGTCAGGCAGATCCGTCCTCCCCGGTACATTTTTGCGGTCTTCCCGTCCAGCTCCGGGATGGTCAACTCCGGGGCGGTGTCGGGGTACGTCACCGGGATCTCGAACTCCAACCGGAACTCGTACCGCAGAAGCTCGTGAATGAACCAGCACGTCCCGGTCCAGCGCGTGCCGTCTGGGTTGGACTCCAGGCGGAACCAGTCGTTGTCGCTAGCCTTGTTCTGCTCCACGTGCCGGATCAGGGCCTGGTACTCCTCCTTCAGCCGCTGCGGCCATAGAGCGCGGTCCCGCGGCCCAACGTGCGTCTTCAGAAGCGGGATCTGGGATACAGCACGGCGCGTGACTTCGTCCGCCATCACAGATGTACACGTAGTCCCAGTTCGGGATCAGAATCCGGACGACCGGTTCTGTTTCCCTTCTGTTTTGGTCTGACGTGGACTTCCGGTCTGAGCAGCCCCGCCTCCTTCTTCTTCTTCTGGTGATTCGTGCAGACCATGGATCTGCTGCCCCCGACAGACAGAGACCACTTCCGGTGTACAGTCCTGAGAACAGCTTTTATATATAATTTTTTACTTGAAAGCAGTTATTTCATAGTAAACATTTTAAATCGTATGCAAACTACCATACAGAAACAATGTATATACTTTTGTGTAGTTACATCACAGGTCCTTCTTTCCTGCAGGTGTCAGAAACATCCACCCATTAACAGTGCAATCATTTATATTAATGTGTATACATAAAAAAAAAACAACTATAGATTTACTTAAAGTGATTACACTTGTGCTCCATAAGCCTCCTACTGTAAACCTGGAATTGCCCCACGTGGGAGATTATATTATATTTATATATATATAATCCCGTATGTTCATTATTTGTTGTACATATTTCTTCTTGGTATAGAATTGGCCTATTGTATGTTTTAGTATGTCTTTGTATATAATCAATATTTTTCAGTGTATGTAGCAGCGTACACTTAAAAGTACAAAAAGTATTATTTACTTACACACACACACACACACACACACTTTAATTCAAGTGTCTGCAGCTAAACTGCAGACCCAGTCTATTCGGTTTTGAAATTAATCCATAAACCCATCATGCACATATAAAACAGTTAAGTAAATGATGACCAAGAGTTATCGTGTTGTGTTCAGGCTCTTTATTGAGTTAGATTTCCTGGTGCAGCGATGCGTTCAGGGACCGGAGGAGCCACCGGTGGTTCCCACCGCACCAACAACAGAGCGTTTCCTTTTTGGTTCAGGTTTGGTTGGAACCATCACCTGAACATCAGACTGAAAAACCAGTTAATAGTTAAACCTTCAAAGCTGCTCATTTTGTTTTTACAAAACCACATGCAGTCGGATTAGACCAGAACTCCAGACCCAAACCCAGACCAAGTAGCGCACTTGTCCAGATTAAACCAGGCTGAAATATGAGGCCCAGATAGGATGACGGGTTATTTTAGCTCAAGTTTGTTTTAGTTTTTTTCCCCTTTTGCTTCATTTATCATCTGAACGTCCAACACTTTAGGAACAAACATCACTGAATCCAAGTTGAACATTTAATTTGTGGAAGAAAAGTGCAAAGTATGATCAGATATTAAAGTTTGTAAAACAGGGTCAGGTGAGTTCAGACCAATCTGATGTGAAGTGGGTCACAACCACAAATATAAGTGCAGAATAAACTAGAAATAAATACAAGCCTTTATTTGCTTTAGGCCTAAAACAAGTTTAAACAATAAACTGAAGGAAGAAAGAGCGTCATGAAAAGGTTTAAGGAAGATTAGGGTCAATAAATTAAGGTCCAATATATACATTTTTATAATTCTGAGAAAAATGGCTGAATTATAAGTTTTTTTTTCAGAATAATAATAAATATGTGAAAAACCTGTAATTTCTTAAGAAAAATCTGTGTAATTTTACTAATATTCTGCCTCCATTTATGATTTCTACACATATATTACAATAAACAGATCCCAGTGGATCTACATATAAACACACATTTAAAAATCAACACCATTGGTACAATTCCACAGAGATTTCTCTTGATATTTCACATTTTCATAGTTATTCAGATTATTCATATTTGTTGTGAATATTTTGTTTTAGAGACAAACAAAAAAAATGTAGAGTTGTCGTTATTTTTTCCCTGGTTTAGATCATACTGGTCTGAATGTGGATCCTGAACTAGAATTCATATTTGTAGCATCTCAACAAGCAGAGAGGAAAAAAGGGATATGTGTGTGTGTGTGTGTGTGTGTGTGTGTGTGTGGGGTGGGGGGGGGGGGGTTATGGCATTGGCATCATCCTTTTGTTCGTCGAGTGGCGATAGGCGCTCTTCGACAGAGAGGTGGATTAGTTCGACTGATTTCACATAGATAAACATGAAAACATGCAGAGAAAGAAGAACAAATATATATAAATATATGAACAGACAGAAAAACAGATGGAAATGACAAACAAACACAAACGTTAAGAAAAATAAGTCAATAGTTTTTTTGAGCTTTTCTCTTTGTGATTTTTTTGACCTTTTGTGTTTAATAGAATCAAAGTAGCAACAGCAATTTGTTTAGTTTTTTTTACTTTTTCATCATTTAGTTTTTTTTTTTTTTTAATTTAATTTAATTTAATTTAATATTTGTTGGCTCTGTTGTCGGGCTGTGGGGGTTGATGGGAAATGACCAGAGGATGGCTCCGCACTGAAAAAACTACAAGAAAACACACCTGGAACAGCGACATCAGCCCATCCGTTCAAGTTTACGGGCTTTTATTTGGTCACGGCGACAGGAAACTTTGAGTCCGTCGTCCAAAAGTGGCGACCGCGGACTGAGGTGCCAATACGGAAATGCTTTAAATCGACTTATTACAACCAAATCTGTCTCTGAATACTCAAATGACGCACAAATCATCAACATCGGTGATGCTAAGGGGGCTATCCGTGAGCCATCTGGTATCCGGGCGAACCTGTGAAGCACTACGGGATTTGGGATTCGTATGTTAGGGCAGGATTCTGATTAAACCGACGGCTTTGATGAAGTCGCTGTTCAGGTGCTTTCAGTGACCCGGTTCCCGTTTGGTCCCTAGGGGGCAGCGACCGGCTGCAGAGGAGGGCAGGGGGAGGAGCCTCCGTCCTGTAGCGTCCCCTCCTGGACGGGGACACCGGCGGTGGTACTGGCGGTGATGTCTTCGTTGTAGAGGCGTTTGATGGCGTCGTAGAAGTCGTCCACCTCCATCTCATCCACCTGGAAACAAAGAAGATGCATGCTTTAGAGGGAAAAAAAACATCAGCAAAACTGTTCACATTCAAACGACACACTTCCTGTCGTAGGTGTCGGAGCCAACACTCAGACATTTTGGCTCTGCATTGATGCGAGTTTCATTTAATCATCATTGTTTTAGTTTAATTTTTTTCCAGTTTTATTCAACTTTTGCTTTTTCTGTTAATTTTACTAAAATGTTGTTCCATTATCGTCATCCCCAGACACTTTGTGCAACTTTTTTCTGTTTAAACAAAATCAGGATTGTGCTTTGTTCATTTAAAATGGGGGGGTTAATGATGATTAACACTTCAATGGGGCCATGTTGAAATGATCTTTTAGAAAAGCTGCACGATTAAATACAACTGAGAAAAGAATCTCCAACCATGGGCCACCTCCTCACACACCAACTACCTCTATCTCTCTTTGTCATGTGACCTTGCGCACAGTTCACCCAATGAGTTGCACTGCAGCAGCCATAGCAGCTGAGCGGCTGGAAACTGTCTCTAGCTACTAGGAATGGGTGTGGACAGGTTTCTCTTCATGTGCCACACATACCAAAAAGACACAACCCAGTACAGCAATCCCCAATAGTAGTGACCAAAATTTCCGGCGGTAGTTGACAGTCTGTTATTAGAGTATAGTCCACTTTACTTCAGTCTGTTATTAGAGTATAGTCCACTTTACGACAGTCTGTTATTAGAGTATAGTCCACTTTACTTCAGTCTGTTATTAGAGTATAGTCCACTTTACTTCAGTCTGTTATTAGAGTATAGTCCACTTTACGACAGTCTGTTATTAGAGTATAGTCCAATTTTCTACAGTCTATTAGTAAGGATATTATAGATAAGATAGGATACAGACTTTTTTCCATTGAAAAAAGGTTGAAAACTCACTTTTGGAACATTACAAATAAAAGCCAAATTGCATTCAACGTGTGTGTAATTCTTTTTCTTTTAATCTTCCACTATAACATGTGCGCAAAAAAGTGCCCCCCCCCTCTTCCCCTCCAGAGCACTTGCCCCCCCAAATGTCTGTGCACGCCACTATGTCAGTTACTATGACATTTGCAAATGTTGCTGAACCACTGAACATTGATGGGAAGAAAATCATGAATGAAATTGAAATATCTACCAGAAAACTCGCAATTAAATTTCTTCTTAAAATCGTTCAGCCCGACCGAACAACATCACGTTTCAGTTACGCTATGGATTAAACCTCAGAACTCTGGCAAAAACAGCAGAAATCTACATTTATAAAACCCAGAGCAGGTGGATCAGGTGAACACTGTCTGGTATCCAGAGCATGTCGAGTTCATGGACTTACTTTGCGCTTGGCCGAGGCTTTGCATCGCAGCGTCACCTTCCTCAGGCGCTGGAGGTGAGTGGGTGGAGTCACGAAAGCCGGGACTCCACCACCGCCACCATTGTCTGATGACGGTGAAGAGCCGAGGGGCTGGTGGCTCCTCCCCTCTCCGGAGGCAGAGCTGTGAGGTTGGGCCGGTGCAGCAGCGAGGACCTGGTCCCTGGAGGATTCTGTGGACGAGGTGACTGTCCCTGATAGGAGACATAGGAAACGAGCATTAACCCTTTAAACTTCCAAGAGTCTACATATAGACCAGAAGTAGTCGCTCAAAAATGTTTCAAAATACCCAAACCTGTCCCAAATGTCACATGACCCAATGAATTTTGACAACTGAGATTCTCACACATCCCATGATATAAACCACTTTCAGATAATATATCCACAGCGGGTACAATCACTCACTTGTTCAAAACACTAATGTTGAACAGCTGATCAGAACCTTTATGTCCCATAATTCTTCACAGAGGAACCATAGTCCAACAAAAACATCCAAAACAAACCAACAAAAAATTGTCCAAAAGATCAATAAATATCCACAAATGTTTTATCTATTGGATCATTTAACAGGACACACCTCCGATATCCCAGTTTTCATCTATAATATTCTCATCTATAATAAAATCAAACACCCATTGCATGTTATCAAAAGGGTTCAACAGCATTAAATTTACTTTATTAAGAAACTTAGGCAAAATTGAATGCAAGTTTAAAGGGTTAACCCTCCGGTGTCCAGGTGAGTATATTAAACACACATGTATCTGGAGTTCACTAGTTATTAGAGGTTCTTTTATTCCATGTACTGTGAGTTTTAACTGGGGTTACCTGGTGTTGGAGCGGGTGTCGAGGGGGTGTGGTCTGGCTCCTTCAGGGGGCAGTAGATGTACACGGTGTTGGGAGGTGGAGAAGACCTCGGCATGGACAGACTACGAGCCACCAACTCCCGACTCCGGATCAGCTCCGAACTGTTGATCTGGGAATGGAAACCACGGTGACAGTTCAGGAGGTGCGTGGAAAGTAAAGAAAAAAAGAATTTGATGAGGTTTACCTGCGCCTTCCTCAGCAGGTCGATGGTGAGAACCAGCCAATCAGGACAGCAGGTCTCCAGCTCCAAAGTGACGAGGGCCAAGGCCAGCATGGATCCTCTGAGCTGCAGGAAACAGTCGTTACCTGCATCTGTGCGTTTAATACCTGTATCACTGCACATTTATCGGCTGCATCAGTGGATGTATTACCTGGATCAGTGTGTGGTCCGACAGACAGTGGTAGAGTCGCTGTGTGAGCAGGCCCAGATGCTGTGAGCGGTTCATTCCCAACATGGCGTCCAAATAACCTGACCGACATGACAGTACCATCGCATGGAACTATGGAAAAGATGAGGGAAAACAGCGGACATCAAGTCTGATTTTATTGTCATCATTCAATTTGTCAAAATCACAAATGAGAATCTGCTGGTACAGTACGAATAAGGTGACAAAAAAAAAAAAAAAAAAAAAAAGAAGGCAGTGATATTCATTCAAATATATGTGAAGCAGCGAAAGTCTGGCAAGGTTTGGATCTGGATGTTCATAACTTATTTTTGAACAAAAAAATTCAAAGAAATCCTCTGTCCCGTTTTTTGAGATATGGCCATTTCAATAGTCGACCACGTATGACGTCGCCCAACGACCAAGTTTCACATGTTAGATCTAATGTTAAATATGAAGCACAAGATATTGTTGGATTTAACAAAATATGTCAATAACCTGCTTTAAGGTAAAGGTCATACATTTTTCAAATATACCATTCCCTTGATGTCATAAGATGTCAAAAAGTTACGTCATCGAACCCATCAGTGTCATCTCATCTGATGTCTGAAGGTAAGACGAACTGAATGCAAAAAAAACACAAAAAAAAACAAAAAAACACCTGACACCATTTTGTCTGGATTCTGAGATATCACCACTTATGTGCTTTAGCCGTTGACCTTCACTGTGACCTTGAAAGCTCAAAATTTAAAGGTTTCTCCCTTGACACATTGTCATCTCTGAAAGTTTCATCAAGATCTTTCCATAACTTTTGGAGTTACCTTGCTGACAGACAGACAAACACAAGTTAAAACATAACCCCCATCGCGGGAAATACTTTGATCTACCAATAGTTTCTTCAATGTGTTGCAATAATCATGACATTATTTGTGTCCATTTAAAAAATAAAAAAATTTGTTGAACCTTTTAAAGACTCTTTTCTTCAAATGTGGAAAACCCTCAGTGTATCCTCCTGATCACTTATCAGTTTGTCTTTTCGTGCTTACCAGAGTTCCCACATATGACATCTCTAAATTCCATTCTTTTTTTCAAGACCTCAATTTTCAGATGTCTAGGTAAAAAAAAAAACAACAACTAAACAAACTCCAACCTGTTAATTTGGTCCAGTCTGGACTTAAGGGTCAGGGGTCAGAGAATTTAATTGCCCTGTTCTGAGTTCTACCTTCAGTCATACAGGCCTGTTGAATATCTGCTCACCTAGATTCATTTATTAATTGTAAAAAACATATATATTTTTTTAATTCTTTTGCACTTTTCTAGAATTGACTTAACTTTCAATTTGTCCATTAATTGTCCATTATGATTAATAAGTCAAACAGTTCATTAGTGTAAATATTTGAAAAAAAAAAAAAAAAGGTACTTTAATTTTGTACCATATTTACAAATAAGATACAAATCTAGAAAAAAAACAGTAACTGCTTTTCGCCACCAGGGGGCAGCAACTGATCTGAGATATGCCTCTGGGTTAGATGAGGTTTGTGTTGGACATACGATGTGGAGGAAGTCCAGCGGTGTGGCGGTGTGCAGATCCCAGTTCAGTTTGTCCAGGATGATCCGCTCCATCCTCAGGATCTCTGATGGCAAACATCCACAACCGCTGGAGGCCGCCAGCTCCTTCAGAGAGGGAACGCACTGCAACCAGAGGCAGGGTTAGCGCTAGCATGAGAACCAGAAAGAAACAACTGTTCTAGTCAGTGATTAAAGCCAAAAGCATGGATGCAGTTTCCTCCAGTGGACTCGGATGGAAAAAGGGAAGGATGGAGTTCCGTCATGCGTGTGTGGTTGCACAGTTTGTGTGTGGCTCACCTCGTCCTCTTCACAGGTTTTGGCGGCCAGGAAGAAACAGGCGATGGCGATGCAGCGCAGGTACTTTGGACGAGCCTGAGGACAAACGGCTGATTCATTAATAAACAAACCTTAAATGGAAGTCATGTGACACAGTGCAGATCAATAAATACCTTGATGGGAGCGAGGAAGCGGTCCAGGATGCTGACAGCCAACACCAGGGTTTCTGGGTAAAGCCTCAGCTTCCTGTGCAGCTCGGTCAACCAGCGCACCGCCTCATCCCGCTGAGCCGGGGAGATGTCTGTATCCTAGGCAACGAGCATGACAACAAGAGGGTGAGTGACCGTAAACACCTTCACCTTTGGTTTTCTTTTTTGATCATTTTGTTGCAGGTTTTGTTCATTTACTTGATCATGTTTTGGTTCATTTTTCATGTTAGTTCATGGACATGATGTAGAATTCTGTGCCAACTGTCCAAAATTATATGATTTGGTTTATTATTAAACTTCTCCTACGTCTGTGTTGAAATTCAGTCTGATATGTGAAGAACAGAAATGGCTTCTATACACTACAGCGGCCATATTTAGTGCAACTTCCCTTTGACTACAACCTTTCAATGTAGACAATATGATAATTATTCACTAATTTACTGATGATTCATAAAAGTTAATAAAAAGGTAAAATGTTCCACAAATATTTTTTAATATACAATTTTTTTTACATGAAGCAAAAACATTTAAAAAAAAAAAACCTGAATGAACAAAATAAGTAATTTGATCAAATATTTGATCACTATTTTTGCATTCTCGTCAAAGGTTTAATTGAAAACACATGGTTGATAGGTTTTACGCAAAGCCAGTACTCTGAAATTGTAGGGCAAAGGTGTCAAACATGCGTCCTGGGGGCCAAATCCAGCCCTTTGGATTCATTTATCCATTGAGTTCCCTTTTAAAAGGAGAGGTCCTAGATGTTTTCCTGATTTTTTTTTTTTTAAACTTTATTACTTAAACTCTCCTTCACACCCCAATCACAACAAATTAAATGCTCTAATAAAGAGCAAAAAATATATATAGTCACTTGTGGGACAGACTGCACTGAAAAAACACTATTCAAATCATTTTGAGATCCCACTCCAAATGATTGGACTGTATGATTTGGGCATTCTCATGGGGGGGGGGGGGGGGGGGGCAGTTGTGTTTTACCAGCATCACCATCCAATCATTTGGAGATCCCACTCCAAATGATTGGATGGTGTTTTTTCCCCCCAGTCCTGTCTGTTTCACAAGTGATCACTTATATTTTTATTCCTGTGTTAGAGTACAGCTGCACAATATATTCTTTGAGCGTTGACATCGCAATGTACATCTATTTTTTTCATATTGCAATATACATCACAGGGTTAAGAAAAGTGCAATGTCATTTTTTTCTATTATTGTGCAGAACAAATGTTGGACCCCACCTTAAAGTTGTAATTCCTTTGCCTGGGTCTGCATTAGAAAGACACAGTCAACAAAACCTCAAGTTGTAAACATAATCAAATCGACCACAATGTTGTGATTTAAAATGAATTCATATAGAAAACAGAACCTGATACTCTATAATTTCATTTCTTTTTTTGAGCATACACACACACGCACGCATGTGGACGTGCTGCTCAGTGTGGACAATGCACCTGTGGCCCAGGGTAGAGGGTAAATTGTAAATGTTCTGCCCTTATATAGTTCTTTTCCACCTTCGTGGTGCTCAAAGTGCTTTACATTACCTTCACATTCACCCATTCACTCATACACCAGTAGGTTTCTAAGGTTCTGTCAGTCCTGCTTGGGGGGCCTAAGTCAGGGTTCAGTGTCTTGCCCAAGGACACTTCGACATGTGGACAGCTCGAGTTGGGACATGAACTGCCGACCCTTCAGTCATTGGGCAACCCACTCTACCAACTGAGCCACAGCTGCCCAAGGGTCAAAGGTCAGGGGTTGAAACGCAACACCTCAGAGACTCTTCACTCCAATGGGTCTAAATTAAAAAGAGTCGATCTCCACCCAGTGTTCCCCTTCAGGGTGGGGGAAAGATAGAGTCTGCTCCTCCTTGAGACCTCTATGGGTCAGGGGTCAAAGTGAATCTCAGACCACAGCTCACCCTCACCATGTGTCTTCACAGAATTTGGTTTATTTTCCATTTTAGTTTGTCCATTTTACTTTCACTGATTAGATTTTTTTTGGTCACTTCACCCGCCCAAAGGGGAGGAAAGGGGTATGGACTTTTTTTTGTCCATCTGCCTAATTTTATGCAAAGCTACTGGACAAATTTCCATGAAAATTTCAGGAAAGGTGCGAGGTCGTGTGGAATAGATCCCATTAAATTTTGGTAAATGTAGACCAAAGTCACCAAAAATGTATTTTTGCAATAAGAGATAGGGCAAATGGGGCAGTGGTTAGCACTTGTGCCTCACAGCAAGAAGGTCCCTGGTTCTATTCCCACACCAGACCTTTCTGTGTGGAGTTTGCATGTTCTCCTCGTGTCTGTGTGGGTTTTCTCCAGTTTCCTCCCACCATCCAAACACATGCACTGATAAGTTAACTGGTTAATCTAAATTGTCCATAGGTGTGAATGGGAGAGTGATTGTTTGTCTATATATGTTCAGCCCTGAGATGAACTGGAGACTCATACAGGTGCCTAACCCTAACCCCGCCTTCAGGGGTTAGAGTCAGGCCCCCAGTGACCCCAATGAGGATAAAGTGGGTTTGGATGACGAGACGAGATAGGGCAAATCAGGTATATCCGTTTAATTCCTGGTTACTCAGTTTGCATATAGCTTTTTGGTCTCACGGTTGATGTGCATCGACATCAGAACCTTGGATGAGAAATTTGAAAAAACTAGGTCCAAGGTCACAAAAATAAAAATTTGGATATAACTTTTCAACTATTCATCTCGGAGACTTCCAATGACCCCCAAAGTAATTGTCTTTCAATTCTGCAGCTTGTGTCTACATTTTGACCCACGAGGTTGGCAGTCACTACAACTGCCAACAAAACGAACAAAATTGACAGAAATTAACAAATTAACAGACCCCCCGCCCCCCCCAAAAAACAAAATCAACATCCCTGCAACAAACAAAACAAAATTAAAACTAGAACAGCACTCAGAGCGTAAACCTCCGCCAAGGCAGACCCCCCCCCCACTCCCTCAGAATGAAGGGAGGTCCGCCAAGTAGGTTATGTGTTCACTGGAGTTTGTCTGTCAGCAACGTTACCAAAAACTTATGGATGGATTTTGATTAAATTGATGAAAACTGATAAAAAATTGTGGTGATCCAGAAGAGATCCTGGACTGTGGATCACTTTGAAATGTATTTTCCCATTTACCGCAATGTAAAAATTAAGTGATCCAGAATCCAAGATCTCTTCCAGATCACCACCAAAATGTAATCATTTGTTCCTTGTGACAGTCCAAACACATCCTGAATTTCATCAAAATCCATCCATAACTTTGAGTAATGTTGCTGACAGACAAACTCCAGTGAAGACATAACCTCCTTGGTGGAGGTAATGAACAAAGCAAAAGAAAGAAAATAAATGAGTTAACAGTGATTATAAAAAAAGTACATTCAGGTTGGATTCAACTCTCAGTCACATGTTTCTAATGTTCATGGCATGTGTCTCGTGGTAAGAGGTTAATGTAGACACTATCAGACCTTAATTGTCCATCATGTCAGAAAATGTAGTTTTAAACGGTTAATGTGTAGAGAGGCTTTACTGACCATGAGTCAACAACTAAACTGACCTTTAAGACATCTTGTGCACAGTTGCTGATGGGTTCAGGTTTCAGTTTTGTTGTTACAATAAGCCCCAATGTCTTTCAGGTGATGACCATGTTAACTTTTATCACACAGTTATATTTTTTTTATGTTTATTAAATGTAATAATCCTGGTCCTCACAAGACCCAGGGCAGCTTTAGTTTCAGTTTGTGTGTACTAAAATGCCCCACATAAAAACATCAAGCATTAAATTCCATAAAAGCAGCAGCCAGTTCCTGTAAAACCTCCTGTACTTCATCGTTTATGGAGCCTCACGTACAAAGACTTGTGCAGCGTTGTAGACTGTCCATTGGGACTGAACCAGTAATGCAGGTCAATGTATAAACGACCCGCAACTGACCATTTTTTAACTAGCCACCCGTAACTCTGACTGCAAGAAAATATATTTGAAAAGGACGAACCTGACCCACTTCTCAACCAGCATTTTTTTAAAAAGTAGTCAATGGTCTTTATGAACATCACATGACTCACATACCTGCATTTGTTTTTATGTTAAAATCTGATGTCATTGCTTGCAAGCTAATATGTTGAAAAAATATTTGTCTTGCTTCATCATTCAAAAGTTATCCATTCCCAGCATCTAAACCAGAGGTCGATAACCTGGAACACCCAAAGAAACATTTGGTTTCCACGGAAAAGAAAACCCTGGGAGCCGCTCATCATCTTTAAAAATCTCAGTGAATGTGTCCCAAACCTTACTTTTTTTGTTTGTACGTTTCCGGAGCTTCCACTCTCCCAACTTTATTTTCTCTCTTGCTCCCTCCATACCATAGGATTCCGACAACATTGTACATCACCTTCATGGCAATTCAGTTAATAAAACATATTTACCAGGTTATTTTAATGTTTATCTCAACGACCCAACCCACTGCAACCCGAATATCATTAAAAATATTTTTCAATGACTTGCAACTGTGGGTGACCAAAGACACATGCTCACTTCAGGTCAGCCTGCGCATCACTGGACTGAACACACACACACACACCATAGGAGTGGACCAGCATGTCTATGTCAGCTGATGCCCGTCCCCAGCCATATACAAACCAGAGTCACCAGAGGACATGCTAAGGACAGTCTTCTGTATCAATGAGGTCTGGACCAACTTATAAATGTTCTCACAAACATTAAATACATTTAGCAACAAGTCAAGTTTGTGTCCTTATTTCTTTATGGTTGAAATGTACCAGGCTGATTGGCATTGATGGGTGATCTGGTGTGTGTGTGTGTGTGTGTGTGTGTGGGGGGGGGGGGGGTAATCGATGCATCTGTATCACCGATGTTCACATCACTTGGAGGAATTAACTTTTTAATCTTGCCCAACATTGGTTGGGTGAGATTATTGTAATCACCTTGTGTGTGTGTGTGTGTCCACAGACATATCATGCTACAACTTAACGAATATTTGAGATATCACCATTAAATTACATGGTCATATACATATAGGTAATGCGCATCAGATGCAATGATCCATTTGAGTAAAGGTCAAAGTTACAATTAACTAAAAGGTCAAAAATCACATTATTGGTTTTAACTCAAGAACAGAGGGTCACAGAACATTCAGATTGGAACCAAACTATGTGGAACGAAGATTTCAGCAATTCTCATAATTGGTGTTATGACCTATGACCAATAGTTTTTGAGATCTCTGGAGGTCAAAAATGACATGTCGCAAAATTAACTTCTGTAACAAGCATAGACATATCACGCTATAACTTAATCAATACTGCATATATTATCAGAATATTACACACACTGACGCATGTATACATATTACGAAATTATCAATAGTCCAAAAGGTCAAAGGTAAAGGTAGCATTTAGCAGAAAGGTCAACATCACATTATTGGCTCCAATTCAAGAACGGGTCGTCATAGAAATTAAAGATTGGCACAAAATAGGAGCCAGATTAGGCATTCTCTGAATACTTTTTTACATTAACAGTTTCCCCAGTATCGCCTCCAAGTGTCGCCAAAGGTTCCAAAGCATTAGAAACGTGCAAACACCAGCTGTGAAATTGGCATGGAGAAGCACACATATCCATAGTCACACCACTCTTTGTACATCTGAATTGGAGTGTGGAAAAGGGTGTATGCCAAGTTTTTAGGCATACACACCCTTTGTACATGAGGTCCCTGCAGTTACTAATGTTCAGCTACAAAATAAAATAAAAAAAAAAAAATCCAAGTCTTTTTTCCCCCCCGACCACTACCACTTTTTCACTTTGGAATAAATTGATTGAAAATGTATGCAATTTTTACACAACCTCATGCACAAATAATACATACAAGTTTTGCATTTCATTTTTTCAGTGAGTGTAGAACAGGGGTATGAAAACATGCGTGAGAGTTTAGGTTCGTTCCAACCAATATGAAATAAAATGCATCAGAACCAATAAAACAACTGTTTGTTTTAAGCTTGGATGAGTAGACTTTTTGTCTTACTCTGCTCATCTTCCAACAGCTTCATATTTTTGTAAACATTTTATAAAATTTTAATACAAATACTTTGAGAGAAAAAAAAACAGAGTAACCTATAAATAATCTTGAAAAATCTGTGAAAATGTTTGAAAACATGGGCAATATGGGGCTGCGCTCTGAAAATGGCTGGTAGCCAGTCCGTTAACTAGGTGACTGATAAGGGTACTGATAAGACTTATTTAACATGTTTTATGTCAATTCCAGATGCCGTGTCAGGTCAAGGACCAGACAATGGCATGTCTTTATCTGGATTCATGTGGAGCATAAATCAGCTGCTTTTACATCATTAGATAATTGCTCGACTGTTTGACCAAAACACTCCGATTACATGATACAAAACAGAGCAACACAAAGTAGGAGGAGCCACATGAGCATTAACACTGAAAACATTTCCTATAGATATGGTGGTAAAGCCTGACCTGTGAGGAGGTTTTCTTGGGCACGTAGACCTTCCACATGTGGGCTTCCCTAGAGACGGCCTTCTCCAGGAGAACAGCCAGCCTCTGGCCTTCCCAGGGTTCGCTGAACTTCATCTGTCCGGTCCCTGGTTGAGCCTACCTCCCCACTGGATACAGCTACCTGAGGAGAGGCAAAGCACAGCATCAACAAACCACATCCACCAGGACCAGGTCCAGTGAGAAGAACCTTCAGATTGACTGCTCAGGATATACCACCTACAGCCCGGGTGCAGAACCCATCATAGGATCCAGCCCAGGTGTTGGGATGAATTTGTAAAATACAAAAATAGGTATTAAGATATCAACAATCCTATAAGAACAATATCTATACATCTCCATATCCTGAAATCCAGAGAAAAAAATGTTTAGTAGTTTTGACTTTTAAAATGAGAATATAAGTATTGAAAGCTGCAGCACTAACTTTTCAAACACATTATCAAATGTCTCTTGTAGTGGATACTGGGTCTTGTGTGATATTGAATTTATGTTCAAATGCAATAAAAAAAAAAAAAACATGAAGAACATACATTTGGACTATACATCTATGGATATTATTTTTTAAACAGCTGTAGCTCAGTTGGTAGAGCAGGTTGTCCAATGAGCAAAGGGTTAGCGGTTTGCGTCCTGGCTCTGGCTATCCACGTGTTGAAGTGTCCTTGGGCAAGACGATGAACCTCAAGTTGCTCCCAGTAAGGTGGGGCAGCGCCTGTGTATTGGCAGCAGCTGTCTTACTGGTGTATGAGTGTGAATGTGTGAATGTGAATTGTCATGTGCTTTGGGCACCAACTGGTGTTTTAATGTGGTATATAAGCTCAGTCCATTTAACATTGTCCACTACAAAAGGACATCGAATAAATTTTGTACTTTGAAATATAAATGATGTGCGTTGCCACTGCTAACAGCTGTGCACCTTAGCAAACTACTTTCATCAGTTTGGCAGTGTTTACAGCTGCTACGTGCAGGCACACACCCGTTAGCAGTGACAACACGAATTGGCCGCTATTGATAGAAAGTAGCTCCAAGCAATTATGAGGTGTGAGTTTTTGGTTTGGCGACTGTTTTGTTATGCAAATAAATTACTCATTTGAACACATACTGTTTTGAGAAGACGCATTTAATTTGTTGACCCCAGGAAACCTGTCAGAACTACTTTCGCTTTGACCAAAACCAGAGACAGAACTCGACTCACAGGACACTATCGGGAATAAGTTACTGTGGGTCCACCAGAGTAAAGATGCTGATGCCATACAAATTAATGTTAAAATAGTGAACTATCCCTTACAATTTCAAGTAAAGACAAGAAACATAAAAGTGTGGATTCAAGACCCTTTGTTTACTGACACACGTGTACAGAATAACACTGTACTCACATTAGTAAGTTAGGAAAACCAAAGTTACCTAGCAACAGATAAACAATAGAACCACGTTGACATGGTGTCAACTTTCCGGGGCAGAAACAGACATGTGAGCTGAGAGGTTATTCAACAGAAAATGACCCTGGAATTCACCAAAAAAGGAGTGGACTCAACTGAACCAGAGGGTTTAGGACCACACAGGTCAATGTGCAAGTTGTATTCTGGGTCAACTAAAATGATTTTTACCTACCTTCCTACTATTCCACAACTCAAACACTGAGGTTGGAGGAAACCAGACCTTGATACACCTGAGGACAATATTTGGGAAAACAACTCACTGTAAACAAACCAAATTTGATCTTATCTGCCCTTTTTGCTTAGAGTTGACTCACATGTGTTTTGTTGGGAGTCGGCACATTGAACCTGATACGTTCAGTGACATAACAACAAACATTGTATCATAGAATAGGACACCACAGGTGTGCATGTGGTTATTTTTAGTAATCCTATTCCCACTGAAAAGGAAAAATTACCTCATATCTACAGTGATTGTTATTTTATTTTTTTTCTGCATTGACAGTTGTCCAAGTGGGAACATTAATCATGACATTTTGGATCTATCATCAATGAATATGTAAATACAGATAATGCCACTGTTTAAACAGCAAACCAACTCCTCTGATGTATGAGAAATAATCCTCCATCTAAAAATTTAAAACAAACGTGTGAATAAAAAGCCATAATAAAAGGTTATGTCATTAGAAAAACCAACAATAAACTTTATTGCAGACACGTCCAATAAAACACAAGGACATGTCCATGTACACATTAAAATAGAAGATAAGATGTCTCCTTGCCAAAATCCATTAACACCACCAAATGCGGCCGATACAATATTGTCTCCGTTTACCTGAAACATTTCATGAGCTTACAAAAATATTAAAATTCTCACTCGGTGTCAAAACACCTCCATCTCCATCACCTCACCCAATTTTAGGAATAATGTTTCAGAGTTGATTCTATCAAATCCCTTAGAACAGAGGTACCCAATCATGGTCATTGAGAGCTATTATCGTGCATGTTTTAGACAAGCCATGTCCAAACTATTCCACAAAGGGCTAGTGTGGCTGCAGGTTTTTGTTCCAACCAAGCAGCACCACACCAGACTGGACTCAATTAATCACCTAGTCTCAGTCTTCAGAGAGTAGTTTGGTCAAACTGGTTATTGTTGGTTGGAACAAAAACCTGCAGCCACACTGGCCATTTATGGAATAGTTTGGACATGCCCGTTTTAGATGTACCCCCCCTTCCAACACACCTGACGGTCATTATCAGGCGTCTGCAGAGATTGATGAGAGGTTTATCATTTGAATCAGGTGTGTTGGAAGGGGGATACATCTAAAACATGTAGGATAGTAGCTGTTGAGGACTAGGATTGGGGACCCATTGCCTTAGATGCATCAATGCAGCAAAGAAATACAGATGAATAAAGGCTTGTGTAGCTAGATATAATCTCTTTAAGAACATAAATACACACTTTAATACTAGATTTCCATTTGAAACCGAACTGATTATCTGTAGTAAGAACATGCAATTTCTAGAGACTGGCCAGTGAAATATGTAAATACAGATAATATCATAGTTCAGCAAACCAACTCTTCTGGTTGAGGTGCGTGTGACCAATAACCCTCCATCTAAACACGAAATGAACATCTGCGCATAAAAGATAATAATAATAATAAAGGTTATGTCATAAGGAAAATCAATAATAAATGCTCCATTGGTGCCTTAACCGGCTAACAGGTCCACGACTCCGTCTGCTATCAACTCTGATGAAATATGTCTAGATATACGGACATGAAAGCGAAATTAAATTCTCCTCCTACTCTTTTTGGAAATCACCTGAAATGACCGCAGACGTTCTTTAACACTGAAAACACCGGCCTGTTGGGCAGGTGTGAGAGCAGACTACTTCCTGGACCTAAGCTAACCTGTCTGTTTAGCGGACAGTTTGCTGATGTGACTTCACTTAAAATGCATTATTTCTAACAGTCTTTAAAGCCACCGTTAACAATATTATTCACTTAAACGGGTTTCATTTTCATCGGCTGTTTGTTTTGGGGCGACAACAGCTGAACCTGAGCGGACATTTAAATGGCTTCTGTCTGCCTGTGCTCCAGGACATAGACGGGGCCTTACCTCCCCTGCGAAGCGGAGAAAACAACAGTTGGGTTTCATCCGGATAAAGAGGGGGGCGGGTCGGGCTCCGGTTCCTCCGTTTAGTCGTCCATGGTGTCGACTGCGGGGAAGAGGGGTTGTTTTAAATAAAAATGTATAAAAAGAAAAGAACGGAATATAGACGGATACGTCTACTTCCGAGGAGGGGACCGGGGAGGGAGAGAGGCGCCGAGTAGCTCCGCCCACATCTGAATTGAACCAGGAGGACCTGGGGAACAAAACGAGCCCACTTTATATCTGCTCAATGTAAATTATGTCTGAACCCTCCGGCATTCAGGTGAACTTTTTATGCACTTTGCGGTTCATGTTAGAAAAACTTTATATTATTCTTCAGAATGTAAATAAAGTCAGAATTAAAAATAAAGCTTATTGTTCATTTTCTTTAAAATTCTGGCCACCAAATAAAATGTGCACATTGAAAACAAAAGAAAATTGCCAGACTAGTATCCGTCTTCCAAGTGTGCCAAAACCGCACTATTACTTCCATTAAAACAACTGTTTTTGATCACTAAGGCATTAAGGCATAAATTACGCAAACAAAATGTTTCCATTTTCTGCCAGGATGTCTTTTTTGTTAGTAGAAAGACATAACAAAACATACATTGTTTATTAAGTATAATAATTATATCTGAATTGAGACTGAAAAAAGAAAAATGCGTTGAAATTAAATTCAATTAATGTATCTTTAAAGATACATATGTATCTTTAAAAATACATTAAAGATACATTAATTGTATTGAATTTCAATTTAACTTTTGTTTATGAAAAGAAAATACAACTACTGACCGAGTAGTATAAAATGCAAGGTTTTATACATTTTATTATACAATCTACATTAACAGTACAGATCGTTTTGCCTTATAGTGAGATCAGAAAACCCAGTTTTACTATGCATTATTCACAGTGTTATACATTGCTTTGTGAAATCTTCTGAAAACCTGCCAGAAAACTGGAATGTAAGAAAACAGTTAATGGTATAAAGGTTAAATCTGGACAAAATTGGAATATCCCTTTAAGTATTTCAGATTTGTACTGGGATAGGTTATGATAGTCCAATAAAAGCACCTTGTTACATGTGTTCACATGAGTTGCTTAAAAGTAAAGACATGACAGTTGAGACATTTATGATTTTTTTAACCTCATTGAATTTCCCCCTTATTTCACTTCCTCAATAGAAGAATTACTTCTGTCCCTTTTTGTTCCCCCCACATATGTATATCGCCAAAACGTTAGTGGTTTATTTGGGATGGCACATTTAATACCACACTTGGTTTGACTACATGTGTATTTTAAATATACCGATATTATTTATTAAATACAATCTGTTGAAAACAAGCCATAAAAACACTACGTAATGCGAAACATGAGTCCCACCCATCAGCCACTATAAGCCAATCAACACTTCTCATTTTGGGCGGACTATTTGAACGTTTCAAAGTGCAACGTTCTGATTGGCTTGCACTCACATCAGTCACTGGGGGTTGGGCTCCTGCCAGACACGGTCCGTTTTTCGACTTTTGTGTTTTAATCTGTCGAATATTGTTTAATCGTTGACTACACATTGCGACGTTTTGGATTTTACCGGTACAAACAACAGAAAATGACACCCGAACATAACATTTACGCTCTTATTTGAACCGTTGAATGTCGAAAGACGGCGAGCTAAGACATCAATCCCTGGCGCTCATTGGCTGTCGCTGAGTGACGTAGTATGTGGACGTGAGGCCGTGAACATCAACAAAAGAGAGAAAAGAGAAAGACAAGCAGGAAAATACAAGCAGAAGAAAACAGATATGTGGAACTAAGCTACCTTAACAGGTACGGAAAATATTTGGAGTTTCATACTTATACTGTATTTTACACTTATCTCTGTTTGTGGCGTATTTAATTTGTAATTAATCTGCTTTTATGCTTATGAAGAGAACGGAATAAAAAGACGAAAGTGAACCGTTGACAGATCGTCGTTAATTCAGAATAAATGAATTTAACATCATGTTTTAACAACGATACTCTGATTTAAAAATGATTTCGACATAAGAACGTTTATTTTATTGTATTTGTTTAATTTTACATTGTATTCTGTACATGGACTCTATAAGAAAACAAAACAAAAAGCACCAGACGCTGGTATTTAGTCCCATTATTGATCATTTTCACTACATCCTTTCGCTTTTAACACATTCTATTTATGTTGTATTTTTCATTAGGTTTTTTTTTCGTCCAGTGGAGCTGAAGATGCTTCTCCTTGTTTGTTTCCCTTGAATCCGTATTCTGTCCGAGCTGGACTTTTTTTGTAAACACGGTTAATTTCACAAAAGGACAACTTTTAACACACATTTAATACATGGATACCACTATTATCTTCCACATATTTGTGTTTTGGCTTAAGTCACAGTGTATGATACAGTCATTTGATGTTTTATAGACCTTTAACGTCTTAGGAATGACAAAACGGCCCCTCCCCCGCTCCTCCGGCCGAGAGGATTTAAAGCAGCCAGTTGTTAGTATTAGTATTATCTGCAGTTACCATCGGCCACCAGCTCCAGGGCGAGTACAGCTTTTCCAATCGTATAGTTTATTTTTTTGTGCATTTTGGGGATGTTTATTAACGGCTCGGACAACGGTAACGGGCTAGTTTTTAGGTCAGGGAACAGGAAACCCGACACCAGAGCCCAGCTGAGGGCAGTGGGCTGGACTTGGAGCTCAAACCCGTTAGCAACACAACAGCCGACCCCACCCCCAAAGCCAATCTGAGCTAAAGAAAGTCCATTTAATAATATGGAAGTGTCAAAGAATCACTTCAAATATGATTCTATAAACAGAGAGTCTAGATTCCGACAGAAAAGCGATTTAATATTGAGTTTAGTGAATCTTTATGCCATTATTAATGCTCTCCTTTCATTCCAATTTTTTTTTGTAAATCTGCATCGTGTAAAAATATGTTGAAATACAACAAACTTCCAATAAAGAGCTTGGGTCAATGTATTAAATACTGAACAACAGTGAATTATATCAATGAACACAATTCTATAGAAAAACAGCACATTGACAGTCTGATACATACTGAATAACAATGCAATATCGTTCAATAATTAGCAAATATAAATGCACTAATATATATATATATATATATATATATATATATATATATATATATATATATATATATATATATATATATATATATATTTCTGTGATATACTGTAAACATTGTGTACTAATTTTGTCTATTTTTGATTTCATCTCTCCTCTGATAATATTCATATACTATTTTCTTGTCTAATTTACCGTTTTGTAATTTTGCATTTACCCTTGTGTTGCACTCACTGGGGTTGCACTCCTAATTTACAGTATAGTCTATTCTGTAGTTGATTGTAGTGATTAACTCCCAAATGCATGACTTGACGTCATTGCCAGTTCGTAGCTTCATTCCTGATTTAAAGAAATAGAATTGGGCCAAAAGTACAAATAAAATCACTCAGTTGAGTGTTTGTGTGTGTTACTTTCTGTAAAATCCCTGTTGTATGATTTTTTTGTGTTGCAGTGAAGATACTGTGGTTTAAGACAAAGCAGACGTTCCTTCCTCCAGTGCCAGTTAAGACATGGATGCCTTCAAGCTGATGAAGGAGCTGAGGACCAACTATGACCAGGAGGTTTATTACTTGCCCAAAGAGGCTGGTCTGAGCCTCATCGAATCCACCACACAGGTGAGAAGGAACGACAAAAAAAAAAAAAAACGTAATAAATGTTCCACGGTTTTATTTTCACTATGAATGTGTTTTGTTTTCAGTTTGTGGAGCTTGGTAATATCAGGGAGAATATTCAGAAAGTATCGTTATAAAGGCTATAAAAAACATAAAATAAAATGTTTATTCCACAAAAACAACTGTAATAATAATTTATATATGGTGGTAAAATTTGTACATTTTGGGTGTAATTTGACCCGTGATAAACCTAGTCAACATCCAGTTGTTTAAAGAAATATACTGGAAAAATCCTTCAAATTAAACAAAGACAGTAAGTGCATTCATTTGATTTACTTAGCTCACATTAAGGCTGTTTCTTATAATTAAATAAACTATGTGAGGATTATCAATGTACTGAGTAAGAAATGTCTTATTTTTGCCCAAATCTCCCACTTGGATTGTCTTGGTCTTCTCAAAACTGGGTTAATCAACATGACTGACCTTTTCCACAGGATGACACTCGGATCTCAGCCAAGTGCAGAGATGCCAAAGTGGAGGACTTATGGAGTCTGACCAGCTTCTTCGGTTACAGCACCCAGACTTTTGTCCTGGCAGTGAACCTGCTGGACAGATTCCTGGCCATGATGAGGGTGAGACATCAGACACACACCCAATGGGACAGAACATGCAACTTTTTTACTTTGTTTTCAGGACACTGTGAGCAGGTTAAAAATGTCAAGTAGATCCTAATAAACAAACAAAACATTCAGCATTGCATGACCTGTTACAGAATAAGTGATTAAAAAGTCTGTTTTACTACCACGTATCAGGTGGAGGTGAAGGTCTAGTCTGGTTTTATAGCAGTTATAAGGAACTCCAATTTTATACAACATCTAAAATGAATAAAAAGTCAATGCACCTGAAAACATCCAAAGGTGTAACACAATGAGAATGAGAAATGTTACATATTTTATACCTAACACACACACAAGAAAAAAAATTCAATGTTACAAAACGAAAACCTGTTGGACTACAACAGAGAATGACACTTCATTTCAAAGTGAATTTCTTGTGTATTATCTTCGTGTCCTGAGCCGATGTAAAAAAAAAAAAAAAAAAAACATCAGCATCAGCAGCTGATCTGGCATTTTTTAGAAGATTGAATTTAGCCACACGATTGGGACGGTCTAGTGGGATGTAAACAAATACCTTGGAAAATTACAGCACAGAACACCCCCCCATATATTCCAAATGAGGATCCATCATTGGTCCAGGCAACAGGTGTGTGTTAAGGACACTTGACACTTTAGTAAAGGCTTTTCCAATTTCACAAACTTGAAGATACAATGACTAAGAAACATTTTAAGATGAGTTGCAGACTCGTTCATTATCTTCATCCCTTCAAATAAACTGATGTTGACACACATTAATCCAGTGGATCTTTAACCGTGGCGACGTCCTCCCTCAGATCCAGCCCAAGCATCTGTCCTGTGTCAGCCTAAGCTGCCTTCACATGGCAGCCAAAGTGACGGAGGAGGAGTGTAACGTGACGCCCACCGACGAGCTGATCCGCATCGGACAGTGCCGCTTCACCGTGTCCGACCTGGGCCGCATGGAGAAGATCATCGCAGAGAAGCTGGACTTCAAGTCACGAGCCATCACCCGCCTTAACCTTCTTGCATCTGTACCATCAGATCGCACAGTTACACTGCACGGACCGGTAAGACCGACAACCAAATACACTTTAACATACAATGAAAAACATACTAACACACTGAAATACACAATATGTACTAACACATGCTGTAACATATACTTTAATGCAGTGAACGCACACTTTAAACCACATATTAACATATACTTTCACACCAACGTAAACACTTTAACAGACTCTTAAACACACTTGAAGGGTCTGCTCAGTCCCATGGGTCCAGTTGGTCTTGGTCTGTGTCAACGCTGTGGTGATGGTTGTGTTTATTTTTTTGTGCAAACTCTTTGTTGTACGATCTGTTCAACCTTTATTTGCGTTGGGTCATTTTGTTCTGGTCCAAATGAAAGAAGGTCGATCTGGTTCCAAACTGGGATGCAGACTCATTGAATGGTAGTGGATGGGGTTTCAGACAGACCAGGACCAGGTACCCCCATGGCCCTGCTTTAGCTCCTCCTCTTTTCACACAGTTCAGCTCCGTCTATGCACAGTTGGAACAGATTCAACTGAAACTGGGCCATGGGTCTGAAGTTTACTGATAAGTGTTTCTTGTGTGACTCTTACATAAGTCTGGAGTCAAACACTGTTTTTAACCTGCTGGACTCACAACACCTGACACCTCCACTTTCTGAACACATGGACTTTACCCCTACAGGACAGAGACTCTGAGTCTGGACAAGCTAGAGGCTCAACTCAAAGCCTGCCTCTGTCGGATCTCCTTCTCCAAAGCCAAGGTAGAGCCAGGGTCAGAGGTCACACAATCAGTGGGTACAGGTGATGTTAGGTCCTTAAGCTAACGTTCTTCTGTGTTTGCAGCCATCTGTCCTGGCCTTGTCTCTTCTGAGGCAGGACATTGAAGCTGTCCGCTCTGAGGACCTCCTAGAGATCACCTGCCACATCCAGAGACACCTGAAGGTAACACTGTCCTCACAAAAACACTTCAAACCCACTAACAACAGCTTCTACCATTGAATACAAACGTCATAGCTGAGAGTTTGAACCAAGACTTTAATGTAAGAAATCCCACTGTAACCTGAGGGAAGTGAACACAGCACTGCCCATTAGAAACAGGAGCAGGAGGTGTTCACTAACCCTGCTCTTGGCTCGGTTCCACAAGTCCATTTTTTAAGCTATACTTATGTAACCTGCTCCTGCAGCCCAAACATGAGCAGAGGTTATGGTCACAGTTATGGTTAGATTTCCAACAGCTGATGTGTTTTACTGTGTCTTAAATTTAAGGTGAAAGTGAAACAAAAACAACAAACAGCTGTGGTATGTTGTTTAGCTGCTGGTGTTGTAAACTTATGAGACATGTTATTGGGAGTAAAAATACATGTTCAATCGAACTTTCCAAAGGCTGAGAGACTGTTAAGAATAATTATTAAGACCACCCATTTGTGTTTAACCATTAGATTTATAAATGGGACAAAATGACCCAATGACATCAAATATATATATATATTTTTTTTTTTATTATTTCCTGTAAAAATTTAATTACATCACAAATACTAAAGAAACACAAAAATATCAGCTTCTTAATGGTATCGTGATATTTTTTATCGTTATATTTGTGACATCATCCCTATTTATACAGTGGTAAAATGACTCAAGTGTCTTGAACATCAATTTGAACCCGAGGCATTTGGACACTTTCTGTCCGAGTGGAGAATCTCACACACTCCGCCATCGAAGGGTTAAATGTTCAAAGGTTGGATTGGTTTTATTTCAGTTGGGGGTGGGGTACTTTTGTTTTATTGTGGGTCAGGTTGTGTTTCTAACCCAAACTTTTTAAATACAGTGTTGCTTTCAGTGGTTATGTAAGCACTAACCCTGTTTCCTTTAACCCGGTTTCCCTTTACACCAAACAAAGACGGGGCCGTTTCCAACCGTCCTGTCTGCCTCAGGAGGACAAACAGAGCTGAGCGTCTGTGGGTTTGTGTTTCAGATCGCCGATGCCGAGCTGCTGCTGTGGAGCGAACGCGTGGCTCAGTGTCTGTCCGACTACGCGTCGCCGGAATGCAGCAAACCCAACCACCGGCGGCTGCAGTGGGTCGTGTCCCGCAGGACCGCCCAGAACCTGCACAGCTATCGGAGCGTCCCTGAACTACCCACCATCCCAGAGGGCTGTTGGGATGAGAGTGAGAGGTCAGAGACGCACACACCTGGACAGAAACACAAACACCTGTTTATATATATATGTATACACACACACACACACACACACACACACAGAACTGTGTGATTTCACTTTCATCACCAGGTGAAATCATGTGACAGTCAGCTGGAAAATACCAGACTGCCCTGAAACCACCCAAAGTTAGACACACCCCATGTGTCAGCGCACGTACCTCAGACAAACAGAGTGAAGGGGGCGTTACCCGAGCCACTCCACAAGTGCCTCGTCACTTTTGACAGTGTGGCAACAGGTCAGGCCACGCCCCCTCCTCACCCGGGGCCTCTCCTATCTTGGTACAGAGCATGATGAGACGTTTGTGCACATCACTGATCACGTCTGACATGGTGGTTTCCATGACGTCATGCCACACCTCGGCCTTACTCAACGCACGGCTGCTGCAGGGAAATTAGCAGAAGTAGAAACGACGCAAAACCAGGAACAACATCTGTTCTTGCGAAAACAGCTGATCTGAAACACTAACGTGTGACTCAGCTGACGTTTAATGAGCGACTCAATCCAACGTAGACAAGCTATGACACAATTGAGCTGCGCTAAACTGTGTCCCTCACAGCCTGAAGGTGAATCAATTTGTTCAGTCAGACATTAACTCCATCTGTTCAGTTTTTACTGTCACTCATTAACCTAAACAGTCACTTAACACTCTTATTTAGGTTCAGAACGTCAGTTATTCAGTATAAAGAAAAGAAAGGGAAAACTATAAACACAACGACTTAACTTCATTTAGCTGGTTATTGAACTCCAAAAAAAAGAGGAGAGGAGAAATGGGAGACTCCAGTGGATGTAGATTCAGGAATATTTGGTTTATGGGATGGATCTAATATTTACAGCAGAGGTGAACCCTTCAAGTAAACCCTTGTTTAACTTGATACATTGTAAATACTCAGTAAAAACAGTAAAAAATAAAAATAAAAATCACAACACTGGGGGAAAACAAACAAGGAAACAGTGTAAAAAAAAAAAAAAAAAACTGGCCCAAACCAACTTTTTTTTTTCCAATAGTCAAGTCAGTTTCACTCACTGCTCTGATTGACACCTTTCCCCTCTCCAAGGAAGGGGGGGCAGTGAGCATGGTCAGATGTCTATGAAAACAACAAGGTCCATTCTATCAGCACAAATGGAAACGTATGTACTGAACAAACGGTTGAATTTATATTAATATTTAAACAGATCCTAAATTCAATCAACACAGGCATGTCAGGGGTTCAAGGGTTAAACAATAAAAGGTTATTACGATATTTACACTTAAAAATACTATCCATTCTGCGTTTTTACCGTCAAAAACAAACTGTTTTAAATCTGCAGAGAGCCTTATCTACTAACTAACCCCCCCTTTTTTTTCTTGTTTTTTAAAAATAATAATTTATCATTCTTTCTTGGGTGTACTCTAAACTGTTCACATGTTCATATTGGATTTGCATCAGGAATTGTCTTCTTTTGAGTGGGGTAGTGAAAAAAGAAAATGAGAAAATGGACATCTTCCATCACGTTACCTGTGAAATTGTTTCTAATAAAGAAAACCAAAACTAAAATAGTTTTGACCATCAAAAACACAAACTGTTTTAAATCTGCAAACTTTTGATGATTCAGATTCAGTTTGTCATTTACATGAAGACACGAAAATGAAATTAGTAATCAGGACCAGCAGTATGTGACCTAATATGTAATAATCTAAATATAATAAATGATCTAGGTAGTGAACAACAATAAAATGCTTAATGAAGTAAAAAAATAAAATAAAAAATAAAAACAACTTCAGCAAATTAAAAAACTTCAGTACAAGATAAAAAGCAGCATAAATAAAATAAAAAAGATCACAGTCACACTAGTTTTTCTTTCCTTCTGAACAAGAGCAGGAGCTGTTTCATTTTCAGAGCATTTTCTAGTCGTCAGGGTTTCAGTTTGATTCTCCAGGTTGAAAGTGTTTTGTCTGTTTTCTGTTTCAACAGTGAGGACTCGTGTGAAGATGTGATGAGTTCTGGGGAGGAGTCGCTGAGTTCATCTCTGGGCAGCGACGCAGAAGGACGCTTCTTCCCCCTGCACCTCCGCCGCCAAAAACGCAGCTGAAGACGCTTGAACCTGGTCGTGGTGCCCCCCCCTCACCCTCCACTTCTCTTTAAGCCTGTCTCTAATTTATTGTCGCCAAGCGCCGGCGGCCAATCGCACAACAGCCGGCAGCTCAAGGACTCTTGGTAGATTTTAGTTTGTTGGTGCATGTTGGTGTCACATTCCAGGATTTGGGTGGTTCTGGTCTGTGAACAGCTGTGTGTTTATCTGAACCACGTTTCTGACTGTTATTCATCTCAGATCTCATCGGCCACAAAATCAGGAGGTTTTGGTTCAAGTGCAAGAGATCAGAGTCCTGTCAGGTCTAGGATGATCATCAGAGCTTTGACCCTCTGGTGCCTGGGAAACGTCCAGTTATTTTAGGTCCGAACCAACAGCTGTTCATTTCTACAGGATCTTTAAAACTTCTGACACATCCACTAAAGCCAGCAGACTGTAAAAGCCCCTGACATATTTAACATTTTACTGAGCACAAAAACTAATAATAATGGATATGAACCAAACCAGGAACAGATAAATACAATTTATTATGTAGAATATCGCATGGAAGATGATTAGTGAGAAAAAAAAATGTTTGAAATATTTCAAGGCCAATATATTTGTTTATTATTCAGAGAAAAACAGGTCCAAATGCAGACATTTTTCTCAGAATAATACAATAAGTGGTTCCAGGCACAACAAGCCCCGCCCCCTTACAAAGATTTTATCCAATTTGCCCCGTCTCTTATAATAATGGATTGGATTTGTGTAGCACTTTTCTAAACACCCAAAGCACTTTACATTTATGACCCATTTTCATTCACTCTCACATTCTCACTCTGGTAGTGGTAAACTAAGGTTGTAGCCGCAGCTGCCCTGGGGTAGACTGACAGAAACATGGCCGCCAATTTGTGCCAAACAACCCCTCTGACCATCAACGAATATTCATCCACTCATTCAACATTTATTGTGAAAACACACTTTTGGTGACCTTGACCTTTGACCTATAGTCACCACAATTTAATGGGATCTCTTGTGGACCTTTCCTGAAAGTTTAATGGAAATTGGTCCAGTAGTTTTTGTGTAAAGTTGCTGAAAAACAAACAAACAAATGCACCAAACCAAAAAACAATACTCTCACCTGCACTTTGGGGTCGAGTTACAAAAATATATTGGACCTTAAAGTAAATTATATATATATATAACCCCCCCCCCCCCCCCCCCCCCAAAAAAAAAAAAAAAAATTGCATTTAATAAATCTGGTTTGATTCCATTACAAACACGGCACTTAAAAGGTTAAAAAAAAAAATAACAATTTTACTGAGTACTTGGTGTTTTTGTTTATGGCTCAAGCTGATGAAATTTAAAAAAAAAAAAAAAAAAAGTTCTGACTAAACCGTCTAAAACGAGCGACATTAGAATGATAGGGTTTTGTTTGTTAGGGCGTCAGTGGGTCGGATCAAAGTCAGAGGTTTAAGGAAGCTCTAGAACAGGTACGACTCACACATGGTTCAGGTTCACATTACTTTA
The DNA here is from genome assembly GCA_020466265.1 of Siphamia tubifer. NCBI lineage: Eukaryota > Metazoa > Chordata > Actinopteri > Kurtiformes > Apogonidae > Siphamia > Siphamia tubifer. The sequence continues at coordinate 12,988,619 of CM035794.1, forward strand.
TTTATACCTGTAGATTTTAGACCCTAAAAGTCTGAGAACATGCGTCCGCTGCGGCTCTGATCTCCTGCGCTGTGGTTTAATTTGCACACTTTTGTTTATGTTCTTTCCTCCTGTTGAAGTGTTGAACGGTCGGAGCGGAGGTGACGGTGTTCGTGTCTGTGACTCTGGTTTTGGTGGAAAAGTTGCCAATTTTAGGATGTAGCTTGAAAATGTTAAGAATGTTAACGGAACAAAGTAAATGCTGACCAAGTGTCAAAAAAACAAAAAAAGGTCTAAAAAATGTCAAAACTGTAAAATGTTAATAGAAAAATATGTAAAGTGTAAATGATGTACAAAAAAAAAATGTTAATAGTTCTTGTAGATATTAAGTTATTTATTCCTTTTGTCACCTGTACTGAAAAAAAAATTCTTATAAAAATCTTATTTTTAACCTGTGGTGTGTGTTTTTATTTTTTGAACCATCCAGTCATTCATGAACAGTTCTGTTGCATTTCAAGTATCCCTCCACAGAGGAAAGTAGTCCCAGGTGAAAGGTGGGGTTCAAGATCTTTTCCTGGAGCATTTTTTACTATACAGGGTCTCTATGGATCCTTAAAAAGTCTTATTTACAATATGTGCTTTTTAAGGTCTTAAAAAGCATTATATTTTGCAAAAGTATGGCATGCAACTTCACATAGCAGGTATTACATTTCATCTGGGTAGTCTATGGTTAATGACAAACATGTCTGGATTTTTTTTCTGCGCTAGTTATTTATTTAGCTGGCATCGTTTGTTATCAAGATGCTGAAAAATAGATGTTTGCTCTATCATATTCACACCCGTCACTGTTCACACTTACCGAAGCAATCAAATAAAACTAGAACGTGAAGATACAAAATAGATCCATTGTAGCCAGGGCTGAACGCAGACATATGAAACATTCGCTGATGCACAAGCAGCCTCAGCAGCAGTCAGGCAGCAGACTCAGCAGCAAGCAGACAGTAGGGAAATTGTTTAAAATGTTTATCAAGTCATTATTTGGTATAAGTTTAATTTTCAGGACATGTACAGTCAGATTCTGGATTTCAAACAACAGCTTAGAATTTGGAACTGTCCCAAATTTTTCAGGACATCTGGTCACCCTATGGGGACCTGAATTTTGGTCCCCATAGTGTCAGAGGTCCCCATGTCATGACTGTGCAAATATAGCAATGTCCCCATAAAGTCCATTTTATCAGAAAAAAGTCAAATGCCCTTTTCTTCTCAACTGCCACTCTTCAGATCCATTTATTTTGTTGAGCTTCTCTGCAGAATTTATTTAGTTCGACACCATAAATGTCATTAAACTGGATGGATCACATGTTATAGACACAATATTGAGTTTTTATTCTTTTACACACTATTGAAAGACAAATTCAGATTCTTAAGAAAATCACAGCTAATCGATTCATGAATTAATCGATAACTTGCATCCCCCTAATATGAACTAATGTTAAACACTGACAGATGACAGGACGAAATAATAAAAAAATATATTAATTTTATTAGTACAGTGGTACCTCAACTTACAAAATTAATTCAGTCCATAAGTGGTTTCGTACTGTGAATTTTTTGTAAATAGTCACATTTTACATGTAAAAGGCCTGATTCATTCCAAGGTCCCCCAATACTACCCCATAAACCCTTTAAAAATGATAAAACTATACTAATTTTGTGTGAAATATGTGTTAAACGTAAAATAATTTTTTATTTTAGATTTAATTTATTGGTCTCAGTGGGTAAATGTGTCTTCACTGACTGAACATTAAACAAACCATTAAAATGAACCAGACATTATATAATTTCCATTCCATTGTTTTTTGTTTTAATTGTTACTTTCATCTTCAACAATGTTTGTTGACGGACGTTGGATGCAAAGACGATTGTCTTTGATGACTTTTCATAATCTTCCTTAAATGCACAAGGTGTACGTCATCAAAGTGGGCGATAGAACGACTCAACATTTTTTCAGCATGTTTTTTTCCACGAATTCATAAAGTTGATGAAATTTGGCCGCCATGTCTTTAATTCATGCTGACGGAATGATGGCTGCCTCCTCCTTTTTTTAATCATCTCCTGTTTCACTTGTATTAATAACGTAGGGAACACTGGGAATCACTTTCTTTGGGCTCATGATGAAAAATTAATACGTACTGTAATAAAGGTTCAATGATCACACTGGCAAAAACTCACCAAACAGAAGTAACTGTCATTTACACGTGTTAATGAGGATGAATGAGGGTCAAAGGTTCACCAAAAGAATCATGGGTCGCTCCCTCATAGGCAACGGGATGCTGCGTACAGTACGTACAGTGCGTATTTACGTACACTACCGTACAGTACTGTATTTATGTCTCAGGGGTTTTGGTTTTCGTTTCGTAAATTAAATTTTCTTTCATATTCAGAGACGAAAAATTGACGTAAAGGTTTTTCATTACTTAGATCATTCGTTGACTGGGTCTTTCGTAAATTGAGGTACCACTGTATTTGGATTTGTGATATCAAAAATTAGGTTTGTTTTCAAATGTATAACATGGAATTTAAAAGGTTAAAATATGACATTTATTGAGTATTTTTGTTCTTAGCAAGTTGTTGAAACATACAAATCAAATAAAAAAAAAACAAAAAAAAAAAAACAAGTAATATTCTTGCCCTTGTTGCAGATGACCATCAGTGATTCAACAGATACAACAGGATTAAACTACAGCCACTTTTCCTCAGATCACTGATTCAGAACAGACCAGCGTGACGTGGAAGGAACACAAACCACAAAAACTCACACATACCATGTTCAGATGCTAACACTCAGCAGTAAAAGGGTTAAACAGTGAATGCCACAGGATGAGAGTCTTACCGTCAGCGCCGTCTTCATGCCTCACCGAGTCGTCCTTCATCCACATGACCATAGTTTAACTCAAAGCGTTTATCAAAGGGTCTCACATCTTCTTAAAAAAGTGCAAAAATAATCCACCATTTGTCAGTATTTCCCATAATTCCCTGTGCGTGACGGTCACATCAAAATCCCATCCGAGATTTCTTCTTCTTTGGTTGCATGACCATTCCCAGCCGCCGCAGTGCACCCTGGGATTGGGGCTGGGACCAGGAGATGGCTTCCTGGGATGGCACCGCCCTCGGACTAAGATACACCGGCTGGGACAGTGAGGGGAGGGGTGGAGTCAACGCTTCTGGGTACGAACTGTCCAGCTGTGACGACGGCGCCTGTCAAACACCAAAAACACAAAAAAGTAATCAATCAATCACACGCTACAGAACAGGTGCATCTCATCTTGACTGTTTCTGTACTTTTAAAAATATAGTTAATTCATAGTTTTATTTCTATAAATGATGCACCCTCTGCTAGATGAAACGTATGCAAATGTTAATTTCCTTCTGTGATCGGCAGTGATCGGCAAAACCAGTTTTTTTGGTGATCAGTATGAGTGATGGGGCCAAAAAATGCTGATCGGTGCATCACTACAAAAAAGTTTACTTTATTATTAGGGCTGTCAAAATTAACGTGGATTACTGATTAATTTAATTAAAAACTTTAATGTAATTAACTCATCTGCGGTAGAATGACTCCTGTCATATTTCAGACAGTTTGTCACAGTAGTTAACGTCGTACATATGCAAATGCACAGAATAGAATAGAAGATGCAAAACAGCACGACATTCGAGTACAAAAAAACCCAAAATATGGAACAGTCGACCGACAAAAAAGTGTTAGACACAGAGTTTTCTTTTCACCCAAAAGCTTCCATCTTAAAATACTACATTAATGCAAATTGTACGTTAGTCAAGGATTCTGCTAGCAGTTAAGCTAACGTGTTGCCTAGCTTGTGACAAAAACATTAAATGCATAAACTGTATGTTCCCATCTATCTTTAGTCTCTACTCATGAAAAATTAAATGTAAAATAATTTTTTTAACCCTTTCATGCATGAATTATGAGAAAGTTAATTAAAAAAAATGTAGGCATGCAAAAACATTGCAATTAAATTTTTTTAATCAATCTACTTTTCATGGAGTTGTGAAAATATCCACCGAGATGGATACAAGCATGTTTATTTTTTTAAGCAAATAATCATGTATTTACTGATAATACTGTGTAAAAACTATGACATAAAACATTTTTAATGCAGCTAAATTGATGTTTTCTCATATCTTAATATACTCTAATACATTACTCACTGCATGGAGATGATATCCAAAAAACAATACATGTAAAAAAAAAACCCAAAAAAAACCCTGAAACTGTTATTTACAGACTAATAACAATCAACAATTTATTTACACCCTAAGATATTACTGCAGGTTTATCAAGAACATTATGGCATCACTTTCAGTGTATGGGACGATGCATAAATGTCCACTGTGTTGACTGAGATGGAAGTAAAACAAAAAAAACATGAATATGTGATACAATAGAACTGCAATGATTAGTTGACGTTGTCCACAAAAATCGACAGAAATAGTATTTTTTCGACAGACTGAGAAATAATTGATTATAATCTCTGCCGAGAGTCGCTCATGCACAATAGCGTCTCTGTCTATGAGTGGCAACATACAGAAATGATGACGGCAGCATCAGGTACGTGTACCAAAACCATTTTAGCCTGGATACGGTGAATAAAGACTACTTGCAACATTTGCAAAAGCAGACTTTGCATATCATGGCAGCACCTCAGTGATGCACGAACGATGCATGAAAGAGAAAGCACGTTGGAAAGTTGAACAAAACAGAGTCTGATTGATTCAAGTAATACCAAGTCAAGCCAACACAGTTTTTATAAGATACATTGTACATTGTATAAGTGTATATTTGCTATACAAAAGAGCTTGAGCATTGTGCCAGACTGCACCTGGCAAATGTATTTTAAATTAAATGCATGCAGTCTGACGAAGAGAGTGGACTAAAGCTGGGAATATTTGACTGAACCTGATAGGACCGAGTGGGTTCGGGCATATCATTTGAATTGGGCCAGGGTCAGGTTGAGTTCTATCGCGCTCGGGCCGGTTTGGGTCTGATATTTCAGGCCCATTTCATACTCTACCATGGAGCCCTTCCTGCAAAAGAGGCAGACGTGCACACCTAGCACTTTGCCTAATTGGTTTTAGAGAGAGGACATTTTCATTACATTTTTGTACAAATCTGCAGTACGTTCAATAAAGCGTGTATTTTTCATTGTACTCATCTTTCTTGTGTTTATTATCATTTGCCACATAATTAAATCAACTTCATGCTAAATTTAAGGGAAAAATTATAATTATCCAATTCGTCAACTATTTGTTCCAATAGACTGACTAGAATGACAAGTTGCAGCCCTACAATACAATAATAATAATTTAAAAAATAGCTGTCGACTGTAGTGACCATTATGCATGAAAGGATTAAATGAGATTTCTTGATTAAAAAGGAATGCTATTTAATTGTGATTAATCAAAAATTAATCCACAGGAACCCTGTGATTAATCTAAGTGTTAATAACTTGACAGCAATATTTATTACACAAAAATTCCACAAAAAGTTGTCACCCCCCCCCCAAACAAACCAATGCAGACCTCTACCGTCGTGCGTTCGCTAGAATCTCGTTGATATTCCGTCTCACCTGTTCTCCCGTCAGTGACCTCAGGTAGTCGCCTGTGCGATGTCTCTTCTGACTGGTTGGCGTGTTGCTGAGACTGGGTGTCAGGGAAGGAGGGCGGGGCCTGTTGGGACTCATGTGACCCGTTGCTGAAGGACTAGCACTTGGTATTGGTGCGTCAGCCCTGACGCTGCTCTGACTCTTTGCCTCCGACATATTGTCAGGCTCTGCCTCCTCTACATCTGTTGACTCTTCCTGACTCCGCACAGACGACCTCCAGGTGGAGTCAGAGAAGTCGCTGAACTCCGATTGGTAGCTGGAGGAGGTGAAGCTCCCAGAGAGCTGCAGGCGATGTCCGGCTGCCCTCCTCGCCTCCTTCTCCCGCCTCCTCTTCCTCTTCAGCGCCGCCACCTTCTTCTCCTGGTTCAGACCTAGGGACTCCGCCCACCACGACCTCCATGCCTCTGGCCCCTCCCATGACGTGGTCAGGCGATTGCTCAGCTGGTCCTCCCACAGGTCGCTGCTCACACAGTCGGGCAGAGGCACCAGCGCCTCCTGGAGGGTGGAGACCAACATGCTACGTTTAGACATGGCTGTCTTTAGATGCTGTCTCAGACTCTGCACTTGCTTTGCATTCTCTCCCATCTGTTTGACTGACAGGTTCAGGAAGCAATTAGAGTAGATGGTGAAGTGCGGCAGGGTGTGGGGGCGGGGCATTTTCTTCTTCCTGTACTTCTTGTGATCCAGTAAAATGGTTTTCTGGAGCCAACGCTTCCAGATGCGTAGAGCGCCGTCACTTAGCATTGTCACAGAAACATCACACGGCCCCTCAACGGCCTGACCTGATGTCACATGACCCGGGTCAAGGTCCTCGTTGACGTCGACCTGCCGTAGACGAACAGAATGTGTGTGTTCAGTTTCCTCTGGTTAAAAACTCAACAAAAAACACTTCACACATCTATATATTGGGTTTTTTTCTTTCTTTCCCTAAATCTGTAAATTATCTAATTTCAAATATAATTGGGTGAATAAATATACAGTAAAAGTGTCAAACTTTAATTTTCTTCTAAATAAATGCACTGTTGTTAACAGTGACAT
>CM035794.1:13610319-13665319 GCA_020466265.1 Siphamia tubifer
TCTATTTCTTATTTATAATCAGTTTATTTTGTCACCCTGTCTGATAATTGGACTTTATTTTTTAACCATCCATCCATCCACCCACCCACCCACCCATCCATCCATCCATCCATCCATCCATCCATCCATCCATCCATCCATCCATCCATCCATCCATCCATCCATCCACCCATCCATCCATCCACCCACCCACCCACCCATCCATCTATCCATCCATCCATCCATCCACCCACCCACCCATCCATCCATCCATCCACCCACCCATCCATCCATCCATCCATCCATCCACCCACCCATCCATCCACCCACCCACCCACCCACCCACCCATCCATCCACCCACCCAACCATCCATCCACCCACCCACCCATCCATCCATCCATCCATCCACCCACCCACCCACCCATCCATCCATCCATCCACCCACCCACCCATCCATCCATCCATCCATCCATCCACCCACCCACCCACCCACCCACCCACCCACCCACCCACCCATCCACCCACCCATCCATCCATCCATCCACCCATCCATCCATCCATCCATCCATCCATCCATCCACCCACCCACCCATCCACCCATCCACCCACCCACCCAACCATCCATCCACCCACCCACCCATCAATCCATCCATCCACCCACCCACCCATCCATCCATCCATCCACCCATCCATCCATCCACCCACCCACCCATCCATCCACCCATCCATCCATCCACCCACCCACCCACCCACCCACCCACCCACCCACCCATCTATCCATCCATCCACCCACCCACCCACCCACCCATCCACCCATCCATCCATCCACCCATCCATCCATCCATCCATCCATCCATCCATCCATCCATCCATCCATCCATCCATCTGTTTTCCTTGATGCATCATTTGGCTATAGAATATAATGAAATGAGAAAACCAGTTGATGATAGTGTTGTAGAAGATGTATGAGAGTGCATCATATTCATCTGGTTTCATGATAAGGGCAGAGTCTCACCTTGTCTTTGAAGTAGGTGTACAGGTAATCCTTCCACTGCTCAGTGGTGACACTGCTGTAGGCGAACATCTGGATGTAGGATTTCACAAATCCCATGAACACCTCTGCAGGAGGCAACCGGATAATGTAGAATTAGTACCATAATTAGTCAAGTTGGAGGCTGTATTCATAACTGTTCTGACTCATATACACTGTGGGCCATAAATGGAATCCTTTTGTTTTCAGACCACTCCTCTTTTTATTCCCATTCCTACACATCAGTAAACACCTCTGACATGTTGCTGGAGTCCAGGTTACACTTTGTCAAGAATAAATCACATTGTCACAGTCAATTCAAGAGAAGAGCTGAAAATATTTTATTCCAACTTTATTTTACTCAAATTCAGATGCAAAAAAAAAAATCAGCTGTAATAAATTCAGGTACAAAAAAAATCATATCACACATCTGAGAAAACAACGACGAGCAATCGATTCTATCCTACGTTGAATCGACAGACAGCCAATAAAGTTGTTTAAAAGTCGTGTAATGTTTAAATAAAAATATCTGGCTTAAAACGGATTGCTTTGTTATAAACATCTGAATTGTTTTGCCTCTGATCCTCATTTGAATGTTTTTCAGCTGATTTTCTTTATTCTAAACCAAACATTCTGATAATTAATTTCAGTGGAAAACATCAGATGTTACATTTCAAGGCAAAAAAAAAAAAATCTGTGTTAAAAATTCAATGGCTTTTAAAATTCAACATCTTACGAAACAGATTTGCAAATGATTCCAGTTTCAGTTAAATGAGAAAACGCAATGGTCATGACCTTTAGCCAAGAAAATCTAATCAGTCCAGGCTTGAGTCCAGAATAAGTGAAGGTTTGTGCCCAAGGAGCCAAAGTTCCTCAGATATTTCAGCCATTAGAATAGAATACACAGTCACAGGAAACCATTTAGACCACAACCTAAGCAGGTTGAGTGGGTATTAGAGCTGCACAATATATTGTTCGAGCTACGGCATTAACGACTTCAGTTTTTTCAAGTCGACTTATCCGTCAATAAAGTCGAAGTCGAGTCGACGGGTTGTGATGATGTCATCACATTATCAGCAGAGAAAGAACACAGACACACGGCTACAAAAACACGAACACACGTCTGCCCAGCAATGAGCAAGTTGTATTAAAGTAAGTAATAAGGTAACAATGTCCACTGACAAGACACAAGCATCAACACTTTAACCCCAACAAAACAAAGGCTAACGTTAGCAAAGAGTTTTCTGTTCATTTAACTGAACAACATCAGTAGGTGAACATATGTCTGCATTTAGTCTGGACCCACGGCTCTAAAACTGGACTGTCTGCACGTCCTCACTTTTTATATTAAGTGCAAAAAGTTTAAGGCAGCAACCGACAAGACCAACACCACACTGTCCACATCATGTTTGGGAAAAAAAAAGAGCGTGTTGTCTTAATGCCACGCACATTAACACGTCTGCCCTGCTGCTCATATCACTCAGATGGCTGTGCCGTTTTTTTCATCTAAGGTGAAATATTTCCACACATGCGATGTGTGTCTGTCACTCTTTTGTTTTGTCAGACCACTACGACTGTACCTGCGGCAGCACCGTCTGGTTTAGGTCTGACTGTGTTTACGCACCGAGAGAGAGAGAGAGAGAGAGAGAGAGAGAGAGAGAGAGAGAGAGAGAGAGAGAGAGAGAGAGAGAATAACATGCGACTTCCTCCAAATTTCTGCTATGGGAATCGATGTGTCAACTAGTCAACGTTCCTGTTAATGCCCTAGTTTGAGCATTGACATCACAACAACAGAAAATCACCCAAAACCAAGGATGGGTTCCAGAAAGAAAAGCAACATCAGTTATGTGGAATTATATCGACTACAAGTAGGATGACACTGAAACATATGTTCTCTGTCGACCACTAATCTGTTTGAGCGTTTGCGTCGGCACCACACAGCTGTTATAGAGTATACTCCTGAGGATGCTTTCCATATGGCAACATGTATGACAAGGTTAATAAAAATTGCTATGTCAGTTTTTTCTAATATTGTGGGTATATGATGTGGACAGGTGTGGACAGGTATGGACAGGTGTGGTCAGGTGTGGACAGGTGTGGACAGGTGTGGACAGATGTGGACAGGTGTGGACAGGTGTGGACAGGTGTGGACAGGTGTGGACAGATGTGGACAGGTGTGGTCAGGTGTGGACAGGTGTGGACAGGTGTGGACAGGTGTGGACAGGTGTGGACAGATGTGGACAGGTGTGGTCAGGTGTGGACAGGTGTGGACAGGTGTGGACAGGTGTGGACAGGTGTGGACAGATGTGTACAGGTGTGGTCAGGTGTGGACAGGTGTGGACAGGTGTGGACAGGTGTGGACAGGTGTGGACAGGTGTGGACAAGCATTACCTGGACCTCCCATGAGCTCCTCCAGGTGGTACAGCAGAGCGAAGCCCTTCTCATAGGGCACCGAAGAGTAAGCCTCATCTGGGTCAACATCCTCCAGGCTGGGCACCAGGTTGGTCACAGGGTTGTTGGCCCCAAGGGTGTTCACCTGAGTGATGTCACACACAGGTCAGAAAAAAAATCCTATTTAGAACTGCACAATATATTGTTGCATAGGCATCACCAACGTATGTGTGCAATAGACGCATCAAAGGTCTGTGATTATTACAATTTTTAAAATCCATATATATATATATATATATATATATATATATATATATATAGAGAGAGAGAGAGAGAGAGAGAGAGAGAGAGAGAGAGAGAGAATTTTTTAAAAACCTTTTCTGTATTTATTTTTATTAATTTAGATTTATATATTTATTTTATTTATTTGTATTATTTATTTTATAGAAAGAAATGTAATTTTATTAAATGTAATTTCATTTTTATTTATTTATTTTAATTATTCAAATATTTTGGCAGGTCCTGCAATTATTTGTATTTTATTTTCAATTATTTTATTTTATTTTTAATTAATTAATTGAAATTTTAATGTATTTATCATTTATCTTTTTTAAATGTATTCATTTATTTCTTTTCATTTCATTTAATTTTGTATTATTTATGTTAATTATTAGTTTCATTTAAATATTTTGGCTACAAGAAGGATGATACTGAAGGGTATGTTCCGTGTCGACCACTAATATGTTTTTTTTCCATTTATTAAATTTCTTATTTATTTGTCTTATTTATTTACTTATTTGTTTATTTTTAATATTAATTAATAAATTTTTATTTATTAATGTTATTTAATTAATTCACCTCCAAGTAGGATGACACTGATCTGTATGTTTTGTGTCGAGCACTAATACGTTTGACCGTCTGTCGGCACCACACAGAGGACTTTTTTATATCGTAATATATATTACAGGGTTTTAAAAAATCACAAACCCTAATCCTATTGATTCATTAGATTTGTGTTGATGTTGAGGTTCTCACTGAATCCTGCAGGTCCTTCCAGCCGCCCATGGCTTTGAACTGCCTGAACTGCTCACTCTCCATCGACCTGCCGATCATCCGCTCCAGGTAGACCGTGTGACCCTCGTTCAGCCTGAAGACAAACACCTGATGTGACTCACAGGTTCAGAAAGGCTAAAAGGTCCTGACATTTGTTTATTTCAATGACTGGTTTGTTTGTGTCTTGTTTACCAGAAATGCTCCCAGGTCTTATTGGTTACCAGATTTCCCGTCCAGCTGTGGGAGATCTCATGGGCGATCACCTGACAGGAAGTAAAGAGCAGGTATAAACACATGAACAGGTACGACCTTATGAACCAGTGATGGAGTCATTTAAAATAACCTGGTAAATCATTATAATTTAAATATTAGGTACAATTTTCTATCATTAATACATAGACTATTAACTGAATTTCCGTGAAGGTGATGTACAATGTCTTTAGTATCGTACGGTAAGAAGGAGGGAAGAGAGAAAATAAAGTTGGGAGAGTGAAAGCTCCGGAAAGTAAGGTTTGGAAAACATTCACTGAGATTTTTAAAGATGATGAGCATTACTGCACGTTGATAACTTTTGAATGATGAAGCAGGATAAAAATATTTTCTCAACATATTAACTTACAAACAATGCTATTGAATAGGGGTGTGACGAGACACTCACCTCGCGAGACGAGACACGAGATTGGGTTCACGAGATCGAGATGAGACAAGATTTTAAGAAAACTAAATTCCAAATTATATGAATGGACAACAGTTTTATTTCACAGAGTTGCACATGGATTTTATAACTCTGTAAGTGTTAACTTTTAATGAACTTCTTCCTTTTAATGAACTTATTCATCTCCAAAATGAAACTGAAATAAATGATCTAAAAGTTAAAATAAAATAACTAAAATTATATATTTCTCCTTTTCTTTCAAGAGCAAACAATATGTGCAAAACAAAAATACTTCTCTTTCAATCCAGACTGAAAATAGTTCAGAGTGTAGGGCCTTATGTTGATATATTTGAGAATTAATATTTAAAAAGATAAATAATTGAATTTGATGTTGTAATTTCATAGATAAGTATATTTCATGATTAAAATGATGAATATTATATATGACAGTTAAAATAATTACAATTCATATGCACAGATTATCTGTTATACATAGACTAAAAATAAGTACTGTCGCTTTAAGAACTGGACACTTCAGTTTGACTGTGGAAGTTGAGCTGTGAATGTATTTGTTATCGTTGTGTGGTTTGTTGGTGTTTTCTTGGCAGGTGCAGTTGTTTATTTGAGTACTGAGCTGTGGTTAGGGTTCAAGGTCAAAGGTTAGTGAGTACTGAGCTGTGGTGTAGCTGGAAATGTCTCTGTGTTGTGCTCGTATTAGCTACAATGTACGGCATTGTTTGTGCCTGAGAGTTGACACCCTGTGCCCATGACAGGGGAACAGCTGGGTAGTGAGGTCCAAATAATGTCTGGTTTGAACAGTGCGTCACAGGAGAGCCGTGTTTCCTACACTCCCAATGTATAGAAACAGACGGAGAGAGAGAGAGAGAGAGAGAGAGAGAGAGAGAGAGAGAGAGAGAGAGAGAGAGAGAGCACGCTGGGGCAGGAGATGACGGAGCGCTTCATGTTGCACTGTCACAGTCTGTATATTGTCACTGTCTTGTTTTTTATCATTTCTGCTAGAAACCAAAATGCTGAGAAACAAACAATTTGAAAGTGGCGGAGGCGTCTTCAGTAGTAAAACCTGTGTTTTCTAACATAATTTTGCTGGATAACAAATCTTGCGAGACAGAATTTTAACGCCACGAGAAATCTCACCAAATTACATCTTGCCAGATCTCGTCACACAAGATCTCGTCACACCCCTACCATTGAATGTTAACACAGAAATAGATGCAGGTATGTGAGTAAGGTCATGTGATGTTCATAAAGACCATTGACTACTTTTTAAAAATGCGGGTTGAGAAGCGGGTCGGGTGGGTCCTTTTTAAATATATTTCTTAGCAGGCAGGCGGGTTAGTTAAAAAAAACGGTCAGTTGTTTATACATAGACCTGCACATCCCTGATATGAACATGAACAGATGCATAAATAATGGAGATGTCAAATGTTTAACATTTTTGGTCAGATTAGTCACAGGGTTGCTTTCGATTCATTTCGATTCATCATGATCAAAACACTTTATGTCGGTCGACTGTTCTGTTTTTGTTTTTTTTTACACAAATTCCCCACAAAATACACTAAGAAACAAAAAAAATGTAGAGAAAGAAATTTCAAAACATGCTAAAATTCACAGAAATTCACAAAAAAATAAACTAACACAAAAAAAGCAATGAAAAAAAAATCAAAAACATTAAAAAATTATTCTAAAATGCAGAGAAAATACACCAAAAAATGTGATATAATATCCAAAATATATGCAAAAATATGAATATATATGCAATTGACATGTTCAACAGTTTCAACAAAACAACTGCAGACAACTGTTCCATTTAATTGCGTAAAAATTTGTAATCAGATTAATCATGACGTGTTAATTTTGACAGCCCTAATAAAAACATGAACAGGTATTGATCAAGTATGAAGACATTAACACACACGGACACATGAAAAGGTACGAACTGATAAATGAGTATGAACACATTTGACTTACATTTGCCAGAGATTTGTCTCCTGCCTGTGAAAAGAGACAGACGGTAATGAAACACTGGCGGACAGTCACATGACCTGTTACATATGATGCTGTCAAAGTGGCGTACCAGCAGGGTGGGCGTGGCAAAAGTCAGACACGGGTTCTCCATCCCTCCATAAGGAAAAGATGGAGGCAGAACCAGGATGTCGTACTGACCCCAGACATATGGACCTGCCAGCTGTTCAGCGGTATGGAGCATTTCCTCCGTCTGTGACAGAGAGAGGGCGAGAACGAGACACAGTTGGTCAGGTAAGAACCACAACGTTCACCGTCTGCTCCGTCGTTGTATCGTGAACGATCCTTAAAGAGGGCAGCGTTAGTCAGAGTGGCCAGTATCCTGCAGTAGTACCCGACCTGATGACAATACAGGGGTGTGTTTGTAATAACCATCCAAAATGTAATAACTTTTTCATTTCATTTTGTAATAAAACTGCCGCAACCCATTTTGTAAGAAATGTTGTCGTGTTATGTAATAAGTTTTTACATTTTGCAGCAGCAGGGCGCTTTGGTGGTGTGGTATTAAAACTCAAGAAGCTGTTTGGGAAACATTCCAAGTGGTTTATGACTTGGCTGATGATTAGACATATTAGACATGGACCATTTGAAATTACGAATATGTTTTTGAAAATAGAAATGCGGCAAAATTGATTACAAAATGCGTTGGGGTAGTTTTATTACGAAATGAAATGAAAAAGTTATTATATTTTGGACGTTTATTACAAAATGCGGCTCAGCGAGGGTTAATTCATCTTTAAAAATGTTTTTTCTCGACGGCATTAAAGGTGAATCAGCTCGTTTGTCTTTGAACTTACCTCAGAGAATTCTGCTGCAGCCTTTTCAACTATCTCCTTCTCAGACCAGACTCTAGATCTTGGTCCAATCACCCTGTTGACCAGTGAGATGAAGGACAACCCTTGTCATTTGCTACAGTTGTGATGATGTCATCAGTACATACAGTCGGTGAGCATGCTTACCTGCTCTCCAGTGCTCCCACCACAATGGCTATCAGGTAGGAAGGCATGGCCACCTGCACATGAGGTCAGAGGTCAGACAGGTTCATTTTTGATGATTTCCATAGAAACATATATTTAAATTGAGTTTAACCGGCTGTCTGAAGTGGTAGATTATGCGCTCGCTGTCCTTAGGATCCGCCTCCTGACCGTCACGAACAGCACTCATCACCGCCACCAAGTCCTTTGGGACAGACACCTGAGAAGACATGACATCACAGGCCTGACATCACAAGTCCTATTCATAGAACGGGAAGAGGATTATGAGTTAAGAGGACGGTGTCAGTTTAAAACTTTAAAAGTGAGAATAACGAGGAGAAGTTAAAACAGGAGAGAGGAGGAGCTGAGGCAAAGAAAAGTCCTTTAATCACAGCGGTCCAGCCAACACCTTTTAGTCATGTGACCTTCATCAACACTTAGTTAATTATAACAAAGATGACACAGGTGTATTTAACAAGTATTTAACAGTCATAGATATGGTCACATGATCGGCACATAGGTAATATCAACAAGCACAAGAGGAAATAAATTAACAACAGGAAGCAGACACTACCAGTAGAATGACAATTTATAAGTAAGAATATAACAATGTTATAGTTATAAAAAACTAAAAAGATAAAAATATTTGTCACTTCATCTCATTGTTTACTTTATTGTTTACTCATGTTTTGTTGCCTTCAAGTATGTCTGTATGTATTTACTTTTTTACTTCCTTGGTATGTAAATAGAAGTATATATGAGTGGATATGAACCTGTGAAGATAAGTGTGGTGAATTGATCTAAAGAACTTGATTTTTCATTTATTATGTTGATAAGAAGCTAAACCATAGACTGTTTTGTGGACAAGGGGTGCGATCAAATACATTTTATTTCCTTCCACTCCTTTTCAAATATAAAAATAAAGTCATGTTTAGTTTTTTTGTACATAATATTTACACACACACACACACACATATATACATACATATATATATATATATATATATATATATACACATACATATATACATATATACATATATATATATATATATATATATATATATATATATATATACACACACACACATATACAGTATATATAATGTTTTGGGGATTTTTTGTCTTGTTTGTTTCACTTGGCGGCACAGTAGCTGAGCGGTTAGCACTCATGCCACAGCAAGAAGGCCCGGGTTCGATTCCCGGACCATAAAGGCCTTTTTGTGTCTGGATGGGTTTCTCCCATCACCCAAAAATATGTTTGTTAGGGTAAAATCCTCCAGCCACGTGATTCTGACCATGAGCCTGGCTCTACAGCTGGAGATAGGTCCCCAGGTGCCACCCATGGGTGCCCACTGCTCCTTACAGGTGCCCCAACAGTATGAAGGATGGGTTAAACGCAGAGGACAACTGTAATTATATAATGACTTTATCTTAACTTTTACTACTGGGGACAAAGTGGAAATGTTTTGTTTGTTGCATATTCAAAATAAATTGAATTGAACTAAACTGAACACCTGACAGTGGACAGACACACACTGAGGACAGGAGGACAGTTTCACCAGCTGTTTGGATTCTCCCTTAGGATCAAGTGCACAGTTCATACTAAAAATGACTACACTCTGCTCGTACAGTGTGTATGTGTGTTACCTGGGCGTAGTAAGTGAATTTGATCGATGGACTGTCCTGACATGGCACCATTGTCCTGCAGTGATGAGCCTGTCAGAAACACACACACACACACACACACAAAGAAAAAACAGTTATCAAAACACATCATTCAACATATCAATAAGTAGAAACAGAAAAGGCACTTGAAGAAAATATATATATGGTGTACACAGGTAATGATGGTATATTGCTGGTTTGGCAACTAACAGTGACACCATGGTCCCGTCAAGAAAGTAAAAAGAGTACAAATATTTCACAGGCATCCACATGTTCATGTAGACCTCTTGTATCCCCCGTGTGTTCAATAAACAAAATAAAATAAAACATAAACAGTAGACTACAAAGCTAACATGCAATCATCCTCCTTTAGAAATTTTAATCTTAAAGGAGTCATTCCATGGTTATTTCATTATTATTACTGTGTTCTTCATTGTTATTTAATACATTGTGTGTTGGTTCTATTTTTTTAAAAAAACATCCAGATTGTTTTGTTTCCAGCTGTTTTTTCACGGTAGAAAAATGACTTGAGGTCGAACAACAGAGTTTACTTCCTCATACTTCCTCCTGATTGGCTCCGAATGTGTGAAGGAACACTCCCCCCCCCCTCTCGCTCTGTGTGTGTTTACCTTCCCACAGTAACATCCAGCTAGGTGTCTTGCCGTCACAGAGAGCACATGAACCAGTTTGATTCGCCATTTTTGAAAAGTTTGTGCAGCAGCTACTGTTGCGTCGTCTTCTCTTGTAAATGCTAATGCTAATGCTACTTCAAATTCGCTGCAATGGGGGACGGGCTTAACCCCACGTGGGTGACACCAATGTCCTTGTTACGTATTGTGGACAGGCTTTTTCTGAGTGGGTCATTTCTCTGTTGTTTTCTATGAATGGGAAATACAGCCAGTGGAGAGGACACACTACGCAGCATGTGTTCGTAAGTTGGGGTGACCCATCAGATTCTAAAAGGAGCGTGGAAAAGTAGTTTTCAGCAGAATGACACCTTTAATGAATGCCTCATATTTCTCTTTAATAGCATATGTAAGTTTTTTTAATGCAAGGCCCCTCAATCCAAGATAGTTTACTTTGTTGTGGATTTTCGTCATGGATCAAAGATGTCACCACCAGAAGTTGAGTAGGAAAAGGCTCAGTTTATTTTGACAGGTATGTGTCCTTTATAGTCCATTTTCAGAAACCTGCTCTAACCAGTTCCTTGACGTCATTGCTGTCTCCTAATACAATCATAACAACAGAACATCCACTCTTACTTATCTTCCAGTTCTTGATACATTTGACACACACGGTTAGGGCAGTGTGCCCTTCTTACCACAAATATATGTCTAAATATTTTACATACATACATACATATATATATATATATATATATATATATATATATATATATATATATATATATATATTTCCTTCAACTTGATCTATGAATTTACTTCCATGTCAGCGCAATTTTATAATTAGCTTCAAGAAGACAGAATATGTCCATTCTCTTCTTGTTATTGCTCAGTGTACTGTTTGCTGGGAAGCATCTGGTCACTCCAGTGGACAGTTGTTCTACAGTTGTTATCTTGTATATTCATGGTTTAGTTGTTTTAGTTCATATCGGTCAATTTATATCTGGTCTGTTCTTAATACCGGATCTACACTAACATGTTTACCTGTAAATACATTGTTTGTTGTTATTATACTGTAAGTAACAGTCTCTTCTTCAACAAAAACTATATTAAAATGTTTTATTTCATAGTGTTCTGATATTACATTTTAAACACGTTTCTTTGCTTCAAATCTTAAACGCATATTTTCCAGCTGAGTGGACATTTTTGTAACTCCATAAAAAATAGGTTCATTAAAAAAGATTTCAATCACATTGCTTTTTTTTCATGCCTACAGAGGAATAAAAACACTTAGGAAAAAAATGATTGACTAATGTTCTCATAATTCATGCATCAAAGCGTTAATACTGACGGGTACAATGGTAATGACCTGTTTATAAAAGGCTTGAATGAGGGTGCATTCCCAAAGGCAGTGAAATAGACTACATTTGTCTAAACCACATTTGATACAAGTGTCTGGTGGTTTAAGCTTTGGGTTTATTGTTTGTACATAGCACGTCCTCTACAGTCATATCCTCATTAACGTCTGAACACCATGCTAGTCTTTTATCTTCTGAGGATTCTTTTGCTGCATTTAAAACTAGAAAAGCACTCAAGAGAGCGCAGACCTCCACCAAGGTAGACCCCCCCCCTTCCGGATCAACACCAAAATCTAATCATTTCTAGATCTCTCCATTACCAACCTACTGTCCAGGCATGGGGTGTTCCCTCCTTTCATACTGTCTATGGCTTCTGACAGTTCAGATATTGGGGAGTTAAGCTCTTTATTTCCTTCCTCTGTCAGGGCTTGTATGTCTATCTGATCTAAAAAGCTGTGAAGATAATGAACGGAGGCTGAACTTTCTCTAAAACAGTTATCTACATTTCCACAGTATATGTAATGACCACAAAAATGTGGAAGGACGAAATAAAAAGCAGAAGTTAACAGTGTCGCCCCCCTTGTGTCTTCATCTTAAAGTCTCTACTATTTCGTAAGCGATAATGTATTGCGCACACGTTACTATCAGAAAAATATTTCCCGACGGGGCCGAACAATACGACCCACTCTACCACAGACACATGTTGTAGCCACAGCCGCAGTTGGTAGAGTGGGTCGCCCAATGACCGAGAGGTTGGCGGTTCGAGTCCCGGCTCTGGCCGTCCATATGTCGAAGTGTCCTTGGGCAAGACACTGAACCCTACTGTCATTCCCAGTAGGAATGACAGAACCTTAGAAACCTACTGGTGTGTGAGTGTGTGTGAATGGGTGAATGTGAAGGTAATGTAAAGCGCTTTGAGCAACATGAAGGTGGAAAAGAACTATATAAGTGCAAACCATTTAACACTAATTATGAGAATTATAGAAATCTTCATTCCACATCGTTTGGTACCAATCGGAGAGTTCTGTGACCCTCTGTTCTTGAGGTATAAGCGATAATGTGATTTTGATCTTTTAGTTAATTGTGGCCTTGACCTTTGACCTTTACTCAAATGGATCATTGAATGTGTATTAGTTATATGTATATGCCCATGTAATTTCATGGTGATATTTCAAGTATTCATTGAGTTATAACATGATATGTCTCTGCGGACACACACACACACACACACACACACACACACACACACACACACACACACACACACACACACACACACACACACACACACACACACACACACACACACGGTGAATACAATAATCTCTCCCAGTGTTGGGTGATATTAACTACACTGAGTATCACTGTGGTCTAACTGGATGTTTACCTGACACTGGCTGAAGAGATAGGGCTGTTTTTTCCCAGCAGTCTGTTCGGGTGCGAGCCATTGCAGAGCCGTCGCTGAAGGAGACGTCTCATAGGTCACCTCCACGATGACATGCTGCCCTCTGATTGGTTCAAGAAACAAATACAATCTTTAGCTTTGTATTTTTTTATAGGGCTGTGAAACGATTTGTTTTAATCAGGTTAATCACAGGGTTGGTTTGGATTAATTTTGATTAATCATGATTAAAATGTCATTTTTAATCTATATTAATTACATTTCATTTTTCATGAGCAAACAGATTCAAAAAGGAAGTGACTATATCTGCACTGAATGCATTTGCCTTAAACTGGGTGATGCCTTAGCTAAAGTATTAGCAGAATCTCCAACTAACGTATGCTTTGTATTAATGTGGTATTTAAACCTGGAAGTGTAACAGTGAATAGAAAACGCCTTCTTGCAGAGTGTGCACAACACTTTATGTCACGTGACTGCTCTGTCTCTGGGGGGGGGGGGGGGGGGTTGTACTCCAATTATCCACAAAATACACAAAAATACATTGAGAAACACACAAAAATGCAAAGAACAAAAATATACAAAACATGCTAAAATCCACAAAAAAGTGCAGAGAAATCCAAAACATATTCAAAAAGTCTCCTAAAGTTTGTTTATAAAATATCTAAAACGTGTAAAAATCTGAATATATATATGTAATTACATGTTTATTCATCACCTTCAACAGTTTCAACAAAACAACTTGAAACAAAACAACTCTTCCATTTAAGTTAAAAATTGTAGTCAGATTAATCATGATGATGGACTAAACCACATTAATTTTGACAAGGTTGATTTTTTTAAGGACTCCGACTTCATATAATATTATTTGAAGTATGACTCATCCTGAAAACGGGTGTCTGTTACTGATATTAGCATAGATTCACTGACTCAAATATACTAGTTTCTGAAATTGAGACTTTAAATAATCCTGTTTAATAACATGAACATGAAAAAACATGAACAATAGAGCTGCACAATATATTGTTTGAGCATCGACATCTCAGGTCCACAATAAAATATATTTGAAAAGAACGGACCCGACCCGCTTCTCAAAGATGTAGTCAATGGTCTTTATGAACATCAAATGACCTTACTACCATACCTGCATTTATTTCTGGGTTAAAATTCGATGTCATTGGGGTCGACAACCTGTAACACCCAAAGAGACATTTGAATTTGGTTTCCAGAAAACACTTGGAGCTTCTCACCATCTTAAAATATCTCAGTGAATGTGTTCCAAACATTACCTTATATATAAGGTATATATAACTTTACCTTATATATGAGGTATATATAAGGTAAGGTATGTATGTATGTATATATATATATATATATACTTTGTATATATATATATATATATATATACCTTTTTTCATTTATTTTTTATTCTTTATTTATTTTTATTAATTCATTTACATTGTTATTTATTTTATAACATTTTTAATGTTTAATTTCTAAAATGTATTTAGTTTGACAAGGTGGGAGACACTGAAACGTATGTTCAGTGTCAGCATGTGTGTGTATATATATATATATATATATATATATATATATATATATATATATATATATATATATATATATATATATATATATATATATATATATATATATTTATTTATTTATTTATTTATTTTTTATTAATTTTTTTTTTTTAATTAATTTTTTAAATTCTTAATTTATTCATTTTTATTAATTAATTGACATTTGTATTTATTTTATTAAATTTGTAATGTTTATTTTTTATTATTTATTTAGTTTAACAAGGTGGGTGACACTGAAGCGCATGTTCAGTGTCGACCATTAATCTGTTTGACAGTTTGCGTCGTCACCACAGCTGTTTTATTCTCCTGGGTAGTTTTTCATATCACAGAGTTAAAGAAAATCACACTGTCAAATTTTTCTAATATTGTGCAGCCCTAAAACACGCCAGGGGGATAAAACCCAAATAGGGCCAAAGGTCACCTGGAGAGGTCAAATGGCAGCTTGATCTCCAGTGGGGTCCCCTTGAAGCTGTGTTTGTCACCCATGCTGAAGCTGGCTGGTTGTCCGTTGGCCCGCACCGACTCAACCTTCAAGTCTTTGGAGTCCAAAGTCTGCAGCAGATAAAACAGTGGGTTTATTAATGGGACATAAGAGTGATGTCAAACCAGCTGAATCAGCTTCAACACCTGTGATGTAACTGCTGCTCACCTGATAAACACCAACCTGTTTCACCCTCTGACCTCTGACCTCTGCACATGTTCACCAGGGTCAGTTGACCAGTTCTGTAGGACCAGCCTTTCAAAGGAAACTCATTTTGGCCGCTTGTACCATTGTACCAGTCTTTCATCATGACCAAAGGTGAGGGTTGGAATGTAGATCGACCGGTAAATTGAGAGCTTCGCCTTCTGGCTTAGCTCCTTCTTCACCACAACGGACCGGTTCAACACCCGCATTACTGCGGATGCTGCACCGATCCGCCTGTCGACCTCCTGCTCTGTCCTTCCATCAATCGTGAATAAGATCCTGAGGTCCTTAAACTCCTCCACCTGAGGCAGGACCCCCCCCAAACTGGAGAGGGCACTCTACATATATATATATATATATATATATATATATATATATATATATATATATATATATATATATATATATATACACACATGGACTTTGAAGATTATTATTGTAATTTATTTATAAGGAGAAGGGGTGGGAGTTCATAAACTATGTTTCTTCTCACTCCTTTTCGAATATGTATTATGTGTCGTATTTTTAAGTGTGTGTTTGTTTTTCTATATTTCTTCCTTCTGTATTTTTTATTTTCTTTATTTTAAATGTTTTTGTTTTGACATTCATATTCAATATAAATTCATAAAAATAAAAAACTACAAATTTCACTCAAAAATTAAAGCAATGTCAAATGTTACTAGAATAATTTAATAACACTGGTCTACAGTATCTGCTTCAGACATTAAATGTACTAAATCTTACTTCAATAAGATGAATCATAAAGTAAATGACTTTAGTGCTGGTTAGTTCATGTTTTTAATATATATGATGGTTTATGTACATGTATACAATGCATTAGTAAATATTCCACTAGAAAGAACCTTTAAAGTGAATGGATCATAATGTGCAGACAGTGTTTTGAAGTAGATCTGAGACCAATATTCATTGGGACTAAAACCTATTTTTTTGTTCCTTCGAAGAATTTCACATTTTGACCCCAGACTTATGTTGGAAACTTGAGTCAACCAGCATTAAAGACTTGTCTTAAATGTTGTCTTGTTTCTTTATCAGTAACACACATGTGGGAACATTTCATTAATTTTCTTCCACAAACATTTTACTGGTAGACCAGTGATACTGAATACAATTACTGCAAAAAGTGATGCAAGTTTTGATTTCCAGAGAATAATCCAAATATTTTCAAGGGCCTTTAATATTCTGAGAATCCTCGGAAAGAACTGTTGTAATAAAAGTTTCATTATGATTTAGGAACATTCAGTCCAAACCTGATCAAGAGCCAAAGACTACAAAGTACATAGAGTTGGTGCTGCTCATCTTTATACAAATCGAAAGTTCTTTTAAACAGGTGTGACTGGCTGATCACAGACCAAAAATAAACTTAGAATAATAATGGACACAATGCACATTACAATAGAATGTACTTTTACTTTCTGTTTAAAAATATGTACTTATCAGAGCTAATACTTCTGATTATTTATATTGTTTCACTTTTGTTTTTGTTTTTTTAGTTTGGATTTTATTAATTTTCTTAGTACAGTAGTAGATTAATTTTTATTTTGAAGTGTTTATTTTCAGTTTATTATTGAGGATGAGTCAGAATATATCAATGTACATCACAGTCATTATTAAAAAACCTTAAAACTGTCCCAGCTACAACCATGTTATACTTGCTCATCATTGCACATTAAAAGTTTATAATATAATATGCAGTATCATGTAGCTGTTAACACCCCACACCCTCCCAATAGTGTCAACAAAACTGCAGAAGTCTCTTATTAAACCCTGTGCTTTAATCTTTCTGGTTATTTTAGTTAAGCAGAAATTGAGAGCCAAATATGGTGATGCTATAAAACAGATAAAGTCTGTTTTGAGCTGTTAGAAACATAATCACACTCAGCAGCTTCCTTTCCTGTGTGAAAGGAATATCTGCTGACATGTGATGGTTAACTTTAACCCTTCGGTATCCAGGTGCACTTTTTACACACTTTTTTCTTTGTGTTAAAAAGAAAAAAATCATATTATTTTTCAAAATTTAAAGCAGGTCAGCAGGGCTCCAGAATGTGACCTAATTTATTAAGCTTGTCTCGTCATCTGAACCCACTTTATTCTCACTAGGGTCACAGGGGTCACTGGGGGCCTAATCCAGCTACAATGGGTGAAGGTGGGGTACACCCTGTATGAGTCTCCAGTTCATCTCAGGGCTGAACATATATAGACAAACAATCACTGTCACATTCACACCTATGGACAATTTAGATTAACTAATGAACCTATCAGTGCATGTGTTTGGATGGTGGGAGGAAACTGGAGAAAACTCACGCAGACAAGAGGAGAACATGCAAACTCCACACAAAAAGGTCTGGTGTGGGAATAGAACCAGGGACCTTCTGTCTGCGAGGCATGAGTGCTAACCACTGCACCACTGTTTCACCCAATTCATTAAACTGTGAGTTCAAATTTAATAAAGTTGTTCAGGTGCTACTTGTGATTAGTGGAACTTTTTTTTTCTTTCACTCAGCTGTGTTAGTGCATTAATGGAATGGTTGATAATACTGTCTTACTTTCTGTCGAGTTCTCTCGCTCCCTGTCTGCCTGCCTGTCTGTCTGTCTGTGTGCACCTGTTACAGTCTGTGCATGTTAGGTGCACAGCAGTGCACGCGCATGTACACGCAACACACTCAAAAAACACAGCAGATTCAGTATGAAGCAGTCAATAGCCGATTACAAATGAGGTTGGTGTTGGAGGAGAAGGGTTAGGGTTAGCAGAGGGAGCGACAATAATCACAGATTCTTTTTCTGATGATGAGAATGACAGGTTGGCGAAAGAGGCGAGGGAGAGTGGTGAGAAGAAAGAAAGGTACCCAAAATGTTATAACATTTTCATTTCATTTTGTAATAAACTGCCCCAACGTATTTTGTAATAAATGTTTTCTGATTATGTAATAACTTATAACATTCAGCAGCAGGTGCTTTGGTGGTGTAGCATTAAAACTGAAGGAGCTGTTTGGGAAACATTCCAAGTAGTTTATGGTTTGGCTGGTAATTAGACATATTAGACAATATGGACAATTTGAAATTACAGATATATTTTGGAAATAGAAATGTTGTTGTTTGTTTAACCTTTTCAGGCAATTTCATATTTGTTGTGGATAAATGATGTGGTCACAGCAGCTGTGTAAACAAGCACAAAACACTTACGTTGTTTAAGGTAGAACTTATATTCATTGGTTCATTATTATTTTAAATTGTCCACAAGTCTGCATGTGTTGGTTGCATTTATTGTTGTTGATGTTTATAACTATTCTTGATGTGGTTTTGGTATACAATAAAAAAAAAAATAAAATCTGGAATTTACAGAATATTCTCTGTTAATGCAACCTTTGAATAGTGTACTGATAGTAATTGTTAAGTACTGCTACTAGGCTAATACAGTGATACTAATAATAGGCCTAGCTTTTACAAACACTTTAAAATAAAATAATATACAATTACTAAAAAACTATGCTTTAGAATTGTTGTTGTGTAATGCACCATGTTATTACATTTTCTAGAGAATAAAAAAGTCGCAAGTGCATTTTGTAATAATCTTCTCAAAATGTAATAACTTATTACATAATGCCACAAAACTTATTACAAAATGCAGCAGATTATTACAAAATGTGACTTTATTACAAAATGAAATGAAAAAGTTATTACATTTTGGATGTTTATTACAAAATGTGGCTCAACAAGAGGCGGGGGAGAGTGGGGAGGAGAAAAAAGGTACCGTAGAATAAGCTGAATTGCAGCCAAGGAACATATGAATGCTGCTTAGTTCAAGTTCAGTGTGAATTAATGAGTTATCTTTAAGTTATCAGTAAGTTAAAAGTTCAGAATGTTGTCTGACATCACATAATTAATATGTCATCTTTTTATACTGTTGTTCATGCAGTGAAACTTGAATTCAGATTCAAATATATTACGATGATCAAATTGGGCCATTGTCACAAACATAACATTAATAATATGTTATGCAATGAAAAATATGGTGCTACTAAATGAAAAGCTAGGTAGCACCAGTGCTACCTGTGAAAAAGTTAGTCTGAGCCCTGCAGGTCACAATCCAAAAGTTGTTCATTTGTACATGATCTTTAAAATTCTGGACACCAACTAAAATGTGCACATTAAAAGAAAATGACAAGAGCAGCATCTGTCTCCCATGGGTGACAAAAAACACACTATTACTTCCATTATAACCACTGCTTTTGATCCTTAACACATTAAGGCAGAAATCATGACAAAAAATAAATAAATAAAAAAATTATATATATTCTTTTTTTTGCATCAAAACTAAAATTTAAATCAT
Organism: Siphamia tubifer; assembly: GCA_020466265.1. Classification (NCBI taxonomy): domain Eukaryota; kingdom Metazoa; phylum Chordata; class Actinopteri; order Kurtiformes; family Apogonidae; genus Siphamia; species Siphamia tubifer. The sequence goes on from CM035794.1 coordinate 13,630,113, forward strand.
CATCAATAGAGATTATTTTTTCATTCCAAACTAAATTATTTGTTTATATTACAAACACAGCATTTAAAGGATTAAAAAATATCACAATTATTGAGGATTTGTTTTTAACCCCCCCCCCCTATATTATCAACTTGAGCTGTACATAAAATATCAAACTGTATTAATTTATTTTACATTATTCCACAAACATGCTTTTTTCCCCTCACACTTGATGCTTTGTAAGGGCATTTTCTGGGTGGAATACCTGAGGGTTAAAGTCATGAAAGCACAAGAGCTCTCATATTATTCACATTATTACACATTAATAAAACATAATACATTTCATATTAAATTTCTGCTATATAATCACATCAAACTGTACTTTCCCCCAACAGTTCTATTCGATACTATTTACTTTGCACTTCTTGTATTAAATATCCACTGATAGATTGAGTTTCACTGTTGGTTTTCATTTTCATCACATTTCACTCATTTTTTTTCTTTGAAACTCTCAAACCTCTGCAAGTTTCTTACTGCTTTGGAAAAAACAGATATAGGGAATTATTTTTATCAGACAATTGTCCACAAATCTGTTCTACTCTTCAGATTAGACACTTTATGACTCTTCCCACATTACCCTCTAGCAGCAGGTAAACCTTCCAAAGTCCAACTATGTCACACAACAAACTGTTTTACTCATTTAAGGTTTTGTCAACATTACATTTTAACCCAGTATAGGGTCAAATATCATCACCTTAGTTTTAAACTAGTCCAAAATGCGTGCACAGTGGTAAGACTGTAGATAAAACAAAACAAAAATAAATAACAGTGTAAGTTGTTCATATTAGACGAAACTATTAATAAACCGGTAAAGTCGCATTCAGAAGAATCAGAGATAGTTAATAAATACTAAATGTTTAATATATTTCTACTGAAATGACCACTTTACGGACCAAAACCACGGTATGAAATCGTAAACACAGCCCGTTTTAACACAGGTTGTGGCAATTAGCATGTGGCTAACACCGGAGCAGTGATGGGTCAGACTGAGAACCGGTCCGTTAATCCACGTTACCAGAGAGGAGAAGCGGTCCTCCAGAGCCTCCACGGTCAGCTCCACCTTCCCCCGGATCACACGCCTGGTGAAGTCCACATGGAAGAAGAGGTTGAGGTGTTTGGTGAGACACCTGGTGAAGGAGGAGAAGGAACACGGGTCTACAGACATGATGAATGAAGAGACACTGAAGCAGGTCCTGAGAGCAGAGCCGACTGAGGGTGACAGCCGGATACAGGTCTACTCTACCGGAACATGCTCGACCGACATCCGCCAAACGACTCTTCAAAATAAAAGCATGAACCGCTCATACAACAAAATAAAATCCTGGCAGGAAAAGAAAAATATTGCAAATACAACTACTACTACGATGACTACTAATTCTACTACCACTACTACTAGTAGTAACAATAATAATAATAATAATAATAATAATAATAATAATAATAATAATAATAATAATAATAATAATAATAATAATAATAATAATAATAATAATAATAATAAAAATAATTTTAAAATACAGTAATTAATAATAATAACAATAATAAAATAATAATATTAATAATAATAACAATAATAATAATTAAAATAAATAAACAAATAATAATAATAATAATAATAATAATAATAATAATAATAATAATAATAATAATAATAATAATAATAATAATAATAATAATAATAATAATAATAATAATAATAATAATAATAATAAAAGCTGCAAGCAGCATTGGTGGACATAATAAAACTGTCACAGAATTAAAAACCCACACCTCGAAATTGCTTGGAGCTACTTTCTCTCAGTGGTGATCCATGTGCATTGTCACTGCTAACAGTTGTCGCAAACACTGCCTAACAACTGATGACAGTAGTTTGCTAAGACGCACAGCTGTTTGTAGTGACATTGAGAGAAAGTAGCTCCAAGCAATTATGAGATGTGAGTTTTTGTTCTGTGACAGTTTTGTTATGCAAATAAATCACTCATTCGAACACAAACTGTTTTGAGAAGAAACACGTTTTATTTTGTTGACCCCAGGAAACATGGGGTCTATTTTTTAAATAAAAAATAAAAACAGTTCAGCCAGGGGCGCAGATAGATTTGTGAAACTGGGGGGGACAAAGATGCCAGCTAAGGCCAAACAAAATAATACGTGTGGTTCCGGTCACCCGACCGACCCAATTTTTTACGACGAAAATGCCGACTATGTAGACATCTTATCAGTTTGTCAAAATAAATTAAATATAATGAACCGGCCGACTGCCGACACTTATCTTCGAAATTCCCAATGACTGATGATGAGAGAATTTATTTCTCCGTATTTAGTCCGTATTCATATTTACCAACATCTGTCACCTGTCTGACCACCGTGATTTATGACTAGCGACAAACGACGAGCCATATACATCGTGTCCATGTCCATCAAAACAACCCTCAATGCATGTGATTGCTGCGCGAGTTTTGATTGGCTGTTTGCCTCTTGATGAATCAGAGTACATCGTCTGTTAATTTCCCACTCACTTCACACTTCGTTTGTTTCAAAAACACCACCGTTTCTTTATTAATTGGGAAGATCATTTCATATCTTTATGGAGCATCTCTTGGTCACAATGACTTGTGTGCCTCATTAATTGAATACAAACCAAGTATCTCCATCTAACTCCATGGTTTTTAGTGGTGAATCAATGTTGTTGAAGATGGCAGTGTTTCCATGGTAACTATGGAGCCTCTGAATGTCTAAATGGGTTATGTCTGATGACAATGGAAAAATAAAAATAGCATTTCACACCAATTATTGACATGTATTAATAGGATTAATGAATCAACAGGTATTAAATATTTTGGATCAGTACTTTTGGTGGCTGTTTGGGTTTTCATGGGTCAAAATAGCAAATGTTAATATCTGCTAATAACAACCAATTGCAGCAGTAATGTGCAACAGAGAGGCTACATTATACAGATATACTGACACTGAGGCTTAGCAGTAGTATAATATAAGGAATGACACCCCTGTGTTTTCTATGATACTAAAATAATCTAAATATCCAAATACTTCAATTCTTTCTGCCCAGAATAGGTCCCCCTTTGCCACAGTATCATATCACTGTTGGCTTAGGTAGGTGTGTTATTTAGTTAAAAAGACTGCTAATGTGTTGATGTGGACATTACAAAAGTGTAATAAATACTAGTGATGGTAGATGAGGCCTCATGAAGTGTTTCAGCATTTTGCCAAACTGTATTGATACTGTGTCACTGAATACTGACACCTGCTGGACATTATCCCTACAGGTAACCTAGTTGACAGTCAACTGACACTGATTTGATGACCCAGTAGAGCACAGGTGTCAAACTCCAGTCCTCGAGGGCCGGTGTCCTGCATGTTTTAGATATTTCCCTCTTCCATGTGATTCAGTTTAACCCTTTAACTCCTGAGAACTAACAAAATAATTGGTAACATGAGCAAAGTAAGACACAAATCAAACAAAAATACTAAATTAAAAAAAACAAAATGTAGAAAAATAAACAAAATGAGCAGAAAAGAAGAAAATTCCGTTTTAAAACGAGAAGAGAAAAAGAGAGCTAATGACAAAATATATAAATACATGATAGAAATAAATAGGTGACAAAAATAAATAAGTAACAGAGAAATAAAAGGGTAAAAGAAATAAATCTGAGACATAAATGGAGGAAAACATGAAAAAGAGGAAGAATATTGAAATGGAAAGGAATGCAGAAATAAATGTGGGGATAAAAATGTAAAGTTAACCCTTGTGTTGCCCTTCAAAATCAACGCACATGCCACTTCCCACAGCCCAGTCAAAAAGACCCACAATTCCAAGGTTCCAAGGATGAATCATTACTTTGAAAAAGCAGCCCCCCTCCCTACACACACACACACACACACACACACACACACACACACACACACACACACACACACACACACACACACACACACACACACACACACATTCCACAGTCCTTCCTCCCTTCCTCTCACTCATCACATACACACACACCGTTTTCTGACTGTGGTCGGACTTTCTACCGCTCGGTCGGTAGAAAGGGTTGGAAAGCAAACAAGTTGAACCCTGGATGAAAACATACTAGGCATAAATAAATAAATAAATGAAAAAAAGAATGACTGTCACACAATAAACTCAACATTGGTATCCACTTTATTTCTTTATTGCTTTCTTTCTCTTTTTTTTGCTCATCCGAAATTAAACAAGTTGAACCCTGTATGAAAACCAGACTGGGTTAAAAAAAAACACAAACTTATATACCGGGATAAATATATATATATATATATATATATATATATATATATATATATATATATATATATATATATATAATATATATATATATATATATATATATATATATATATATATATATATATATATATATATATATATATTTATTTATTTTTTTATTTTTTTCTCACACACACACACACACACACACACACACACACACACACACACACACACACACACACACACACACACATTCCACAGTCCTAAATCATTTCAGTACAGAAGAGGTCTCCCTTCCTCCCTTCCTCTCACTCTCCATATACACACACACACCGGGGGTTTTCTGACTGTGGTTGGATTTTTCTGAAGCCGTTCAGACCTCCTACCGCTCGGTCGGTCCTCCTACCGCTCGGTCGGTCCTCCTACCGCTCGGTCGGACCTCCTACCGCTCGGTCGGTCCTCCTACCGCTCGGTCGGTCCTCCTACCGCTCGGTCGGTCCTCCTACCGCTCGGTCGGACCTCCTACCGCTCGGTCGGTCCTCCTACCGCTCGGTCGGACCTCCTACCGCTCGGTCGGTCCTCCTACCGCTCGGTCGGACCTCCTACCGCTCGGTCGGACCTCCTACCGCTCGGTCGGACCTCCTACCGCTCGGTCGGTCCTCCTACCGCTCGGTCGGACCTCCTACCGCTCGGTCGGTCCTCCTACCGCTCGGTCGGTCCTCCTACCGCTCGGTCGGTCCTCCTACCGCTCGGTCGGTCCTCCTACCGCTCGGTCGGACTTTCTACCGCTCTGTTCCCTATATATCAGGCGGCAGTGAACAGCAGCCTCACATAGCGGACTCACACAGCTGACCGAGATGTAGGAGAGCCCTCCCCCGGACACTGAGGAGGAGGACGACAAGGCTGCAGTTTCCCACGGCCTCCTCCTCCTGGGGCGGTGGCATTAGACTATGCCATAGAAGGCGGACATACGAACGGATGGATGTATGGAGGTGACGTTTGTTTTGTTTTGTTTAACAGTGAGAGGAAGCAGGAAAAGAAAGCAGGCGGACCAAATTCTGGGCCTTGTACACTTAATGTCAGTGGGTCCCTATCCACGCCAGTGCATGAGGCGAAAAAGAAAAACAAAGGGGGGCATTTATTTAAAATATAAAGCATGAATAAGGTTTTAAGCTACAATCAGATTATATTGATGAGTGGGTCTTTAATTCACCACCTGAATTAATACATTTAACATACTTGTGCTCATATTCCTAACACTAAACCATTTGACCCCCCCCAGGATGTCCAATATGTTGGCAGGACTGTGGCATGAACTTAATTCTCTCTGTTGATGTTATCAATATATGTGTCAGGCCCTGGGTCGTCACTATCTACAGATGTATTGTCATTAATATCAGTTATCTACAGATGTATTGTCATTAATATCAGTTATCTACAGATGTATTATCATTAATATCAGTTATCTACAGGTGTATTTCTACAGGTGTATTGTCATTAATATCAGTTATCTGCAGGTGTATTGTCATTAATATCAGTTATCTACAGGTATATTGTCATTAATATCAGTTATCTACAGATGTATTGTCATTAATATCAGTTATCTACAGATGTATTGTCATTAATATCAGTTATCTACAGATGTATTGTCATTAATATCAGTTATCTACAGATGTATTGTCATTGATATCAGTTATATACAGATGTATTGTCATTAATATCAGTTATCTACAGGTGTATTGTCATTGATATCAGTTATCTACAGATATATTGTCATTAATATCAGTCATCTGCAGGTGTATTGTCATTAATATCAGTTATCTATAGATGTATTGTCATTAATATCAGTTATCTACAGGTGTATTGTCATTAATATCAGTTACCTACAGATGTATTGTCATTAATATCAGTTATCTACAGATGTATTGTCATTGATATCAGTTATCTACAGGTGTATTGTCATTAATATCAGTTATCTATAGATGTATTGTCATTAATATCAGTTATCTACAGGTATATTGTCATTAATATCAGTTATCTACAGATGTATTATCATTAATATCAGTTATCTACAGGTATATTGTCATTAATATCAGTTATCTACAGATGTATTGTCATTAATATCAGTTATCTACAGGTGTATTATCATTAATATCAGTTATCTACAGGTATATTGTCATTAATATCAGTTATCTACAGGTGTATTATCATTAATATCAGTTATCTACAGGTATATTGTCATTAATATCAGTTATCTACAGATGTATTGTCATTAATATCAGTTATCTACAGGTGTATTGTCATTAATATCAGTTATCTACAGATGTATTGTCATTAATATCAGTTATCTACAAGTGTATTATCATTAATATCAGTTATCTACAGGTGTATTTCTACAGGTGTATTGTCATTAATATCAGTTATCTGCAGGTGTATTGTCATTAATATCAGTTATCTGCAGGTGTATTGTCATTAATATCAGTTATCTGCAGGTGTATTGTCATTAATATCAGTTATCTACAGGTGTATTGTCATTAATATCAGTTATCTGCAGGTGTATTGTCATTAATATCAGTTATCTGCAGGTGTATTGTCATTAATATCAGTTATCTGCAGGTGTATTGTCATTAATATCAGTTATCTGCAGGTGTATTGTCATTAATATCAGTTATCTGCAGGTATATTGTCATTAATATCAGTTATCTACAGATGTATTGTCATTAATATCAGTTATCTACAGATGTATTGTCATTAATATCAGTTATCTGCAGGTATATTATCATTAATATCAGTTATCTACAGGTGTATTATCATTAATATCAGTTATCTACAGGTGTATTGTCATTAATATCAGTTATCTGCAGGTATATTGTCATTAATATCAGTTATCTACAGGTATATTGTCATTAATATCAGTTATCTGCAGGTATATTGCCATTAATATCAGTTATCTACAGATGTATTGTCATTAATATCAGTTATCTGCAGGTGTATTGTCATTAATATCAGTTATCTACAGGTGTATTGTCATTAATATCAGTTATCTGCAGGTATATTGTCATTAATATCAGTTATCTACAGGTGTATTGTCATTAATATCAGTTATCTGCAGGTGTATTGTCATTAATATCAGTTATCTGCAGGTGTATTGTCATTAATATCAGTTATCTACAGGTGTATTATCATTAATATCAGTTATCTACAGGTATATTGTCATTAATATCAGTTATCTACAGATGTATTGTCATTAATATCAGTTATCTACAGGTGTATTATCATTAATATCAGTTATCTACAGGTGTATTGTCATTAATATCAGTTATCTACAGGTGTATTGTCATTAATATCAGTTATCTACAGGTATATTATCATTAATATCAGTTATCTGCAGGTGTATTGTCATTAATATCAGTTATCTGCAGGTGTATTGTCATTAATATCAGTTATCTACAGGTGTATTGTCATTAATATCAGTTATCTACAGGTGTATTGTCATTAATATCAGTTATCTACAGATGTATTGTCATTAATATCAGTTATCTACAGGTGTATTGTCATTAATATCAGTTATCTACAGATGTATTGTCATTAATATCAGTTATCTACAAGTGTATTATCATTAATATCAGTTATCTACAGGTGTATTTCTACAGGTGTATTGTCATTAATATCAGTTATCTGCAGGTGTATTGTCATTAATATCAGTTATCTGCAGGTGTATTGTCATTAATATCAGTTATCTGCAGGTGTATTGTCATTAATATCAGTTATCTGCAGGTGTATTGTCATTAATATCAGTTATCTACAGGTGTATTGTCATTAATATCAGTTATCTGCAGGTGTATTGTCATTAATATCAGTTATCTGCAGGTGTATTGTCATTAATATCAGTTATCTGCAGGTGTATTGTCATTAATATCAGTTATCTGCAGGTGTATTGTCATTAATATCAGTTATCTACAGGTGTATTGTCATTAATATCAGTTATCTACAGATGTATTGTCATTAATATCAGTTATCTGCAGGTATATTATCATTAATATCAGTTATCTACAGGTGTATTATCATTAATATCAGTTATCTACAGGTGTATTGTCATTAATATCAGTTATCTGCAGGTATATTGTCATTAATATCAGTTATCTACAGGTATATTGTCATTAATATCAGTTATCTGCAGGTATATTGCCATTAATATCAGTTATCTACAGATGTATTGTCATTAATATCAGTTATCTGCAGGTGTATTGTCATTAATATCAGTTATCTACAGGTGTATTGTCATTAATATCAGTTATCTGCAGGTATATTGTCATTAATATCAGTTATCTACAGGTGTATTGTCATTAATATCAGTTATCTGCAGGTGTATTGTCATTAATATCAGTTATCTACAGGTGTATTATCATTAATATCAGTTATCTACAGGTGTATTATCATTAATATCAGTTATCTACAGATGTATTGTCATTAATATCAGTTATCTACAGGTGTATTATCATTAATATCAGTTATCTACAGGTGTATTGTCATTAATATCAGTTATCTACAGGTGTATTGTCATTAATATCAGTTATCTACAGGTATATTATCATTAATATCAGTTATCTGCAGGTGTATTGTCATTAATATCAGTTATCTGCAGGTGTATTGTCATTAATATCAGTTATCTGCAGGTGTATTGTCATTAATATCAGTTATCTACAGGTGTATTGTCATTAATATCAGTTATCTACAGATGTATTGTCATTAATATCAGTTATCTACAGGTGTATTGTCATTAATATCAGTTATCTACAGGTGTATTATCATTAATATCAGTTATCTACAGGTGTATTTCTACAGGTGTATTGTCATTAATATCAGTTATCTGCAGGTGTATTGTCATTAATATCAGTTATCTGCAGGTGTATTGTCATTAATATCAGTTATCTACAGATGTATTGTCATTAATATCAGTTATCTACAGGTGTATTGTCATTAATATCAGTTATCTACAGATGTATTGTCATTAATATCAGTTATCTACAGGTGTATTGTCATTAATATCAGTTATCTACAGGTGTATTGTCATTAATATCAGTTATCTACAGATGTATTGTCATTAATATCAGTTATCTACAGGTGTATTGTCATTAATATCAGTTATCTACAGATGTATTATCATTAATATCAGTTATCTACAGGTGTATTGTCATTAATATCAGTTATCTACAGATGTATTGTCATTAATATCAGTTATCTACAGGTGTATTGTCATTAATATCAGTTATCTACAGATGTATTATCATTAATATCAGTTATCTACAGGTGTATTATCATTAATATCAGTTATCTACAGGTGTATTTCTACAGGTGTATTGTCATTAATATCAGTTATCTGCAGGTGTATTGTCATTAATATCAGTTATCTGCAGGTATATTGTCATTAATATCAGTTATCTATAGATGTATTGTCATTAATATCAGTTATCTGCAGGTATATTGTCATTAATATCAGTTATCTATAGATGTATTGTCATTAATATCAGTTATCTATAGATGTATTGTCATTAATATCAGTTATCTACAGGTGTATTGTCATTAATATCAGTTATCTACAGATGTATTATCATTAATATCAGTTATCTACAGGTATATTGTCATTAATATCAGTTATCTACAGATGTATTGTCATTAATATCAGTTATCTACAGGTGTATTATCATTAATATCAGTTATCTACAGGTGTATTGTCATTAATATCAGTTATCTACAGGTGTATTGTCATTAATATCAGTTATCTACAGGTATATTATCATTAATATCAGTTATCTGCAGGTGTATTGTCATTAATATCAGTTATCTGCAGGTGTATTGTCATTAATATCAGTTATCTGCAGGTGTATTGTCATTAATATCAGTTATCTGCAGGTGTATTGTCATTAATATCAGTTATCTGCAGGTGTATTGTCATTAATATCAGTTATCTACAGGTGTATTGTCATTAATATCAGTTATCTACAGATGTATTGTCATTAATATCAGTTATCTACAAGTGTATTATCATTAATATCAGTTATCTACAGGTGTATTTCTACAGGTGTATTGTCATTAATATCAGTTATCTGCAGGTGTATTGTCATTAATATCAGTTATCTGCAGGTGTATTGTCATTAATATCAGTTATCTGCAGGTGTATTGTCATTAATATCAGTTATCTGCAGGTGTATTGTCATTAATATCAGTTATCTGCAGGTGTATTGTCATTAATATCAGTTATCTGCAGGTGTATTGTCATTAATATCAGTTATCTGCAGGTGTATTGTCATTAATATCAGTTATCTGCAGGTGTATTGTCATTAATATCAGTTATCTGCAGGTATATTGTCATTAATATCAGTTATCTACAGATGTATTGTCATTAATATCAGTTATCTACAGGTGTATTGTCATTAATATCAGTTATCTACAGGTGTATTGTCATTAATATCAGTTATCTACAGATGTATTGTCATTAATATCAGTTATCTGCAGGTATATTATCATTAATATCAGTTATCTACAGGTGTATTATCATTAATATCAGTTATCTACAGGTGTATTGTCATTAATATCAGTTATCTGCAGGTATATTGTCATTAATATCAGTTATCTACAGGTATATTGTCATTAATATCAGTTATCTGCAGGTATATTGCCATTAATATCAGTTATCTACAGATGTATTGTCATTAATATCAGTTATCTGCAGGTGTATTGTCATTAATATCAGTTATCTACAGGTGTATTGTCATTAATATCAGTTATTTGCAGGTATATTGTCATTAATATCAGTTATCTACAGGTGTATTGTCATTAATATCAGTTATCTACAGGTGTATTATCATTAATATCAGTTATCTACAGGTATATTGTCATTAATATCAGTTATCTACAGATGTATTGTCATTAATATCAGTTATCTACAGGTGTATTATCATTAATATCAGTTATCTACAGGTGTATTGTCATTAATATCAGTTATCTACAGGTGTATTGTCATTAATATCAGTTATCTACAGGTATATTATCATTAATATCAGTTATCTGCAGGTGTATTGTCATTAATATCAGTTATCTACAGGTGTATTGTCATTAATATCAGTTATCTACAGATGTATTGTCATTAATATCAGTTATCTACAGGTGTATTGTCATTAATATCAGTTATCTACAGGTGTATTTCTACAGGTGTATTGTCATTAATATCAGTTATCTGCAGGTGTATTGTCATTAATATCAGTTATCTACAGATGTATTGTCATTAATATCAGTTATCTACAGGTGTATTGTCATTAATATCAGTTATCTACAGATGTATTGTCATTAATATCAGTTATCTACAGGTGTATTGTCATTAATATCAGTTATCTACAGGTGTATTGTCATTAATATCAGTTATCTACAGATGTATTGTCATTAATATCAGTTATCTACAGGTGTATTGTCATTAATATCAGTTATCTACAGATGTATTATCATTAATATCAGTTATCTACAGGTGTATTGTCATTAATATCAGTTATCTACAGATGTATTGTCATTAATATCAGTTATCTACAGGTGTATTGTCATTAATATCAGTTATCTACAGATGTATTATCATTAATATCAGTTATCTACAGGTGTATTATCATTAATATCAGTTATCTACAGGTGTATTTCTACAGGTGTATTGTCATTAATATCAGTTATCTGCAGGTATATTGTCATTAATATCAGTTATCTATAGATGTATTGTCATTAATATCAGTTATCTGCAGGTATATTGTCATTAATATCAGTTATCTATAGATGTATTGTCATTAATATCAGTTATCTATAGATGTATTGTCATTAATATCAGTTATCTACAGGTGTATTGTCATTAATATCAGTTATCTACAGATGTATTGTCATTAATATCAGTTATCTACAGGTGTATTGTCATTAATATCAGTTATCTACAGATGTATTGTCATTAATATCAGTTATCTTTAGGTGTATTGTCATTAATATCAGTTATCTACAGATGTATTGTCATTAATATCAGTTATCTACAGATGTATTGTCATTAATATCAGTTATCTGCAGGTATATTGTCATTAATATCAGTTATCTACAGGTATATTATCATTAATATCAGTTATCTACAGATGTATTGTCATTAATATCAGTTATCTACAGGTGTATTGTCATTAATATCAGTTATCTACAGGTATATTATCATTAATATCAGTTATCTACAGATGTATTGTCATTAATATCAGTTATCTGCAGGTATATTGTCATTAATATCAGTTATCTACAGATGTATTGTCATTAATATCAGTTATCTGCAGGTGTATTGTCATTAATATCAGTTATCTACAGGTGTATTGTCATTAATATCAGTTATCTACAGATGTATTGTCATTAATATCAGTTATCTGCAGGTGTATTGTCATTAATATCAGTTATCTACAGGTATATTATCATTAATATCAGTTATCTACAGATGTATTGTCATTAATATCAGTTATCTGCAGGTGTATTGTCATTAATATCAGTTATCTACAGGTATATTGTCATTAATATCAGTTATCTACAGATGTATTGTCATTAATGTCAGTTATCTGCAGGTGTATTGTCATTAATATCAGTTATCTACAGGTATATTATCATTAATATCAGTTATCTACAGATGTATTGTCATTAATATCAGTTATCTACAGATGTATTGTCATTAATATCAGTTATCTACAGGTATATTGTCATTAATATCAGTTATCTACAGATGTATTGTCATTAATGTCAGTTATCTGCAGGTGTATTGTCATTAATATCAGTTATCTACAGGTATATTATCATTAATATCAGTTATCTACAGATGTATTGTCATTAATATCAGTTATCTGCAGGTGTATTGTCATTAATATCAGTTATCTACAGGTATATTGTCATTAATATCAGTTATCTACAGATGTATTGTCATTAATATCAGTTATCTGCAGGTGTATTGTCATTAATATCAGTTATCTACAGGTGTATTGTCATTAATATCAGTTATCTACAGGTATATTATCATTAATATCAGTTATCTACAGGTATATTATCATTAATATCAGTTATCTGCAGGTGTATTGTCATTAATATCAGTTATCTACAGGTATATTATCATTAATATCAGTTATCTACAGGTATATTATCATTAATATCAGTTATCTACAGATGTATTGTCATTAATATCAGTTATCTTTAGGTGTATTGTCATTAATATCAGTTATCTTTAGGTGTATTGTCATTAATATCAGTTATCTTTAGGTGTATTGTCATTAATATCAGTTATCTTTAGGTGTATTGTCATTAATATCAGTTATCTGCAGATGTATTGTCATTAATATCAGTTATCTTTAGGTATATTATCATTAATATCAGTTATCTACAGGTATATTATCATTAATATCAGTTATCTACAGGTATATTATCATTAATATCAGTTATCTACAGGTATATTATCATTAATATCAGTTATCTACAGGTATATTATCATTAATATCAGTTATCTACAGATGTATTTGTTGGAATAATTGTATATAGCATACAAAATTATTGTGTTTCTTTAATTATCACACATTACTTACTTTGGCTAAAAGAATGTGCTACTGCATAAGAAGCTATGTGTCTAGACCTGAATATTGATTGACTTTACAAAACCCTTTCCGGGACTGGGTATCTGCTGCCGACTGGAATCTGACAGCTGACGGTAGTCCGAGAGGGGAGAAGACACGGAGTGGTGAGAAAATATTTTCTTAAAAAAAAGAAAAGTGTGAACGCATGAGCGCGTTGTAAAACCCTGGGTATTCTAGACAATGGCAGGTAAAAAGGACGGCGGAGTCCTCTGTAGACAGTTAAGTTCCGTGTAAAACGACTGTACTGTAACAAAAGTGTGAGTGTGTGTGTTTGGGCAGACGGACATTTGTCTCGACGCCATACCAAAGTTGATTCTGTGTTTTACAGTATCCTGACGTGCATGCAGAGGCACGATTCTCCCGCCTGGTTCAGGTAGAAGCTTGGAGAATAACACGACAGGAAATACTGTGGAATCAACAAAAACCTAATTTCAGTTCTATAGATCGTTCCTATAACGGATAACGAACTGAACCAAATTTGTTAAAATGGGAAAGGGTCAAAGCAAACAAAGAAAGCTCTTAGATGAGCTACAATGTAAAGATTGGAAATATGTTGAAATACGGGATCCCGATAAAATAAAACATCTACAAAAATGGTGCACCAAATATAGATTTTGCGGCAAACTCAATACAATAAAACTAAAAGAATTACAAAAGAACATAGAATTAAAAAACAAAGGAAATAAAACCAAATTGAACAAAGGTAGCTATGATAGCGTAAGATTCTGGATAGGACAAGCTCAGAGAAGGGAAGAAGGAGAGAGAGAGAAGGACAAGGTAAGAGAAAAGGATGAAAAAAGTCAAGAAGTAATGTTTCACAGAAAGATTAGTACAGAATCCTTCTATGTAAGGGAAAAAAGTGATATTTACTATCAAGGAGGAAGAGGAAGAGGCCAGTTTAGAGGGAGAGGACAGAGAGGTAGAGGAAGTTTTAGAGGTAGAGGAAGAGGATTTCAGCCCAATAACCCTAGGGGTTGTTGGGCATGTGGAAAAGAAGGGCATCTCGCAAGGGACTGCCCAATCAAAAGACACCCCGACCCCACATCGCTTCTCCTCATTCTCCTGTTTGTCTCATCTGGACTTTGTGTTGGAAAAGCCGGAGGAGGACATGGACTCTCTCATGAAATGGGAGCAGCGGGGCAAAACGCACACAGGTGAGTACGAAGACACTGCACTGGAAAAGAAAAGGAAAAGAAAAGAGACAATACGACAGCCTCCCCTCCCCTCTCATGCACCGGGTCTCCCCGACCCCAGATCGCTTCTCCTCATTCTCCTTTTTCTCTCATCTGGACTTTCTGTTGGAAAAGCCGGAGGAGGACATGGACTCATGCGAAATGGGAGCAGTGGGGCAACACGCACACAGGTGAGTACGAAGACGCTGCACTGGAAAAGAAAAGGAAAAGAAAAGAGACAATACGACAGCCTCCCCTCTCCTCTCTTCTCATGCACCGGGTCTCCCCGACCCCACATCGCTTCTCCTCATTCTCCTGTTTGTCTCATCTGGACTTTCTGTTGGAAAAGCCAGAGGAGGACATGGACTCACACGCGAAATGGGAGCAGTGGAGCAAAACGCACACAGGTGAGTATGAAGACGCTGCACTGGAAAAGAAAAGGACAAGAAAAGAGACAATACGACAGCCTCCCCTCTCCTCTCGTGCACCGGGTCTCCCCGACCCCAGATCGCTTCTCCTCATTCTCCTGTTTGTCTCATCTGGACTTTCTGTTAAAAAAGCTGGAGGAGGACATGGACTCATGCGAAATGGGAGCAGCGGGGCAACATGCACACAGGTGAGTACGAAGATGCTGCACTGGAAAAGAAAAGGAAACAAAAAGAAAAGAAAAGAGACAATACGACAGCCTCCCCTCCCCTCTCCTCTCATGCACCGGGTCTCCCCGACCCCACATCGCTTCTCCTCATTCTCCTGTTTGTCTCATCTGGACTTTCTGTTGGAAAAGCCGAAGGAGGACATGGACTCACGCGAAATGGGAGCAGCGGGGCAAAACGCACACAGGTGAGTATGAAGACGCTGCACTGGAAAAGAAAAGGAAAAGAAAAGAGACAATACGACAGCCTCCCCTCTCCTTTCATCCACCGGGTCTCCAGGACCCCACATCGCTTCTCCTCATTCTCCTGTTTGTCTCATCTGGACTTTCTGTTGGAAAAGCCGGAGGAGGACATGGACTCACACTCCAAATGGGAGCAGCGGGGCAAAACGCACACAGGTGAGTACGAAGACACTGCACTGGAAAAGAAAAGGAAACAAAAGGAAAAGAAAAGAGACAATACGACAGCCTCCCCTCTCCTTTCATCCACCGGGTCTCCAGGACCCCACATCGCTTCTCCTCATTCTCCTGTTTGTCTCATCTGGACTTTCTGTTGGAAAAGCCAGAGGAGGACATGGACTCACACTCCAAATGGGAGCAGCGGGGCAAAACGCACACAGGTGAGTACGAAGACACTGCACATGAAAAGAAAAGGAAACAAAAGGAAAAGAAAAGAGACAATACGACAGCCTCCCCTCTCCTCTCATGCACTGGGTCTCCCCGACCCCACATCGCTTCTCCTCATTCTCCTGTTTGTCTCATCTGGACTTTCTGTTGGAAAAAACGGAGGAGGACATGGACTCACACTCCAAATGGGAGCAGCGGAGCAAAACGCACACAGGTGAGTATGAAGACGCTGCACTGGAAAAGAAAAGGAAAAGAAAAGAGACAATACGACAGCCTCCCCTCCCCTCTCCTCTCATGCACCGGGTCTCCCCGACCCCACATCGCTTCTCCTCATTCTCCTGTTTGTCTCATCTGGACTTTCTGTTGGAAAAGCCGAAGGAGGACATGGACTCACGCGAAATGGGAGCAGCGGGGCAAAACGCACACAGGTGAGTATGAAGACGCTGCACTGGAAAAGAAAAGGAAAAGAAAAGAGACAATACGACAGCCTCCCCTCTCCTTTCATCCACCGGGTCTCCAGGACCCCACATCGCTTCTCCTCATTCTCCTGTTTGTCTCATCTGGACTTTCTGTTGGAAAAGCCGGAGGAGGACATGGACTCACACTCCAAATGGGAGCAGCGGGGCAAAACGCACACAGGTGAGTACGAAGACACTGCACTGGAAAAGAAAAGGAAACAAAAGGACAAGAAAAGAGACAATACGACAGCCTCCCCTCCCCTCTCCTCTCATGCACCGGGTCTACCCGACCCCACATCGCTTCTCCTCATTCTCCTGTTTGTCTCATCTGGACTTTCTGTTGGAAAAAACGGAGGAGGACATGGACTCACGCGAAATTGGAGCAGCGGGGCAAAACGCACACAGGTGAGTATGAAGACGCTGCACTGGAAAAGAAAAGGAAACAAAAGGAAAAGAAAAGAGACAATACGACAGCCTCCCCTCTCCTTTCATCCACCGGGTCTCCAGGACCCCACATCGCTTCTCCTCATTCTCCTGTTTGTCTCATCTGGACTTTCTGTTGGAAAAGCCAGAGGAGGACATGGACTCACACTCCAAATGGGAGCAGCGGGGCAAAACGCACACAGGTGAGTACGAAGACACTGCACATGAAAAGAAAAGGAAACAAAAGGAAAAGAAAAGAGACAATACGACAGCCTCCTCTCCCCTCTTCTCTCATGCACCGGGTCTACCCGACCCCACATCGCTTCTCCTCATTCTCCTGTTTGTCTCATCTGGACTTTCTGTTGGAAAAAACGGAGGAGGACATGGACTCACACGTGAAATTGGAGCAGCGGGGCAAAGCGCACACAGGTGAGTATGAAGATGCTGCGTGTGCCCGCAGGATAAAGACGAGAAGAAAAGACAACGACCGGGTCTCCATGACCCGCCTCGTGTCACCCGATGTCACCTCGTCTCAGTCTCAGGAGGAGAATGATGAGCGGAAAGGAAAGTACTAAAATTATTTTCTTCCCCGTCACCTCATTACACCAATGCACGGCAAAAAAAAAACCTGCGGATCCTCCGCCACCACCAGCCATGACAGCTCGACATTTCAACCCTGCTCAAAGGTTCCTATAGAGTTTCTTTCCAGCTTGCCGTGCGAGGATGATGAGGGCGTGGGGGACCATCAGAGGGAGCAACAGTGAGTGGAGAGAAGTACAAGGCAACTGCGACGACAGCTGGGGAAAAGCAATAGGGAACAAGAGGAAAGAAACTCAGAGCAGGAGGAGGATCTCTCCTCCGGTACGCATTTCTCGACTAAAAGGGTCCCGGGACGGACCACGCGCCACGGACGTCGTCGGAACGATGACGAATGGGAGAAAAAGACAAAACGGGTTAGTGAGAGAGAAGGGGAGAAGGAGAGTGAGATGCAACGGAGGCAGGACAGCGAGAGGACAGGAGGATGAGGCAACTGCGACGGCAGCTGCAAAGGCATCCAGAGGAGAGCGACCTGGAGGCAGAGGGTCCAGATGAGATACGAGAAGGGGACTCGGAACAGGAGAACGCGAGACACTCGGCGTTTGAACCCCACCTTTCTGTCAAAGGGTTCCTAGGAGAGCCCCAACATGAGGGCCCTCCATTCAGATTCAGATTCAGATGATACAGACGAAATTATGTCATTGAGCCATGCGCAACCGTGTATATCTTCTCTTCTTATATATTTTCCCCATCATTTCTGCCTTCACCAATTGTGTCATCTCAGCCAATTGACATATAATCAAAATATGACAAATCAATTCACATTTTCCTTTATTTATTAATAAAGTATTAAACGGCATCTCACTTTACTTTATCCCTTTGCACGAAATCTGAAAATACAACAAAACAAACCCGTAAGAATTAAGTTAAATAAAGTAGATTGATGAAGGAAAAGTCAAAATATTTAACAAAAATTAAAAATTGAGTGAATGCACTTCGTTTGTGAAGGTAAGATCAGTGCTCAGCTATTCTGGACTAGTTGTGTTGGCCAGTGATTGGCTGGAAGCACTACAAATTAATTGCCGGAGAAAATCAGTGGGAGGAGATCATTACCATATAGCACGCGTTCTAGCATGCGTTATGGAACGCGTGCTAGAACGCGTGCCATTGCACGTACCAGAACGCGTCCGCCCCCCATTGACTGACGTATGGATGAAGAAAGATTTTACTGTATACATTTGTAGTAATTGTCCTTAAAAAACCTTATATTTGACATTTTATCATGGTTGAAATTTGCGTAAATAAGCCTTTTAAAAGTGAAATAGTGATCCAAATATTAATTATTCTTGGCAACTGATAACATGACCATACTAACAGCACCATTGACTGATGTGTGGATAAAGAATGAAAAGATTTTACTGTATAAATTTGGAGTAATTGTCCTTAGAAAACCTTATCTTTTGACTTTTTAGCCGCCGTTCAGTTTAACAGGTACTGAACTGAAAGCAGCGAAAACCGTAATTTATGGAATATGCGCGCAGGTGACATTTGAGTGGCGGCTTGCTTAACAGCTCCTGAACGAATGACGGCTCACTAGACCGCAGTCCAGATGAGGGTCAGGACCAGAGTCCAGATGGAGCAAACAACACAGACAAGAAGCAGATGTTGCGTGGGTCAAAAGGACATGGCCCTCCACTACACATTTAATTTTTTAAAAAGTTTCTTTTATTTTGTTCTGTAAAGGATAAAAAGTATTACTACAAGATGTATTTAGGTTGTTGAGGAAGTGAAGAAGGGGTAGGATTAAATAAGCTTATGCTTCATCCTACTCCTTTTCGGACATGTCATTGTTATTATTATTATTGCTGTATTGATTATTGTTGCAATTTGCACATGTTCAAAATAAATCATTCAAATCAAATCAAATAAAAAAAAAAGGCAATCAACTGACAATGCGGTACCGTAGTATGTACACAGAACAGCCTCTCACGTGTTCTCCTGTTGTCTCTAAAACAATACACATATAAACAATCATTTTTGCATATTAAACACAGAAAAAACAATACAGAATACAAGAATTATATGAATTAACATTATTACTCTAACGGTCGGTTTAATGCCTCGCGCTCGCGAGTTGTAACGATTCACCCGGGCTACAACCTAGCCACTTTCCCACCCGTTAAGTTTTCTAACAAGTAGAACAAATAACACTGCACAGTTGAACTACACTTATAAAACAATCTAATACTACCGCTTGGTTGGACTTTCTAGCGCTCGGTCGGACTTCCTACCGCTCTTTCTACCGCTCGGTCGGACTACCTACCGCTCGGTCGGACTTCCGAACGCTCGGTCGGACATCCTACCCCTCGGTCGGACTCCCTACCGCTCGGTCGGACTTCCTACCGCTCGGTCGGACTTCCTACCGCTCGGTCGGACTTCCTACCGCTCGGTCGGACTACCTACCGCTAGGTCGGACTTCCGACCGCTCGGTCGGACTTCCGACCGCTCGGTCGGACTTTCTACCGCTCGGTCGGACTCCCTACCGCTCGGTCGGACTTTCTACCCCTCGGTCGGACTTTCTACCGCTCGGTCGGACTTTCTACCGCTCGGTCGGACTTCCTACCGCTCTTTCTAGCGCTCGGTCGGACTTTCTAGCGCTCGGTCGGACTTTCTACCGCTCGGTCGGACTCCCTACCGCTCTTTCTAACGCTCGGTCGGACTTTCTACCGCTTGGTTGGACTTTCTAGCGCTCGGTCGGACTTTCTACCGCTCTTTCTACCGCTCGGTCGGACTACCTACCGCTCGGTCGGACTTCCTACCGCTCGGTCGGACTTCCTACAGCTCGGTCGGACTTTCTAGCGCTCGATCGGACTTTCTACCGCTTGGTTGGACTTTCTAGCGCTCGGTCGGACTTCCTACCGCTCTTTCTACCGCTCGGTCGGAGTTTCTACCCCTCGGTCGGACTTTCTACCGCTCGGTCGGACTCCTTACCGCTCGGTCGGACTTCCTACCGCTCTTTATAGCGCTCGGTCGGACTTTCTAGCGCTCGGTCAGACTTTCTAGCGCTCGGTCGGACTTCCTACCGCTCTTCCTACCGCTTGGTTGGACTTTCTAGCGCTCGGTCGGACTTTCTAGCGCTCGGTCGGACTTCCTACCGCTCGGTCGGACTTCCTACCGCTCTTCCTACCGCTCGGTCGGACTTCCTACCGCTCGGTCGGACTACATACCGCTCGGTCGGACTCCCTACCGCTCGGTCGGACTTCCTACCGCTCTTCCTACCGCTTTGTTGGACTTCCTACCGCTCGGTCGGACTTCCTACAGCTCGGTCGGACTTCCTACAGCTCGGTCGGACTTTCTAGCGCTCGGTCGGACTTCCTACCGCTCGGTCGGACTTCCGACCGCTCGGTCGGACTCCTTACCGCTCGGTCGGACTCCTTACCGCTCGGTCGGACTTCCTACCGCTCTTTCTAACGCTCGGTCGGACTTCCTACAGCTCGGTCGGACTTTCTAGCGCTCGGTCGGACTTTCTACCGCTTGGTTGGACTTTCTAGCGCTCGGTCGGACTTCCTACCGCTCGGTCGGACTTCCTACCGCTCGGTCGGACTTCCTACCGCTCGGTCTGACTTCCTACCGCTTTGTTGGACTTCCTACCGCTCGGTCGGACTTCCTACAGCTCGGTCGGACTTCCTACAGCTCGGTCGGACTTTCTAGCGCTCGGTCGGACTTCCTACCGCTCGGTCGGACTTCCGACCGCTCGGTCGGACTCCTTACCGCTCGGTCGGACTCCTTACCGCTCGGTCGGACTTCCTACCGCTCTTTCTAACGCTCGGTCGGACTTTCTAGCGCTCGGTCGGACTTCCTACCGCTCGGTCGGACTTCCTACAGCTCGGTCGGACTTTCTAGCGCTCGGTCGGACTTTCTACCGCTTGGTTGGACTTTCTAGCGCTCGGTCGGACTTCCTACCGCTCTTTCTACCGCTCGGTCGGACTACCTACCGCTCGGTCGGACTTCCGAACGCTCGGTCGGACATCCTACCCCTCGGTCGGACTCCCTACCGCTCGGTCGGACTTCCTACCGCTCGGTCGGACTTCCTACCGCTCGGTCGGACTACCTACTGCTCGGTCGGACTTCCGACCGCTCGGTCGGACTTTCTACCGCTCGGTCGGACTCCCTACCGCTCGGTCGGACTTCCTACCGCTCTTTCTAACGC
This sequence comes from Siphamia tubifer, assembly GCA_020466265.1. Classification (NCBI taxonomy): domain Eukaryota; kingdom Metazoa; phylum Chordata; class Actinopteri; order Kurtiformes; family Apogonidae; genus Siphamia; species Siphamia tubifer. The sequence continues at coordinate 13,652,160 of CM035794.1, forward strand.
TCGGTCGGACTTTCTAGCGCTCGGTCGGACTTCCTACCGCTCGGTCGGACTTCCTACAGCTCGGTCGGACTTTCTACCGCTTGGTTGGACTTTCTAGCGCTCGGTCGGACTTCCTACCGCTCGGTCGGACTTCCTACAGCTCGGTCGGACTTCCTACAGCTCGGTCGGACTTCCTACAGCTCGGTCGGACTTTCTAGCGCTCGGTCGGACTTTCTAGCGCTCGGTCGGACTTCCTACCGCTCTTTCTAGCGCTCGGTCGGACTTTCTAGCGCTCGGTCGGACTTTCTACCGCTCGGTCGGACTCCCTACCGCTCTTTCTAACGCTCGGTCGGACTCCCTACCGCTCGGTTGGACTTTCTACCGCTCGGTCGGACTCCTTACCGCTCGGTCGGACTTTCTACCGCTCTTTCTAGCGCTCGGTCGGACTTTCTAGCGCTCGGTCGGACTTTCTAGCGCTCGGTCGGACTTCCTACCGCTCTTCCTACCGCTTGGTCGGACTTTCTAGCGCTCGGTCAGACTTCCTACCGCTCGTTCGGACTTCCTACAGCTCGGTCGGACTTCCTACAGCTCGGTCGGACTTTCTACCGCTCGGTCGGACTCCCTACCGCTCTTTCTAACGCTCGGTCGGACTTCCTACCGCTCGGTCGGACTTTCTACCGCTCTTTCTACCGCTAGGTTGGACTTTCTAGCGCTCGGTCGGACTTTCTAGCGCTCGGTCGGACTTTCTAGCGCTCGGTCGGACTTTCTAGCGCTCGGTCGGACTTTCTAGCGCTCGGTCGGACTTTCTAGCGCTCGGTCGGACTTTCTAGCGCTCGGTCGGACTTCCTACCGCTCGGTCGGACTTCCTACAGCTCGGTCGGACTTCCGACTGCTCGGTCGGACTTCCTACCGCTCTTTCTAGCGCTCGGTCGGACTTTCTAGCGCTCGGTCGGACTTCCTACCGCTCGGTCGGACTACCTACCGCTCGGTCGGACTCCCTACCGCTCGGTCGGACTCCCTACCGCTCGGTCGGACTCCCTACCGCTCGGTCGGACTTCCTACCGCTCTTCCTACCGCTTTGTCGGACTTTCTACCGCTCGGTCGGACTTCCTACAGCTCGGTCGGACTTCCTACAGCTCGGTCGGACTTTCTAGCGCTCGGTCGGACTTCCTACCACTCGGTCGGACTTCCGACCGCTCGGTCGGACTTTCTGCCGCTCGGTTGGACTTTCTACCGCTCGGTTGGACTCCCTACCGCTCGGTCGGACTTTCTACCCCTCGGTCGGACTTTCTACGGCTCGGTCGGACTCCTTACCGCTCAGTCGGACTTCCTACCGCTCTTTCTAGCGCTCGGTCGGACTCCCTACCGCTCGGTCGGACTTTCTACCCCTCGGTCGGACTTTCTACCGCTCGGTCGGACTCCTTACCGCTCGGTCGGACTTCCTACCGCTCTTTCTAGCGCTCGGTCGGACTTTCTAGCGCTCGGTCGGACTACCTACCGCTCGGTCGGACTCCCTACCGCTCGGTCGGACTTTCTACCCCTCGGTCGGACTTTCTACGGCTCGGTCGGACTCCTTACCGCTCAGTCGGACTTCCTACCGCTCTTTCTAGCGCTCGGTCGGACTCCCTACCGCTCGGTCGGACTTTCTACCCCTCGGTCGGACTTTCTACCGCTCGGTCGGACTCCTTACCGCTCGGTCGGACTTCCTACCGCTCTTTCTAGCGCTCGGTCGGACTTTCTAGCGCTCGGTCGGACTACCTACCGCTCGGTCGGACTCCCTACCGCTCGGTCGGACTACCTACCGCTCGGTCGGACTCCCTACCGCTCGGTCGGACTCCCTACCGCTCGGTCGGACTTCCTACCCCTCGGTCGGACTTTCTACGGCTCGGTCGGACTCCTTACCGCTCAGTCGGACTTCCTACCGCTCTTTCTAGCGCTCGGTCGGACTCCCTACCGCTCGGTCGGACTTTCTACCCCTCGGTCGGACTTTCTACCGCTCGGTCGGACTCCTTACCGCTCGGTCGGACTTCCTACCGCTCTTTCTACCGCTCGGTCGGACTTTCTAGCGCTCGGTCGGACTACCTACCGCTCGGTCGGACTACCTACCGCTCGGTCGGACTCCCTACCGCTCGGTCGGACTACCTACCGCTCGGTCGGACTCCCTACCGCTCGGTCGGACTCCCTACCGCTCGGTCGGACTTCCTACAGCTCGGTCGGACTTCCGACCGCTCGGTCGGACTTCCGACCGCTCGGTCGGACTACCTACCGCTTCCTACCGCTCTTCCTACCGCTTTGTTGGACTTCCTACCGCTCGGTCGGACTTCCTACCGCTCGGTCGGACTTCCTACAGCTCGGTCGGACTTCCGACCGCTCGGTCGGACTACCTACCGCTCGGTCGGACTCCCTACCGCTCGGTCGGACTCCCTACCGCTCGGTCGGACTTCCTACCGCTCTTCCTACCGCTTTGTTGGACTTCCTACCGCTCGGTCGGATTTCCTACCGCTCGGTCGGACTTCCTACCGCTCGGTCGGACTTCCTACCGCTCGGTCGGACTTCCTACAGCTCGGTCGGACTTCCTACAGCTCGGTCGGACTTTCTACCGCTCGGTCGGACTCCCTACCGCTCTTTCTAACGCTCGGTCGGACTTCCTACCGCTCGGTCGGACTTTCTACCGCTCGGTCGGACTTCCTACCGCTCGGTCGGACTTCCTACCGCTCTTTCTACTGCTAGGTTGGACTTTCTAGCACTCGGTCGGACTTTCTAGCGCTCGGTCGGACTTTCTAGCGCTCGGTCGGACTTTCTAGCGCTCGGTCGGACTTCCGACCGCTCGGTCGGACTACCTACCGCTCGGTCGGACTCCCTACCGCTCGGTCGGACTCCCTACCGCTCGGTTGGACTCCCTACCGCTCGGTCGGACTCCCTACCGCTCGGTCGGACTTCCTACCGCTCGGTCGGACTTTCTACCCCTCGGTCGGACTTTCTACCGCTCGGTCGGACTCCCTACCGCTCTTTCTAACGCTTGGTCGGACTTCCTACCGCTCGGTCGGACTACCTACCGCTCGGTCGGACTCCCTACCGCTCGGTCGGACTCCCTACCGCTCGGTCGGACTTCCTACCCCTCGGTCGGACTTTCTACGGCTCGGTCGGACTCCTTACCGCTCAGTCGGACTTCCTACCGCTCTTTCTAGCGCTCGGTCGGACTCCCTACCGCTCGGTCGGACTTTCTACCCCTCGGTCGGACTTTCTACCGCTCGGTCGGACTCCTTACCGCTCGGTCGGACTTCCTACCGCTCTTTCTACCGCTCGGTCGGACTTTCTAGCGCTCGGTCGGACTACCTACCGCTCGGTCGGACTACCTACCGCTCGGTCGGACTCCCTACCGCTCGGTCGGACTACCTACCGCTCGGTCGGACTCCCTACCGCTCGGTCGGACTCCCTACCGCTCGGTCGGACTTCCTACAGCTCGGTCGGACTTCCGACCGCTCGGTCGGACTTCCGACCGCTCGGTCGGACTACCTACCGCTTCCTACCGCTCTTCCTACCGCTTTGTTGGACTTCCTACCGCTCGGTCGGACTTCCTACCGCTCGGTCGGACTTCCTACAGCTCGGTCGGACTTCCGACCGCTCGGTCGGACTACCTACCGCTCGGTCGGACTCCCTACCGCTCGGTCGGACTCCCTACCGCTCGGTCGGACTTCCTACCGCTCTTCCTACCGCTTTGTTGGACTTCCTACCGCTCGGTCGGATTTCCTACCGCTCGGTCGGACTTCCTACCGCTCGGTCGGACTTCCTACCGCTCGGTCGGACTTCCTACAGCTCGGTCGGACTTCCTACAGCTCGGTCGGACTTTCTACCGCTCGGTCGGACTCCCTACCGCTCTTTCTAACGCTCGGTCGGACTTCCTACCGCTCGGTCGGACTTTCTACCGCTCGGTCGGACTTCCTACCGCTCGGTCGGACTTCCTACCGCTCTTTCTACTGCTAGGTTGGACTTTCTAGCGCTCGGTCGGACTTTCTAGCGCTCGGTCGGACTTTCTAGCGCTCGGTCGGACTTTCTAGCGCTCGGTCGGACTTCCGACCGCTCGGTCGGACTACCTACCGCTCGGTCGGACTCCCTACCGCTCGGTCGGACTCCCTACCGCTCGGTCGGACTCCCTACCGCTCGGTCGGACTCCCTACCGCTCGGTCGGACTTCCTACCGCTCGGTCGGACTTTCTACCCCTCGGTCGGACTTTCTACCGCTCGGTCGGACTCCCTACCGCTCTTTCTAACGCTCGGTCGGACTTCCTACCGCTCGGTCGGACTTTCTACCGCTCGGTCGGACTCCCTACCGCTCGGTCGGACTTTCTACCCCTCGGTCGGACTTTCTACCGCTCGGTCGGACTCCCTACCGCTCTTTCTAACGCTCGGTCGGACTTCCTACCGCTCGGTCGGACTTTCTACCGCTCGGTCGGACTTTCTACCGCTCGGTCGGACTTCCTACCGCTCGGTCGGACTTCCTACCGCTCTTTCTACCGCTAGGTTGGACTACCTACCGCTCGGTCGGACTCCCTACCGCTCGGTCGGACTCCCTACCGCTCGGTCGGACTCCCTACCGCTCGGTCGGACTCCCTACCGCTCGGTCGGACTCCCTACCGCTCGGTCGGACTTCCTACAGCTCGGTCGGACTTCCGACCGCTCGGTCGGACTTCCGACCGCTCGGTCGGACTACCTACCGCTCGGTCGGACTCCCTACCGCTCGGTCGGACTCCCTACCGCTCGGTCGGACTACCTACCGCTCGGTCGGACTTCCTACCGCTCGGTCGGACTTTCTACCGCTCGGTCGGACTTTCTACCGCTCGGTCGGACTTCCTACCGCTCGGTCGGACTTCCTACCGCTCGGTCGGACTTCCTACCGCTCTTTCTACCGCTAGGTTGGACTCCCTACCGCTCGGTCGGACTCCCTACCGCTCGGTCGGACTCCCTACCGCTCGGTCGGACTCCCTACCGCTCGGTCGGACTCCCTACCGCTCGGTCGGACTCCCTACCGCTCGGTCGGACTTCCTACAGCTCGGTCGGACTTCCGACCGCTCGGTCGGACTTCCGACCGCTCGGTCGGACTACCTACCGCTCGGTCGGACTCCCTACCGCTCGGTCGGACTCCCTACCGCTCGGTCGGACTCCCTACCGCTCGGTCGGACTTCCTACCGCTCGGTCGGACTACCTACCGCTCGGTCGGACTTCCGACCGCTCGGTCGGACTTTCTACCACTCGGTCGGACTCCCTACCGCTCGGTCGGACTTTCTACCCCTCGGTCGGACTTTCTACCGCTCGGTCGGACTTTCTACCGCTCGGTCGGACTTCCTACCGCTCTTTCTAGCGCTCGGTCTGACTTTCTAGCGCTCGGTCGGACTTTCTACCGCTCGGTCGGACTCCCTACCGCTCTTTCTAACGCTCGGTCGGACTTCCTACCGCTCGGTCGGACTTTCTACCGCTCGGTCAGACTTTCTACCGCTCGGTCGGACTTCCTACCGCTCGGTCGGACTTCCTACCGCTCTTTCTACCGCTAGGTTGGACTTTCTACCACTCGGTCGGACTTTCTAGCGCTCGGTCGGACTTCCTACCGCTCGGTCGGACTTCCTACAGCTCGGTCGGACTTCCGACCGCTCGGTCGGACTTCCGACTTCCCTTAAAAGCACAGAAAAAAATGCTACCTATGCCGTCATCAGTTAATCAATCCATATCTATATCAATTTGATTTGTATTATAGGTTTTATATTGGATTTGGATGCCATGTCTGGCACTACCCTCTGCATTTACCCGGGCTTGGGACTGGCACAAATGCGACACTGGCTTGTGTCCCATTTGTGGCTGCATTACTCTTGTTTTTGGTTTTGTTTTGTTTTGTTTTGTTTATTTTATTGTGTATGTTTTTGTAGTTTTTTTTCTTTTTTCCTATTTTGTGTATTCCTTTGTCATTCATTTATTGACAGAACATATTCTATTTTAACATTTTCTGCATTTTTTTTGTCTTTTTTGTTGTTTTCACAGCTTATAGCAACTTTTAGGATGTTTTTAATTTTTTGTATTTTTAATTTTATTTTTTTGTATTTTTTCTTTTCATTTTTTGTTCTTTTTATCCTTTTATGCATTCCTTTATCATTATCATCATTATTTATTTAGAACAACATATCTTTTAAATGTCTGTGTATTTTTTTGGTCTTTTATGTCATTTTCATATACCTTATAGGAACTTTTAGGATTTTTCTTATTATTTTTGTCTAATTGTTTTTACTTTTTATCCTTTCATGTATTTCTTTGTCATTTTCTTTAGTTACAGTCTGTTTGTGTTGTTGTTCATAGCTTATTTCTATCACTTTAGGACCAGCCATCTGTTTTTCTGTGCAAACACCCTAACAAATGTATCCATGTTTAGGCCTTTTGTTATAGCCTTCTCATGAGCCAGAATAACGAAATCTCTTTTTCTCTTGTGAAGCATAGTGTGGTGAAAGGGGGTAAGGACAAGAGGTGGTCAAAGTACTCACATTCTGTACTTAAGTAGAAGTACAGCTACCTGTGTGAAAAAATACTCTGATAAAAGTAGTAATTCAACTCCTCTACTTAAGTAAAAGTAAAAAAGTACAACTTTTGAATTGTAATAAAGTGAATTTGAATTGTAAAAAGTATTGAGATAACAAGTCATCATGACATTTTTAAAAAGTTATAGAAATATGACATTTAAACAAAAAATGCATTATTTTAAGAGAAAAAGTCTGAATTTTAGATAAAATGTTAAATTTGTGAAATTAAAAGTAAAAAAAATTATGAGATAAAAATTCCAAATTGTGAGATAATAGTCATATAACTATTAACCACAGTTTTCCTCCTCCACTGATTTTCCATCTGAAGCCACTTATTTTTCATACTGTCACGTCTGTTTTGTTTAAAAAAGTAACAAGTCTATTCTGAGAATGTAAAGAGTATAAAGTACAGATATTTATGCAAAAATGTAGGGAGTAAAAGTAAAAAGTTGCCAGAAAAATAAATACTCAAGTAAAGTAAAGATACCTAAAATATCTACTTAAGTACAGTAATGAAGTTCTTTTACTTAGTTACTTCACACCTCTGGTAAGGACACGAGACAAAGTAAAGAAAGAGGTCTCACATGAAGCAGAGGATATCCTAATCATAATGGATGCCACATACATGCTATGGAGCTGAGGAAAGCCTTCATTGTGCCCTTGTAGATATTGGCAAATGGCGGCGGCTATGGTGCTTGTGCAACTAGACTGGGGCTGTGGGGCACAGAGGTTACAGCCTGTAGCGAGTGGGGAAGCAATGCCAACACCCGACGGTGACGAGTGGCTGCTGGGTAGTGAGTGAATGTGTCACTACTGCTGCAGGAGGAGCGGGCTGAGCGGCGGGAACGGAAGGTCGGAGCTTCCGTTGCTAATACCGTAGCATTGTCACAAGTACTAGTGTTAGCTTTAGCAACCAGAAATCTGCGCATCGTGATCGGTAGAGGAGAGATAAGTGGAAGAAATAAAGGCAAATCGCTGCGGTGAATGAGTACAGTGTGAGTGTCTCTATGACGGTCAGGTCAAACGGGTGTGAGAAAGTGACAGAACTGAAGCCAAGCGAGTCTGAGAGAGGCCACGCCCTCCCTTTGCATCTACCAATCAGAAGAGATTCAGGAGAGAACAGCGCGAATATCTTTGGCTGCTGTATGTAAAGCATGTGGGGTTTTTTCCTTGCCATCGCGTTTGGTAGGTTTGATAGGGGCAGGCGCGGCATCGAGTTTGGGGGGGCAGGTGCAAAATTTAGGGGGGCATTGCCCCCCCTTGCCTATGCCTAGATCCGGGCCCGGGATAAAAAGTATTACTACAAGATGTATTTAGGTTGTTGAGGAAGTGAAGAAGGGGTAGGATTAAATAAGCTTATGCTTCATCCTACTCCTTTTCGGACATGTCATTGTTATTATTATTATTGCTGTATTGATTATTGTTGCAATTTGCACATGTTCGAAATAAATCATTCAAATCAAATCAAATTAAAAAAAAACGGCAATCAACTGACAATGCGGTACCGTAGTATGTACACAGAACAGCCTCTCGCGTGTTCTCGTGTTGTCTCTAAAACAATACACATATAAACAATCATTTTGCATATTAAACACAGAAAAAACAATACAGAATACAAGAATTATATGAATTAACATTATTACTCTAACGGTCGGTTTAACGCCTCGCGCTCGCGAGTTGTAACGATCCACCCGGGCTACAACCTAGCCACTTTCCCACCCGTTAAGTTTTCTAACAAGTAGAACAAACAAATAACACTGCACAGTTGAACTACACTTATAAAACAATCTAATACATGTACGGAACAACTCCGACACTTGCTCCTTACCTGTAAAGGATAAAAAGAAAAAAACAACGGCAATGAACTGACAATGCGGCACCGTAGTATGTACACAGAACAGCCTCTCGCGTGTTCTCGTGTGGTCTCACGAGACTACCCGTGCCCTTGACCAGTGTCACCAACGCGCCCTCTGCTGGTCGGAGTTGGCTACTGCATATTGACCTACACATACCATTCTCACAACACTGAACATGAACTACACTGAATAAAAAAAACATGCTAAACAATCAAATGATAACAAAATTATATATATATATTTTAACCCAACTATGGCTCTGTATGTCACACAGACAAAGAAACTAGATATCCAGAAGCAGGTCAAACAGGAGGGGATCCAAGAAAAGAGACTACCACTTATTTGGTGCATATGAAGCAACAACAAACATTACTTAACTTACTTAACTCAAGTAATAAGTAAGGGAAGGAACAGGTGGATTCACTATTACAGATTAGAGGGACAGGCAGGGAACACCTGGTGACAGGAAGTAAAACAGAACAGAGTGAACATTAACCAACATGACAAATTAAAACCCCAGACACTAACAATGACAGAAAGAACAGGAAGACACACAAAAACTAAAAAAACAAGACACTCAGGGTCTAAACTATAACAGCTTCAGGCTGTGCAGTCCCCAGGTATCAGTGCTGATGTTGTCTGGAACGGCCAATGGTCCTGGATGGACCTTCACCAGGAGCTGCATTTACACATAGAATATAGACAGATCAGTTTTGCAAACAATATAATAGTCATACTTACTATAATAATTTACATATACTTGCAGTTATACTTCAGTTTCTTTTATTTATTTATTCGCACATCATGAAAACAAAGAAAATAGGAACAAACACAGTTTACAAATAATTTACATAATTGTGCAGGAGAGCATGGAAGCCAAAAAAGCCTTATGTGAATATCTCCCTGAAAATTAACAATACATGTTGGGGGTATATCAAATTAAATTAAAATAACATATATCTGAAATAGCAATATCAAGCAAAAACACAAAACACAAGTCTAAATTAAAAGCATAAAATACTAATATGATATATAGCCTTTATTCTTTTAATTAGAATCTTTTTCAGATGCTTCTTAAACAATAACAAAGACAATGTTGATTGAAGTTCAGGACAGACCATTCCAAATATGCGGTCCGCAATATTTTAGAGATTACTGACCGACAAGTTCACAGTAAGGAAGATAAAATTGATTTGAGTATTGTGTAGGATAATTGTGAACAACAAAAGACAACATAAAGGAAGTTCTGGAAAACTTTAGGAAGGACAGGAGTTAAATGAATAAATATAAATCTTCACATCAAAAACTGAGAAAAGTTGGATTTGAAAAAAAAAATTGGAGCAGATGACTCCAACCTCTTCGATAAACTAATCATTCTGAAAAAATCATTTTGAATTAGGAAAATCTTGTTAAGATAAATAGGACAGCTTGCCACTCAAACAGTATTCTAGTAATTAACGTAAGGATAAATGAGGCAATAACTTAAAAAAAAAAAAAAAAAAATCAAGTAATGGCAATGATTTATCAATTTATCGATTCTGTTCAAGATCCCAAGTAATTTCATGTTTGTTTGTTTTTTACAGACCAGATCAGTGTGGAATTTTCAGCTTAATTCTTCAATTAGAATGACAGCTAAGTATTTAATTTGAACACTTCCTTTTTGTTCTTTATGTTTGAACACTTCTTCCCATGAAACATTCTCCAATAGGACTTTAAATAGCTCCTCTTTTCTTTGAAAATGTACGGTAATTAATTTTTCCCTAAGGATTTTTTTAATTGGCTGGTTCCTTTTATTAAAAAAATGGAATGTTGTGAAATGATCAAAGATTTCAACTAACAATACACCAGAAATATTCTCATTCACAAAATAAATAGTACAAATATTATCAATCAAGTTTGAAGATGAGCTGGTTGTCCAAGTAGGTTTGTAAATGATAGAATACAGATAAGATTCATGAAGTGTATTTTTTTCCTCTTCTTCAATGTTTACCTGTTCAATATAGGAAATGTTCCTTAGTCTGGAATGTTGGAAATGTGTATTTTTTCATGAATGTAACTGCTAGATTTTGATTCTGAATAAAGCTTTAATAATAATAAAAAATAGAAAAGAACCCTGTGACAAAGACAAGGAATGCTGTAGATCTAGTGGGCCTATCAGAAGACAGATATAAATATGAACGTACAGATACTGCACTGTATTTCAAGTCTTTCTGTATGATCAAATAAGTCACTAAATTGGCAACACTGTTTGTAACTTATGGGTTCAAAACCAGCCTAGAACTCAGCATCATTACCAAATGTATTTGTTTAATTTAGTTATTCAGTTATTTTCTGTCCAAATTTGGCTTTAACCTCTTAATACAATAGAATGGCCGCCGTGCCACAACAGCCCCACTCCAGTGACAATAGATAACAATGTTGAATCTGCGCTTATAGTGCATTATAACATTATTTGTTGTTCCTGGCATTCAGGAATACTATTTGTCAGGGTCACACAAAGACAAATTACACCCTGGAAACAAAAGTTGAGAACAAACCATTTGCTCAAAATAAATATTTGGTTATTACAGTCTGCTCTGAAAGTTGACAGATTTATAACAACAGCTAGTTAAATCAAAATAAAATAAAAAAAAATATACTTTGCTAGTCTGCTGGAACAAATCAACAGTAATACAGCTGTAACAGCAGCCAGTTGTCATTCAGCATTTTAAAAAAACAGATTTCAGCCACACTCTTACTTTAACTTCAAATCTGTTTAAATCTACAGAATTTATCTCCAACTACACCCCCCACACTACTGGGAAACGTTCCCCTTTATTTACCCCTAAGCTCCACCCATGGACATACCAATTATCACATTATTTAATTAACACACAATCTACAATATTTACATGGAACAAACATCAAACTCAAATCATATTAACTCATAAACAATGGCACCAATTATCCTCCATACATAAACACAAACAGAAGAAAAACCCAAAACAATGAATGAATGAATCTGTGTCCTGTTCTATGAAGTAACAGTGGTCCGGTTCTGCAGCAGGTGTGTGTGCGTGCACGCGTATATGCGCGCACCTCCAGACGTCCACCACATAGAGAAAAGGCTGAGTAGTGAGGCAAGGTCCAGAGGACAATGTCCAGTTTAAACATATGTCGCAGGAGAGCCACGCTTCACACACTCCAAAAAAGACGAGAAAAAGAAAAGAAACACACGCACGGCAGAGATGATGGCGCTAAGAAAAATAAGCATATTTGAGTGTGTGAGTATTTATTTATTATGGTCAAGCTAGCCGCCATTCAGTTTAACAACTCCTGAACTGAAAGCAGAGAAAACCGTAATTTATGGATTATGTGCGCAGGTGTGGCTACCTTAACAGCGGATGGGTGAATGGTGGCTCACTTGTCCGTGCAATTTTGGACCATGGGCCGTATATTTCACCCCCTGCCCATCTTATTGATAGTTGTGGTTTGGATCCCAGACTCCTGCATTAACCTACAGTAGTTCTTATTGTGCTCCTGAGTGGGTTCCTCAGGGGCTTAATTTAAGATTTTAAGTGTACCATTCACTTTTATCCAGACCTATATGTAGCATCAATCTTATTGTCATAATCCCCCAAATGCTATATAAGATAAAGATATAAAGATCCAGTGCTACTTTTTGTCAGTTCTCTCTTTATTTCATTTCATAGGTAATTTATTACCAATAATATATTGTATCCTCCATTTTGCATATTTTTCAATGAAAATCAGGTATTTTACATCGTTTATTTGACTGATGAGGTTCTTTAATCATCATGCTGAAAGTATATTTGAGGGTTATCATACCAAAAACAGAACATTTCAGGGAAAAGTTACTTGTTCTGTAAAATTTCTCATTAATTGAATACAAACCAAGTATCTCCATCTAACTCCATGGTTTTTAGTGGTGAATCAATGTTGTCGAAGATGGCAGTGTTTCCATGGTAACTATGGGGCCTCTGAATGTCTAAATGGGTTTTGTCTGATGACAATGGAAAAATAAAAATAGCATTTCACACCAATTATTGACATGTATTAATAGGATTAATGAATCAACAGGTATTAAATATTTTGGATCAGTACTTTTGGTGGCTGTTTGGGTTTTCATGGGTCAAAATAGCAAATGTTAATATCTGCTAATAACAACCAATTGCAGCAGTAATGTGCAACAGAGAGGCTACATTATACAGATATACTGATACTGAGGCTTAGCAGAAGTATAATATAAGGAATGACACCCCTGTGTTTTCTATGATACTAAAATAATCTAAATATCCAAATACTTCAATTCTTTCTGCCCAGAATAGGTCCCCCTTTGCCACAGTATCATATCACTGTTGGCTTAGGTAGGTGTGTTATTTAGTTAAAAAGACTGCTAATGTGTTAATGTGGACATTACAAAAGTGTAATAAATACTAGTGATGGTAGATGAGGCCTCATGAAGTGTTTCAGTATTTTGCCAAACTGTATTGATACTGTGTCACTGAATACTGACACCTGCTGGACATTATCCCTACAGGTAACCTAGTTGACAGTCAACTGACACTGATTTGATGACCCAGTAGATCACAGGTGTCAAACTCCAGTCCTCGAGGGCCGGTGTCCTGCATGTTTTAGATATTTCCCTCTTCCATGTGATTCAGTTTAACCCTTTAACTCCTGAGAACTAACTAAATAATTGGTAACATGAGCAAAGTAAGACACAAATCAAACAAAAATACTAAATTAAAAAAAACAAAATGTAG
>CM035794.1:13667819-14015319 GCA_020466265.1 Siphamia tubifer
GAAGCCAGACCACATAACCAGGGGACCCCCATGCAGAGCTGAGCTGATCATACCGCAAATCCGTAGATTCATTTTGGAGGCTGACTCGCGCTGGCTGGGTCACTATAACTCTTTGCCCAAGGACGACAAGGACCTGAGGCACCTGATCAGGCAAACGATCGCACTCAACGCGGGATGGAGCCCTCGCCCTGAGGAGGACAAGAAGGCCGCAGTTTCCCCACAGCCTCCTCCTCCTGGGGCGGTGGCATTCGACTATGTGGGCAGCACGTACCCGGGTTACCTCTTCACCATCGTGACCTACGACTTGCGCTTACACCGCGTCTGCATCGCGGGGAATATGTACATAATCGGGCTGAGGAAATTCAGCTCCCTGGGAGATGAGATCATGGCGCTTCTGACAGGAGAGAGTGAAAAAGACAGAAAGGGGAAAAGAAAAAGGAAGTCTCAGCTGATATGAGAACCATAAACAGCAGCCTACGAAGTACAAGTTTTTCCCATAAGAAGAACAAGGACAATAACGGACCTTGTGTGCTTCGATAAAAAAATATAACGTTTATTATATATATTTCTACGTGTGTCCTCAAACATTTATTTTGCTTTCTTATATATATATTCTTTTTATATATCGTTTGTTATATTATATTTCTCCTGTATACTGTATACTTTTTCTCCTTGTATGCTTCAATAAATAAATAAATAAATATATATATATATATATATATATATATATATATATATATATATATATATCGTTTGTTATATGTTTGTTATATTTTATGTATGTAAAAATATATTAAAAAACCCCAATACAATAAAGAATGAATGAAAAAAAAAGAATGAGTGAGCCTGTTTGTCTCCAGAAATATAATTTTATTTTTCAATGTATGGCATGTATTGTTAAGTTCACATTAACTTTATTATTGTAAATGTTTAATTCACACTAACTTTATTCATTCATTCTCACTAAATAAAATAAATGAAAAAAAAAGAATGACCGTGACACAATACAACAGAGTGATTTTTATTTTTACATGTTTTTATTACATGATATGAAAATGTGTATAAAATCTCACCACAACAGAATAGGCCTCTCTCTCTCTCTCTCTCTCTCTCTCTCTCTCTCTCTCTCTCTCTCTCTCTCTTCTCCATACATTCCAAAGCTGTAAGTCATAGGTCTCGCCTCTCCATTCCAAAATCCAACCGCAAAAAAAACTTTGCCAAGTTTAGAGCTTGATCAGACTTGGTTTTGAAAAATCCAACCGCAAAAAAAAGTTTTAACTTTTTTTTTGAGAGTGGGAGTGTTACACACCCACGTGTATTTTCAACGTGTGTACTGAGACTTGGGCTACAAGAGTGAGAATCTGCGTTGCTTTGGGCTGATGAGGGAGAAAGATAAGGGAGATTTGTGAGAGTGGGACTGTCACCAGCTCCCTCATTCCTTTAGTCTTGGCAGGGCTATAGGAATGAGACAAGGGGAGATTTTTTGACAGTGGGAGTGTTACACACACACACACACACACACACACACACACACACACACACAGGGGGTTTTCTAACTGTGGTTGGAATATCAGAAGCCGGTCGGACTTTCTAGAGCCTGATTGGACGTACCACCACATGGTCGGACTTTCCAACTTTCGCTCGGACAAAATGTTTCCTTTCTATCAGACGGCAATGAACAGAAGCCTCACATAGAAAAAAAAAATGAAAAAATTCCACAGGCATCAGAGCAGCCGATATGAGAACCAGAAACAGCAGCCGACGAAGTCCCAAGTTTTTCCCATAAGAAGAACAAGGACAATAACCTACCTTGTGTGCTTCGATAAAAAAAATATAACGTTTATTATATATATTTCTACGTGTGTCCTCAAACATTTATTTTGCTTTCTTATATATATATATATATATATATATATATATTCTTTTTATATTTCGTTTGTTATATTATATTTCTCCTGTATACTGTATACTTTTTTCTCCTTGTATGCTTCAATATATATATATATATATATATATATATATATATATATATATATATATATATATATATATATATATATATCGTTTGTTATATTGTATGTATGTAAAAATATATAAAAAAAACCCCAATACAATAAAGAATGGAGAAAGAAAAGAAAAGGATATTTTACATTGAAGAGAGATGTGAGCCTGTTTGTCTCCAGAAATATAATTTTATTTTTCAATGTATGGCATGTATTGTTAAGTTCACATTAACTTTATTATTGTTAATGTTTAATTCACACTAACTTTATTAATTCATTCTCACTAAATAAAATAAATTGAAAAAAAAAGAATGACCGTGACACAATACAACAGACAGAGTGATTTTTATTTTTACATGTTTTTATTACATGATAAGAAAATGTGTATAAAATGTCACCACAACATTTTTTTTATATATCCACCCACAACCACAAGTGTCACATTTTATAATAAGAAATACTTTCTGCTATCAAACCAGATAGCAGAAATATTCATATACTATTAAGATTATATATTATTTTCATTTATGATATTCTTCTGAGAAGAATCAGTGTTCACAGTTTGTTTCATTTTGAAAAACGAATATCCACATCCCAGTGCCACAGAAAAAATTAGCCAGCCGAGTGAAACGTAGATTCCGATGCGAGACCTTGGTGCTACAGAGGAGGTGAAAAATAAATGAATTGAAAATCGCATGTACAACAAAAACTCATATTGTATTTTCTTACTACGCAACGTGCATACCTGATCGAATCTGGTCTCCATCCTTGTTGTCAGCTGGTGACATTGTTGTAGTTAGGCCTGTGGGAGAGGGATAATTAGAGAGGAGGCCTACTCACTCACTCACTCACTTACTCACTCACTCACTCACTCACTTACTCACTCACTCACTCACTCACTCACTCACTCACTCACTCACTCACTCACTCACTCACTCACTCACTCACTCACTCTCACTCTCTCTCACCGCTCTGTTGAGTGGATGTCACATTCCTAACGAGGCTTGGATCTGAAAAAAAAGTACAAAAATGTTTTATTTGTCACAATTGTGTATATGCACACCTAAGGCAGGAAAACGGGACACACTCACCTACGACGAGCCTAACGAACGATGTTTTAAAGTTTACCGACTTAGACTTTATATCTGGAATGTAACATCTGTACTGTCCACTGTCAGAAGTTGTCACGTTGTGAAGCTGGAGAAACACATTCCCCTTTCTGAGCTCAGTCTCGGAGAGGTCCGTCCTTTGTATGTAAGACTGGAACATCAGGACCGCATCTTTGCGGCGGTTTCGGCGAAGGTACACGTACGAAGGGTCCTGAGGGTCCACTTACAATTCCGTCTTGGACCACTCAACTGTACGACCCGTAAGGTCAGATTCAGGAGTCACTACACACTTGAGGACAACATCGTCCCCTGGAGCAGCGACGACTGGATATATTGGTCCGGTGACAGTAAACTGACCTACACACACACACAGGTTCCAAGGATGACTTATTACTTTGAGTATACGCACGCACACACACACACACACACGCACACACACACACACACACACACACACACACACACACACAAAGTTTATTCAGAAAAAAAAGAAGGCGGGAGAATGTATATAACAACTATAATAAATCTGCTTACCTGAAACATATGATAGAAAAAGAAAAGACATCCAAAAGCCGCGCATGGAAATTAAAACATTCAAACAACGGACCTTGGACATAATGGCAACTTGAATCTTTGTGTTACGTGATGTGCGGGGAATGTTTGTATTGCTCAAAATGAGAATAAAAGCTCAATCAGTACCAGAGATATGAATAATCAAGTTATGGTAGGAGTTGGATTTTTCAGAGACAGAGTCATCACGCAGTTGAGCTGCGGTCGGATGAATCACACTGTCTCAGGGTTGGAGAAAATAAAAACTCTCAGCTAGATTTTTGGTTGGACAAAGTAAAGCTTGGTTGGACATTTCCACTTTGAGCACACTCAGTAGGAGTTGGAATTTCCAGAGAGGAGTCATAGTGCAGTTCAGTCGCGGTCGGACATCCCCCCTGTTGGTTGGATAAAGTAAAGCTCACTTGGACATGCCGGTCGGACCGATCACACTTCATTCGGACCGATCACACTTCATTCGGACCGATCACACTTCATTCGGACCGATCACACTTCATTCGGACCGATCACACTTCATTCGGACATTCGGACCTCTCCTCTCCTCTCCTCTCCTCTCCTCTCCTCTCCTCTCCTCTCCTCTCCTCTCCTCTCCTCTCCTCTCCTCTCCTCTCCTCTCCTCTCCTCTCCCTGACCCCACATCGCTTCTCCTCATTCTCCTGTTTGTCTCATCTGGACTTTCTGTTGGAAAAGCCAGAGGAGGACATGGACTCACATGCGAAATGGGAGCATCGGGGCAAAATGCACACAGGTGAGTATAAAGACGTTGCACAAGAAAAGAAAATAAAATAAAAGAGACAATACAACAGCCTCTCCTCTCCTCTCATGCACCGGGTCTCCCTGACCCCATATCGCTTCTCCTCATTCTCCTGTTTGTCTCATCTGGACTTTCTGTTGGAAAAGCCAGAGGAGGACATGGACTCACATGTGAAATGGGAGCAGCGGGGCAAAACGCACACAGGTGAGTATGAAGATGCTGAGACGAGAAGAATAGACAACGACCGTGTCTCCATGACCCGCCTCATTTCACCCGATGTCACCTCATCTCAGTCTCAGGAGGAGAACGATAAGCATAAAGGAAAGTACTAAAATTATTTCCTTCTGCCCTGTCACCTTATTACACCGATGCACAGCAAAAAAAAAAAAAAAAAGACCCGCAGATCCTCAGCCACCACCAGCCATGACAGCTCAAAGGTTCCTACGAGATTTTCTTTCCAGCTCGCCATCTGAGGATGATGAGGGCAAGGGGGGGCATCTCAGGGAGCCACAGCGAGTGAAGAGAAGTATGAGGCAACTGCGACGTAAGCTGGGGAAAAGCAATAGGGAACGAGAGGAAAGAAACCCTGAGCAGGATGAGGATCTCTCCTCCGGTGCACATCTCTCGACTAAAAGGGTCTCGGTGCGGACCCAGCGCCACAGACGTCGTTGGAACGATGACGAACAGGAGGAAAGGCCAAATTGGAAGCGAGTTAGGCGAAGTGAGGATGAACACGATAGTGAGGTGGTTAGTGAGAAGGAGGATGATACACAACGTAGGGAGCGACAGCGAATGGAGAGACGTACAAGGCAACTGCGACGGCAGCTGAAAAAAAACAATAGGGAACGAGAAGAAAGAAACCCAGAGCAAGAGGAGGACCTCTCCTCAGGTAAGCATCTCTCGACTAAAATGGTCACGGTACGGACCCATCTCTCGACTAAAATGGTCACGGTACGGACCCAGCGCCACGGACGTCATCAGAACAATGACGAATGGGAGAAAAAGACAAAACGAGTAAGTGAGAGAGAAGAGGAGAAGGAGACTGAGATGCAACAGAGACAGCAACAACGAGAGGACAGGAGGATAAGGTTACTGCGACGACAGCAGCTACAAAGGCGTCCAGAGGAGAGCGACCTGGAGGCAGAGGGTCCAGATGAGATACGAGAAGGGGACTCGGAACAGGAGAACGCGAGACGCTCGGCGTTTGAAACCCACCTTTCTGTCAAAGGGGTCCTAGGAGAGCCCCAACACGAGGACCCTCCATCTGAGGAGGAGGAGGAGGAGGAGGAGGAGGAGGAGGAGGAGGAGGAGGAGGAGGATAATCACCAACCTTGCTCTGATTCTGACTCTGATGAAGGAGGAGAAGGAATAGGAGAAAGGGAGAAGGAGAGTGAGATGCAACGGAGGCAACGACAGGGAGAGGACAGGAGGATAAGGTTACTGCGACGACAGCAGCTACAAAGGCGTCCAGAGGAGAGCGACCTGGAGGCAGAGGGTCCAGATGAGATACGAGAAGGGGACTCGGAACAGGAGAACGCGAGACGCTCGGCGTTTGAAACCCACCTTTCTGTCAAAGGGGTCCTAGGAGAGCCCCAACATGAGGACCCTCCATCTGAGGATGAGGACGAAGAGGGAGAGGAGGAGGAAGAGGAGGAGGAGGAGGAGGAGGAGGAGGAGGAGAATCAGCAACCTTGTTCTCATTCTGAATCTGACTCTGACGAAGGAGGAGAAGGAGAAGGAATAGGAGAAGGAGAAGGAGAAGGAGAAGGAGAAGGAGAAGGAGAAGGAGAAGGAGAAGGACAAGGAGAAGGACAAGGAGAAGGACAAGGAGAAGGACAAGGAGAAGGAGAATTTCTTCACGTTGCACGAGAGACGTTCCTATCGAAAAACGGGAAAATAACTTGGTCCTCTACTCCGTATGAAAAAACACAGTCACAACAACAACAACAACAACAACAACTGCAGGAGCAGCATCCGCAGCAACCCTGGCCTCCGGGACCCACGACCCTGGCGATTTCACAGGTCCAAGACATTGTGTCGACGTTCTACCTGTTTGTCATGCCAGAGATAGACAAAATCATCCTGGAGGAGACCAATCGTGAGGGTCTCAGGAAATATGGAAGAGACAAATGGAAGCGTATGGACGAGATCGACCTGCACGCTTATATGGGCCTGCTCATCCTCGCCGGCGTGTACAGGTCGCGAGGTGAGGCCACCGCCAGCCTGTGGAACCCCGAGAGCGGCCGTCCGATTTTCCGAGCCACCATGTCGCTCAAAGTCTTTCACCTTTACTCGAAGATGCTGCGGTTCGAAGACCGTGAGACGAGAGCAGAGAGGCGTGTCTCGGACAAACTTGCAGCCATCAGAAAGCTCTGGGACACGTGGGTCGAGCGGCTGCCGACCCTCTACAACCCAGGCCTTCACGTCACGGTGGACGAGCAGCTGGTTCCATTCAGAGGTACGATGTGTACAAAAAAACCCTAAAAAAAATAAAATGTTTCAAATCATTCTTTGAATAAATTAAAGTAATTTGTTTTCTTTCTTTCTTTCTTTCTTTCTTTCTTTCTTTCTTTCTTTCTTTCTTTCTTTCTTTCTTTCTTTCTTTCTTTCTTTCTTTCTCTCCTACACTCAAAGGCCGATGTGCCTTCAGACAGTATATGCCGAGCAAGCCCGCCAAGTACGGGATCAAGTCGTGGGTCGCCTGCGACGCCAGATCCAGCTACGCTTGGAAAATGCAGGTTTACACCGGGAAGCTCTCCACCCCGGCAGGACAGGAACGGGGTACGGGAGCGACAAAGGAGCGCTCAGAGAAGAATCAGGCGACGCGTGTGGTGCTGGACATGACGGAGGGTCTCACCGGTCGTAATGTCACATGTGACAATTTCTTCACGTCCTACGAGCTAGCGGGGAGGCTCCTGCGTGGGAGGAACAACACCCTGCTCGGTACGATCAGAAAGAACAAGCCCGAGCTCCCGAACGCCCTGCTCGAGCTCAGGGGGAGACGGGTCCCCTCCGCCAAATTCGCCTTCACCCCCAACGCCACGCTGGTGTCCTACGTGCCCAAGAAAAACAAGAACGTACTGTTGCTCAGCACGCTCCACGTGCAGCCCCCTCAACACACCCAACTTCCTGTCCGATCTGACAACAAGCCCGAAGTTGTCTTGGACTACAACACCAACAAAGGCGGCGTAGACAACCTGGACAAAGTCGTGGGCACCTACAGCTGCAGGAGGATGACCACGCGCTGGCCCCTCGTAGTCTTCCACAACATGCTGGACGTGTCCGGTTACAACGCCTTTGTGATATGGAGAGAGCTCAACCCCGACTGGATGCCCACCAAGCGCAACAAGAGGAGGGTGTTTCTCGAACGGCTGGGGAATGCGCTCGTGGCTCCACTCATCGAACGAAGACCTCGCCTGCCCAGCGCCGAATCTGCCGCTTCAGTCGTGAAGGCGATCAAGCATGCCGCAGGGGATGTTAGGGACACTGAAAGAGAAAGAAGAAGAAGAGGAGAAGGAGGAGGAGGGGTTGCTTCTTCTTCGAACCCTGCTTCCAAGACTCCCGCGATCCCCGACAGCAAGAGGAAAAGGTGTCAGTTCTGCCCCTCCAAGAAGGACTGCAAGACACGCAAAGTCTGCCATCGCTGCCAGAAATACATATGTTTAGGTTGCGCTCTCCTGTACTGCCCGGCGTGTCACAAGTCGTATTCCGCCCTGGAGCCTCTGTGATGGTGATGATGGTGATGATAATAATGAGGGACACTGTGAGGATATTTTACAGAGAGAAAGAAAGCAATAAAGAAATAAAGTGGATACCAATGTTGATCTTGATTTGGTACGTCTCTTGTTGTGCTGGTGTGTTGATTGGTTGATCGGGTGCTGCATTCACATTTATTATTGAATATCATGAATATGTTAAATAATACATGAACCAATTTTTGAGTATAGTATATTGTATTTCACACAAGTATAGAATAATGGTATATATAAAACACATTTTCAATAGACTAGGCTCATTTGTGTGCCACTGGGTCACCTTGACCCAAAGGACAACGCGAGGGATAGGATAATGGTATATATATAATTGCCACTGGGTCACCTTGACCCGAAGGACAACGCGAGGGATAGAATAATGGTATATATAAAACACATTTTCAAACAATAGGCTAGGCTCATTTGTGTGCCACTGGGTCACCTTGACCCAAAGGACAACGCGAGGGATAGGATAATGGTATATATATAATTGCCACTGGGTCACCTTGACCCGAAGGACAACGCGAGGGATAGAATAATGGTATATATAAAACACATTTTCAAACAATAGGCTAGGCTCATTTGTGTGCCACTGGGTCACCTTGACCCAAAGGACAACGCGAGGGATAGGATAATGGTATATATATAATTGCCACTGGGTCACCTTGACCCGAAGGACAAGGCGAGGGATAGAATAATGGTATATCTATAATTGCCACTGGGTCACCTTGACCCAAAGGACAACGCGAGGGTTATAAAACACATTTCACACGATAGGTTAGGCTCATTTGCGTGCCACTGGGTCTCCCTGACCCAGAGGACAACACAACAGGTGAGGCTCATTTGCGTGCCACTGGGTCTCCTTGACCCAGAGGACAACGCGAGGGATTTATAAAGCCACTGTGTGCCACTGGTTCACCTTGACCCGAAGGACAACACGAGGGTTATTTGAATACAAACCAAGTATCTCCATCTAACTCCATGGTTTTTAGTTGTGAATCAATGTTGTCGAAGATGGCAGTGTTTCCATGGTAACTATGGGGCCTCTGAATGTCTAAATGGGTTATGTCTGATGACAATGGAAAAATAAAAATAGCATTTCACACCAATTATTGACATGTATTAATAGGATTAATGAATCAACAGGTATTAAATATTTTGGATCAGTACTTTTGGTGGCTGTTTGGGTTTTCATGGGTCAAAATAGCAAATGTTAATATCTGCTAATAACAACCAATTGCAGCAGTAATGTGCAACAGATAGGCTACATTATACAGATATACTGATACTGAGGCTTAGCAGAAGTATAATATAAGGAATGACACCCCTGTGTTTTCTATGATACTAAAATAATCTAAATATCCAAATACTTCAATTCTTTCTGCCCAGAATAGGTCCCCCTTTGCCACAGTATCATATCACTGTTGGCTTAGGTAGGTGTGTTATTTAGTTAAAAAGACTGCTAATGTGTTGATGTGGACATTACAAAAGTGTAATAAATACTAGTAATGGTAGATGAGGCCTCATGAAGTGTTTCAGTATTTTGCCAAACTGTATTGATACTGTGTCACTAAATACTGACACCTGCTGGACATTAAAAATCCCTACAGGTAACCTAGTTGACAGTCAACTGACACTGATTTGATGACCCAGTAGAGCACAGGTGTCAAACTCCAGTCCTCGAGGGCCGGTGTCCTGCATGTTTTAGATATTTCCCTCTTCCATGTGATTCAGTTTAACCCTTTAAGTCCTTTTTTTTTTTTTTTTTTTTTTCAAATCTTTATTTCAAATTCACAATGCCATACATTCCAATTTGAACTCATTTGAGGAAAAAAAACATTTGCTTGCATTTAAAAAACAGTACAAGCTTACAACGTATCAAACAGTTAATACAAAATAAAATAAAATAAAATAAAATAAAAAAATTATTACAGGGGTTGACATTTCAACATTAAGCGTGTTTAAGAGCACAGGACTGTAAACTTAAAGAGCAAGAGACTCTGACATTGTTTCATACAACTCATTTATTGACTGGTTTTCCTTCGATAACACCTTTAGGGATGTTATATAGTTTTTAATTTCATTCTTAAAACAGTTTATGTTGGGCTTGCTGTTATTCCATTTATTCTTGTGTATATGATATTTTGCCATAGTGAAAATAATGTTCACCATGTTGGATACCTTTTTTGACAGACCATCCATATAGATCATCACTTGAAATTTGTTAAACAAAGAATCGTTAATCCCTATATTTAACCATCGATAACCATCTTTCCAAAACATCATTGTGACTGTACAAGAGAAAAAAAGGTGTTCAATTGTTTCATGCTCTATCATACAGAAAACACATGGATTAACTTCAAAATTGAACCTTTTCCTTAGAGTTTCAGCTGCAGGATAGATATTATTTATTAATTTGAACTGAATTTCTTTTGCCTTGGGTGAAATTGGCCATTTAAGATAGTTACAATGAGTCTTTGTTAATGCAACTTCCTGATCTGATATCTTTATTTTCATTGGTCTTTTGATATCATGGAATAGCTTTTCCTTTAACACACTTCCAAGTACTTTGTTGTTACATTTTCTTTCACCAAATTTCAGTTCACCAATTTTCAAATCAGGTAATTTAACAGACACAATTGAATTTGTGAGGATATTTTTTATCATGTATTTTAAGGGAAGTGGAATTGCTCTACTGATTTGATTAAATTCTCTATTAGAGCATTTTAAATTAAACTTTTCTACAAATGAATTAAATTGTAACAAATTGCCATTTTCATCCATCAAGTCAGTAACATATAGAACCTTTTTGTCATACCATTCTTGTTTAAATAAAGTCTTCCTGTTTCTTAATATCGTTCTATTATTCCACAAGGTGGAGCTATGTGGTGTGAAATTGTGTGTGAACATCATTTTCCATTGGAGCAATATTTGTTTATGGAAGTCAGACAGTTTGATTGGTAGTTTAGTTATTTCAAAGTCACACCTTAACAA
Organism: Siphamia tubifer; assembly: GCA_020466265.1. Lineage (NCBI taxonomy): Eukaryota > Metazoa > Chordata > Actinopteri > Kurtiformes > Apogonidae > Siphamia > Siphamia tubifer. The sequence goes on from CM035794.1 coordinate 13,678,999, forward strand.
AAATTCTAATCCTCCAACATTTTGGAAAAGAAATTTTGGTATGTGGAACCATATGGAATTCGGCTGTGTCAAATAAGCTTTTATCCAATTCAACTTTAATACACCTATCATGGATTCAAAATCAGCAGCTTTCAGCCCACCATGTTTGTAGTCTTTAACCATCACAGATTTTTTAAGGTAATGTGTCTTGTTTTTCCATATGAAATTAAAAATGATTGAATTTACCTTTTTAATCATTTGGGGGGGAACATAAAGAGATTGACAAGGGTATACTAATTTTGATAAACCTTCTGCTTTTGTTAATAAGATTCTGCCAAGAATAGAGAGATCTCTCATGAGCCAATGGTTGAGAGATTTTTTCATACTATCTATTTTCCCTTCAATGTTTAGTTGTTCTCTCTTTTTTCTATCTGTAGTCATTATTAAACCTAAGTATTTTAATTCAGTTTTGACAGGGATGGAGCCTATATTTGTCTCAGCACATGGATGAAGAGATAGTAGTTCACATTTTTTCAGGTTTAGACATAATCCTGAAGCTTTGGAAAAGACTGATATTATATCTAATGCTTTTTTAATTAAAGATTTATCTTTTAGAAAGACTACTGTGTCATCTGCGAATTGACTTATTCGATATTCATAATCAAAAATGGTGATTCCTTTAATTTGAGGGTGATTTATAATTAGATATGCTAGCATTTGTGTACATAAAATAAATAATTTTGGCGAAATAGGACAACCTTGTCTAATACCACGTGAGATCTTTATTCTTGGTGTCATTCCAGGGTTGAGGGAGATGTAACTGTAGATATCCTTATAAAACATTTTTATGATCTTGCAGAACCCTTCTCCAAATCCAAGTTTTTTGAGCACCGTAAACATAAAATCATGTTCCACAGTGTCGAATGCTTTGAAAAAATCTATGAATAACACAAGACTATCTGACTGAATGAATTGTTGATAGTCAATCATATCTAGAATCAGTCGAATATGGTTGTGAATATGTCTTCCCTTTATGAAAGCTGATTGATACTCTTCTATTAGTTTTCCAATTACATGCTTTAAGCGATTTGCATAAACTAAAGCAAGAAGTTTATAATCATTGCATAGTAAGGTTATTGGTCTCCAGTTGTCTAGCATCAACAAATCTTTTTGGGGTTTTGGTAATAAGGTTATCAAACCAGTTTTCATAGTAGGGGACAAACTTCCTTTCTTAATACATTCCAGAAAAGCGTTATATAGTAGCTTTTTGATATCCAACCAAAAATGTTTTAGGAATTCGGATGTTAATCCATCTATCCCTGGTGATTTACCATTTTTCATTTGTTTTAATGCATTTTCAATTTCTATTACAGTTAATTCTTCGTCAAGTATATGTTTGTCTTCTACATCTAGTTTTTTTATGTCTTCATTGATTTTTTCAAATAAAAAGTCACAGTCTGAATTATTAAATTTTGATTTATACAAGTTACCATAAAAGAGACAAATTTCATCTTGGACTAATTTCTGATCTTCAATTATAATATCATTTGTCATAAGTTTATTTATTTTCTTCTTAGTCTGTCTTTGTTTTTCAAGGCCAAAGAAATAAGTTGAACTTTTTTCACTCTTTTCGATCCATCTAGCTCTTGACCGAATATAAGCTCCATTTGCCTTTGTTGTGTACATGTCATCTAATTGGGATTGCAATGACTTTAATTCAGTAATGTTGTCTAAGGATAATTGTGTATTATTTGTTAATAAATTGATTTTGTCAATTAGATCCTTTTGCTTTTGTTTCCTTATACGTGACAGTTTTTTACCTGTGTCAACTGCTATTTGTTTGGTCTTAAACTTAAACCATTCCCATTTACTGATATCACTCATGTTTAACCTTTCAACCTCCATGATAAGAGACTTCACCTGATCACAAAATTCAGCATTTTGTAGGAAATCATTGTTAAACTTCCAAATATTTGGAGAATTCAGTTGTTGTTTAGATGTTAATAAGTTTAGACTAATCATGCAGTGGTCAGTGAACGGAGAAGCTGATATTTTACAATCTGAAATATCGTTACATAACTCACATGAAATCAGCCAGTAATCTAGTCTTGAACATTGACCATTTCCTGCAGAGTTATACCATGTATACTGAACTGATGTTGGATTTGATGTTCTCCAATAATCAATTATGTGTGTTGTTGTACATAAAGACAGTATAGTGTTGCTGTAAACAGGTTGAGAATTCCTATGAGGTAGTCGGTCTAGCCATGAATCTGGGGCTATATTATGGTCTCCTCCCAATATCACTTTATTTGTATTATAAGTTGTTTTCCATTCATTTATAAATTGGCTTAATTTTGCATAAAAGTTGACATTCATTGCTTGGTTGTTAAAGCCATAAACACATATTAAAATATAACGTTTTTCGTTTGTCTCTACTACCACCATTAACCAATGACCTTCAGTATCTTTTTTATTATCAATTATGTTACCTGGAAATCTATTGAATAATATCATGACTCCTGCTGAGTGTGATGTTCCATGTGTAAAGAAGGCGTAATCCCCCCATTGAATTTTCCAAAATTTTTCATCAGTCATAATAGAATGAGTCTCCTGTAAAAAAACACATTGCGATTTTTGGTCCTTACAAAACAAAAAAATGGCTTTACGCTTTGTAATGTTTTTCAAACCCCTAACATTCAATGACATAAGAGAAAATATGGTTGTTCTAAATGCGCTTAACTTTGTTTTTTTTTTTTGTTTTGTTTTTCCATGCAGGAATGAACATGTTGTCCTTAATAACATTATATAGAAAATATATAAAAAAACAACAACTTGGAATTGAATTCCTTAAACTCCTTTTGGCAGTTAAATCAGTTTAACTTTCACCTGGTAAGATTCATACTTTCAGTATGTTTAACCAAAATACCTGAGAGTTTGCATCTGTAAACATAAATACATCTTACCATGTTACTGTATTTTGCTCTGTATCAGAAGGTGCCTGAGTGTTTGTTTACTAAGCAACTATTAGGGGTCAACTCTGCGTCCGTCGATGAGTGCATATCCCTTTAACTCCTGAGAACTAACAAAATAATTGGTAACATGAGCAAAGTAAGACACAAATCAAACAAAAATACTAAATTTAAAAAAACAAAATGTAGAAAAATAAACAAAATGAGCAGAAAAGAAGGAAATTCAGTTTTAAAACGAGAAGAGAAAAAGAGAGCTAATGACAAAATATATAAATACATGATAGAAATAAATAGGTGACAAAAATAAATAAGTAACAGAGAAATAAAAGGGTAACAGAAATAAAGACATAAATGGAGGAAAACATGCAAAAGAGGAAGAATATTGAAATGGGAAGCAATGCAGAAATAAATGTGGGGATAAAAATGTAAAGTTAACCCTTGTGTTGCCCTTCAAAATCAACGCACATGCCACTTCCCACAGCCCAGTCAAAAAGACCCACAATTCCAAGGTTCCAAGGATGAATCATTACTTTGAAAAAGCAGCCCCCCTCCCTAGTATGGCAAGCCAAAGTGTTCACATAGCCGCGCGTTGTGTTTATCATATCACGCGTGCCAGAACGCGTTCTGGCACGCTATCACGCGTTACATTACGCGTTCTAGCACGCGTTCTGACACGCCACCACGCGTTCGGCAACGCGGTCTAGCACGCGCAATGGCACGCGTTCTAGCACGCGTTACGGAACGCGTGCTAGAACGCGCTCTGTAACGCGTTCTAGCACGCGTACTGACACGCCACCACGCGTTCGGCAACGCGGTCTAGCACGCGCAATGGCACGCGTTCTAGCACGCGTTACGGAACGCGTGCTAGAACGCGCTCTGTAACGCGTTCTAGCACGCGTAATGGCGCGCGCAATGGCACGCGTTTTAGCATGCGTCATGGAACGCGTGCTAGAACGCGTGCTATATGGTAATGATCTCCTCCCACTGATTTTCTCCGCCAATTAGTTTGTAGTGCTTCCAGCCAATCACTGTTCAACACAACGAGTCCAGAATAACTGAGCACTGATCTGACCTTCACAAACGAAGTGCATTCACTCAATGTTTAATTTTTGCTAAATATTTTGACTTTTCCTTCATCAATCTACTTTATTTAACTTGTTCAACTTCAGTGTGTCTATTCTTAAGGGTTTGTTTATTGTATTTTAATTCTTATTCTGTTGTGCTAATCTAACACATGAGCTGGCTGTAGGTTGCATGTTTTGCCACTAGATGGCAAAGTAAGACGATAGATGATAGTAATGTAGTTTAATCTTCAATGCTAGTGAAAGGTGCAAAACAATAGAAGATGAAATATGTCAGAATCATAATTCTTTATTTGTCCATCCACACGTGAAATGGATGCGACACTCCCTTAAGACCGTGCAAAGATGCAAAATATAACAAAACAAATATACAACTATACAACTTACAAATATAATAATATACAAGATAAGAAAGACTATAATAAGAATAAGTAAAGTGTAAAGTATAAATAAGAATATAGAGAAAGATATGGATAAAATATACCTGGAGGTAATATAAATATGAACATAGTTATGCATATTACTATATGCATGGTTAAACATCAAGTGTCAATTTCAAGAGTACAACAGAGAGCAAGGGAGACCACAGGTGTCAATGGTCCTGCCAATCACACCTATTACATGTCAAATTAAAAACTTTAAATCCTGAATGTACGTCTGTGAATTATACTTGTCCTGAGAAAAACTGTAACTAAGTGTATGTATGCAAATATTATTGTAAATAGATCTCTATTGCATATATGTTTCTCTTGTTTCACCTTCTCGATGACAAATATAACCATAATAATAAGGTTAAACAACAACATATTTTACATAATAGTAATGATGGACATGTCCACAGCACTGCTTCAGAAAACTATCACAACAGGGTCACATGATACAGACGAAATTATGTCATTGAGCCATGAGCAACCATGTATATCTTCTTATATATTTTTTCCCATAATTTCATTATTCACCAAGTGTGTCATCTCAGCCCATGCAACCTCGATTGACATATAATCAAAATATGACAAATCAATTCACATTTTGCTTTATTTATTAATAAAGTATGAAACTGCATCTCACTTTATTTTATCCCTTTTGCATGAAACCTGAAAATACAATAAACAAACCCTTAAGAATAGACACACTAAAGTTGAACAAGTTAAATAAAGTAGATTGATGAAGGAAAAGTCAAAATATTTAGCAAAAATTAAACATTGAGTGAATGCACTTCGTTTGTGAAGGTAAGATCAGTGCTCAGCTATTCTGGACTCGTGTTGAACAGTGATTGGCTGGAAGCACTACAAACTAATTGGCGGAGAAAATCAGTGGGAGGAGATCATTACCATATAGCACGCGTTCTAGCACGCGTTCCATGACGCATGCTAAAACGCGTGCCACTGCGCGCGCCATTACGCGTGCCATTGCGCGTGCTAGACCGCGATTCCGAACGCGTGGTGGCGTGCCAGAACGCGTGCTAGAACGCGTAATGTAACGCGTGATATGATAAACACAACGCGCGGCTATGTGAACACTTTGGCTTGCCATACCCTACACACACACGCGCGCGCGCGCGCGCACACACACACTCACACATTCCACAGTCCTAAATCATTTCAGTACAGAAGAGGTCTCCCTTCCTCCCTTCCTCTCACTCTCCACATACACACACACACACCGGAGGTTTTCTGACTGTGGTTGGATTTTTCTGAAGCCGTTCAGACCTCCTACCGCTCGGTCGGACCTCCTACCGCTCGGTCGGTCCTCCTACCGCTCGGTCGGACCTCCTACCGCTCGGTCGGTCCTCCTACCGCTCGGTCGGTCCTCCTACCGCTCGGTCGGACCTCCTACCGCTCGGTCGGTCCTCCTACCGCTCGGTCGGTCCTCCTACCGCTCGGTCGGACCTCCTACCGCTCGGTCGGACCTCCTACCGCTCGGTCGGTCCTCCTACCGCTCGGTCGGTCCTCCTACCGCTCGGTCGGACTTTCTACCGCTCTGTTCCCTATATATCAGGCGGCAGTGAACAGCAGCCTCACATAGCGGACTCACACAGCTGACCGAGATGTAGGAGAGCCCTCCCCCGGACACTGAGGAGGAGGACGACAAGGCTGCAGTTTCCCACGGCCTCCTCCTCCTGGGGCGGTGGCATTAGACTATGCCATAGAAGGCGGACATACGAACGGATGGATGTATGGAGGTGACGTTTGTTTTGTTTTGTTTAACAGTGAGAGGAAGCAGGAAAAGAAAGCAGGCGGACCAAATTCTGGGCCTTGTACACTTAATGTCAGTGGGTCCCTATCCACGCCAGTGCATGAGGCGAAAAAGAAAAACAAAGGGGGGCATTTATTTAAAATATAAAGCATATTGTCATTAATATCAGTTATCTACAGGTGTATTTCTACAGGTGCATTGTCATTAATATCAGTTATCTACAGGTATATTGTCATTAATATCAGTTATCTACAGATGTATTGTCATTAATATCAGTTATCTATAGATGTATTGTCATTAATATCAGTTATCTACAGATGTATTGTCATTAATATCAGTTATCTGCAGGTGTATTGTCATTAATATCAGTTATCTACAGGTATATTGTCATTAATATCAGTTATCTACAGATGTATTGTCATTAATATCAGTTATCTGCAGGTGTATTGTCATTAATATCAGTTATCTACAGATGTATTGTCATTAATATCAGTTATCTACAGGTATATTGTCATTAATATCAGTTATCTACAGGTATATTGTCATTAATATCAGTTATCTACAGGTATATTGTCATTAATATCAGTTATCTACAGATGTATTGTCATTAATATCAGTTATCTGCAGGTGTATTGTCATTAATATCAGTTATCTACAGATGTATTGTCATTAATATCAGTTATCTACAGGTGTATTGTCATTAATATCAGTTATCTATAGATGTATTGTCATTGATATCAGTTATCTACAGGTATATTGTCATTAATATCAGTTATCTACAGGTATATTGTCATTAATATCAGTCATCTGCAGGTGTATTGTCATTAATATCAGTTATCTACAGGTGTATTGTCATTAATATCAGTTATCTACAGATGTATTGTCATTAATATCAGTTATCTACAGGTGTATTGTCATTAATATCAGTTATCTACAGATGTATTGTCATTAATATCAGTTATCTATAGATGTATTGTCATTAATATCAGTTATCTACAGGTGTATTGTCATTAATATCAGTTATCTACAGATGTATTGTCATTAATATCAGTTATCTATAGATGTATTGTCATTAATATCAGTTATCTGCAGGTTTATTGTCATTAATATCAGTTATCTACAGATGTATTGTCATTAATATCAGTTATCTACAGGTGTATTGTCATTAATATCAGTTATCTACAGATGTATTGTCATTAATATCAGTTATCTACAGGTGTATTGTCATTAATATCAGTTATCTACAGATGTATTGTCATTAATATCAGTTATCTACAGGTGTATTGTCATTAATATCAGTTATCTACAGATGTATTGTCATTAATATCAGTTATCTACAGATGTATTGTCATTAATATCAGTTATCTACAGGTGTATTGTCATTAATATCAGTTATCTACAGATGTATTGTCATTAATATCAGTTATCTACAGGTGTATTGTCATTAATATCAGTTATCTATAGATGTATTGTCATTGATATCAGTTATCTACAGGTGTATTGTCATTAATATCAGTTATCTACAGGTGTATTGTCATTAATATCAGTTATCTACAGATGTATTGTCATTAATATCAGTTATCTTTAGGTGTATTGTCATTAATATCAGTTATCTACAGATGTATTGTCATTAATATCAGTTATCTACAGGTATATTATCATTAATATCAGTTATCTACAGATGTATTGTCATTAATATCAGTTATCTTTAGGTGTATTGTCATTAATATCAGTTATCTACAGGTGTATTGTCATTAATATCAGTTATCTATAGATGTATTGTCATTAATATCAGTTATCTACAGGTGTATTGTCATTAATATCAGTTATCTACAGGTGTATTGTCATTAATATCAGTTATCTATAGATGTATTGTCATTAATATCAGTTATCTACAGGTGTATTATCATTAATATCAGTTATCTACAGGTATATTGTCATTAATATCAGTTATCTACAGGTGTATTGTCATTAATATCAGTTATCTACAGGTGTATTGTCATTAATATCAGTTATCTACAGGTGTGTTGTCATTAATATCAGTTATCTACAGGTGTATTGTCATTAATATCAGTTATCTACAGGTGTATTGTCATTAATATCAGTTATCTATAGATGTATTGTCATTAATATCAGTTATCTACAGGTGTATTGTCATTAATATCAGTTATCTACAGGTGTATTGTCATTAATATCAGTTATCTACAGGTGTATTGTCATTAATATCAGTTATCTACAGGTGTATTGTCATTAATATCAGTTATCTACAGGTGTGTTGTCATTAATATCAGTTATCTACAGGTGTATTGTCATTAATATCAGTTATCTATAGATGTATTGTCATTAATATCAGTTATCTACAGGTGTATTGTCATTAATATCAGTTATCTACAGGTGTATTATCATTAATATCAGTTATCTACAGGTATATTGTCATTAATATAAGTTATCTACAGGTATATTATCATTAATATCAGTTATCTACAGGTGTATTGTCATTAATATCAGTTATCTACAGGTGTATTATCATTAATATCAGTTATCTGCAGGTGTATTGTCATTAATATCAGTTATCTACAGGTGTATTGTCATTAATATCAGTTATCTACAGGTATATTGTCATTAATATCAGTTATCTACAGGTGTATTGTCATTAATATCAGTTATCTACAGGTATATTGTCATTAATATCAGTTATCTACAGATGTATTGTCATTAATATCAGTTATCTACAGGTATATTGTCATTAATATCAGTTATCTACAGATGTATTGTCATTAATATCGGTTATCTGCAGGTTTATTGTCATTAATATCAGTTATCTGCAGGTGTATTGTCATTAATATCAGTTATCTGCAGGTTTATTGTCATTAATATCAGTTATCTACAGATGTATTGTCATTGATATAAGTTATCTACAGGTATATTATCATTAATATCAGTTATCTACAGGTATATTATCATTAATATCAGTTATCTACAGGTGTATTGTCATTAATATCAGTTATCTACAGGTGTATTGTCATTAATATCAGTTATCTATAGATGTATTGTCATTAATATCAGTTATCTACAGGTGTATTGTCATTAATATCAGTTATCTACAGGTGTATTATCATTAATATCAGTTATCTACAGGTATATTGTCATTAATATAAGTTATCTACAGGTATATTATCATTAATATCAGTTATCTACAGGTGTATTGTCATTAATATCAGTTATCTACAGGTGTATTATCATTAATATCAGTTATCTGCAGGTGTATTGTCATTAATATCAGTTATCTACAGGTGTATTGTCATTAATATCAGTTATCTACAGGTATATTGTCATTAATATCAGTTATCTACAGGTGTATTGTCATTAATATCAGTTATCTACAGATGTATTGTCATTAATATCAGTTATCTACAGATGTATTGTCATTAATATCAGTTATCTGCAGGTGTATTATCATTAATATCAGTTATCTACAGATGTATTGTCATTAATATCAGTTATCTACAGGTGTATTGTCATTAATATCAGTTATCTACAGGTGTATTGTCATTAATATCAGTTATCTACAGGTGTATTGTCATTAATATCAGTTATCTACAGATGTATTGTCATTAATATCAGTTATCTTTAGGTGTATTGTCATTAATATCAGTTATCTACAGATGTATTGTCATTAATATCAGTTATCTACAGGTGTATTGTCATTAATATCAGTTATCTACAGATGTATTGTCATTAATATCAGTTATCTACAGGTGTATTTCTACAGGTGTATTGTCATTAATATCAGTTATCTACAGATGTATTGTCATTAATATCAGTTATCTACAGGTGTATTGTCATTAATATCAGTTATCTACAGATGTATTGTCATTAATATCAGTTATCTACAGGTGTATTGTCATTAATATCAGTTATCTATAGATGTATTGTCATTAATATCAGTTATCTACAGGTGTATTGTCATTAATATCAGTTATCTACAGGTGTATTGTCATTAATATCAGTTATCTACAGGTGTATTGTCATTAATATCAGTTATCTACAGATGTATTGTCATTAATATCAGTTATCTTTAGGTGTATTGTCATTAATATCAGTTATCTACAGATGTATTGTCATTAATATCAGTTATCTACAGATGTATTGTCATTAATATCAGTTATCTACAGGTGTATTTCTACAGGTGTATTGTCATTAATATCAGTTATCTACAGATGTATTGTCATTAATATCAGTTATCTACAGGTGTATTGTCATTAATATCAGTTATCTACAGATGTATTGTCATTAATATCAGTTATCTACAGATGTATTGTCATTAATATCAGTTATCTACAGGTGTATTGTCATTAATATCAGTTATCTACAGATGTATTGTCATTAATATCAGTTATCTACAGGTGTATTGTCATTAATATCAGTTATCTACAGGTGTATTGTCATTAATATCAGTTATCTATAGATGTATTGTCATTAATATCAGTTATCTACAGGTGTATTGTCATTAATATCAGTTATCTACAGGTGTATTGTCATTAATATCAGTTATCTACAGGTGTATTGTCATTAATATCAGTTATCTACAGATGTATTGTCATTAATATCAGTTATCTTTAGGTGTATTGTCATTAATATCAGTTATCTACAGATGTATTGTCATTAATATCAGTTATCTACAGATGTATTGTCATTAATATCAGTTATCTACAGGTATATTATCATTAATATCAGTTATCTACAGATGTATTGTCATTAATATCAGTTATCTACAGGTATATTATCATTAATATCAGTTATCTACAGGTGTATTGTTATTAATATCAGTTATCTACAGATGTATTGTCATTAATATCAGTTATCTACAGGTATATTATCATTAATATCAGTTATCTACAGATGTATTGTCATTAATATCAGTTATCTACAGATGTATTGTCATTAATATCAGTTATCTACAGATGTATTTGTTGGAATAATTGTATATAGCATACAAAATTATTGTGTTTCTTTAATTATCACACATTACTTACTTTGGCTAAAAGAATGTGCTATTGCATAAGAAGCTATGTGTCTAGACCTGAATATTGATTGACTTTACAAAACCCTTTCCGGGACTGGGTATCTGCTGCCGACTGGAATCTGACAGCTGACGGTAGTCCGAGAGGGGAGAAGACACGGAGTGGTGAGAAAATATTTTCTTAAAAAAAAAAAAGTGTGAACGCATGAGCGCGTTGTAAAACCCTGTGTATTCTAGACAATGGCAGGTAAAAAGGACGGCGGAGTCCTCTGTAGACAGTTAAGTTCCGTGTAAAACGACTGTACTGTAACAAAAGTGTGAGTGTGTGTGTTTGGGCAGACGGATATTTGTCTCGACGCCATACCAAAGTTGATTCTGTGTTTTACAGTATCCTGACGTGCATGCAGAGGCACGATTCTCCCGCCTGGTTCAGGTAGAAGCTTGGAGAATAACACGACAGGAAATACTGTGGAATCAACAAAAACCTAATTTCAGTTCTATAGATCGTTCCTATAACGGATAACGAACTGAACCAAATTCGTTAAAATGGGAAAGGGTCAAAGCAAACAAAGAAAGCTCTTAGATGAGCTACAATGTAAAGATTGGAAATATGTTGAAATACGGGATCCCGATAAAATAAAACATCTACACAAATGGTGCACCAAATATAGATTTTGCGGCAAACTCAATACAATAAAACTAAGAGAATTACAAAAGAACATAGAATTAAAAAACAAAGGAAATAAAACCAAATTGAACAAAGGTAGCTATGATAGCGTAAGATTCTGGATAGGACAAGCTCAGAGAAGGGAAGAAGGAGAGAGAGAGAGAAGGGCAAGGTAAGAGAAAAGGATGAAAAAAGTCAAGAAGTAATGTTTCACAGAAAGATTAGCACAGAATCCTTCTATGTAAGGGAAAAAAGTGATATTTACTATCAAGGAGGAAGAGGAAGAGGCCAGTTTAGAGGGAGAGGACAGAGAGGTAGAGGAAGTTTTAGAGGTAAAGGAAGAGCATTTCAGCCCAATAACCCTAGGGGTTGTTGGGCATGTGGAAAAGAAGGGCATCTCGCAAGGGACTGCCCAATCAAAAGACACCCCAACCCCACATCGCTTCTCCTCATTCTCCTGTTTGTCTCATCTGGACTTTGTGTTGGAAAAGCCGGAGGAGGACATGGACTCTCTCATGAAATGGGAGCAGCGGGGCAACACGCACACAGGTGAGTACGAAGACACTGCACTGGAAAAGAAAAGGAAAAGAAAAGAGACAATACGACAGCCTCCCCTCCCCTCTCATGCACCGGGTCTCCCCGACCCCAGATCGCTTCTCCTCATTCTCCTGTTTCTCTCATCTGGACTTTCTGTTGGAAAAGCCAGAGGAGGACATGGACTCACGCGAAATGGGAGCAGCGGGGCAAAACGCACACAGGTGAGTACGAAGACGCTGCACTGGAAAAGAAAAGGAAAAGAAAAGAGACAATACGACAGCCTCCCCTCTCCTTTCATCCACCGGGTCTCCAGGACCCCACATCGCTTCTCCTCATTCTCCTGTTTGTCTCATCTGGACTTTCTGTTGGAAAAGCCAGAGGAGGACATGGACTCACACGTGAAATGGGAGCAGCGGGGCAAAACGCACACAGGTGAGTACGAAGACGCTGCACTGGAAAAGAAAAGGAAAAGAAAAGAGACAATACGACAGCCTCCCCTCCCCTCTCCTCTCATGCACCGGGTCTACCCGACCCCACATCGCTTCTCCTCATTCTCCTGTTTGTCTCATCTGGACTTTCTTTTGGAAAAAACGGAGGAGGACATGGACTCACACTCCAAATGGGAGCAGCGGGGCAAAACGCACACAGGTGAGTACGAAGACACTGCACGTGAAAAGAAAAGGAAACAAAAGGAAAAGAAAAGAGACAATACGACAGCCTCCCCTCTCCTCTCATGCACCGGGTCTCCCCGACCCCACATCGCTTCTCCTCATTCTCCTGTTTGTCTCATCTGGACTTTCTGTTGGAAAAAACGGAGGAGGACATGGACTCACACGTGAAATTGGAGCAGCGGGGCAAAGCGCACACAGGTGAGTATGAAGATGCTGCGTGTGCCCGCAGGATAAAGACGAGAAGAAAAGACAACGACCGGGTCTCCATGACCCGCCTCGTGTCACCCGATGTCACCTCGTCTCAGTCTCAGGAGGAGAATGATGAGCGGAAAGGAAAGTACTAAAATTATTTTCTTCCGCCCCGTCACCTCATTACACCAATGCACGGCAAAAAAAAAACCTGCGGATCCTCCGCCACCACCAGCCATGACAGCTCGACATTTCAACCCTGCTCAAAGGTTCCTATAGAGTTTCTTTCCAGCTCGCCGTGCGAGGATGATGAGGGCGTGGGGGACCATCAGAGGGAGCGACAGTGAGTGGAGAGAAGTACAAGGCAACTGCGACGACAGCTGGGGAAAAGCAATAGGGAACGAGAGGAAAGAAACCCAGAGCAGGAGGAGGATCTCTCCTCCGGTACGCATTTCTCGACTAAAAGGGTCCCGGGACGGACCACGCGCCACGGACGTCGTCGGAACGATGACGAATGGGAGAAAAAGACAAAACGGGTTAGTGAGAGAGAAGGGGAGAAGGAGAGTGAGATGCAACGGAGGCAGGACAGCGAGAGGACAGGAGGATGAGGCAACTGCGACGGCAGCTGCAAAGGCATCCAGAGGAGAGCGACCTGGAGGCAGAGGGTCCAGATGAGATACGAGAAGGGGACTCGGAACAGGAGAACGCGAGACACTCGGCGTTTGAACCCCACCTTTCTGTCAAAGGGTTCCTAGGAGAGCCCCAACATGAGGGCCCTCCATTCAGATTCAGATTCAGATTCACATGATACAGACGAAATTATGTCATTGAGCCATGCGCAACCGTGTATATCTTCTCTTCTTATATATTTTCCCCATCATTTCTGCCTTCACCAAGTGTGTCATCTCAGCCAATTGACATATAATCAAAATATGACAAATCAATTCACATTTTCCTTTATTTATTAATAAAGTATGAAACGGCATCTCACTTTATTTTATCCCTTTGCACGAAATCTGAAAATACAACAAAACAAACCCGTAAGAATTAAGTTAAATAAAGTAGATTGATGAAGGAAAAGTCAAAATATTTAACAAAAATTAAAAATTGAGTGAATGCACTTCGTTTGTGAAGGTAAGATCAGTGCTCAGCTATTCTGGACTAGTTGTGTTGGCCAGTGATTGGCTGGAAGCACTACAAATTAATTGGCGGAGAAAATCAGTGGGAGGAGATCATTACCATATAGCACGCCTTCTAGCATGCGTTATGGAACGCGTGCTAGAACGCGTGCCATTGCACGTACCAGAACGCGTCCTGTAACGCGTGATAGCGTGCCAGTGCGCGTGCTATAACGCGTTCGGTAACGCGTGATATAATAAAGACAACGCGTGGCTATGTGAACACTTTGGCTTTGCCATATGCCATAGCCTTCTGCCTCCGTACACCCACCTTCTGTCTGTTTTTTCTACGTTTCTTCCTTCCTACTTTGCTGATTCTTGATCTTGCACCTCTTTTTCCTACGTTTCTTCCTTCCTCTCCCCTGTGAACTGCCACCTTACCGTGGTGGGGGAGTTTGTGTGCCCAAATGATCCTCGGAACTATGTTGTGGGAAGCTTTATGCCTCTGGTAGGGTCTCCCATGGCAAACAGTTTTTGGGTGACGGGCCAGACTAAGAGCAGTTCAACAGCTTTCTGTCTGTCTGTCTGTGCTGACATCTTTGCACAATTTTACATCTTTTATAAGCCTTCTTGTAAAGTGATGGGAGAAATATAAAAGTTATAGATACTTAAAACCGAAAATACTTGTTCATTTTATTTATTTACTCATGTAGATTTTTTACCTAACACGATAAAACGTAAATATTTCATGATTTGGGTGATGAAATGTAAAAACTTAAATGAATTACAGCATGCTGTGAACCTTTCTTTTCTTTCACATTCTTATTGTGCTTTCAGGTAGGTTTTCCATTCGATGACATCACCCATGACATACAAGTTGCTGCTGATGAAGTAAACTCCTCCACTAGAACGTGAAAAAGACGACATGGAGACACCCTGACGTGATAATGGAGAAGGGGAAAAAAATCACTGGTGACTCTTATCAAATAAAGTGTGCAAAGCTAAACAATGGTTGAATTGTGCACTCTCTATATCTACTGTGTTAGCTGTGATCAATGGTAAGAAAACTTCATGGTTAAAATTTTTATAAAAGTATTTCAAGACCCAAATTTCCTGGAAGTTCAAAGTGACTGGGTATAGTTATGACCCTAGTTTTTAAGAGGTTCTATAAACTCTTGACATTTTTAGATGCAAGCTTCTTAAATGTTTTACTTTCATACTTATATTATTATTTCTTAATTTATCTCTTTTTTTATGCAAGATGTCAAACTTTACATTCAGGTTTCTTTAAATAATTTACCTTAATGTCATAGGGTTGTAAAAAAAAAAAAAAAAGATAAAAAGCAAAGCATTATTTCATTTAACATGAAAATCAAATGCCAATATTATATTTGACAAGACCATACTAACAGCATATTAACAGCACCATTGACTGACGTATGGATGAAGAAAGATTTTACTGTATACATTTGTAGTAATTGTCCTTAAAAAACCTTATATTTGACATTTTATCATGGTTGAAATTTGCGTAAATAAGCCTTTTAAAAGTGAAATAGTGATCCAAATATTAATTATTCTTGGCAACTGATAACATGACCATACTAACAGCACCATTGACTGATGTGTGGATAAAGAATGAAAAGATTTTACTGTATAAATTTGGAGTAATTGTCCTTAGAAAACCTTATCTTTTGACTTTTTAGCCGCCGTTCAGTTTAACAGGTACTGAACTGAAAGCAGCGAAAACCGTAATTTATGGAATATGCGCGCAGGTGACATTTGAGTGGCGGCTTGCTTAACAGCTCCTGAACGAATGACGGCTCACTAGACCGCAGTCCAGATGAGAGTCAGGACCAGAGTCCAGATGGAGCAAACAACACAGACAAGAAGCAGATGTTGCGTGGGTCAAAAGGACATGGCCCTCCACTACACATTTAATTTTTTAAAAAGTTTCTTTTATTTTGTTCTGTAAAGGATAAAAAGTATTACTACAAGATGTATTTAGGTTGTTGAGGAAGTGAAGAAGGGGTAGGATTAAATAAGCTTATGCTTCATCCTACTCCTTTTCGGACATGTCATTGTTATTATTATTATTGCTGTATTGATTATTGTTGCAATTTTCACATGTTCGAAATAAATCATTCAAATCAAATCAAATAAAAAAAAAACGGCAATCAACTGACAATGCGGTACCGTAGTATGTACACAGAACAGCCTCTCACGTGTTCTCCTGTTGTCTCTAAAACAATACACATATAAACAATCATTTTTGCATATTAAACACAGAAAAAACAATACAGAATACAAGAATTATATGAATTAACATTATTACTCTAACGGTCGGTTTAATGCCTCGCGCTCGCGAGTTGTAACGATTCACCCGGGCTACAACCTAGCCACTTTCCCACCCGTTAAGTTTTCGAACAAGTAGAACAAACAAATAACACTGCACAGTTGAACTACACTTATAAAACAATCTAATACATGTACGGAACAACTCCGACACTTGCTCCTTACCTGTAAAGGATAAAAAGAAAAAAAACAACGGCAATGAACTGACAATGCGGCACCGTAGTTATGTACACAGAACAGCCTCTCGCGTGTTCTCGTGTGGTCTCACGAGACTACCCGTGCCCTTGACCAGAGTCACCAACGCGCCCTCTTCTGGTCGGAGTTGGCTACTGCATATTGACCTACACATACCATTCTCACAACACTGAACATGAACTACACTGAATAAAAAACATGCTAAACATTCAAATGATAACAAAATTATATATATATTTTAACGCAACTATGCCACACAGACAAAGAAACCAGATAACCAGAAGCAGGTCATACAGGAGGGGATCCAAGAAAAGAGACTACCACTTATTTGGTGCATATGAAGCAACAACAAACATTACTTAACTTATTTAACTCAAGTAATAAGTAAGGGAAGGAACAGGTGGATTCACTATTACAGATTAGAGGGACGGGGAGGGAACACCTGGTGACAGGAAGTAAAACAGAACAGAGTGAACATTAACCAACATGACAAATAAAAACCCCAGACACTAACAATGACAGAAAGAACAGGAAGACACAAAAACTAACAAAACAAGACACTCAGGGTCTAAACTATAACAGCTTCAGGCGATGCAGTCCCCAGGTATCAGTGCTGATGTTGTCTGGAACGGCCAATGGTCCTGGATGGACCTTCACCAGGAGCTGCATTTACACATAGAATATAGACAGATCAGTTTTGCAAACAATATAATAGTCATACTTACTATAATAATTTACATACTTGCAGTTATACTTCAGTTTCTTTTATTTATTCGCACATCATGAAAACAAAGAAAATAGGAACAAACACAGTTTACAAATAATTTACATAATTGTGCAGGAGAGCATGGAAACCAAAAAAGCCTTATGTGAATATCTCCCTGAAAATTAACAATACATGTTGGGGGTATATCAAATTAAATTAAAATACCATATATCTGAAATAGCAATATCAAGCAAAAACCACAAAACACAAGTCTAAATTAAAAGCATAAAATACTAATATGATATATAGCCTTTATTCTTTTAATTAGAATCTTTTTCAGATGTTTCTTAAACAATAACAAAGACAATGTTGATTGAAGTTCAGGACAGACCATTCCAAATATGCGGTCCGCAATATTTTAGAGATTACTGACCGACAAGTTCACAGTAAGGAAGATAAAATTGATTTGAGTATTGTGTAGGATAATTGTGAACAACAAAAGACAACATAAAGGAAGTTCTGGAAAACTTTAGGAAGGACAGGAGTTAAATGAATAAATATAAATATTCACATCAAAAACTGAGAGAAGTTGGATTTGAAAAAAAAAAAATTGGAGCAGATGACTCCAACCTCTTCGATAAACTAATCATTCTGAAAAAATCATTTTGAATTAGGAAAATCTTGTTAAGATAAATTGGACAGCTTGCCACTCAAACAGTATTCTAGTAATTAACGTAAGGATAAATTAGGCAATAATTAAAAAAAAAAAAATAATAAAAATCAAGTAATGGCAATGATTTATCAATTTATCGATTCTGTTCAAGATCCCAAGTAATTTCATGTTTGTTTGTTTTTTACAGACCAGATCAGTGTGGAATTTTCAGCTTAATTCTTCAGTTAGAATGACAGCTAAGTATTTAATTTGAACACTTCCTTTATGTTCTTTATGTTTGAACACTTCTTCCCATGAAACATTCTCCAATAGGACTTTAAATAGCTCCTCTTTTCTTTGAAAATGTACGGTAATTAATTTTTCCCTAAGGATTTTTTTAATTGGCTGGTTCCTTTTATAAAAAAAAAATGGAATGTTGGGAAATGATCAAAGATTTCAACTAACAATACACCAGAAATATTCTCATTCACAAAATAAATAGTACAAATATTATCAATCAAGTTTGAAGATGAGCTGGTTGTCCAAGTAGGTTTGTAAATGATAGAATACAGATAAGATTCATGTGCTGTTGGCTATATATTAAAACCAAACAAGCATTGAATGTAATAAATTCTATAAATGCCTTAACTCAAGATTAGACTGACCTTGAATTTTGTTTTATTTTTTTAATGTATTTATTTTGTTGTGTATGTATTTTATTATTTTTTTAATTGTATTTTTTTCCTCTTCTTCAATGTTTACTTGTTCAATATAGGAAATGTTCCTTAGTCTGGAATGTTGGAAATGTGTATTTTTTCATGAATGTAACTGCTAGATTTTAATTCTGAATAAAGCTTTAATAATAATAAAAAATAGAAAAGAACCCTGTGACACAGACAAGGAATGCTGTAGATCTAGTGGGCCTATCAGAAGACAGATATAAATATGAACGTACAGATACTGCACTGTATTTCAAGTCTTTCTGTATGATCAAATAAGTCACTAAATTGGCAACACTGTTTGTAACTTATGGGTTCAAAACCAGCCTAGAACTCAGCATCATTACCAAATGTATTTGTTTAATTTAGTTATTCAGTTATTTTCTGTCCAAATTTGGCTTTAACCCCTTAATGTCTACCGTTGCAATCATGCAACCAGTGTTGGCAAAGTTCATCTTAATTAGGAACTAGTTCAAAGTTCAGTTCAAGTTACTTAATATGAATTAGTTCAGTTCATCGTTCATTCTTCCAAATTATGAACTTAGAAGTTCCCGGATCCCAAAATGAACTTTTTCGTTCTTTTTTGTGTTAATATTGTAAATTTATTATTAACCGTTCCTGACGTTATCCTGTAGTCAAAAAATCAGGGGAAAGCGCCGCCCCTCCAGGGCGGAAGTAAGTACCTTACCCCGGGGTTAACTTCCGTCTCACAAGGAGCGGTTTCAGTGAGCTTCGTTTTCAATGTTTATTTCCAAGAACGGGACAACACCTGCCCCAGTCGCCGGTCACACTCTGTACATTTAACTCTTTTTCTCCGCTCCCAAAAACTCTCTGTACCCCCCCCCCCCCCCCCTCCTCTCTCTCTCTCTCTCTCTCTCTCGCTCTCTCCCTCTCTCTCTCTCTCTCTCTCTCTCTCTCTCTCCCTCTCTCTCTCTCTCTCTCTCGCCCCCCCCCTCCCCCGAATAATACAATAATAACATCTATGATAATGCTGTGTTTTGATCCCATTTTATTCCTTATAGGACTCAATAATTACAACGTGATAAGAATGAAATGTGAACTACATAAGAGCGCAGTTCAATAAATGCCAGAATAACCACGTTCACAAGTTCCCGTTCATTTGGCAAAAGTGAACGAGTCGTTCGTTAAAAATATGATATAGTTCGTGAACGATCGTTCAATGAACGCGTTCAGGTACAACACTGCATGCAACAAATAAAAAACTATCTATTGTATGTGCTATTGTCAAATTATCAACTAGAAAAACACTCTGAGACTGCAGACGCCCCCAGGATCACCACCAAAATCCAATCATTTCCAGATCTCCCCATAACCAACCTACCCTGAAAATTTAATCAAAATCCGTCCTTAACCCCCCTCCATGATGGTGTGTTATTCCACATATGTGATGGTTTATGTACATGTATATAATGCATTAGTAAATATTCCACTAGAAAGAACC
The DNA here is from genome assembly GCA_020466265.1 of Siphamia tubifer. Classification (NCBI taxonomy): domain Eukaryota; kingdom Metazoa; phylum Chordata; class Actinopteri; order Kurtiformes; family Apogonidae; genus Siphamia; species Siphamia tubifer. The sequence continues at coordinate 13,699,519 of CM035794.1, forward strand.
TTTAAAGTGAATGGATCATAATGTGCAGACAGTGTTTTGAAGTAGATCTGAGACCAATATTCATTTGGACTAAAACATATTCTCTTGTTCATTCGAAGAATTTCACATTTTGACCCCAGACTTATGTTGGAAACTTGATCCAACCATCATTTAAGACTTGATTTTTCTTTATCAGTAACACACATGTGGGAACATTTCATTAATTTTCTTCCACAAACATTTTACTGGTAGACCAGTGATACTGAATACAATTACTGCAAAAAGTGATGCAAGTTTTGATTTCCAGAGAATAATCCAAATATTTTCAAGGGCCTTTAATATTCTGAGAATCCTCGGAAAGAACTGTTGTAATAAAAGTTTCATTATGATTTAGGAAAATTCAGTCCAAACCTGATCAAGAGCCAAAAACTACAAAGTACTTAGAGTTGGTGCTGCTCATCTTTATACAAATCGAAAGTTCTTTTAAACAGGTGTGACTGGCTGATCACAGACCAAAAATAAACTTAGAATAATAATGGACAGAATGCACATTACAATAGAATGTACTTTTACTTTCTGTTTAAAAATATTTACTTATCAGAGCTAATACTTCTGATTATATATATTGTTTCACTTTTGGTTTTTCTTTTTACTTAGAGTTTTATTAATTTTCTTAGTACAGTAGTAGATTAATTTTTATTTTGAAGTGTTTACTTTCAGTTTATTATTGAGGATGAGTCAGAATATATCAATGTACATCACAGTCATTATTAAAAAACCTTAAAACTATCCCAGCTACAACTGTGTTATTCTTGCTCATCATTGCACATCATAAGTTTATAATATAATATGCAGTATCATGTAACTGTTAACACCTCACACCCTCCCAATAGTGTCAACAAAAATGCAGAAGTCTCTTAATTTAATCTTTCTGGTTATTTCAGTTAAGCAGAAATTGAGAGCCAAATATGGTAATGCTATAACACACTCATTTAAACACATACTGTTTTGAGAAGAAACATGTTTTATTTTTTTTACCCCAGAAAACCATCTGAGACTACTTTTGTTTTGACCAAAACTGGACCTGAGCTTGACTCACAGGACATTGTCGGGGTAAGTCACTGTTAGTGCACCAGAGTAAAGATGCTGATGCCATAAAGATTCATGTGAAAAATACCGAACTATCCCTTTAAACAAGTCACCACCAATCCTTCAATTACTGGACGACCTGCTCTACCAACTGAGCCATGGCCGCCCCATGACCTTTTTCTTCTCAAATTTACCACAAACAATACACAAAGAAACATAAAAAAAGTGGAGAAAAAATACACAAACTGTGCTAAAATCTACAAAGAATAAACTAACACAAAAAGTGATGAAAAATTCTAAACATATTCAACACTCTCCTAAAATACAGAAAAAAAACCCTACATATGATAAAATATCCTAAATATATGCAAAAATATGAATATTGTTGCAATTGCAATGTTCATTCAACAGTTTCAATAAAACAGCTGGAGAATATTGTTCAATTTAATTGTGAAGTACCATCTGGCAACAGTCAGATTAATATGTCTATGCTTGACACAGAAGTTACAGAAGTTAATTTTGCAACATGTCACCTTTTACCTCCAGAGATCTCAAAAACTATTGTTTGTAGATGATAACACCAATTATAAGAATTATAGAAATCCTCATTCCACATCATTTGGTACCAATCCGAACGTTCTGTGACCCTCTGTTCTTGAGTTATAATAGATAATGTGATTTTGACCTTTTAGTTAATTCTGACCTTGACTTTTGACCTTTACTCAAATGGATCATTGCATCTGATGTGCATTAGCTATATTTATATGCTCATGTAATTTCATGGTGATATCTCAAGTATTCATTGAGTTATAGCATGGTATGTCTATGTGGACACACACACACACACACACACACACACACACAGAGTGATTACAAAAATGTCGGGCGAGATTAATAAAAATATAATCACATGTTCCGTTTCCTTTGGACGCAGGCGGTGTTCATCTTCTCCACCGACAATAAAGTCCTTCACTAGCGGGGACAGCATCGACAAGTTGCAGTGTCTGTGTCCGGCCTATGGTGCCCTCTGCTGGGCAGTAGGCACACTGCTCAGCCGCTGTTGGTGGTGGAGCCAACGGTAGGTTACATCTGATGGACGGACAGCGGAGGGAGGATGGAGGTTGCATTGCTGTGAGTAGTTCGTGATGAACCCGTTCGATGGCTCCGTTTCTCCCCGGCACGAAGAGGCGGAGGAGGCCGCTGCGGACGGCCGGTGCCCGTGGGCCCGGTTCTCCTCCTGGTTGGAGTGCGTGTGTGTCGTTACCTTCGACCTCGAGCTCGGACAAGCCATAGAGGTAGGACGGTTAGCTTAGCACGGCTAGCATGGCTCAAACCGACGTTTAATAGAACTGAAAAATGTAATATCGTTAAATATATGTAGTATTAAACCAAAGCGGATAAACTGACTATTTATGTATTAATGGTGTTATGTGACGAGACACGAATCTTTTAGCTGTCAACATAAAAACAAATTAAAACATGTAAACACTAAACCTATCTTTAATGCATTCTTTCCTCTGAACAAACAACAACAACACTGATGTATGGACTGAAATATTTAAATAATTTTTAAATTGGTTTAATTTCTATTTTAGGATCAATGTTCATAGGAATGACTTAAAGTAAAATAATATAACCTTATTAGCAATGATTTAAAAGTAACAAAATATTTAAAGATATGCTATATTTGAGGGGAAAAAAAGACTAATTTCATGTGATTTTTTTTTCTGTTTGTTTTTTTCAGCTGGTTTATCCTCAGGATGTGAAACTTACTGAAAAGGAGGTATCTTTTATTAGTTGCACCCTATTTCAGTTTATTTTTTGCTAATCAGGTTATTTAATCCACTGTTACTACTGATGTATTTTTGTCATTTATTTTCAGAAAACCAGCATCTGTTACCTGTCCTTCCCTGACTCCTACTCAGGTCAATACAGCTGTCTATTAAAGTGACCTATGTCATGGGGGTTTGAGGGCAGAAGTCATATGACCAGTTTGTGTATTGTTTATTTGTTTATTTCCCAGGGTGCCTTGGGGACACTCAGTTCAGCTTCCGGATGCGTCAGTCCGTTGGTCGTCGAGGTTCAAGGTTCAGAGATGATATTTACAACAGAGACGCCCCTGTCACCCTGCAGGTCAGATGTGTCTTGTGTTGATTGATCTTTTACAGAAATCCACAATAAAATGTCCAGATAATTTACAAACGGCACAGATTTTTCATCCTGTAAAATCTGCCTTTATTGCTGGGTGATTTTGCTAGAAAGTTTTATGATAATCTCTTGAGATAGAATCATCACCTGTAATCAGAAAAGAAAGTTTCTCTCTTTTTATAAAATAAAGTAGGTGTTTTGCAAAATTTCAATAAAAGTTTTTCTCAGATTTTGTCCATTCTCCGGAATTTTTAGACTCATAATTCAGCATTTTTGCATTACATTGGATGAATATTATTGCAAAATGTTGACACATTTTCCAACTTGGATTCTTACATGTGACACTGCAGTGCAATTACAAAGACTGTGGTCTTTTTGACCCCTCTGGAATTTTGTAATGATAACATTGTGTTTTACATCTATGTCAAACAGAAACCCAGAAACAGGTCATGAAACTTCTGCAATCCACTCCTATCTGCATTAATCATTCAGTTAATTATTGGTCAAGTTTTCTGCAGTAGCAACATTCACAGTAAAAGCAAATACTTTTAGTGTGAGGAAACATCAAAAACTCATTATTAATCACCAGCCTAGTGTATGTAATACTATAAAGAATCCATAAATTGACACTGTCTTTAAAATTCAGCAACTACAATCATACTTGGGCCATTTAAAATGTGTGTTAATTGAGGAAGAAAGTTTTAAATGGATTTTGTTTAATAATGTCATGATCTGTATGGTTCCTGTAAAAAGTAGATCATGTGACAGTTGATTTCATCCACAGCTCCATCACATGTGTTCAGATTCAGTGCCATTGTAAACAGGGAACACACATTTAACTCAAAGCAGAGTTTAAATGATTATTATGAGTGTTTGGATTAGTAAATCTGCACCATACTTTTCATTTAAGTTCATCACCATTAACAACCTAATAACTTAATATTTCATATAATTCTAAACTGTAACTCTTCCCCTTTATGAGTTGATGCATCTTTACTGTATAGCAAAGTGAAAGTAAATGACAATATTAAATCTGTCACAGCGTCCTGATAAAAAGGGAAAAAAGACACTGTTGATACAAACTATTGTATAGAAATGCATTTAAAGGTCAATGTCATCATCCAAAATATAACGAACAAATATTGTCAGATTTTAATTCAAATAATTTCTTAGCTCAACTGTCTTCTGTCATCAGTAGCACACATGTAATCAATCAAATTCAATATTAATGGACAAAAATAAAATTAGGTCAGATTAATGATGTAAAGATTCACAGAAAACATGAGTTTGCAGTAATTTGTCTGAGTATTTTTTTTTCACAGAGACCTCAATTGGTAAATTCTTTATATGTTCCACAGAGAGAAGTGTCCCATTTCTGTGGTTACGTCTATTTCCGGCAGGTGAAGGACATGTCGGTGAAGAGAGGATACTTTCAGAAGGTCAGAGTTATATTTCTATGATTGCATTTGTTGAACACAATGAATTTAATTGATTGAAAAATCTTTAATGTCTCTGAAGGGCAATTACATTTGCTATATAAGTGTACATCTCACATATCACTCACATAATACAATAAATCAATAAATACAATAAGCACATTGCAGGTCATCTGACTGTGTTTCTGTGTGTTTCAGTCTCTGGTGCTCCTCTCCAGGCTGCCATACACACACATGTTCCACACGCTGCTGCAGATCATCGCACCAGAGTACTTTGAGAAGCTGGAGCCCTGCTTAGAAGCAGGTGATAAAGCCGTAACACACAATGGCTATGTTTACATGGTGTTTTTTTTTAATCTGAATGAAATGATTCAGAATCGAAGCTATTTCCTTCACATTTGCATGGAAATGTTAATGCCAAAAGAAGGGTTCCATGGTAAATGGATGTAGAGCTGGAGTAAAGAGGGTTCTGATCGGACAGAACAGCCACATAATGTAAGAAAATGATCGTGTCCAGTTCCTGTTTTATTTGCATTTCAAATAGCAACATGGAAGGCCAGATACTAAATGCATTTATTTTTGTAATAATTAAGAAAAGCAGCAGCTCCACTGAATCGATATAGTAATGCTGGCAGCGTGGAATATTAACGCAAGATATGTGCGTCATCGTAACAAGACCAGGAGAATGTGCAGAATGACAAGTATAATGTTAAAGAGGAATTAACTGTTTCTATGTCAGAGGAATTATCGAATTGGGAATTAAGATCGGAATACCTTAGTGACTTTATATTGAATTATGTTTAATTTTAAGTTATTATTTTCAACTGGAATTAGGTGTTTACATTGTCACCTTAAAGAGGAATTAACCTTTAGTCTGAATTAAACAGGAATAAAAACTCTTGTATAAACAAGGTCTTTTGTTTGTCTTTCCAGTGTGTAATGAGATTGACCAGTGGCCTTCACCTGAACCTGGACTGACCCTCAACCTGCCTGTGATGGGCGTGGTCTTACAGGTAAGAAGGAAGTTGTAGATCTATGGAAACATCCTGTCACACAAAAGCATCATATGTGGGTACATTTTCAATCTGATCAGTGAATCTCAGCAGTATATGTGGAGGGAAATGTTAAAATTAAAAGTAGTCAGTGGTTGGTTTCATTTACACATACTGAGCTGCTATATTTGTGTCAGAAAAAAGAAATTCATACTTACTCATACTCAAGATGTGTTATTTTGATTGTTTAAATTACGCATGCAACAGTACTCGGGGCAAACCGTGTACCATTCAGTCCACCCTGCACAGGACAAGCCAGCCTTATGCACTGTAGGTTTTTGGTTTTGGAATTGATTTTACATTGGTGCTTTATGTCTGCTGCACACTAGAGCTATCTGCTGAGCAAAACATCATTCCAGACTGTTGACTCAGTACAGAGCTTGGTGTGTGCACTTAGTTTTCGGTGACTTTTCTGCCTCATGAGGCTTTGAGGTGAAAAACTCACCCTGTGCGTGTTCCTTGAACTGTGTCCTGAGGGCAAAAAAGTTCAAGTGACCAATCGAAACATGTCCTCTGATGTGATTCAAAGATGGCTGCCCCCAGTGAAGTAATCAGTGAATATGTTTTGGAAGATAGATTGGTGTAAATATGTCAAGACTAAACCTCTTGATATTTTAGCTCAACAAAAGGAGGACCATTACCACAACTGTCTCCATTTCATTCATTGCAATATTGTATCGAGTAATTCACAAAGATGGATATAGAGAACATACACATACACTCTTCTATAGATTAAGATTCTTAAAATTTAAGGACATTATAGAATTACATACTCTCATGGTGATGTTTAAAGCCAGGAAAAAGAATTACCCGTTGGTTTACAAAAGTTTTTTGTTTTTGCCTCAAATCAGAGACAGAAATATGATTTTAAGCTGCAAATGTAACGGACAACATTACAACAAATGTGTATGTCAGATATTGGTGTAAAAGTGTGGAATGTAAAAGGTAATGGATTTAAAATGTGCAGTTCAATTAGGACATTTAAACATACAGTAAGTATAAGATTAAACAAATAGAATCATATAAATCAGAATTTTGAATATTGTTGTACTTGGTTGAAATATGAACTATGCTAGTGGGAGAAATGGGCCACATTACTGGGGGTGGTTGTGGGGATGGTGGTAGGGGTGGTGAATGATCAGTTTGTTTGTCTTGTATTTGTTAAAAAAGGGGTAGAAAAAATATATAAGAATTTTATTCTTCTATCTGCTTTCTTCTATTCATGTAAAAATGTAAAACAGTTATACATTGTACACATTGTGCATTAACAAGGTTTTCATGAATGGAACAAATGAATGAATGAATGAAGTCTTCGTTCATGATGAGTGGGGGCGGCCATCTTGGAATTACATGAGCGGAGGACGTGTTTTAGTTGGTAACCTGAATTTTTTTACCTCAGCACACAGCTCAATGAACGGGCACATATTGAGTTTTTCACCCCGAGAAATAAAACAATATCAAACATGTTTGATTTTCACCTGAAGGCCTCTTGAAAAAGAAAACTCACCGAAAACTAGACACACATACCAAGCTCTCTGCTGAGCTAACGGTCTGGAATAACTTTTTGTTCAGCAGATAGCTGTAGTGTGCAGCAGGCATTACATACTGTTCTTTCACTCTCTCTCTCTCTCTACTCTTTAGAGCAAGGCTTTAGACCTGTGATTAAACACATTGTCTACACAGTAGCTCACTTTTTAAATACTGTGACACGCTATTATAAAGGGATGTGAAGAGTAGATAATGTGGCGGTTTTATCCCACCGTTGTCTTTTGTCCTTGTGTGTGCATGTGTCTGTCTGTCTATACGACTGCATACAATAAGAAAGGATTATATTGTTCAGCACAGAAAGTGATATTTTATTTAGTACAGTGATATAATTTGTTCCTTCTATGAAGTTCAGTATTTGCCGACAAGCAAAATCGAAATATAATTTTGGGAGAAGAAAAACAGTTCTTTCTACACACACAACATATGCCGAAACTGAACCGTACTGTCACTACAGTGAAAGGATGGAATTTCTGGTTTTATTTGATGTGTTAAATATCAACAATAATCAGTATGGGGAGGGGGGGGGGGGTATGACTACATGATGCACTTTCTATGATTCCCTTGAAAATAAAATAATCTGATCTCCCATTATGGAAAATGTAATAAAAAACTGTGCCCTAGGATTCACCAACACACTTTGGTTTGTAAGTTTACATTATTAAACTATTTTCATTTGTATAATTTTCATTTTCCATTTTGTTTGTTTTACCTTCATACAAATATCACATTTGTTTCTGTGAAAGAATGTGAAGAACTTTCAAAATTTATATATATATATATATATATATATATATATATATATATATATATATATATATATATATTTTAAGACTGTTATTATGATATGAAACAACCGAGTGCAATCAGAAGTGGTGGTTATTCTTATTTTGGTGTGTTTTATTTTGTCATATGTCATTATATCACACATCTACAATTTGAGGTATTGTAATATTTACAGTTAAATTGTGATTTTTCTGGGTACAGTTCCATCTTTTGGTTTGAAAATAAGTACATATGCAGTATTTATCTTGAACAGTTCCGAGTTAATTAAGCTTCACATTTGTGTTTTAGGTGAGGATTCCTTCAAAAACAGACAAACCTGGAGGAAGTCCACTGAGACAGACAGCCAAAGAGGTGAGGTGAAAGTAAAAAGAAAATGTATTTCTTTTTTTAAACATCACTTTCACTTCCAGTTGTGTATATAAAGTTTTTATTCCCTCATCAGAACCTTCTGCCTGCTCCCACCGTGCTGCCAACCATCCATGAGCTCGACCTGTTCAAGTCAGTCCTATTAATGCCTCATGTTGGTGTTTGCGTTTCCTGTCTGAGTCTAACTTGACCTTTGACCTGCCCAGGTGTTTCCAGTCAATGCTGATCCACCTGCAGATACTGTGGGAGCTGGTGCTGCTCGGGGAGCCGCTGGTCATCATGGCACCTTCACCCACCATCTCTTCAGAGACTGTACTGGCTCTCATAAGGTAACACTGCTCTACTATTGTACTTCAGAAAGTATCTGCTTCAGTTATTGAATGTGCTAAGTCTTACATACTTTAAAGGTGTCATTTCATGGTTATTTCATTAATATTACTGTGTTCTTCATTGTTATTGAATACATTGTGTGTTGGTTCTATTTAAAAAAACATCCAGATTGTTTTGTTTCCAACTGTTTTTTCACGGTAGAAAAATGACTTGAGGTCGAACAACAGAGTTTACCGATACTTCCTCATACATGTCCATGATGTGGTCACGAGGCGTCTCTGATTGGCTCAGAATACGTAAAGGAACACTTCCCTTCCCCTTTCGCTCTGTGTGTGTGTTTACCTTTACCAGAGTATCATCCAGCTAAGTTTTGTGCCGTTGCTTGTTCTGAAAACATGCAGGGACAAAAAAACAAGGCTTTATTTCCACAGAGAGCACATGAACCAGTTTGATCCGCCATTTTTTTCAAGTTTGTGCAGCAGCTACTGTGGCGCCGTCTTCTCTTGTAGATGCTAATGCTAATGCTACTTCAGATTCACTGTAATGGGGGACGGGTTTAACCCCACGTGGGTGACGCTAAAGTCCATCTGATGTCAGATGGACCAGCCTTTTCTGGGTCCCTCGTTCCTCTTGTTTTCTGTGAATGCAGTATGCAGCCAGTGGAGGTGATGAACCACTGTCAAAGGAGCATGTGTTGGTACTAGAGGTATGACCTTTAGTCCAAGCCCGACCCGGCCTGAAATTCGGGTCGGGTCGAGCCTAAAATGTCAATCATTACGTTGGGGTCTGGTCGGGCTCGGGCTTCTCTCTCGCTGACTTTTTTCTCCGCTGTAATATATGAAGTGGACGAAGCCATGTATTGTCAGTCTACCTCTGTATGTTATTCTGTGGTCCCAACAACACAGTTAACAACACCTTAAAGTTACAGTGTCACCTAGAGATCAAACTTCTGATATTCCAATACACTACATCTGTGTAATTAAGCGAGTGAACATCATGATCTCTCTTTCACTCTCATTGTCTTGCCTCTTATTCTGTGTTCCAGCGTTATTTCGTTGTGTAAATGCATTTATCATGATAATAAAAATATGTAGATGATTTTAATCTTAAAAAATCTTGCGTTTTTTTTTCTGCCAAAAATACTATGTGGTAAATTTCAGGTTTGCTTCGGGCTGAAAATCAAATGAATTGGTCAGGCTTTAATGCCTGCGGGCCTGGGTCGGGTCGGGCTGGATTTTTTAGGCTTGATCTTACCTCTAGTTGGTACCTCAGGGTGACCCATCAGATTCCAAAGGGAGCGTGGAAAAGTGGTTTTCAGCAGAATGACACCTTTAACAAGATGAATCAGAAAACAAATGACTTTAGTGCTGGTTAGTTCATGTTTTAATATATATGATGGTGTGTTATTCCACATATATGGTGGTTTGTGTACATGTATACAATGCATTAGTAAATATTCCACTAGAAAGAACCTGTAAAGTGAATGGATCATAATGTACAGACAGTGTTTTGAAATAGATCTCAGACTAATATTCCTTTGGACTAAAATCTATTCTCTTGTTAATTTTAAGAATTTCACATTTTGACTCAAGACTTATCTTGGCAACTTGAGTCAACCAGCATTAAAGACTTGTCTTAAATGTTGTCTTGTTTCTTTATCAGTAACACACATGTAGGAACATTTCATTAGTTTTATCCCTTGTCACTTTATCACTTGTAAGTAAGTCATTTATTTTTATTGCACATTTAAAACCAAAGTGCTTCACAGTAAAATAGTAAGAGAATAAATAAGATAAAATACATTAAAAAGAAATTAAAATATATACAAATATACAGATACCAGTACCTTACAGGTGAGACAGAGCAATTGATTACACTGGTTGTAGATCAGTGTAATCAAACAGCCAGTCAGAAAACTCCAGCTGGTCAACAAGTAACGTTATGCAGTCACCATTTTAACTGTGCATGTGTCCTCAGCTCCATCTGTCCTCTGAAGTTCTGCTCTGACTTCCGTCCGTACTTCACCATTCACGACAGCGAGTTCAGAGAGTACACGACGCGAACCCAGGCCCCGTAAGTATCACACATAAGAAAAACAGACTGAAGTACTGCACCAACTCAATCACAAAAGTTCACACGAGACTATTCACCTATTTTATTTTTTTAAACCCATCAGTGTCGCCCTTTGTTTTTCAGATTTGTAGCTACTATACATAAATCAACTTGAATGTTCACATGATTCTTTAATTTGTATTATTTACAGTGTGCCAGACATCTAACTATACACTATCTTTTTTTACTTCACAAAAAAAACTACTACTGCTGCTATAAAGAAGCTCACTAAAACAATAGCACACACTTAAAGCAATAAAAAAATTGATTAAAAGCTGAAAATGTAGGATTGTCCAGATCCTCTCTGACAGAATCATGTAAAGAATATTAACTGTAGCTTTTTGGCAGTTGGGTTTTTGTCTGTATTATTACTTCTATTGTTTCATGTCACCTACATCCTAATAAGTTGACATGAGAAACTGAAAGATAACGAAATTATAATTAAAAATCATCAGTGATCACAGCTTATTTGCCCAAGATGTATTCCCTAGTGATGCTACTAGATATTTTAAAGTTACAATTAACTTTATCCTTGATGTTTGCTTTAGTCTGAAGATATTAACTCACCCATTTTATGCTAAACTTGAAAAACTTGTTTTATGGCACTGGCATCATAAAGTTTACTCATTTCTTTCTTTAGCACAACTTGGATAATCTGTAAGGCAATATACCTCATAGGTAACATGATAAAATAATCCTGTAATCACCATTTTAATATGCTATTGATTTTTTGAATATATATAATTCATATTTTTATTGAATTTTTCATTTTTCACACATGAACAAACATACAAAACATAAATAAAGCCACTCACTGAGACGCCTACATAAATGTTAATTTAATATTGAACCACATATTGTCATAAATTTTGTCAGTAAACTTTAACACAACACTTTAACTTTTTATTCTTATTGTTTGAAGTCGACTTGCATTTTTAGGAGTACATAGTCATGGAAATTTGTCAAAAGGTCATGGAAAAGTTTCACCTGACTGTCGCCACCTGGTATCTATCGCGATACCATCTGGACCTTCCACAACTAATATGTTTTCAAAGGAGGGGTCTTATCTAAAATCCTTGCATGTGATTAGATCAGTGGTTCTCAAATCCAGTTCTCATGGCCCAGTGTTTTAGATATCTCCCTCCTCATTTTTTAAATAAGAAAAATACAAATAATAACAATACTAATAATTAAATAAAATAAAACAAATTATAAATAAATACATAAAAATAAAAGTTTTTGAAAATGTTAAAAAAAAATTGATATCTGCCTCTTTATTTTATCTAAATATAATAAAAGAAATAAAGGAAATATTATTTATAAATAAATTCAAAATGTTTTCAAAAAAAATATTAAGAAAAGTATATATTTTTAAAAGATTAAATTAAATTGAAAAAAATAATAATGCCTGTTCCATCACACCTGGAAGCCATTACATCATTATCAGGCTTCTGAAGAGCTGATCAATAATTTAACTAAGTGTGATAGAAGAGAAAAATAGGTAAAATCTGCAGGACACTGGGCCACGAGGACCGGATTTGAGAACCACTGGATTAGATGAAGAATCTGTCACTCGTCTTGACTGACGCGCCGCTTCAGCCACTCACGTTGAACTCAAACTGTGACTCAGAGCGACAGCAGGAAGTGGAGCCATAATGCAGCAGACCATCAAAACAAACACCACAGTATGGCTGCACCTAAACGCACCACTGCGTTGTCTGTAAATAACCGTTGTCATCTGTGCAGGAAAAATCTGAGAATAAAAGTCAACATTACCAACAGCCAGTGGATATTCCTTGAACTACTCTATGGAAAACTGGTAGACCATCGGCTTGGAGAACTTGGTCTTAACGTGTCAGATGTTCCAGAAAAATCCACTGGCATATGTCTGAAATGCAGACACCAGAGTACTCTGACACTATAAGGCGGGGGCATTCAAATAAAAGTTGAGGAGGTCCAGTTAAAATAAACATCATATGTCTATTTGCAGTATGACTGATACCTGAGTAAATGAACTGATGAAGGAAAAAAACACAAATACGGGTTAAAATAATTCCAAAGAAATGTATTGACACAGAACCACTGGCTTACATTATGTGGCTGCAGTTTAAATAAAAATGATTAAATTATGTACTCAAAAACAAAAAGTGCTTGAGAAAAAAATAGTAGCTTCATTTCCTTTTAACTGAACAATGTTCTCCTCAACAAAACATTCCTAAAACATCTTAACTATTTCTCTTACAGATGATCTTCGTCTAAAACAAAAAGTGCTTGAAAAAAAAAAAACAGCTTCGCTCTGAATTCAAGTTGGCGATTTGATTGGCTAGTTAGACTCACATGTCTAGTCAGACTCGCACACGATTGGTTGGTACCTTCTAATGCTTGCTCAGATAGAGGAAAGTAATGTTACGGCATGAAGTCGATTCACCTGTTGAAATGAAAAATATTTTAACAATTAATCCCATGTCCGGATGATATGGCGATTGGATCCACATCCGGACCCCAGTCCGCGGGTTGGGAACCCCGTCTATAAGTGAATGGCAAAAAGCTGAAGAAGGAACTGAGTGCTGAACAGACGACAGAGACATCAGCTGTGGCACAGACAGACACAACACCCCCCAGTCATAGGAAGTCCCACCTGGAGACACTGATTGGCTCCTTAGTTTTTCAGAAAGCCTGAACTACATGATACTCAGATAGTTGCATGAGGCTAGTGTGTAGTTTGGTGAAACGCAGACAGATGACGTGAGTCAGGTTAGAAAAAGTCATAGAAAACTGCCTGAACCCTGTTATAAAAAAATCTCATCTTTAATAGAATGTCTCATCTGTAAATATTTCCAAAACTGAGCCCTACCTTCCAATTTAAATGTATTTAATAATGTTTAATAAGAAACAAAGTTACCTTCTGCTACTGATGATTTTAATGATTTAAGGTCTGATTTTGCACTTGACATTTTTTTTTTTTAAATCTTATGGATAAATAAACACAGTATTAGTTAATCCTTCCCTGTGCTGTCTCTGTCCCATGTCTCTGAACTCTGCTTCTCTCTGTCCTCAGACCTAACGTGATTCTGGGAGTAACCAATCCATTCTTCATTAAGACATTTCAGACTTGGCCTCATATCATCAGACTGGGAGAGACCAAGATGGCAGGTGATTAGAGGAGAATAAGGAACAGCAGTTTCTACTTCTCTCTTCATTTTCATTCTACACTTTCTTTTTTTTTTCTTTTTTTTAAACTGTAGTTAGATAATTATAATACAACAGTGTTTCCTTCCTGTTTTTCTTTGTGCTCTTGCAGGTGACTTACCCAAGCAAATTAAAGTGAAGAAACTGGCCAAACTGAAAACACTTGATACTAAACCAGGTTATCTTAAACATGATCATGTTCAGCTTTAATTCTAATAAATAAATATTTCCTGATACTAAAAGCGTATTTTTATAACTGCAGGAATTTACACAGCGTACAAGACATTTCTACACAAAGATAAAATACTTATAAAAAGACTGTTAAAGGTGAACAATGGCTTCTTTGTTTACGAATACATTATTCTTTATGTTATAATCATCATCATCATCATCATCATCATCACTGTCTTTTTTTTGTCACCTCATGTCCACAGGGCATTCAGAGAAAGAGGCCATCTGAAGTACAAAGTGCCATCCTGAGGAGACACCTGTTAGAGCTCACACAGAGCTTCATCATCCCACTGGTAACACTTCAGACAATTACAGCACATCGCACACATGAGGAACGAATATAGAAATGTCATTTAACACATCCAGCAAATAATGTGGTAGCATCTGGAATTTTCTTTTTCTAAAAATATCCCTCCAAAAGGAATTGTTCCTTGTAACCTAATTATTAGAGAGTTTAAAAACAGAAAACAAGGCCAGAATACAATCTAATACTAGAATTAAATATGTATTATAATCTAATAGATGTGCTGGTTATCTTTTTGTAAATTATTGCTGAATTGGACCCTTGGCTTTGGTTTATTTAATTTTAGTTTTTTTCTGTTGAGGCAAATTGATAGCTTTAAATGCTTTAGTACTTATTCAACTAATACATGGTGTGGTCTGTCGAGAAGACCTGATAGTCTGGTTTTCAATTACAATTAATTAATTGAGTTAATATGAATAAAGTACAGTTCTTGATAGCATTTAAAGGTGTCATTCTATGGTTATTTCATTAATAGTACTGTGGTCTCCATTGTTATTGAATACATTGTGTTGGTTCTATTTAAAAAAACGTTGTTTTGTTTCCAGCTGTTTTTTCACGGTAGAAAAATGACTTGGGGTCGAACAACTGAGTTTACCGGTACTTCTTCATAGATGTCCATGATGTGGTGGGGAGGTGTCTCTGATTGGCTCAGAATGCATGAAGAAACACCCCCTCCCCCCTCTCTCTCGCTCTGTGTGTGTGTGTTTACCTTTACCAGAGTAGCATCCAGCTAGCTTTCGTGCCGTTGCTTGTTCTGAAAGCGTGCAGGGAAAAAAAAAACAGGCTTTATGAACCAGTTTGATCCACCATTTCTTTTAAGTTTGTGCAGCAGCTACTGTGGCGCCGTCTTCTGTAGATGCTAATGCTACTTCAGATTCGCTACAATCAGGGACAGGCTTAACCCCACGTGGGTGACGCTAAAGTCCCTCTGTCGTCAGACGGACCATCTTTTTCTGGGTCCTTCGTTCTTCTTGTTGTTTTCTATGAATGCAGTATGCAGCCAGTGGAGGTGATGAACCACTGTCAAAGGAGCATGTGTTGGTAAGTCTGGGTGACCCATCAGATTCCAAAAGGAGAAAAGTGGAAAAGTGGTTTTCAGCGGAATGACACCTTTAAAGTATAATGACATTCTCTGCGTAGGATGATTGTTATGCTGGTGAATGCTACTGTTCAACATTCCTCAGCTCCATCCTCTTATACAAATCAAGATATTTCTGGCTCCAATAACTCAAGATAAAATAACTGGAAACATCAAAATGGTAGTCGACAAACTAATGCATGATGTCACAACAGCTTCTTTCATACAGCCTGTATTAGTTAGTTTATTTTGATTGTGTCAGAGAAATAAAAAAAATGACACAGCAGTCAGATTTGTTATACAATTCTATAAATGCATTTGAAAGGGAGTGGGAGGAAGTAAAACCCTTCACAACAAAACTGACATGTTACAATGAAAGATACTAAATGTATAGAGCAGGGGTGTCCAAATCCAGTCCTCAAGGGCCGGTGTCCTACATGTTTTAGATATTTCCCTCTTTCACATGATTCAGTTTAACCCTTTAACTCCTGAAACTTTAGTAGTTCTACAGTAAAAATAATTAAAATATGCAACAGCGTGAACAAAAATGGCCAAAGTCATCAATACAATGAACAAAAGTGAATAATAAACTGACAAAATAATTAGTAACATGAACATTTTGTTGCTCATTGTTTTTTTTTCTACATTTGACTTTTATTTTATTACTTTTTCTTTAATTTTGCTTCATTTTTGTCTTACTTTCTTCATGTCACTAATTATTTTTGTCATTTTATTATTCATTTTTGTTCATTTTATTGATGACTTTGGCCACTTTTGTTAATTTTGTTGCTTATTTTAATTCTTTTTACTGTGGAACTGCTAAGGTTTCAGGAGTTAAAGGGTTAAACTAAATCATGTGGAAGAGGGAAATATCTAAAACATGGAGGACACCTGCCCTTGAGGACTGGATTTGGACACGCCTAAAGAATATGGATTAATTAGTGGTGAAAGGGATTATTAACATCCTTGTCCCTGTTTCTATCTGTCAGGAGCGGTACATGGCCAGCCTTATGCCGTTGCAGCGATCAGTGACCCCATGGAAGGTAAAACAGGAAGTAGATGAGTGACAGTAATGACAGCTGCTTAGTGATGGAAACTGATTCAGATGTGTTGGTTCAGACTCCTCCTCAGATCCGTCCGTTCAGTCAGGATGAGTTCATGGCTACTCTGGACCACAGCGGTCCTCAGCTCACCTCCATGCTCAAAGGAGACTGGATGGGACTGTACAGGTGGGACTCAGACACATCACTGTTGATCACTCCTCCTTTTGTTCAGATATAAAAAGACTTCAAAATCACCATGAAGGTCTATTCTTCATGGTTGGATGAATGGATGGATCCTCAAAATTATTCATACCCTTGCCATTTTTTTTGTGACTTTTTGTTTTTGTGATTAAAAATAATGAGTTTCATCCAGTTTCTTTCTGACATGTATGCGAAACACAAGTGAAGAAAAACTAATATTTCAGGAGTATTTTATTAGTGGATTTCCAAAAAACACTATCTTCAAAATTATTTATACCCTAAGTTTACTCAGTCCAATGTCTTCCTTAATAGTCAATAGAGTAGTTTTTGTTCTGGATAATGGTTCCTCTAAGTGTCCACAGTCTGTCTTGTGTCTCCTGTGGGGTTCTGGTCCAGCTGGGTCTGTTTGGATGATCTCCTACCATCACTCTGCTACAGGTTCACTTGATCAGTGTTTCCCAACCAGTGAGCTGTGGTACATTAGTGTGCTGCAGTGTTGTACCTGAATGAGTTCATAGAACGATCGTTCACGAACGATATCATATTTTTAACGAACGTGAACGACTCGTTCACTTTTGCCAAATGAAGGGGAAGTTGTGAACGCGGTTACGTACTGAATAAGTAAATCAAGACTAGATTTGCATCATCTTTCAATACATATACTTTTTATGAGACTTTTCTTTGGTCATGTGTCTTGTGATGTTTTTAATGTAAAATATGTGCAGAGGCTCCAAAAGGTTTGGAAACACTGGTCTAGATGGTTTAGCTCAGGACTTGGACTGGGTCATGAACCACTACTGAATTGTGTCCTTCTGGGACGTCCAATCAGGACCAATCTTGAGTTCCTCTGCGGACACTTTCACGTTGTGAAGCTCTGAGTCTGTGATACTTATTAATGAGCTAATGTATAGAAATAAAACATAATTTAACTGAATTGATTTTAAGGCTAAACTTGGATGGTGTGTCTTTAAATTTCTTTAAAATATTGTTGCAAAATGTTGATGCTCTTCCTGTTTTTGGCTGTAATATATATTTAACCTTCAGTTGATGTCAGATGTCTGATATTTTCAAACAGGAAATTCTTCAGGTCTCCAAACTTCGATGGCTGGTATCGTCACCGACACAGAGAGATGGTTCAGAAATTGGAGTGTCTTCACCTGGAGGTCATCTGCGATGCTGTGAGTTCTGTCATTTTGAACGTTTAGATGAAACATTTTAAATCCGTATGACTGACTGAACTGTCCTCCTTCAGGACCTTCTGGGCTGGACCAAAGACAAGTCTGAGGTGGAAATTGTGGATCTTGTCCTGAAGCTGAGAGAGAAACTGGTAAGGATGATACTGACAAAAGTCTTTACAGATGAACTAGAACCGTAACTTACTGCTAATTAAACCACAACATGAGAGAACCTTTCCATTCATGTTTGATTGTTTGATCTATACTCGGAGGCAATGAAAATGCAACACTTTAGATTTTGGTTGATTTTTGCTCAGGATGTGAGTTGTCCAATTTGAGTTCTCAAGTGACAGTTGGAGTCACAATGGGGACCTTGTTCTACATGAATGGTTATCATGTAAATCAACATGTTGAGTTGTTCTCTTAACAATACACATTGAATATTGAAATGAGGAGTTCTGTAAGTGCAGTTGTTTAAATGGAGTGGTTGTCTTCCAGATATAAAGGCACAAGGGCGTCACAGCCATTTAAAATGTGCGGGTGTTCTACGTTGTGGCACATGAGCAAAATTAACAATTATCCGTTAATGATTAAATTTTTTCTATTAAAAAAGCAATATATGGACAAAAATAATAACAAAAATGTGTTTTTCCTCTATTCAATTAAAAATTATTAGATAAAAAGTAAAAAATTATGAGATAAAAAGGATTTAAAAAATCTGACACTGGTTTTACAGACACTGTTCCTCTTTTTTTCTTACAAAAATGTTTTGTCCATGTCAGGGGAGACGACTAAAAATATGTTCCTCAGGGGGAACATCAGTGAAAAAAAGTTCTAGAACCACTGTCTTATGGTAAATGTCACAGAACAAGACATAGTTTATTTAACTTAGTTTAACAACAGTAACATTTATCATTACTTACTGGTTGATGACTGTTTGTTAACACCACGAAGAAGAGCTGTTTACATTAACAGTGAACTGAGGTGCGCTTCATTTACATATGCTGTTGTGCCGCCCGGGCGGGTAAACAGTTTAAACCATAGATATTGTAATAATCCCACAATGTTATTGATGTTTTTTTGGTGTGATTGTGACGACAGTAACTGTTTATCCTGAAATAAAAAGTAGGTGAGAACAACTCTGTGTCCATTTCCTGGATCCAGTAACGATACAATATATAAACTCAGGAAAAAGTGGGGGGTATGAAATCATCTGGTTGGAGAAGTGGGGGTGTCACAACATCCCCATCCCCCACAGGTGTGACACCCATGTTAAGGCATGATAAAAGACACACTAGAAACATTGTCAAGTGTCAGTGGGACCAAGTGGGACCAGCTACCCAGGTACCCAGACCTCAAACCAGGCAGAAACTCCAGAATGTTCTGCAGCCAGAGTGAAGACCACTCCCCCCAAGACAACTGCAGACACTTGGTCACTTCCATGAGGAGACGTTGTCCTCCCTGTGTGAATATTATTGTGTGTGTGTTTTTACTGTTTTTGAAGTTGATATTTGAATGTGTCCCATTCAGTGTTGTTGTAATTTTTTTTAAATTTTCTACTTGTGGTCATTATGTTTAATGCATGTGTTTATTATTATACAAGTTCAGCCAAATAACACATTTAATTCATCAAAATCAACCTGATGTATTGCTTTCAGTCAAAAACTATTTAAATCCAAACTGTTGTTGTGTTTCCATTGCCTCTGTAGGTTAAAATAGAAATGAATTTAGAGAAACACAACACAGTGTGTTTGACTTGTGATTATTTTTCAGATTAAAGCTCAGCGGCAGCAGCTACAGGTCAAAGATGGAGTTATGGACAAACTGGACGCTTTTATAAAGTCCATCATCGGCTCCCTGCCTGATGACCTGCAGACTGTCCTCAGTACACACTAACACACAGGGATGCTCTCTTTACACAAGTGGATTCATATTCCTGCATCAAGGCTATGATGTAACCTGCAGTGTCTTTAATTACCTGGTAAAAAAAAAAAAAAAAATGTCACTACAGTGTTGGTGGAGATAACACATGGATGTTTTGGGCTGATTCATTTTTGTCCTACATTTTTCTGCAGCTACTGGACATGTGAATGACAGAAAGAACAAAGATATTTAAGAAACAAAGGAAATGAAACCTCAGTCCAACTGTGTGTGCAGAACACCTTTGCTCTGACATGTGGGTTTCAGGCCTGTGTGTGTGTTAGCCATGATGAATGAGTGACTGAATGTAAAACACAGTGACTGTACAGAGAAGACATGAAGGAATCGTCTGAAGTTACAGTATATAACCACAGTGCTTTTGTGCATAGCCTATCGTTACCATATGACTAAACAGCTACTGTGGAGAATTAAAGCACAACTATGGAAGTCGATCTGTTTCACCACATTTTGAATTTTAAACATTGACTCTTTTTGTTTTGCACCGAAATTAAGCATCTGAATTATTTTTTTTTGCACTGAAATCGACAACCTTGTTTTTTTTTTTAATCTCTGAATTCAAATATGTTCGTAAATTTAGAATTTAAAAAAATTAAGCTGCAAAAAATTCTGACGTTTATAACAAAATTAATCAGTTTGAAAATCAGTTGAAAATTAAGCCAGATATGGATATTTAAACCGTGCATCCACTATTGACAATGTGCATGCACTGCTGAGAGAGCTGCCCCCCCCAGAGTGGCAGCTCTCTCAGCAGTGTCTGCGTGGGGAGCCATGGACCACAGGATCTGCAGTGACTTGCTTGGACCTATGACCCTGAACCTCCTCCCTCACCTGTTTGGTGAATGGACCGGACCAACCCCCCCCCTCCTTTTTTTTTTTTTTTTTTAACAAATGGACGTTCATCTATTGCCTGTCCTTCCATGGGAGTGGATCTGTCCTTCAGTGTGGTTCTCCTCAATATTTCTTCTTTTTCTCACTGGGTTTTTCAGGTTTTTCTTTGTAGAGAAGGAGGGTCTAAGGACAGGGGATATATTTCTGTAGTTGATTGTGTTTCTATAAAGCCCTGTGAGATGACTTTGTTGTGATTTGGGGCTTTATAAATAATTTGTAAATAGAAAATTGAAATTTTAATTATGTCTGGTAGAAAACCAGTTCCTGCATTGGTGTCACATGACTGACTGAACACAACTTGATTGGCTGGCTGTTGGTTCGACTTAGGATAGAATTGATTGCTTATCTTTGGTGTCGCAGATGTGGGATCAGAATATTTTTGCTGCTGAATTTTTTTTATTCTAAATTCTAAATTCAGAGACAAAAATTTCAAATGTTTAATGTCGGTGCAACCCCCCCCCCCCCAAAAAAAAAAACAAAAAAAAACATTCAGATGCTTAATTTCTGTGCAAAAAAAAATTCAATGGCTTTTAAAATTCAAAATCTGATGAAACAGATTTTTTTTCATACACAACACGGTTCAATCATGTGCTGTACGAGCTCCTGTAGCTGCAGATAAAAACCTACATGTTAACCACTGGCATACATGTACACTAAAACACAACACACTGATTAATATCACACACAGTTAATATTTGTTACCGTGTCAAATTCTTTTCACATCCAACACTTTGACATTAGAAGTTTTCAGGTTCAACTTTTATGTCACGATGCCTTTATTTTGTTAGTTTTATAAGCCTGTGAGAAAATGTTAACGCAACTATTTGTTAATCTGAGGCAGAAATCTGAATGTGCGTTCATCATGATTTATTATTTAAAGCTCAGAAAGGTGTTTATTTTATGAATTCACTAAACTGATGTTTTCTTTAACCACTAAATAGTAGATAAAAAACCCCCAGATAATTACAAATAAATAAAATATTACTGTAATGACTTATTCTTTAGGAAAATCTAGTTTTCATATCATGATTTTTCCTAAATTCCAGGTTCTTCAAAAAGTATGCAACATATTTTAACAAATACAAAACAAATGCGACAGTTTCCTAGATGACTTGAGTAAATAATTGTGTGCAGAACCATGAACCAGTCTAAATATGTGTCTAAAAATGTTAGTTTTGGACACTGTTCTATTAAAATCAACTCTGGAAAAGGATGCACAAACCTTTATTTTCAAGAAAAGGATGACAGTTATTTTCCTTCATCTTGTATTTTGGACTGTTTTATCTTATTCCAGTGGTTCTCAATTCCAGTCCTGAATGTTTTAGTTATTTCCCTCTTCTATCACACCTACTTCAAATATTGATCAGCTCTTCAGAAGCCTGATAATGATGTGATGGAATGTTTTTTTTGTTTTGTTTTAATATTATTTTTCAAATTTAATTGAATTTTTTATTCTTTTTATTTAAAATGTTTTAAATTGTTTTATTTTATTATTTTGTAATGAGTTTTTAATTATGTTGGATTTACATATTTTTATTTTGTTTTTATTTTAAAAAATGTTTTATTTCAATTTATTATTTGTTTTACTTTTTAAATTGTTTTTTTTTTGTTTTATTGAATTTTATTTAAAATTTTGAAGTTGTTTTTTTTTGTATTCTTTTTTATATTTTCAAAAAAAATCTATGAAATTTATTTTTAATTAATTCTATTTTATTTTGTTTTATTGAGCCACTGGGCCACGAGGACCGGATTTGAGAACCACTGTCTTATTACAACATTTGATTTCGATGTGAAGCAATATTAAGCTTTTTTTTCAGGACTGTTTCGTGTATGATTTTGACTTTGTCAAATGATATTGTGTATTTACAAACCACACCATATTTGTTTTGGGTTTGTCTTTGATTACGTTGCTTTGTTATTCCCTTTTCTTTCCAGGATGAATTGAACAATTTTAGATAGAACCCTTTACTTATTTATTGAATTGATTGATTGATTGAATGAATGAATATAAAACGTAACTTTTTTATTATTTTAATGATGAATCTTCCAGGCTGAAGATATAAATTAATTATGGTGTGACAGAAATGGTGACAGTGTTTTAACTTTATTTCTAGGAGAATGAAATGTATTTAGTTTGTATTTTAAGCTCTTCAGCATTATTTCTTCTGACATAATCTGTTATGCTTAATATCAATTAAACTGAAACTAAATTTGATCCTATTCCTGATTCCCTATCTTCTTAAACAGAATATAATACACTAAAGTATGTGCTTGTTATAATGCAATTCCCCCCAAAACTGTTTTTACCCCTTGACCACCTTCTGGACAAAAGGGGTATTGTAATAGCTTTGTCATCTGTCTTTCCATTCAATGATTTAATCAGATTATCTGAAGAATGTATTAAGATATCAACACCAAATTTATTCTGTGGGTGTATCTTGGCATAGAGCAGAAGAATATTGAAAATTAGTGACCTTAACCTACTTTTTCAAGGTCCAATGGCCTTGTGCATTTACAGTATCTGAGTACTTTAAAATATGTCGTACATTTTACATAAAGACAATTAACCTATAAGGCAATAACTTTCAACATAATTTTATATCATATCAGGCTGTATTAGAAGTGCACATCATATTGTGTTTATTTTTTAAGACCAAAATGAACCAAAACAGCTCATTGAAACAGGAAAAATAGTTTAATTTCAACAAGAGCATCAAAAATATACATATCAGAGATAATATGTGATTCAAAGTTTGCCTTAATTAAACTCAGTCCTATCATCATATATATTTATATATACAGGCAGGAAACCGACTGTTGTTAAACCGAAAAATGGAAAATAGGGATGTCCAACTAATAATAGTATTATTGAGATGATTCTATGACCAGGTGGAATATCCAAAACACAGAAGTTGAAATTTCTCATACAGTAATAAATTAAACATGGTGCTACAGGGATGCCCCGGGGAAAAAACTATTTATATTATCCACAAATATAGCCGCAGACTTTTAGAATTTCTTTTAGTGTGAATAAAATTTAAAAACTTAGAATTCCTTATTCCACAGCACTCTAGAATGTTGCAACAGCTCCCATTGACTTTGAATGGACGTGCCCAACGTTTTGCAGGCGGATTTTTTTTTATAAATAGCCAGTGGCAACGAGTTTCGTCACTTCAGATTCACGGTACCATATCACTCCGCAGGTAGTTCAGCCACTTTCAAAGTAAATATTCGCTACGTTGTAACAGCTATTTTATCCAGTCTGTTAGAGTAGTAGCAGTAATAAGCTGTAATAACCCGTAGAATAAGCAGGATAATGTATTGCCCACACATGACTATCGAAAAATATTTCCCTTCAGGGCGGAACAGTACTATCGGCCCCGTCGGGACATATTTTTCTGATAGTAACGCGTGGGCAATACATTATCCCTTACAAATAAATTTGTAATTCATATCATAATCACAATATCTGCCACAACAACTGAAATGTTTTTTTTGCATCTCATTAAGTTGAACCAATTCCCCACCAAATTAAAAAAAAAATTAAAATCCATAAAAAAGGTTGCTTTGGAGATAGAAAATGTGACAAAATATATCTTTTATGGATCAAATTGTGTTATCCTACACTATATTTGGGACTGTCCAGCTTCATTTCATACAGGTAACAGTGACTGTGGTAAAAATAAATGAACATGATGTCAATGTCAGTAGCAACAAAACAACTGATGAATCCATTTTCTAATATCATCCTTTTTTCCTCTTCATTTCTGCTCAAATTTCCAGCCCATTGCAATTTTTTATTTTTATTTTTTTTTACCCAAAATGAGAGTTGCATGTATGAATTATTGTTAAACTAAACAGCCCTACATATAGTGTGACCATTAGCATTTGATTTTTATAATTTATAAAGATAAAAATAAAAAGCTGTTTTGTCACATGGTGTCGTAGAGTGTAAATTAGTCAGAAAATCCTCAGCACAAACACAATGGAATGATATTTTTGGTCCATTCAAATATATTATATGGGTATATTTTCATTTTGTAAATCACACTGTTATTCAAGTGCAGTAGATGTGTTGTTTGTTTTACTAAGTTTTGGCTGAAAATTTGCTCCCGGTTTCTGTTTAAAGCAGGTTTTGGTTCATGTCATTCAGATGATAAAAGTTTTTCTTCAGAAGCACCACATGCCACAGGTTCTTCTTCAGGTGTCTTTGGTCTCATCTCTTAGTGCTGCTCCACCACGTGGCCCCCTGCAGCCTCATCACAGACTGTTTCTCCAGTGGGCTGAAGTGCAAGATGGTCAGGATTGCGTTGAGCGTCTGCTGCCGCCCGCTACCATCCTGAAGCGTCAGGAACTTGAAGATGACATTCTTCAAGTACTCCATGTTGGCGCCTTCACGGCTGTGGTCCCTCAGCAGTTTGTCAAGTTGACCGCGTAGTTCTTGAACCTCCTCGTCATGTCGCTCCCCATTGGCGATGAGCCTGGCCTGCAGTTGGTGGATGTCTTCCTCCAGCCGATGCTTCTGCCGACGCAGTGTGCCCGACTCGACTTCCTTTCTGGCCAGCTGTTCAGCGTACAGCAGCAGCGTGGGCTCAGTGGGTGTCACCTGGCGCAGAGCTTCACTAATGATGTCACCCTCCACGTCCTTGCCAGGTTCATCGTCTTTGTGGCGATGAGCCATATTGTCGCCCTCATTGCTGCCGCTGCGTACGCGTGTGGTCAGGCTGTAGCTCAGAGCAGCGGCCCTCAGGTGTTCTAGCTCCTGGTCTTTCTCATCCAGCAGAGCCATGGTTCTCTCTCTCTGTTTGTGAAGCTCTGCCTCCAGCTTCAGAAGGTTTTCCCGGTACAATGCCTCCAGCCGCTCAACTTCCTGTTTATGGCTCTGCTGCAGTGTCACCGTCTGCTGCTGCCGTTCCTCCAGGTCATGGCGGTGCTTAGCCTCCGCCTCATCGCTCTGAATCCTCAGGTTAATGTACTTCTCCTTCAGTTCGGTCAGCTGGTCCCTCACTTCTTCCAGTTCTCTGGCCTGGCACCCATCTTTAGTGTTCTTGTTCTTCAGCACCACCTGTGCCCTCACCTTGTACCGTTCAAACTCGTCCTTTACCTGCCGCAGCTCCTGCTGGTAGTGCGAAGCCAATTTGTCTCTACTAAGCTCCGCCTCCACATCAGCGAGCATGTCAATGCTCGGTGTCTGGTCCGGGTTCCTCTGAGCCGCCAGCTGAAGCAGTTTTTTCACCTTCTCAAGCTTCTCCTTCAGCACTGTCACATCCAACTGGTTCTCATCCACACAAAGGTCAGAGGTCGTCCTGCTAGATGCAGCGATGGCGAGTGTTTTATTCTCGGTATCGAGCTGCAATATCCGCTCTCGGAGCCTCTGAGCCGCCTGCTGATCACGCTGCCTTGCCTTCTCACAAGAACCCAACAGTTCTGACAGTTCCGACACCTGCTGCTCCAGAGCCGCCACCCGCTGCTCCTCCACCTGTGCACGGTCACGTGCACTCTCCTCTGCCTGACATACCTGAAAACAGCATAACAAAATGCTTTGAAATTTTCCTTACTTTATATTTCCATTGACTTTTTCTTTTTGATTTTGAATCCAGTTTAAGTGTTACTTCATAAATACAGTAATATTTATTATTTTGAGTTACTCCTGGTCTTACCTTCCTGGTCTCCATCTGCATCTGGTGCTGGAAGTGTTTTTTCAGCTCCATTAGCTCCTGCTGCAGCTCCTCCACTCTGGGATCTGGTTTCTTTTGTTCCTCCTCAGCAGCCTGCAGTCTCTTCCTCAACTGATCTCTCTCCTCCCTCATGTGATTCAAGTGAGCCTCAAATTCTGCCCCCCGGTCCACAGCCTCTGTTGTCAGCAGGAGAGCAGCATTGGCATCCTGTAGGCGGAGCTCGGCATCTTGCCGCAGGTCTCGCTCTTGTTGCAGGATCTTCTGCAACTCTCGCAGCTGGTGGACATGGTCTCCCTGTTCCTGCTCCCTCTCATGCTGCTGGGTGATGACTCGGGCACGGCTCTCTGCGAGCTGGTCCTGCACAGTCTGCAGCTCCACCTCTTGGTGCTTCTGCTGAGTGAGGAGCCGCTCCTGCAGGTCTTCCACCTCCTGCTTCAGCAGCCGCTTGTCACCCTGAAAGCTCGCCTCCATCCATGACTTCTCTTGTGTCACTGTGGCCAGGGCACTGGTAAGTGTGCTCAATTGGCTTTTCAGCTGCGCAACTCGTCGGTCAGCATCTGCAATAGTGGGGGGTGTGGCCTGTTGTTCTACACCTCCGTTACTGCCAGAGCTCACAGCAATCTCAGAGCCACTGGTCTCAGGGTGGGATTCGCCCTGATCATCCTCACTCTGGTCTCCGCTGGCTGTCTCACTTGTGATGCTGGTTAGCAGGTCTGTAGATGCTGCAGTGTCCACACTGCCTTCACTGTGGAGTGAGCAGCGATCATCTGGAAAGTCACTGGTGGAAGCTGTGGCAGTAGCTGTGATGGCGACCTGGCATTGTTGGGTCAGATCCACCTCCTGGGACACAGTCAAGACCTTCAGACTAGCCTCCAGTGCCTCCTTTTCTTTCAGCAGGCTCTTATAGGCCCTGACCACATCCCTGAACCGGGTCTGGTATTGGACCAGCTGCTTCTTCTGAGACTCCAAGGTGTCCAGGAGCTCCTTCCTGCTGGGCCCACCCCCAAAAGTCATCCCAAACTTCTCCATGACTGCTGGTATCTAACAGTCTACTTATGCTGCAGCCAACATTGTGGTCCAATTGACTGAGACCAAGCAGGAACAAACGTACAGAGTATAATACTTTAAAAAAGACGTCTGCGGCTCTGAAATTAAACACAAATAAAAAAAAAAACCTGTCAGATTAAAAGGAAATGCCACACAATTATTTTATGGATACTTCATTTTTTTTATCAAGTATATTATCCAGATGTGAAGTCTTTAAAGGACAAAACAATTACGGGTTTAGGTTTCTAATTGTGCATTTGGCCAAAGCATTGAGTCATCTACTTTGCGTCGTACATTCTTAAAATAAAAATGAAATGAAACACATTTAAAAAAGTCTTTCGAAGTTATAATTGAAGAATCACAAACCGAAGTTCGTTAACGTTTATCAAACAGCGATATGAAAAAGCCCAGATGTCTTCTTAACTTACCTATAAAATATTACCAGAGGTGTATGTGCCACATAAGATAACGAACTCTAGACTTTATTATTATTTAACATTATTATTTTCTAATTCAACTTGAAGGAAAACCTACCTCTACAGCTGATGAAGTGACTGTCGGCAAACATCCGCCATGTTGGTCTGAACCGGAAGAGGAGGAGGAAGTCCGGGATCATAAATAATGCATTCACGGAAAATAGTAAACACTAAGAATTATATTCACTTGGAGATTTTTTCAAATTATTATTATTATTATTAAATTGCAACAGTTCTGGCCTATGTCGTTGTTATCACTGTAGCTGTCTCTAAACCCTACAACTCACTATCGTTCTGTAAACATGTCCATTGATTATTGAAAAGGCTCTTCTGTCACCATTTTATAGGAAAATGTCTAGAGTGCAGTGGCCCCACATGCAATTTCGTTGTAACCCGTGTGCAATGACAATACAGTTTATTCTATTCATGCTATAAGTCAATGAATACTTGAGATATCACCATGAAATGACATGGGCATATATGTGCATATAGCTAATGCGCATCACATGCAATTATCCATTTGAGTAAAGGTCAAAGATCAAGGTCACAATTAACTAAAAGGTCAAAATCACATTATCAGTTGTAACTCAACTGGTACCAAACAATGTGGAATGAAGATTTCTAAAATTCTCATAATTGGTGTTAACATGTCAACGGTGACATGTCGCAAAATTAACTTCTGTAACACTGTTTGTGTGTGTCAAGCATAGACATATCACGCTATAAGTTAATCAGTACTGGTTATATTATCATAATATAATGACACACATTAATATATATATATATATATATATATATATATATATATATATATATATATATATATATATATATATATGTATGTATATAACAAAATTATCAATGTTGCAAAACATCAAAGGTAATGTCGCACTATTGACTCTAAATCAAGAACATTTTGTCATAGAAACTTGACAAAATAGGGGCGAGATTAGGCATTCTTTGAATGCTTGTATTCTGCTGTTTTATGTATTTATGTATGTATTTATTTTATCTTACTTATTATTATTATTATTATCATATTGCAATATAAGTACAGTTTGATTGATTGATTTGTTAATTTCACAATATATAATATCACACACATATTTTTTAAAAGGTACGAAAGGACCCTATCAAAAGGCAGCAACACAATGAAAATCACATGACAAGATTTATGTGGGTGAAAATCGCCCTACGTTTGTGTTCTAATGTTAATCTGGATCTGACCCAGAATCTCCTGTTTTTATCGGTGGATCCTGAACTCACCACCATCTGCAGCAACATTGCCTTTTAATAAAGTTGAGTCAAAGCAGTGACGTCAATTATTCCGCGTTGGCCTGGACGTGGCACCGAGGAGGAGCTGCGCCCACTCTGCCTGATCTTCGGCACATCTCCGTTTCTTCTCTGGCTCGGATCAGCAGCCTCACTTCAACAAACCGGCTGACATTCTCCGCCGTTAGATTTTAATCGTTCCCGCTGCCGAACCGGGACTTTCTACACAAAATGGGTCTGACTATTTCGTCACTGTTTTCCAGGTTCTTTGGGAAGAAGCAGATGAGGATACTGATGGGTGAGCACTGCGGCTAGGCTAGCTAGCTCTGAGGCTAACTGGGAAGAGACCGGTGGCGGGTTGGAAAACTCTTATCCTGCTTGGGTTCTGTCTGTAAACTAAGCTACTTTAGAGTGATTCCATCTTATAAAATACAGCTAGCTTGAAATGTAACTTCAGCTCTGATGGTGCATGTTTAACAAAGGGGGGGTAACTTACATAGCTGTCAGATGCTAACACTCAAAGCTAACTAATTGACTCTGAAGGAGACGTAGCAGTTAGGTTTCTGGTTTAGGCAGTTTTAAACACTATTTAAAAGTGTATAACACCTCCTTTGTGTTGTGTATGAGTACAAGAGACACTGAATCTTTTAATGTCTATCACGTTGGATTAAGTGTGCTATTTTCTATTGTTTCAGTCGGTTTGGACGCTGCTGGCAAAACAACGATCCTGTACAAACTGAAGCTCGGAGAGATTGTCACCACCATCCCGACTATCGGTAAACTATCAATAACACGTCATACTGTTGTGCAAAGTGATCAACATTACTTAGAAACAAGTTAAAGTGATCTGAAATTTGACTAGAGCAATGAGTTTAAGTTGTTTTGTCTGTTCAGGTTGGTTTAACTTTAGTGTTTACCAGCAGGTGTTTGTTTTTCAGCTAGTTGCTAGTAGAGTAAGCAGATAATATTTCTCCTGTAAATAAAGAGCACAGTAGCCAGTTAAAAACAGATTAAGTAGATGACTTCCTGAGCAAAACCTTTGATAAATTACTGCTTAACTGTATCCCAGTCTGTTTTCTCTCCACTGATTAAATGTATCAGTACACACATATGTTAAGTCTCTGTCACTTTGGAAATACTATTTTATTGTTTGTTTCAATCTATCTTCTTGATTGGAACCTTTTTAGAAAAGCTTTGTCCGTATTTAATAAAAGTATTTTGTTCTGTATTTAGGTAAAATACTCATGAACCACCGATTGGCGTAATGCTACGCTGACAGCCATTTCTTATTTAATTACAAAGAGATTAAATATTGTCTACACAGGCTGGGATAACACAAATATATGAATAAATAACTCAAATAAGCCCCTCATCAAGCGTTAGTTTTTGTTTTATTTCACTAGACAGTGTTGACTCTCATAGCTGCTTTCAGAATGTTTTGGAAAAACAAGTCAAATAACCTGATAGATTTCCACCCATCAGGACTGTTGACTATTTTTGTGTGTGATTTTTGATCTCTTTTAGGTTTTAATGTGGAGACGGTTGAATACAAAAACATCTGCTTCACAGTCTGGGATGTCGGTGGTCAGGACAAAATCAGACCTCTGTGGAGACACTACTTCCAGAACACACAGGTGACAGGACACAAAACATACATAAACACAGCTACTGTACCAACCCCATTATTATAATGGGGACTCAACATCAACTAAATATTTGCAGTATCCAGCAGCAGGATTTTATCTTATACTCAAGGCTTAGACATTGGCTTTTCAAGGTTCAAGGTTACTTTATTAGTCTGCCTAAGGAACAATTTGGTTTTGAGTACAAGGAAGTTGTTGCATAGACAGTGTAATACAAAACATCAAAGGACACATATGCAATCATTTGCTCTAAATGTACTATGCAAATCAGGGACATCCAACCACCCAAGCATACCTACACACATACATGACTACTTGGTGATGTGTAATTAAAAATGATGAATATTTGGACATTATTACAGTATTTAGAAAATGGCTTAATTCCTATTTGGAGCTTAATAGACAGCTCCCTTATTTTTCTTGTGTCATTTCGTCTCCAGAATTGACACATTGTACTTACTATCTTAGTAATGTAAAAATGTTAGTTATTTATTTGTTATCTTTGAGATATTATTCATCTTGGGTGATTAATAATACTTGCACTATAGTAAGTAAACCCCTGAACTATTTTCAGTGCCTGAATTAATAATTTTATTGATAAAAATTAATAATTGTTTTCTTGATATTTGGATTGTAGTTAGGACATTTTTTAAACGGGTGTAGAGTGCCAATAATCTTTTGTATCATTATTCAGATTATATTTAATGTAATGACATCATCATATTTATAGCACTAGATTAGACAGTTATGTGAAACTTTCTTTCTTCCCAGGGTTTTTGTGCGGTTCTTGAAAGTCTTTAAAATGTATGGAATTTTGAAATATGAGTTTCCAGACATTTAAAATTCTGGGATTATGTGAGAAAGTCTTAATGGATTATGGGAAAAATGTTGAATTTTAGAGTATGGTCAAAAGCATTAAATTGTGTAAGATAAGAAATACATGAAGAAAGCTTTATATGATTTTAGTAACTGGTCAGTACTGGGATGATTCTAGTGAAACTTCTTTGTGTGATAATCATTTAATTATTTTTAGACAAATATTTCTGTCAATAAAACATAATTTACTGTAAATTATGCATTCATTATACATTTATTAAAATGAACCTTTGTACTGGACGCAACCAGTACAATTTCAACTAAAAGAATAGAGACACAAAAGTATAAATGTATATAAAGTAAAGGTTTTTTTTGTAAATTTTTTTTGGGAGGGGGGGGGGGCAGTTTTGAAAGAGTCAGAAATTGTCTGCTTCTGGTTCATGTTGAGCATCTTTGAATAAATGTTTGTAATAAAATTCCAAATTATTAAGAGTTTTTTAGTAATAATCTATCTGTGAAACAATATTTAGGGAATCTTCAGGATTTGTGTGATTTCACTTTGTTTAATTCTTTAAGTCAGTTTTTAAGGTTTTTTATGTGGTTAGTTTGTTCAATGTGGTGACATCAATCTTTGCAGTCAAATGAAATACACGTTTTGACAATTACACCATTGTGCTTTTTTAATTAAAAAAAACCCAACATGTTAAAATGAAAGGAATAAGTGTGTTGCATGGGACATATTTCTCAATTCTATTTAGGCTCAAAATGAAGGCTCAACTTTTCTTAAGTAGAGTTAGAGGCATTTATGTCTGTCATTGTTTGTGTTTTACTGTATATTATTGTTTATTCCCTGTTCATTGGTTTTATTTTTCAGGGCCTGATCTTTGTGGTGGACAGTAACGACAGAGAGAGAGTAGCAGAGTCAGCAGAGGAGTTGTCAAAGATGGTAAGTTGATTATGTATTGAAATAATCACTATCATCATCATTAACCTGGAACTTTATTTTTATAATGTAGCTTTTAGTATATATATATATATATTTTTAATCCAGTTTATGTAAACCCACATCTTATATTTTTTTAAACCCATTCACCATTTTATCTTTGGAACTTCATCAATATCACATGGAATTATTACAATTAAAGGTGGGGTCTGAGATGTTTTCTTGGTGCATGTTTTTTTTATATATATATATATATATATATATATATATATATATATATATATATATATATATATATATATATATATATATATATATATATATATATATATATATATATATATATATATATATTGCATTAAATTGTAATTCATACCCAAATTACAACCAATTAATTAAATGCTCTAACACAAGAATAAAAATGTGTCGTCACTTAGG
This sequence comes from Siphamia tubifer, assembly GCA_020466265.1. Taxonomy (NCBI): domain Eukaryota; kingdom Metazoa; phylum Chordata; class Actinopteri; order Kurtiformes; family Apogonidae; genus Siphamia; species Siphamia tubifer. The sequence goes on from CM035794.1 coordinate 13,732,725, forward strand.
CTGGGACGATAAACTTTTATGTCGATTCGATTCTCTTACTATTTTTTGGGTGCAGATTTGATTTAAATTGCGATTCTTCGACATTCCCGATTTTTGGCTTGCCTTTTTAACACCAGACCACATGAAAAAGCTGAATGATGATGCCTACAGATCATATCAGGATCCATATTTCCCAAAAAAATACACATCATATGTGAGTCAGTTCAGATTTATTCAGCAGTAATATATTTGATCTAGACTTTGGGACGTAAACTGCTACATTTATCTGCACACAACACAAATAGTAGCCTTTAAATTATCAAACTTTATAATAAAGTGAACTTTAAAGTCTACATGTCCAGCTCTGCTCTTCCCTTCTGTTAGAAAGACCACACACTTTAATTGTTGTTGATTAACTATATTTATTCAGGAACAAATAATTTTCTCTAAGTTTTCAAATATCTCACACTGTTGGACGCACTTGATGTTTTACGATGGTCCTGAACGTAACACCTCCATGTTTAGAATTAGCCACTGTGTTGTTGCGAAGCCGAGATCACCATTTCACCCTCTTTTTCCCCAACTCTAATTCATATACTCCTGGTTTATTACTATGTGTAAATGGTGAGATTAATGACACAATACAGTTGGAATAGATATTAGCATAGTGTATTGTTTATCTGTGCATAAGTTAATGCTGTTTAACGCTGGTGTGTTGTTGAAGCTAATACAATAATAAGCTAGCTGTCATCTGTGTGCCTTTACTGAGGTGATTTCGGTGTATCCCATGACACATCTGAGTGACTCATACAGTCGTCTATGGTCTTTACAAGCGATAATCTTTTTCCCACCCGGCTTAAAATGAATCATTTAAATATGAGGGAAAAAATTATTTTTTAACAAAAAAATTGATTTAAAAATAGTAAAACAAAAAATCCCAATACATATGTGAATCGATTATTTTTTCCCTTCCACTCCTAATAGTCACCTGTGGAGTGGACAGACTGAAAAAACACCATCCAATCATATTGAAATGCCACTCGAAATAATTGAATGGTGATATGTCGGTCAAACTGGACTGCCCCCCCCCCTGTTTTATGCAGGAGGGGTACTCACAGATGGGGGAGGGACAAATGACAGCTGAGTTTGATTGACATATAATGATCTGAAAATGATTGGATGGTGTTTTTTCAGTCCTGTCTGTTCCACATGTGACTATATATTTTTATTTTTGTATTAGAGCATTTAATTAATTGGTTGTAATCGGCGTGTGAAGGGGATTTTAAGCAATATAGTAAAACAATGCACCAGGAAAACATCTCAGATTCCACCTTTAACTGTTAAATTAAAAAGTACTTAACACTAGTGCATTAAATGTAACATCACAGTGGGCAGTTTATATGTGCAACAGGTTTTTTTTTCTGTAGCTTGAACTTTGTGTCTTATGTGTTGGATATAGATCTGTCGTTTCGGTGCAGGAATGAGAATTGATCACATCTTATTGATTGTTTAGCCATCATCAATGCCTCTTCCTTATGCTTATTGGTTCAATTCATTATTGACTCTCTCATGGATTCCGGGTCAAAGAGTGGAAAGTGAATCCAAGCTGTTTTACACTTAACAGAAGTACAGTTAAGGAAGAGGAGCCCTTTATATTCAACCCTGGAACATGTACAAAAAAATGACATTCGTTTGCCCTTTAACCTTTAGGTGCATTGGATGCAAGTACCTTAAATATACAAGGAAATTGCTGAAATGGACAAAGAATCAAGTGCTGATGACAGATTCCATAGGAAGTGAAGCATCACAAGATGACTTTTAAATCATGTCATTAATAGAGGACCAGTAAAATGTAGAAGCAATAGAAAATATGATACATCTCTGTTTCATATAGCTGTTTTTGTATGTGGTCTTCAGGTCAAAAAGGGCTTGAAGACCACATAAGTGTTAATAAGATAATAATGGAGAGACCTCAATAAAAAACGCACTTGATTCCTGCCCCTAAATGTGTGTTATCTTTGCTGAAGCCACATTAATTATTTTATTGTACCATATCAAGTCAATTTGGGCACCACTTGAGCCAAATAATTGCAAATTGATCAGTGTGGAGAGCTTCAAAAATAACTAAATGACTTTTCCCGGATCTAATGGTTGCATTTGGTCCCCACTGGACTTCCTCCACAAACGGGGAAATCCTGTAATTGACTAAACTTGGGTGAAAATTAAGCAGTGTGCACCGTTTAGTCAAATAAGATCAATTTTCCTGGTAGGATCTCTTCAACTTGTGACTACACAACCTTCCCAGTGGAACTACGAGGCCTCAAGAACTGAGATAATACCCTGTTCTGTACCAGCTCATCACACATTTTTTCACGTCGTATTCCATTATTGAGACACCATTTGGTGAAGCCACTCGCTCTGTGTCATGTGAACACCAATAATAAGCACAAGCTCAGGCCAAGTGACTGTGATTTGTTGTCCATTAGTTAGTTAAGTGTGGCTGAAGTTGATGGTCAGTGAATGTAGCTGTGGTAAAATGGGGGAGGCTTTAGTTTGTGCTCAAATTCTTAAGCCCTCTTTACCTCATCTCACTCAACCTTAGTTCTACTTTGTATTGTTCTTAGTATTTCTTGAGTTGTTTCATTCTGTTGTTGTGCTTTGCTTGGCTGTCAAAGCACTTTGTAAACTCTGTGTTTAGAAGGTGTTATTAGGCTACGTTTACACTAACTGTGGTATTTTTGAAAATGGAGACATTTGCCTTTGTTTGAGCCTTTTGTTTAAACAGAAATTGAGTTTTTTTCCCTCTGAAAACGCATCTTTATTAAAACTTTGGCAAAAGTGAAGCTTTTTAAAAAGTCTTGTTTTTGCATTTGTGTATAAAGAGACTAAAACAGACTTTTAGGCTAATTTCACGCCACAGAGAGAAACATCTTACACCTGGGAAGCATGGATACACTCTGAATAGCAGCATTTCTTTTATTAAGAGTTATATTTGCAAGTTTGCTTTTCAAAATAAAGCTGATCCAAGTCATAGACCAGCAGAGATGCATCAGAGTTCAGAGGTCAGCAACTGCACATCTTCTTGTGAACGATCAGAGAGCGCACCCGTACTGATATATTCCACACAAACCACTTGGCCATGCTTCGCTTTCTTCTGTAGAATGGAACAGGAAGTAGGAGTATCGCTGATTCTCGATGAGGTTTGTGATTGGCTTGTGTAGAGATGTCATCGGTCTGTCACTGACAGGCTTGGTGTGGTTTAACAGCGGATTTATGCAGATAAATGTAAATAAAGTAAAAAAGAAACACTGCTGTGTGCACTAAGTTGTTGTTGTTGTTTTGTTTTGTTTTTAAACAGAGCTAAAAAAAACAAAAAGTGTTTCAAAAGTAGCTGGGTTTGTGTTTTTTCTTCTTCTATGGTTGTTTCTCTCTGAATCGTTGCAGCGTCACTTTGTTACGCCCGCCCTCTGACTCTATACTTCACCGTGATTCGTCAGTCTGTTTCAGGGAAATCTAGTCAAATATTATAGAGTGTAACTAGACTACTACGATAGCACAGTACATTTACTGCCACTCGGGGGTTCTAGTGCGGCTAGGCTAACACTGACGTTCATATATTGTTGAAGTAAGAAACTGGTCTGTCCAAAGTCCATTTGGCTTAAAAACATGTCAAGTATCTTGAAACTATTTTCAGTCTGATCTCTATCATGTGTCTGTAACAAGTTCATTAGTAGTGATAATGTTGATTTATTTTTTTTTAAGCTGTGTTTTGTTTTTAACAATGTAATTCAGTCCTAAGTCACATGACCATCTGTGTCTGTAGATCCAGGAGGACGAGCTGAAGGAGGCGGTGCTTCTTGTTTTTGCCAACAAACAGGATTTACCCAACGCCATGGGAGTGAGCGAACTGACCGATAAACTGGGTTTGCACAGCCTGCGTAGCAGAACCGTAAGAGCAATATTCAATACATCATATAAGTGTGGATCAGTCACTGTTCTGTCATTTTTACATTCAGTAACATTCAGTAATCCAGACTAACATGATGTCATTCTTTACTAACTTATTTTCTATACTGATCATATGAGTAAAGTAAAACCATGTTAATAAATGAATAACTTCAGGCCAAGTCAACGTTGTTAATAAACAATTTAACTAGTTTAACATTGTTGTTGTGTCAGTGTTTGGCTGCACCTCAGACCCAATATTCATCTGAACTCTGGTGTAAAATCCAAACTGATTAAAATATTGCCACTTCATAAGGTCAATAGTTGGTGAAAGGCAAATATTCTGTCAAGCGTGTACTTGACTGGAATAACTTGACACTTGTTCTGTATCCTTTCTTTGAATATTTGATAGGCCAACACCAAAAGTAGTAAACATTAATCAACCACCAACAACTAAAAGTATACACAAACTAAGACAACACTCGATTAAATGGAAATGACACGACCTCAGGTTATAGCCAGTACTGGGTAAGTTACTTTGAAAAAGTACTTAATTACAAGTACTAGTTACTTCCCCAAAAAAGTAATTGCGTTATTAACTCTGTTACTCCACTAGCAAACTAATTCGTTACCAGGAAAAGTATTTTTGCGTTACTTTTTTTGTTTTTGCTTTAAAAAGTCAAAGTTAAACAGGGTATCCATCCTTGTTCTGTGATGTTACTGTGGATGTGATTTAAGATGTTTCCTCAATTAATCTGTGGTACGCCTTGTTTGCTCAAAACGTAAACTAAACACAAAGATAGAACTTCTATAACAGCTACAGACTGGGACAGTGAGTTTACACCATGAAAACATCTGACAGACCGACTAAAAATGACATGACAGGTGGACTACGATGAAAGCAGTTAATGCAGAACAGCAGACTGGTGGTGATCGTTAAGGTTTTTTAAACCATATTTAGCAGCAGAATTTACTGGAATATCAAATATTTTCTTTGTGTGTGACGATTTAAAATGAGCTTTCAACATATCGCTCAACCTCGTGTTTAAAAAGTGACTGAAGCGCCGTGAGTGTGTGTGTGTGTGTGTGTGTGTGTGCGTGTGTGCGTGTGCGTGTGTGCGTGCCGACAAAACAACTGTTGTCTTTTCTCAGTGACTTCAACCAATTAATGAGGCTCAGTGATTGTCAAGATTTTTAGTACATTTCATCCCTAGTCCACGTCTAGTCTTGTGATTTCCTCCTCTGCTGCTGCTTTGTTTTGTCGCTTTTTGTTAGTGATGTTACCATAGCAACTGACGCGATATAAAAATGTCATCCAAAGGTTCCTATAAGTCCATTTCTGTACGGAGACATACGTCTGAGAGGACAGGGCTAACTCATGGCCCGGGCAAAAGTAGTTCCCACAAAAAAGTTGGAAGTTCCGATAGTGGAAACACACCTGTAACGCGTCACATTATTTCCCCTGTAACGGTAATGGCGATACAGTTTTGGATAAAGTAATTACTCGAAATGTGGCTGTGTTAGTAACGCTGTTATACTCTAACGCTGTTATTCCCAACACTGGTTACAGCTGGTACAGAGTAACACCAATGACACCCAGGTGTAAAACATCACCTTTATCATAAGGTAATAGAATATAATCCAAATAAACACACAATGATACCCTACACTAGTAGAGAATTGGAATTTATTAGCTTGAACTCCCGTTTGCCTATTGTCAAATGTAGTCAACTTATCAGCTTTGTTGAGCCTGCGGCACATTATAATGCTATGTTAGTTGTTTCAGGGATACTTGTGAGCACAAATTCATCACAAGGTGTAATGTATAATGGAGTATGATACTAGCAGAAAACAGCTAGCATCCTCGCCCTCCAATTTACCCCAAAGAGAAATGTGTGCTAACGGTTACTTCGTGGAAGACTGGACACTGACTCAGAGTTAAAGTGTGAGACAGTCATTCTAACTTGGAAACACTACTGACTACTTTCCTGAGTAATTGGATTACAAGTGGGCAGCTCTAACGCAGGGCGTGAACACACTGAGGTCCTGACGTCCTCGCCTGTCAGTCTGTTTCATATTGAAGTACAGTAAATGGAAACAGTTGTAATGAGAATGTGCGTTGCAGTGACACGATGACTCAGCACAATGATGCTAACTGTAGCATTAGCTATTATGACCGAGCTAAATAATGACCTTTGTAAAATTCTGAAAAAATAATACCCTCTTACTGAATTAGAGATGGCAAAATAAAAATAAAAATAAATAAATCTTGGCCGTTCACAGAGTCTCATTAACCGGTTGAAGTCAGTCACTGAGAAAAGAAAACACTTGCTTTGTCGACACACACGCACTCACACTCACAGGTGCTACAGTGACTTAAAGTACAATACTCTAATAATGTATAATTACTCACAATTCCAAATGTTTTGCTTCGTAAATGTAAAAATGTTCAGGTCATATTATTCTATTAACACTAAAATGAACATTTCATTAAAATACAACAAATAGGAACAGTTTTTGAAATGTCCGAAGGGTAAGTTTACTAATATTCTGCCTGTTATTAAATGTTTTATTTATTTGTTGATTTGTAAGTTGTAATTGATATGTGGACATGAAAAACTGAGACATAATATTGTGAAAACTGCACATAGTTTTCTAAAGAACTGTCAGTTTTTTTTCATGTTGTTCACATAGTTTTAAAAAGATAAACATTTTCATCACATAACTTTACTTTTTTGGCTCTAAAACATGGAGGAAAGTTGGGAGTTGATATTTCTATATTGTATTATTATTATTATTTGACTGTTCCAGCCCTCTGCAGATATAACTTGGTTTAATGTGGCTCCTGAACTGAAATGAGTTTGACACCCCTGGGGTTAAAGTGTGTATGAACCCTGTTGAGCCGCATGTTGTAATAACGGTGCATTTTGTAATAAACGTCCAAAATGTAATAATGTTTTCATTTAGAAATTAAAATTTTGTAATGAACTTCCGCATTTAGTAATAATTTATTCCATTTTGCAGCAGCAGGTACTTTAGTGGTGTGGTTTTAAAACTCGAGGAGCTGTTTAGGAAACATTCCAAATGCTTTATGTCTTGGCTGGTAATTAGACATATTAGACATTAGGACAATTTGAAATTACTGAAATATTTTGGAAATAGAAATTTTGTTGTTTGTTTAACCATTTGAGGCAATTTTATATTAGTTTAAAATGAATGTTAGTGGATAAATGATCTGCTGAAGCTGAAGACACTTATGTTGTTTAACCTCTTTAGGCCCAAGGGGCGTTTTCTGTTAAATTCAGCCTAAAATTCATGCTCAAATTAATGTAAAATACAATTAACAAACAAATAAAGTATGCTTTAGAATTGTTATTACATAATGCACCATTTTCAAAGTGCATTTTGTAATAATCTTCTCAAAATGTAATAATTTATTACAAAATGAAATGGAAAATGTATTACATTTTGGATGTTTATTACAAACTGTGGCATAACATCTTTGTTTTTAGAACTATTGAAGAGAGAGAAAAATTAATTGGGGAATTTGTAATTTTTTTTATTTTTTTTGTCTTAACGTCTGTCCCTCTGTCTCTGTCCTCAGTGGCATGTCCAGGCCACCTGTGCCACTCAGGGTAATGGTCTGTACGAGGGTCTGGACTGGCTGTCCAATGAACTGGCAAAGCGTTAGACCACCCAAAAGGAAACAGGAAGCAGCATCAACTGATATACTCGAGTGACGTCACCGTGTACAAACTGAAGATCAAGGAGGCATTCACAGGACTTGTTTTTCTTCTTTTTTTTTTTTTTTCTTTTTTTAAATTATAAACGTGTCTTGTCGGTAGAAAGTGACATCATGAACTCTGAGCTCACTTTGATTTTCCCATCATCCTCTTCTTCTTCTCTCCTCCTGTTGTCTCTACAGATGTTTGGTTTCTTTTCTTTTAATCAGCATGTTTTAACTGGTCATGTGACAAGTGACTGATTATGTGAGGGGGGCGGGGTTTTACCTGAAGTGTGATGACGGAACTCATTCCACAGAGCCGAACCTGAAGGCCTCGTCATTCCTTTTCAATGTGAAGAAGAAGCAGAGAGACAACGATGATGCAATAAAGGGTTTTTTTTTCTTCTCAGCTGTTCAGTGTTTTCTGTGTGTCAGGTTCATTTGTCATTTTTGTGATTTTTCTATTGAAACAGAAATGATTCAGAGTTAAAGCTAGGGTAGGAGATCTTAGGAAACGGTTCCTGTAGCTGTGTTTTGAAAGTATACACACACACCCATGCTCACCCCTCAAAACCACGCCTTCAAAAATACACACTCATGCTGTCTGGAGCGATTACAGAGGTTCACCAGTGTTCATGAGAAGTCAACGTCAATTATCATTTTAAATAAAACAATAAGTAACATCTATCAGTTTGTGTTTCATGAAGCTTAGTTAACAAAAGGTTTAGAACAGGGGATTCAAACATGCAACCCCCCCCAATGGTTCCAATGCAGCCAGTGGGATGAAGAGAATAATAACTTATTAAATCACATCATATTTTCTTCTCAGTTTTTTATTTTCCTCTAAACAATGACAACTCCAAATTTGTGTCATTGTTTAACTGCAAAAAAAAAAATAAGTTATGAAAATATTTACATTTACAAACAATCCTGTAACAATAAAATATGAATAACCTGAAATGTCTACAGAAAATTTGAACCATTTTCTTCTTTAGTGTCTTTGTAGAAGTGATCCATAATAAAACACATGGACAAATGATAAACTTAGGCAGATTGTTGTTAAAATTGTCCTTATTTTCCTTCAGAAATGTAACATCTTTTAACACTTGTTGCGTTTGGCTAATTTATAAAGGTATTTTCAGAATTGAATGGGGTTTTTTTGCAATAAATGTCATTATTTATAGGTTATTATGTTTTCATTTTACTGGTCCGGCCCATTGGAGATCAAATCATCCTGAAGAAAATGAGTTTGAGACCCCTGGTTTAGAATCATGAAGTAAACAACTGAACATACGGACAATAGTTTATGATATTAAAACAGTTTACACACAGTGTTGGTAACTTAGCAAAACCTGCTGGAACATTCTGTTTAGTCAATATCTGATATTTTCTCACTGACAGGGTGAATATGACACCCATAAGCCAGTGTTTCCCAACCCTGTTCCTCCAGGCATGTTTCAGATGTTTCTGTCTTTGAACAGAACTGGATGATTGGCTGATCATTTAAAACAGGATAGTGTAGCTGGAGGACCAGGGTTTGGAAACACTGCCGTAAACCATTAGTATGTCGAAATATCAACTAGAAAAGAACCTGAGAGCACAGACGTCCTCCATTTTGAATAAAGACAGGTCCACCAATCAGGTTATTTACCAAGATAACTGAAAAAGTTATGGACAGATGTTGCTGAAATTTACAGCGTAGGTTGTTAATGGGAACAGATTCTGGATCGTTTTGACATTCTACATTGCAGTAAATGGAAAATAAATGTTAAAATGATCCTGAATCCAGGGTTTCTTCCGGATCATCACCAAAATCTAATCATTACCAACTGACCCATAAAATTTAATCAAGATCCATTCATAACCTTTTGAGTTATCTTAACTAACAGACAAACTCTGGCAAAAACATAACCTCCTTGGTGGAGATAATTATAATATATCTTATATCTTAACTTATCCAGTAGAAACATGGTCACATTAAATAAGTTTGAATCATAAAATCATGTTTTTAATATATATAATGGTGTGTTATTCTACTAGAAAGAACCTGTAAAGTGAATGGATCATAAAGTAGATGTGAGACTAATGTTCCTTTGGACTAAAACTTATTCTCTTGTTCATTCTAATTATGGGAGTAATCATGATGTTGACATTAGTGTGGACAATATGTGAGTACTTCCTCATGTGAGACAGCAACAATAAATAAATAAATAAATAAGAACACAGCTAAAAGAATTAAAATAATGTCTCTGTTTTTGTCAACAAAAACTAAGAGACATTTTAAGAATGTTTTTTTTATTTCTTAAGCCACATGTGTCTGTTTTTATTGGTCATCTTTAACTGCATTATATATTTAATTAGAGTTATCATCACAAGACCCACATTTATGTTTTATCATGTGATGAAAGTTCGTTGATGACAATATTTAGTCACTATGAGGTGCATTGTAAATGAATGGTTAATTTTTTTAGATTCTTCATATATAAGGCACACTGGATTATAAAGTGCACTAAGTGAAGTCAAAATCATTAGGTATAAAGTGAAAATTATGAGATAAAAAGTGAAAATTATGTGATAAAAAGTGAAAATTATGAGATAAAAATGCAAATTATGAGATAAAAAGTGAAAATTATGAGATAAAAATGAAAATTATGAGATAAAAAGTTAAAATTATGAGATAAAAATGAAAATTATGAGATAAAAATGAAAATTATGAGATAAAAAGTGAAAATTATGAGATAAAAAGTGAAAATTATGAGATAAAAATGAAAATTATGAGATAAAAATGAAAATTATGAGATAAAAAGTGAAAATCACGAGATAAAAAGTCCAAATTCCCAAGCAGAATGAATCCATATATAAGGCACACTGTGGTTTTTGGAGGAAATTAAAGTCTTTTAAGTGTCACCTGATAGTCCAGAAAATACAGTAACCTTTTCTCAAATATCATGTTTCCTATTCATGAATTGGTATGGACATTTTAGAAACATACCATACACAATTTTACATCCATGATTCTAAGAATTTCACATTTTGACCTTCGACTTATCTTGGAAACTTGATCCAAACCAACATTTAAGACTTGAGTTTTCTTTATCAGTAACACATGTGGGAACAGTTCATTAGTTTTATTCCAAAAGCTTTTTACTTGTAGACCAGTGTAAAGAATCAGGAATACATTTACAAATGTTTAAGATTGTAAATACGCATTAATATAATACTTTTTTTAATAATACTTCTCTCTAGTTTTATTCCACAATGATCTGAGACAAAACGATACTGAGAGTTTAATAATGATCATTTAGTATTTGGCACTGGTGTGAACAGGTTTAAAACAATGGTTTACTTTCATTTTTTTTGTCAATAATGTCCTATAAACTGTCTACATTAGTGTCATCAGTGTGATTTTTAAAACTTCCATAAATCTTGTTCCAGTCAAATTAAATCTTACTTTTGGTTTCACCAGATAAATGTTCTGATTTATTTGCTTTTTGAATAATTTTTTTCATTTGTAGGAACATTTTTGCATGCATTTATTAGAATACCATCTCACTAAATCTGTATTTTAAAGCATAAATGTCACATACACAAACAGAGTTTTCAGTTCTTTTATTTATCAGACAGAATAAAGACATTTTAATCAAACATGATACATAAAATTCACACAGTTCAACTGACAAAATGTGGCAGTAAACGTCTGCCCTCACACCCTGGGAGGGCGCATCACTTCCTGTTTGAGTCTAAACGTTGATGGGTTCCTGTTGGTTGTTCTGACGTTTGACCACAAAGACTTTCTGACCGGAAACTGTCACAGTGTAGACGAAGTCATCGAGGATCACTGAGGAGAAAACAGACGACATGTGCATGAGGCTGAGATCACTGCACTGGACTTTAACCATAGAACAGAACAGAATAGAATAGAACAAAATAGAAAAGGATAGAACAGAATAGAATAGGACAGGATAGAATAGAATAGGATAGAATAGAATAGAATAGGATAGAATAGGACAGGATAGAATAGAACAGAACAAAATAGAAAAGGATAGAACAGAATAGAATAGAATAGAATAGAATAGGATAGAATAGAATAGGATAGAATAGGACAGGATAGAATAGAACAGAACAAAATAGAAAAGGATAGAACAGAATAGAATAGAATAGAATAGGATAGAATAGAATAGAATAGAACAGAATAGAATAGAACAGAATAGAATAGGATAGAATAGAATAGAATAGAATAGAATAGAACAGAACAGAATAGAACAGAACAGAATAGAATAGGATAGAATAGAATAGAATAGAATAGAATAGAATAGAATAGAATAGAATAGAATAGAAATACTTTATTGATCCCACAACTGGGAAATTGCTTCGTAACAACAGTAAAGTAAAACAGATAAACAGTGCGGTGCAATGTCGTATTATATTAAAATTACAGCTGCACTATATTGTTTGAGCATCGACATCACAATGTATGTGTGCACAATGGTAACATTGCAGGTCCGGAAAGTATTTGTATTTAATTTTTTTATTTATTTATTTGTCTTTTACTTATTTATTTTATTATTTTGATTCATTATTTTTTTTTTTATTAAATTTTATTTATGTATTATTTTTTGGTCTTTATTTATTGAAATTATTTTATTTGTATTATTTATTTAGTATTTTTAATGTATTTTTATTAATTTGTTCTATTTTTTTTTTATTATTCATTCAATTTAAAATTTTAAAACGAATTTATTTGTATTATTTTTTTATTTATTTGTCTTTTTTATTAATTAAATTAATTTGATTATTTTTTTTATGTATTTTTAATTTATTTATTCTATTTTATTTATATATTTATTCATTTTCAATTATTAATTTTAGTTAATTATTTCAGCCACATATGTTCTGTGTTTGTCGTCACCACACTGTTATATACACTCGAATATATAACAGCAGGGTTAAAAACATCACAATGTCAGGGTTTTTTCTAAAGCAGCCATAATTAAAGTGTAAATAGAAGTAACTAAATAGTGCAACATAAAGTAGTAAAGAATATAATTACATTATTATTTATTATTTGCAGAAAGTGCATAATATAAAATTGAAATAAAACATGTGATTATGACTTACTGAACAACGCAACAGTTTGTGGGAGGATCTCAACATCGTCAGCTGCCGTTAACACACGCAAGGTTTGGACTAAAAGTTTTTTCTCACCAAGTTACCACTTAAAGAAAAATACTAATGCTATGATATACAAGTTAATTTTATTGGATCAGTTCAACTGTTGTGCAGATTTTCAGGATGATCACGACCAGGATGTATAATCTGAGAAAAACATTCACTTTTTGTCTTTATGACAAACATTTTTAATTATTGATGTGTTCAACATTCTTCAGTTTAAACCATTGCAGCTGCAGACGAGGCTAGTTTTAATGCCGCCATGTTGCTTTCCCTCTCAGAAACTCATCATGTGACCAAACAAAACCTCAGTGTGGGTCGAGCAGGACTGTGGATGAAGACATGATCAGGGCTCTGTTCTAAGAGACAGCTTTAAAGGTGTCATTCTGCTGAAAACCACTTTTCTACGCTCCTTTTGGAATCTGATGGGTCACCCTGAGTTACCAACACATGCTGATTTTTTAGTCCTGTTTAATTCAGAATAAAGTTTAATTCCTCTTTAAGACAAACACCTAATTCCAGTTGAAAATGACAATTCCAATTTAAACTTCATTCTGAATAAAATCACTGGTTTATTCCACTCTTAATTCTGAATTTGATAATTCCTCTGACTTACAAACAGTTCATTTTACTTTAAAGGTGTCATTCCGCTGAAAACCATTTTTCCACGCTCCTTTTGGAATCTGATGGGTCACCCAGATTTACCAACACATGCTCCTTTGACAGTGGTTCATCACCTCCACTGGCTGCATACTGCATTCACACAAAACAACAAGAGGAACCAGGGACCCAGAAAAAGCCGGTCCATCTGACGTCAAATGGACTTTAGCGTCACCCACGTGGGGTTAAGCCTGTCCCTTATTACAGCGAATCTGAAGTAGCGTTAGCATTAGCATCTACAAGAGAAGACGGCGCCACAGTAGCTGCTGCACAAACTGAAAGAAAAATGTCGGGTCAAACTGGTTCATGTGCTCTCTGTGGAAATAAAGCATGTAAACAGGTAAACACACATAGAGCTAGAGGGGAGGGGGGAGTGTTCCTTCACGCATTCTGAGCCAATCAAAGACGCCTCATCACCACGTCATGGACATGTATGAGGAAGTACTGCTACCTCAAGTCATTTTTCTACCGTGAAAAAACAGCTGGAAACAAAACAATCTGGACATTTTTTTAAATAGAACCAACACACAATGTATTGTGACAATGGAGAACACAGTAATATTAATGAAATAACCATGGAATGGCAACTTTAACAAACCCTGAGTCCTATCCTGAGCTCAGACAGACTAAAACCTGAGCACTAAAAATCTGAGTTTCAGGTTTCAGTACAGCTCAGTCTGTTAACTGTGAGTGAAGCATGTGCCTGGTGAAGGTGAAAACCATTATTAATGAATGAACAGATGACGCTTATCCATGGCAACAGGTAACAAATGGCAGAGCCACAATATGTGAAGACACATGCACTTGTTGGGGAAAAAAAGTATATTATATGTGACCCTCCAGCACACAATCAGTCACTTGGATCAAATTTCAGAAATGAAGATTTTATATTTATCTGAAAGTTTACTAAAAATGCTTGCATGACACTAATTCAACCAATCAGAGGCCATTTTTCAACATAGCCCTAGCAACAAGGGATTTAGTTTACTGGAGAAGGCTTTGTTCTGAGGCCTCTCATTGGTTCATATATAATTATGTTAATTTCTATTTAAGGTTTGTCTAGAGGGAATCCCGATCTTTCCAACGGTACCAAACATGACAGGGAAATACCTAACGCCAGCGTGAAGGAAAGTTGTGTTTTGAGATGATTTTTCTTTGTTTTAGTCTTAATTACTGTCAGAGTCAGTTGTTGTTCTTCCTAAAAGGCATGATTTGAAACACTTATGGTACGAATTTCACAAAAACTCACAGTTAGAAGTGTTCAGGAGACATTTTACTTGGGTTTTATGCATAAACTTCAAGTTCGATAAGTTTGACCCATATAACGTATTTGAGGATATAGCTAGAAATACTGCTGTGTGACTTCCAACTCGTCCAGACCTTAGTCCCGCCCCCTGTCCGTACAACTGATCCAATCTAGCATCTACCTTACATCACTGTCCAAGAGCGAAGACTGAAACCTGTACAATCAGCATCTGCCTCTAAAAGCATATATCACTTTTTCATCTCTGCACTGTTGAAAAGTGAAGGTGATCTCTCTCTGTTGGACTGTAGATGTACCCGCACTTTGAATACACACCTGCTTCTTGGAACAGGGCCCAGATAAAGCATTTAAATATCTAACATCCCACTAGAGATTGGATTTGCAAACATTTACACCTCCATTAATATTCTGATTGACTGTTAATTCTGATCAGACAAGTGTGTTCTGACTGGGGTTGTTACATGAAGTGTTTCTGATTATTAGTGGAATATTTGGTCCCTGGGACGTGACGGTGCGTTGGTTACCTGACATGCGTTTGAAGGGCGGCTCAACTGATCCAGACAACCGGAAGCGACTCGCTGTGCGGACCATTTGCATCATCACACCAGCTGTGTGTTCATCATTCTCCAGCTCACCTGCAGACTGAACACAGAAGTTCAGAGGTCAAAGGTCACAGTGTTCTCTTGGTTTAATGCTGCATTCACAGTGCGGTGAATACTCAGAGGCAATGAAAACACAACACTTTAGATTTTGGTTTATTTTTACTCAGGATCTGAGTTGTACAATTTCAGTTCTCAAGTGACAGTTTGAGTCACAATGGGGACCTTGTTCCACATGAATAGTCATCATGTAAATCAACATATGTGAATTACATATAGAACTAGATCACTCTGAGAGCGCTGACTTCCATGACGCAGCGCAAGTCTGCCAAGGTTTAGTTCTGGATGTTCATAACTTATTTGTAAACTAGTGTTCTGTGTTCGCTAAGAATTTATTTTATCGGTCATTACCAATCCCTTAGAGGGTTTTAAAAAATTAAAAGAAATCCTCGGTCCCGTGTTGAAGATATGACCACTTCAATATTCGACCACGTATGATGTCACTTTGACGTTATGCAACGTCACACAACGACCAAATTTCACATGTTAAATATGAAGCACAAGATATTGTCGGATTTAAGAAAATATGTCAATAACCTGCTTTAAGGTAAAGGTCATGCATTTTGCAAATATACCAATCACTTGACGCCATATGACATCAAAACGTTACGTCATGGAGCCTATCGGTGTTATCTCATCAGATGTCTGAAGGTCAGACGAAGTGAATAAAAAAAAAAAAACATCTGATACTATCTGGTCTGGATTCTGAGATATCACCACTTATGTGTTTTAGCTGTTGACCTTCACTGTGACCTTGACCTTTGGCCTTTATCTAACCAAACAGACAAACAAATGCATGATAAAACATACTATCCTTCGTGGAGGTAGTTAGGAGATCTGTAAGTGCAGTTGTTACAATGAAGGCGTGCTCGTCTTCTCTATATAAAGGCATGATAAAAGACACACTAGAAACATTGTCAAGTGTCAGTGGAACATGTGTGGCTCTCTCAGCAAGAGTACCCAGACCTCAAACCGTGCAGAAACTCCAGAATGTTCTGCAGGCAGGGGTTACGTAGATTGTTTATATCGGTCGCCGCAAATTATACAGAGCGGACTTGGTCTGTGGGAATCACCCTTCATGATAAATCTATATTTCAAGTACAATTCCTGGTTATTCTCTGTTAAAAGTTTCCTTTTTCATGGACATTGTAGACTCTTCTTCTGTCTCTTCAGTGGGCCTTTTCCTATTTGAAAATAAAATTCCAAAGACATCTGTTTTTTGCTTATTTTGCTAACATGTGGATTAAACTTTTGCCGTTCAAGTGACAGAGATGTAACCAAAAGAATCCTGTCATTTGCAAATTAAAAAATTGTTCAGACTCAGATAATGAATTCAAGAGAAATAATTATCTATTAGGTGTCCTGCAGCCCAGTAACAATTGATCCATGGACCGGTACTGGTCCGCAGCCCAGGGGTTGGGGACCACTGTTTTAGTCTATATTTTTTTTTATATTTTATGTGATCACATCAACCTGCCAAAGGGACTACAGGTGGAAATAAGGACATGCTACAACCTGGTACAGGCATCCACAATGGTCAAAGTTAATATGTACAGGGTCCCTTTATAAAAACTAATTAACTAATCGTAATAATAATATAAATGGTAAATATACTTATCAGATATAGTCAATGACTCAGGTTCTTAAAAGCATCAATGTTTGTCCAACTGTTCTACTTTAACAGTTTGACACTTACATAGAGTTTGGTCTGTTGTGTTGTGGATTAGTAATGCAGGTTTTAACGTAGATAAGAGACACTTACAGCCAGAACCCCGTCCTCACTGATGACCAGGTACCCGAGCTGGTCCGGGATCCGCTCCAGACCCGCAGTCAGAGCTGCTGTCGTCTGGGAAAAAAACAAAACAACAAAACACAACAAACAGGATCAGGTGACGCTAACAGGCTAATATGCTAACAGGCTAATCCCATTCTAATCTATAACCAACAAACCGTCTGCGGCACATTGACAAAATTGCTACATACGTGTTATTAAACTGATGATAAAGTTAAATATAACAAAAACATGACAAAACTCACCATTTTCTCTTATGTGAGGTTTTTATAAGTTGTTACATGGGCTGCATTTCCGCTTTTCCGTCAGTCGCACACGTCATTCACGTGACTCTGGAGGCGTTTACGTTCTATCGTTTTTTTGTGTTTTATTTTTAATATACTTTTTAAAATAACGTGTACACATTTGCCGGAAGGGAGGGTTGTGCAATTATAATACAATGTCTTAATTAGAACACATATTGATGGTTTTTATAGCCTTGTTATCTCCAGTTTTATCTAAAATCTATAAATAATGTTCAACATCCTTCAAAAAACGAATGAAATTTGGTTTTGTGTTACAGAACTTACATTTATGAATGCAGAATTTAGCACGTAAGATAAATAGATAAATTAATGTATTATCATTATTATTAAAAATTTTTTTAAATGTTTGTCCTTCATTTTTGGGGTATCTGTAGATACTCAATAATATATTTTCAATGGTTTGTTCTGTCATAAATCAGTGTTTCTAAATTAAGACGTCATAAATCACTTAAGTTAATAGTTAATTTAACTACATAACATGCGACGACTATATGAATGCTAGATTTTTCAGGGATTTGAAAATCCAATCCATTATTATTTTCTGAGCAGACAGACCAATCGATAGATAGACTTTATTGTAATTTTACAAACTAATGCGCAACTAACTGCGTAAGAAACTGTGTAACTAACTCACTCAGTATCTTTTGGTGTTGTCTCTTTGTCTGTAACGAAATTTCATAGTGCATTGCATAATGACAAATAAAGATTATGATATTTTACTCACGTCCCTGCTTTATGTGTAGAGGATGAATTTTACAGACAACACTTGAAAGCAGCAGCATAACTGCAGTCTCGCAGGTCCCAGTTTAATAATCATTTCGTTCAGTTATTTAATATCCCCAAAACACAATTGAGACAATCCAATCCAAATATAATAATTTCCTACGTTTTACATGTAATGTTATTGATGTTTTATGGTTTTATTCGTCATATTATGAGCAACAGGAGGGGGCGCTGTCTTGGTCCCGCCCTCTTTTCTCAAAGCGGAAGTGCCAGTCAGCTGACCTTCTCACATGACCCTTAGAATTTAGCAGTGAAGCTGTGTTTTCTGCTTCTACGTTTGACCTGTGTCCGTTGATTTCGTCGTGATGGCTGGCCGTGGGAAGCTGATCGCGGTGATCGGTGATGAGGACACCTGCACGGGCTTCTTACTCGGAGGCATCGGGGAACTGAACAAGAACCGAAAGCCCAATTTCCTGGTGGTGGAGAAGGACACGAGCATCACGGAGATCGAGGAGACCTTCAAGTGAGTTTGACACCAAAGGCCTGTAATCACATCCAGTGAAAAGAGGCTAAATGAAAATATTACTGGTGTTTCAAGAAGTGAACTAAACATTTTAGAAAAGTCTCCAGATTGGGTTGGGGTCAGTGTGTAACATTTAAGACAGGGGTCTCAAACATGCGGCCCTTGGGATGAATTTGTAAAGTAGCAAAAATTATTCAGTAAAGGACTTGAACCTTTAATGCATTCTTATATTTTATTTTTCTAAATACATTGATTTCACCAACACAGAATCAAGTTGGAGAATAAATATAACACTTCATGGGCCCCTGACCAGAATTTAATATGGCCCCCCCCCCCCTTTCTTTTTTTTAATAAATAAATTTTGAAAACTCAGCAAACTTAAAAGAAACAAAACAAAAAGAATGAATAAATAATAATAGTATAAAACTAAAGTAAATTAGAATAAATAAATAATAACACCCCCCCCCCCCACACACACACACACACATATATATATATATATATATATATATATACAAACAAACATATATAATTTTTTTCATGGTAAACACATCTTCAAACCTTTGAAAAATACATGTTTCACTTTGCAGCAGTTTCCCTCATGCTTTATGGGGACTTCCTGAAAAACATGTTAATGTATTTATAGGGCCACATCAGTTCTATTTTACTAGTGGGGACCTACATTTATATATAACCCTCATGGGGACTTGAATTTTGGTCCCCATAGTGTGACTGTGTAAACATATCAATGTCCCCATAAAGATAGGAAAACACACACACACACACACACACACACACATACATCAGTGGAGCTAGAACTACTGTTTTCAGTGCTTGATTGATACTGCATGTTTTTCTTTGGAACATGTTTTTATAACTCCGCATTGATGACAAATTGTGGATGCAATTCTTATGAACAATCAGCTGCATATAAGTCAACAGGATTCATATTCAGTTGGGGGCAGGGAAAGGTCACACCACCTATAAATATAAAAAAAATACATAAAAATGGTGAATTTAACTCATAAAGACTAAAACAGCCATTGGTGACCAAAATAATCTACTGATCTAAACTGTTTAATACCTGCTGATCCTTTAATCTTATCAGTGCATGTCAATAATTGTTGTAAAATTAATCTTTTCTTGGTCATGAGGTATGACTCATTTTGATGTTTGATGTTGAGAGTGTCCGTAGTTACCATGGAAACACCATCTTCTATAACACTGATTCATCAGTAACGCCAGTGGAGTTGGACCAATGACAGTGGATGGACACACTTGTTTTATGTTCAATTAATGATATATTTGCTGAATTTTTCTTAAGTTTTCCTTGTTTTTAAATGATCATGTCCAGTTCCTGTTTTGCTTTAGTTTCGACTATTGACACGAAGGGACAGATACTACAGGCGATTTTGCGTTTATTTTTGTAATAATTAAAAAGAAGCAGCTCGACTGAATCAACATACTAATGCCAGCAGCGATGAATAGATGCTTCATCAATGTGAAATATGTGCGTCATTGTGACAAGACCAGGAGCATGTACAAAATGACAGGAATAATGTCAAAGTTGTTATTTCATTAATATTACTGTGTTCTCCATTGTCATTGAATACATTGTGTGTTGGTTCTATTTAAAAAAAAACATCCAGATTGTTTTGTTTCCAGCTGTTTTATTCACGGTAGAAAAATGACTTGAGGTCGACCAACAGAGTTTATCGGTACTTCCTCATACATGTCCATGACGCGGTGATGAGGCGTCTTTGATTGGCTCAGAATGCGTGAAGGAACACTTGCCCTTTGGCTCTCCATATGTGTTTACCTTTACCAGAGTAGCATCCATCTAGGTTTTGTGCCATTGCTTGTTCTGAAAATGTGCAGGGAAAAAACAAGGCTCTGTTTCCACAAAGACCACATGAACCAGTTTGATCCACCATTTTTTTCCAAGTTTGTGAAGCAACTACTGTGGCTCCGTCTTCTCTTGTAGATGCTAATGCTAATGCTACTTCAGGTTCGCTGTAATGGGGGACAAGCTTAACCCCATCTGACATCAGATGTACACTTTTTTTCTAGTTCCCTCGTTAGGGACCCAGGAATTCTAGATTCCACAAGGAGCGTGGAAAAGTGGATTTCAGCTGAATTTCACCTTTAAAGCAAAATTAACTTTTTGTAAGTCAGAGGAATTACCAAATTCAGAATTAATAGTTGAATAAACCAGTGATTTTATTCAGAATTAAGTTTAAATTGGAATAATCATTTTCAACTGGAATTAGGTGTTTACATCTTAAAGAGGAATTAAACTTTATTCAGAAACAAACAGGACTAAAAACTCTGATGTAAACAGGCCCATTGGGTTTAATATTCTGTTGTTTTTTTCACTATGATTAAAAGCTTGAATCTTTTCCACAGGAGCTTCTTGGCTCGTACTGACATCGGCATCATCCTGATCAACCAGTTCATCGCTGAGATGATCCGTCACGCCATCGACGCTCATATGCAGTCCATTCCTGCTGTACTGGAGATCCCCTCCAAAGAACATCCATACGACGCGTCCAAGGACTCCATCCTGCGCAGGGCCAAGGGCATGTTCTCCGCTGAGGACTTCCGATAAACAGAAAAGACTGTGAAAACACACAGAGGTTTAATGTTTGCCTGTGATGTGAAGACGTGTTGGTGTTTGTCTGTTCAATGACCCTGATGAATTACCATGTGACTCCACTGAGCTTTACTTTGTCATTCCTTCTGTATTTTTGTCTTTCTTCGTTGCTTATTTTGAAACTGTATCCAACAAAGTATTTTTGGATTCACCCCAGAATATTTTCAGGAAGTAAAACACATAATCGTTTTCATGTGATTCATGATTTTTTTTTTTTTTTTTTTTTTTTACATAAGCAGACAATTAAACCCATGTTTTCATTATATTTAGTTTATTAACACATGACTTGTATGTATTAACTTATAAAAAAATATATTGTTGGACATAATAAATTATCTTGTGAAGTTCTCTGTGGTTTTATTTATTTAAATCAGAATCACGACTATTCATTAAGTGTCTTTGAGCCACAGTTGTAAAATTCCTGCATAAACCGTGGGGCTTTCTTTAAGAACTGAATATGTATAATTCTCTGTATGATGGTTTAGGTCATGGGTGGGCAATACATTTTGCTATGGGGCCACATGAGAAAAGTTGACAGTTATTAAAGACTGCATCAATTCACCCATAGCTCTGTTAAATATATCTTAAAAAACGGTAAATGAAACAATACAATGAAAATGTAGAGCCCAGAATACAACTATTGAATGGATATTCACAAAAAACATTTGTGAAAATGTATAAAACCAGCTCCATATTTACTTTACATAAAAAACCCTAACTGCAGATTGTGTATTGTGTTTGTGTATCTCAGTTCCTTTTCTGACTTCAATAAAAAAAATACATAGAAGTCCTGCTCATACCATTCAGTGGTCTTCCTTGCACAGGGTCAGCATCACTGCAGCGGCAGGTGATTTACTAATAGTGACAAAGGTTCCTTTAGTTATGTGTCCATCCGTCCGTTGCCTTCTGCTTTATATTTTATCTCAAGCTTTCACTGCAGCACATTAAACATTTAAGGGTAAAACAGTAAATATGACCTCGTTCCTTAACAAAAACCTGTGAATGAAGGAACAACTGTGTCAATTTTGGATGTTGTTATTTAAATATTCAGTATTTTAAAGTTAATTTAATGTTCATGTAGTAATAATGAAGATGCAAGTCTTCATAGTTCTTAATAATTACGCAATAATTTATTTTAATGTTTTTATAATTGTACTCTTTCTTTTTACAGAGTTGGAAACACTTTTTTCACATATTTTGTATGATTGTGTCTTCTGGTTTTTCTATTTTCTACCTCTATGCTTCAGTTCTAACCAAATAAATGAACGACTCTGCCTTGTATTCACTTGGATGGAGGTTCCCACTGCTGGACATGTACCTGAAGCATACAGGTCACAGGCCCCCCGACCCATATTGCAGAGGGAGAATGAAGTGGTCCAGGAAAGAAAGGACCGCAGAGAACTTCTATCTTTTATTAAGTGGCTCTGTCACTGCCTTTTGCCTTTTTCCTGTCTACTTCTTCTTTTCTTTCAGGTATGTGTCCCTGAGGCTTATGCTGATTTGCGCTCGGGTGTCTCCGAAAAGCCTCCAATGCACCGCCCCGGGTGAATCTGCGTCCAAATGCATCTCTCCATTGACTTTGTAAATGTAATCTCTCACGTGAAAATTCACGTTCAGTGGGGATATCTACTTAAAATGACATGAGGGGTGGGCTACGACAAAAGGAGTTTGTGCGGTTTTGCAGGCTGGTGGCAATGTGTCAGGTTTTTTTTTACACCATATGTAGCAGAATTTACCTGAATGTCGAATATTTTCTCTATGGTTTAAAATGAGCTTTTAACATAACATCGCTCGACCTTGATCGTGTTTAAAAAGTGACTGAAGCGCTGCAGTGCGTATGGCTGTGTGTGTGTATGGTTGTGTGTGTGTATGGCTGTGTGTGTGTATGGCTGTGTGTGTGTATGGTTGTGTGTGTGTATGGCTGTGTGTGCGTATGGCTGTGTGTGTGTATGACTGTGTGTGTGTATGGTTGTGTGTGTGTATGGTTGTGTGTGTGTATGGTTGTGTGTGTATGGTTGTGTGTGTGTATGGTTGTGTGTGTATGGTTGTGTGTGTGTATGGTTGTGTGTGTGTATGGTTGTGTGTGTATGGTTGTGTGTGTATGGCTGTGTGTGCGTATGGCTGTGTGTGCGTATGGCTGTGTGTGCGTATGGCTGTGTGTGTGTATGGCTGTGTGTGTGTATGACTGTGTGTGTGTATGGTTGTGTGTGTGTATGGTTGTGTGTGTGTATGGTTGTGTGTGTGTATGGTTGTGTGTGTGTATGGTTGTGTGTGTATGGTTGTGTGTGTATGGCTGTGTGTGCGTATGGCTGTGTGTGCGTATGGCTGTGTGTGCGTATGGCTGTGTGTGTGTATGGCTGTGTGTGTGTATGACTGTGTGTGTATGGCTGTGTGTGCGTATGGCTGTGTGTGTGTATGACTGTGTGTGTGTATGGCTGTGTGTGTGTATGGCTGTGTGTGCGTATGGCTGTGTGTGTGTATGTGAGCCGACAAAGCAAGTGTTTTATTTCCTCGGTGGTCGACTTCAACCAGTTAATGAGGCTCAGTGATTGGTCAATATTTTTTAATGTATTTCGTCCCTCGGCCACGTCTAGTCTTGTAATATCCTCCAGTGCAGAGGCTTTGTTTTGGCCCTTTTTGTTAGTGACGTTACCATAGCAACTGACGCGATATAATGACGTAATCGAAAGATTCTCAATTTCTGTATGGAGACACACTCATGGTCCTGTCAAAAGTAGTTCCCACAAAAAAGTCCTGGAACGCGTCACATTATTCCCCCAGTAACGGTAATGGTGATACGGTTATGTATAAAGTAATTAATTACGCCGTTACTCCAAATGTGGCTGCATTAGTAACACTGTTATTCCCAGCACTGCTAGTAACTGACACTAAACCACCCAAATGTTTACTACGGAGAAAGTTGACCTGTGACTGACACATATCTAATACCATGGAGAAAGTTATTATTATTATTATTATTATTATTATTATTATTATTATTATTATTATTATTATTATTATTATTATTATTATTATTATTATTATTATTATTATTATTATTATTATTATCATCATTATCATTATCATTATCATTATCATTATTATTATTATTATTATTATTATTATTATTATTATTATTATTATTATTATTATTATTATTATTATTATTATTGTTGTTGTTGTATTGATTATTGTTGTATTCTGCACATGTTCGGAATAAATCATTCAAATGAAAAATCAAATCAAAGTAAATTAATTTAATCAGTACTTCTACTTTTATCTGAGTATTATTTTACACAAGTAGCTGTAGTTCTATTTAAGTACAGAATGTGAGTACTTTTATCACCTCTCCTTTACCACCCACACTCTCCCTGAAATGTACATTTTGCTTCATACATGTCCCCAGGAGGAGTTTTATCCATAAATATAAACCTGTACTCACATTTACATGATGAACTTGCATGGATGACTTAAAGTAAAGTGACACTGGACAGCAGAGCAGATAAAGTCCACAGTAAATATTTAGATGACAATGAGTTGGTCATGACTCACTCCCACACAGACGGGTGGCCTTCAGTGGAGGACATAAATGGTGTGTTTGAGGTCATCACGTAAACTGTGTTTGAGTTGTGACCTCATATTAGACGTGTTGAGTATAAAAGTGAAGACAGGAACTGCTTCACCTGCTGAACGTTAAACTGCTTCAGTCACACACTGAGGATAATGAAGACGCTGATGATGATGATGATGATAATGATGATGATGATGATGATGATGATGATGATGATGGTTCCTGTTAGCGGACTTCCTCTAATATTGAATGACACAAGGTAAGATTCAAAATGCCCCGACAACACCAATAGTTCATATAATACTTGTGTTGTTTTAAAAAAAAAATAATAGTCAACTTTTTTCAAGACAAACTGATCAGATCTTTGTGACTGTGCATCTGAGGAATGAACAGGAGAACTCCACCAGGTGAGTCTGAAGACATTTTTTTATTATTAATTTGATTGACAGAAACATTAATGGCTTTTAAATCAACTTTTACAACCATAGGGATCACTGTAGCACATGTGTTTTTCAAATTACCATAACTCATTTCTACTTAGTGCAATTTTATTCATTCAAACTGCCCCTGAAAACGATGAAACAGGACTTTCTGATGCTATTACATGCATTATGGTAATGAATGAATGTGTGTCACTAGGAGGGAAGAAATGACCAGAAAAGACAGAAAACAGGAAGGAAAATGTGCACTATGTGCCACAAAAGCACACTTTTCTTCACCTTGGGTATGTCCTGTGTGTCTTCAGATTGATTGTTTCAGAAGCTACCACTGCTAAAATAAACTAGAAAAGGATTCAGAAAGTGCAGACTCTGCCAAGGCAGAGCAGCCCCCACCTCACCTTTGACTTCTGTGTGCAACAGTTTTCCTCCTGTTAATTCTAAGATTTTCACATTTTGACCCTAGTCTGAAATTGTAAACTTGAGCCAACCACCATTTAAGACTTGATTTTTCTTTATCAGTAACACACATGTGGTAAAATGTCATTAGTTTTATTTTGCTTGTAGACCAGTGTTATTGAATCAGGTGTGCTGGAAGAGGGAAATATCAAAAACATGCAGGATACTGGCCCTTGAGGACCAGCGTTGTCTACCAAAAAACTAAATAAAATGAAACAAATAAATACATTCTTAATTTAGATAAAAAAAATCTAATGCAAAAAAATTGCACAGTAACATGGTAGATTTTTTCAGTTTGGACATCATTACAAATAAAAATGTAATAATTAAATAAAGTCATGTTTGTCCTCTGTAAATTGGTTGGTCTGTGTCCATTATGTGTTAAGCATGTTGCCACGGCAACATTTTTATGGAGTGAAAGGGAAATGAAAATATTTTAGTGTCCAAAGGTCAAAGGTTAAGGTCATATGTATTCTTGAACATCAACCTCTTTTTGGACTGGAATGATTAAAGTTTGGAGATCAAAGGTCAAAGATCATGGCTGAAATGACAAAATGTATTTGTCCTTTAGTCAAAGTCAGTTTTATTGTCAATTTCTTCACATGCACTGGTCATACAAGGAAGGAATTTAAATGTAATGTCTCCCTATTTGACATGTAGACAGAGACAGGACAGACATTGAAGTGTAAGACAAGGCAAACATGATGGTGCATCTCTACAACCTAAAGTATTGATTGGCAGCATATGGTGTTTTACAGATCTGTGTGATTTCTAGTGCAAAAGTAGAAAGTGCAGAGTCTTTGTGCAGTTTAGTCCTTTTGTTTGGAGAGTCTGAGGCTCAGCATCCTGATGGTCTGGTGCAGAGGCGGATCTAGACGGCTATTTTTAGACGGGCCTAAGTGAAGTTGGAGTGGGCAAGACCCCCGCATGGGGTGGTAGGGTGGGGGGGTGGAAGGTGGACGTATAACAACAACATAATAGCATTTCCGGAATTGAAACTGAATTTTTTTTTTCATAAACACAAATAATTAAATATACATAGTTTATTTCCAATGACATTTACAAATAAATAACTATATTAAGGATATTGATCAACATTTCAGTTTGATGAGGCAACAAAAATCGGTCTAGAATTCTGTTTCTGAGCTTGTGATTGGGTGGGCACAGCTGTCAATCAGGGTGGGCCCCGTCCACCCAGGTCCGCCCGTAGATCCACCCCTGGTCTGGTGGGATGGGTGGGGGTTGATGGACTCCTGACTTCATCTTGGGCTGGTGGGTGAATGTTCTCAATAATGGGAGAGAAGGGAGAGAGTTGAGCCTGGTGGATGAATCTGTTGGTGCGTCTGGTGGTTCAGAGGGTCCTGTATCTCCTCCCAGAGGGCAGGAGGCTGAACAGTTCATGTATGCGGTGGATTGTATCAGTGGTGATTATCAGTGCTTTGTGAGTGAGGCGAAAGCTGTATATGTCATGGAAGGAGGGCAGTGGTGCTCCAATGATGCTCTCAGTGTTTTGTTGTTGTAGTAAATGTTCTGTTCCACCTTCATGGTGCTCAAAGCTCTTTACATTAGCCTCACATTCACCCATTCACACACACACACTCATACACCAGTAGGTTTGTAAGTTATTCTCCCAACTGGGAGAATAACTTAGGGTTCGCTGTCTTGCCCAAGGACACTTCAACAGTGAACCGGGATGTGAACCTTCAGTTTTGGGACAACCCGCTCTACCAACTGAGCCACAGCCACCCTTGATGTAGTCTGTGCCGCTGCCACTCCACACAGTGATGCAGCTTAAGAGGATGCTCTCCACAGTCCCTCTGTAGAATATGGTCATGATAAGTGACTTGTCTTATTCAGTTTGCACGGAAAGAATTATAGATTCCATTCTTTGTAAAGAAAACAAACAAACAAATAAATAACACCAGCAAAAAGTCTGTCAGTTAATGTTGGTTTATAGCAAGTGAGGGATTAGAGACACTGTTATTGACTTGTCTGAATAAGAGTTGACACAAAAATGATCTGATCTGACTTCATTGTGTGTTTGAAAAATCTTTCTTTTTCAGATCAGCAACAGCACAGACATATCCTCATGATCAGTTGGTTTAATACAAAATATTCACACAGTAGATATATTCAGTTTATTTACATATACAACCAGAACATATCCATGAGGTTGTAAACATAAACATCTACTTCTTATTGAATGTCATAGAAAAACTCAAAAACAAGGTAAACTGTATTTTAAATGTTACATCATATTAACCACTGCATCAGAAACAGAAGTTTGTTGTTAGTTTGTCATCTTTATCACTGTCTGATATATATATATATATATAATTATTATTATTATTATTATTATTATTTATTATTATTATTATTATTATTATTATTATTATTATTATTATTATTATTATTATTATTATTATTATTATTATTATTATTATTATTATTATTATTATTATTATTATTATTATTATTATTATCTAATCTAATATCTTCATGTTTATTTTGGATCAGGAACATCACAGACAACATGGGAAACAACACAGCCGTTTCACCTTTCATGTGAGTTTCGCTCATTTCCCTCCTTTTTTATTCAATGATACACAAACCTTCATACATACTTTTGTCTCTGGGATGCCTGCAACTCATTATCTGTTGGGTCAGTATCAGGAATGTGTATGAAAACAGAGCCAGGAGTCATACCAGAACATTCATCTATGATCTTAGTGCTCTGTTCTCATCTCACTGCTCTGCTACTAGTTCTGTTTTAGGGTCTGTTTTAAAAAATGTGTGCCTCATTTTTAATCACTTGCAGCATCTTACCTGTCTGACTTTCTCAACTGTCCATATATCAGATCTGGCTTCCAGATGTGGTTTCCCATTAGTCTACAACAGGGGTGTCAAACTCATTTTAGTTCAGTTCCACATTCAGCTCAATATGATCGGACCAGACTCGTAAAATAATAACAGTGAAAAGAGTCAAGTTAAATCAGTCAAAGTTAGTGTGTTTATAGGGGACATAATTTGCATAAATTCACATATTTCACACAGATTTATATTTCCAACACACACACACACACACATGTATATATATATATATATATATATATATATATATATATATATATATATATATATATATATATATATATATATATATATATATATATATATATATATATATATATATATATATATATATATATATATATATATATATATATATATATATATATTGACAATTCTCCTAGTAGAGTTGGCAATTGCAATCTCCCCTAGGAGAGGTTCCAATCACAATCTATACAAGGAACATTGTCAATTCTACTAGTAGAGATTGCGGTTGATGGGGTTTTGAGCCCCAACCCAGCCTCCAGCAGCTCTAGCCAATCACAGCACCTAAGGTAGATTTTTTTATTTTTCCCTGAGGAGGATTCTGCAATTGTACAGTTCAGCCAAGGTGAGAAATCTGTACCTTGATAAAGTCATTTAGCTGTAACCTGTGTAATATTATGAAATGTTGTAAACGGTGTGTAACTTTGAATCCTGCAATTGTCATATAGGCTATGTGTGGTTACCTGAATAGGCAGGTATGCTAATAAGCCAATTAGCTTTTTAGTGTTGAGGGGGTTGAACATAGGAATCAGACTGCTTTTGTATTTGCTGTTAAAAACAGCTGTTTAAGCTGCATGCTATTTGAATAAGTTATGTTTACTTAAAAGGGCTAGCTAGCTAGCTAGTCATCATTTAATGTCAAAGGTACCTTTAGCTAAACCAAATGTTAAGCATGTATTAGCTATGATTGTCAGTCTGTAAGATGGCAGTTGTGTGAATTTACATTAAATTGGCAGGGAATACTTTTAATATCAATGGTGTTTCAAATGGGTCTTTTGGGTATTTGGGTAAGATGGGTATTTTTACAGGCAAATACATGCTATGCTAAACCTTCTCAACAGTAAAAAGCTAATTAGCTCATCAGCATAGCTTCCTATTCAGGTAACCATACATAGCCTAGCTCATGAGCATTAGCAATAGCAGGTAACCATACATAGCTTATATGACAACTACAGGATTTATAGTAACACACAGTTTACAACTTTTCACAACATTACATAGGTTACAGCGAAATAACTTTATCAAGGTACAGATGACCTTGAAATCTGAACTAAGTACAATCTCAGTTGCTATCGCTCCAAGGAGAATTGCCAACTCTCTTAGGTGAGATAGCAATTGAAATCTGTATGTAAGGGAACTCTTAAAATATGAAAAGTATCCCTGGTAACAATAATTGTATTTAACATTTACAGAATTCAATAATAGTGGATAGTATAAATGACAAGACCAGACAGATATTGCTTTTATTTTCTTTCATACATCTTATTTTTTACATCACAATTTTCATCCCATGCTTTTATAATGTTCATAGCACCCATATAAAAGACTATATTAATCAATTCTACACTTCAGGTTGCAATTCTTTTTCTAATTATATACCACCAAGCTTCTTGAGGTGTTCCACTTCATTTCACACAGTTATATTCTCACCTTTTTGGTGTCAGCATTTTCTTCTTTGGCTGTATTGTCTACCTTTGATTGAATTATTACATTTTCTCTTAGTGAATTAGAGATTGTCCTAGTAGAGATTGTGATTGGAATCTCTCCTAGGGAAGATTACGATTTCCAATTTTACTAGCACAATTGTCAATTCTACTGAATTGCCATCTCTACTGTGACATATTCCAGTGTTTTGAAATAAATATTCCTTTTTTATCAGGAACATCACATCAGACATCATGACAAATGCGACAGAAGATTCAATGTTCATGTGAGTAAATTCATCATCACTTCCTAAAAGGAAATGGAGCTTGAACCTGAAGAACCCTGTGCTTTTAAAAGAACTAAAGTTACATGTTTGGACCATTCAAGTTGCATTTGTTTAGCGACATCTACCCTATAAATATTTTTAACAGTTCTTTTTTAGTGTGACTTCAGTACTTTTAGCACCACTTTTCTCATTTCTCTCAGGGTTATATTCACTTGAACCAAGTGTCAGAGTTTTCTGTAGCAGTAAAAATACTGACATGTACGGTTCTATCTTTCATCAGGAACATCACATCAGACAGCATAAACATGAACAACACTGATGTTCCAACTCTAACGTGAGTAAATTCATTATCAGTTCTATCCAACAAATTCCCTATTAATACTCACTAGACCCAAAAGACAGAGAACCCACTAGACCGAAAAGACTGAAAATCTAGACAGAATAGGCTCAAAATCTAGCCAGAAAACACGGAACGTTAGCAGAACACATGGAACGCTAGCCAGAAAACATGGAACGCTAGCCAGAAAACATGGAACGCTAGCCAGAAACACAGGACGCTAGCCAGAAAACACAGAACGCTAGCCAGAAAACACAGAACGCTAGCCAGAAAACACAGAACGCTAGCCAGAAAACACGGAACGATAGCCAGAAAACACAGAACGCTAGCCAGAAAACACGGAACGATAGCCAGAAAACACGGAACGCTAGCCAGAAAACACGGAACGCTAGCCAGAAACATGGAACGCTAACCAGAAAACACGGAACGCTAGCCAGAAAGTAGTAGGGAACAAATAACTAGCAGGGAACAGATCACAATATGGGAACTGCATACAGACAGGGACAGAACGCAAGACTAGACAGATTCTAGACAGAACAGACCGGGGGAAACTAAACAAAACAGGTCCCTTCAACACTGGTGGAGCCCTGATGGTTGGCGGGACCATTCTGTCATGAGGAGGTGAGGTGAAGTGAGGGACTGAGATGCACAGTGCTGAAGGGGAAAATTTCCAGGTGCTCTGGAATGGATGTGGGGCAAAGGTTGAGCCTGGAGAGGAGAAGATCTGAGGGAAAGGTTGTGTCAGGTTGTGACAACAACAGCTCAGTACAGTACTTTTCTCTCATCCTCTCCCTGCTCTTACCATATTTACTTTTGTCTTACATGGTATGTAGAACAGGTTTGTATTATTTTGTCAGCAAACTTCTTAGATGCCATCTTAGTAAACCTAACAAAACACTAATATTCAATGTTAAACTGAAAAGGTCAACAGCCTATCCTATAACTGAAGTCTAAAAACTTTCAGGCTTCCTGCAGTTTTAACCTGTATGCATTAAAATTAACATTACATTTATTAATATGTCTTCATGTATACTATTCTGTTTTTCAGTTTCCCAACATACTGTAATATTGATCAAATAAAACAGACAAGGTGGGTCAACTCATGCTAAGGTTTAGTGAGAAAAAGTTAAACCGTTCACAGAGACACACAATTATACAACTCTCCAATTATTATGAATGCAAATTATAATGAAAATTCCATTAAAATAAAGTCCAAAAGTATATTGTACATGGCCCTGCTGTTATCAAAATATGGGATCAACAATAAAAAAAAAAAAAAAAAAAGAACGCTTCCTACAAAGGTCAGCAGATGGCACATTTTAGGCAAACACAGTTAAACTAAAAATAAATGGAAATAATGCTAAATAGCAACAAAAAAATAACAATAAAAGAACAATATAAATTCAATGTTTCACAGAAATGCAACTATCTATTTTGACCCAAAAAAATCAAGTGCTGTGATCTAAATTCTGAATATATAACATAAATAAACCAAATCCTAAATGCATGTGATGCTGTTGCTGCCACAGAGCTAACAGCAGAGCTAGCAGCACAGCTAACACCAGAGCTAACAGCAGTACCACTCTGGCTGCTGCTGGGTTTACTAAGCAAGTCATATAATTTCTGACATTTCGCCCCCTCCTCCTTTCTTTCCAACTCTCGCTGGTGTCCACCTTTAATTTTTTCTTATTGTCATTATCCATTATTTAGTTTTTGCACGTAGCCTACTGTGTATGATGGTCAGTGATCTCTCAATGCTGCAGGGGCGGGCCCACAGAGAATGAAGTGACTAACCAAACACAATGTCTCTCTCATCTCGTCATCTGAACCCGCTTTATCCTCACTAGGGTCATGGGGGTCACTGGGGGCCTAATCCAGCTCCAATGGGTGAAGGCGGGGTACACCCTGTATGAGTCTCCAGTTCATCTCAGGGCTGAACATATATAGACAAACAATCACTCTCACATTCACACCTATGGATAATTTAGATTAACCAGTTAACCTATCAGTGCATGTGTTTGGATGGTGGGAGGAAACTGGAGAAAACCCACACAGACATGAGAAGAACATGCAAACTCCACACAGAAAGGTCTGGTGTGGGAATTGAACCAGGGTCCTTATTGCTGTGAGGCACAAGTGTTAACCACTGCACCACCGTGCCGCCCCCAATCACAATGTGTTTCTTGAAAAAAAAAAAAAAAAAGACCAATCCCTACCACTCTGACTCCACCGAGCACGTTACCATGGTGTCAGACCATTGAGCAGGCAAGCCACCTGGAAAAGTCCTGGTTCTCCTGTGTGCCAGTCCGGGTCTGGATCCGAGTGAATCGGTCCATGGAGCCCTAAATCTGTAAAACTGACTACAAACAGATTTACGGCCGTGAGTCGGTTTCCTGAGCTTCAGCCACCGATCTCTAATTATATTCTTTATATCTGTGGCCAAGTGGCTTAACAATATCATAGCATTTATTTTCAGAAATGTATACATGTTAAATCTTCCAACTGGAGGCTTATCTGCTGATGTTTGGAGGTACGCTCAGAGGTAAAGTTAAAGGTAATGTGAACAGGTAGCGGACGCGGAAGTTACAAAATAAAAACATATTCATGGATCAAACCGCAGATCCGTGGTTGATCCACTCAGCTGAAGTATTTTATTTTGAAGGGAGCTTTATATCCGCCCACAGATGACCAAAATACAGGATGACACTCAACCACTCCCTTAAGTGCTGACACGTTTGTTACTGAGCAAAACTGATGTGGTGTGTGTTTAAACTGAAAATAAAGCTAAGCAGTGAGTTCCTGGGCAGAGAATGTTTAATCATGGGTTAGGGTTACGGGTCTAATATACGCGGGTATGGGTTTGTAAAGAGGGGGACTCAATCAGTCCCGTCAGTCCACAGTCTCTGTCAGTCCACCTGTACTGGATCTGCTGTCATATATTTAAAAATACATCTGTAAACCAGACACCAGCGTAGCATTGGAAAAAGTTTTTAGTGGACATAGTTTCAGTGACATTAGTATCTTAGAAATGATTGTGTTAATCAGTTGATTTTCTTCAAAAATTGTATAAAAAAATTATTTTATGTCTAACCTCAGTGTTGTGCTCATTGTATTCTCACATATGTAGAAATAACTAAACTGACATTTTTATCTTTTATTTCGTGTTTCTGACAGAAAGTAAGTTTTGTATTTTAAATATGAACAGACTTTTACAAACCTGTTAAATTAGTAACACCAGATTATCAATTTTGCATTTCACTAATATCAGTTATGTACAGGCATATTATCATTAATATCAGTTATGTACAGGTATATTATCATTAATATCAGTTATCTACAGGTATATTATCATTAATATCAGTTATGTACAGGTATATTATCATTAATATCAGTTATCTACAGGTATATTATCATTAATATCAGTTATCTACAGGTATATTGTCATTAATATCAGTTATGTACAGGTATATTATCATTAATATCAGTTATCTACAGGTATATTATCATTAATATCAGTTATGTACAGGTATATTATCATTAATATCAGTTATCTACAGGTATATTATCATTAATATCAGTTATCTACAGGTGTATTATCATTAATATCAGTTATCTACAGGTGTATTTCTACAGATGTATTGTCATTAATATCAGTTATCTACAGGTACAGTATATTGTAAAGACTTCAGTTTATGTTGTGTGAATTTATGTTCAGTACTTCTTGCTCTAATGTGTCTGACACTAAATAAACAAAATGATACGGTTTTGAAATTATATTTGTGTTTCCTTTTCTTCTCAGTAACATAAAATAAAATAAGTCCTTGCGGTTAAATTGTCAATTTGTATTGAATCAAACTGAACTGAATCGGTTAGAATTGTACCAAATTGTATTGAATCAAATTGAATTGAACTGAATCATTTACACATTTTTATGAATCACCCTGAATTGAATTGTAGTCTGTGAATCGAGATTCGCATCAGATTGTTGTGTGAGTGAAAGATTCACACCCCTACTAATTTCCCATAAACATCTGATTTATAACAAAGAGTACAAATGGTATACAGTGTGGTATTGAGGTTGGCTGAAATTCACTGCGCTGACGTACATGGGCAATAAAAATATATGAATTTCCAAGCTTGTCAAATTAATGTTATTGTAGTCTATCAATATTAATAAAATATAATTAAGGAAAGTGGGCAATACAGATGTTACCTTAAAATAGGCCTAACGTTGAATGTGGAGACGTGGGAAATTGAACGATGACACAATATGATAATAATGAATCTGCTCTTCAAATGTCTTCAAATCTTCATTAATCTATTAAACCTAATCTCAATATTAATCAAATGCTGCCACAGCAATAAACATAACCCTACAAATGTAAATAAATGAATAGATTATTGTTGAATGTGGAAAGTAGAAAAATAACAATAATATAATAAAATAAAATGATGTGTAAAAATATGTTTTAACAGTTTTAGGGCTATTTAAATAATTTAGCTTATATGATCACGTCATTTAAATCAGACTTCGATGTTGCGAAGTTCCAATTAATGACTGCTGA
The DNA here is from genome assembly GCA_020466265.1 of Siphamia tubifer. NCBI lineage: Eukaryota > Metazoa > Chordata > Actinopteri > Kurtiformes > Apogonidae > Siphamia > Siphamia tubifer. Next base: position 13,768,315 of record CM035794.1, read on the forward strand.
TGCTGCTGAGCTTTCAGTTCTGTGGTCAGCCTCGCCCTCTTGGCATGTTGTGGCTCTTTATCTGACATGTCACTATTGTTAATGAATATTTGCATTAGTCACTGTTCGCTCTTACTGTAGCAATCAAATAGAACTAGAATGCGACGACTGTAGCCATTGTAGCCGGAGCTGAACACAGACATTTAAACATTTAGGGATGTGTAAGCAGCCTCAGCGGCAGTTGGGAAATCACTTAAAATGTTTACCAAGTCAAGTCATTATTTGGTATAAGTTGAATTTTCAGGACATGTACAGCCAGATTCGGGATTCGAGACTGTCCCAAATTTTTCGGGACATCTGGTCACCCTAGTGGTATTGTGATTCTGTGATTTTAAAATGACTAATATCTCCAATAATGTTGATTCCATCAAACTTGCTGAGATATTTAATATGAAGATGGAACAATATCTTAACTATGGGTGACAAATTGACCTCATAAAAATGTCTCTATTTGTCAGAATTGTGCCGACATACACACCCTTCCAGTGTTTTGATATAAATATTTCTTTTCTTCAGGAACATCACATCAGACATCATGACAAATGAGACAGAAGATTCAATGTTCATGTGAGTAAATTCATCATCACTTCCTAAAAGGAAATGGAGCTTGAACCTGAAGAGCCCTGTGCTTTTAAAAGAACTAAAGTCACATGTTTGGACCATTCAAGTTGCATTTGTTTAGCGACATCTACCCTATAAATATTTTTAACAGCCTTTTTTGTGTGACTTCAGTACTTTTCTCTCTGGGTTATATTCACTTGAACCAAGTGTCAGTTTTCTGTAGTGGTACAAATCCTGACTAGCCTAGCCGAGCTATCCCTATTCATTACATGTATAGGTCTAGTCATGTTTCATAGTCAGGGGAGGCGGGGCTAAAAGGTTGTCTTTCAAATCCTCTGTATGCAATAGGACGGCACTACAACCAATCAGCGTAATCTTTAGGATGATGTAGTTAGATCCTGGAAAGTTCACGGAGGAGTCCGGAGAAAGTTACGAATGACTAAACAAAATGGTGGATTATGGAGGTTAACAACTGTTGTCACTTCTGTACAAGTAATTTAAAGATTGCTGATCGCCACTCATTGTTCTTCTTCTATGGTTGTGTCCTGTTGTTTCTCTCCAAATCGTTGCAGCGTCACTTTGTTACGCCCACCCTCTGACTCTATACTTCACTGTGATTCATTGGCAAGTTTCAGGGAAATCTAGCCAAAAGTTGAATCGAGCATAACTAGACTGTGCTGCCGCTAAGACTCTAGCGGGGCTAGGCTAGATACTGACATGTACGGATCTATTTTTCATCAGGAACATCACATCAGACAGCATAAACATGAACAACACTGATGTTCCACCTTTAACGTGAGTAAATTCATTATCAGTTCTATCCAACGAATTCCCTATTAATAAGATTAAATGCTCTAAAATGACATGATATTGTGAACGTTAACCCTTTGATGCACACTGGTCACTACAGTGGACAGTTACTCTACAGCCGTTGTCTTGTATATTTATGGGTTTTGTTGTTTTAGATCCAGACTGTATCAGCCCACACAGTAAACACTTATACATTATTACAAAAACTCTATAATTAGAGCCGCACAATATATTGTTTGAGCATCGACATCGCAATGTACGTATGTGCAATAGTCACCATGCTTTATTTTTTATTATTTGTTTATATAGTGGTACCTCTACTTAAGAAATTAATTTGTTCCAGAAGTGTTTTTGTAACGTGAATTGTTCTTACCTGTGAGCGCATGGCTTCTGTCTGACCTGACTATTGTTAGTCCGTCCAGGCTAATGTCGGTGTCCGGGACCGACATCGGATCATGTTTCGTGTTTAAATCCAGCTTCAGGTAGTCCACTTTGTTTACCAGTGAGCGTACATTGGCGAGCAGGATTGATGGAAGCGGCAGTCGGAACAGGTTAGCGTTTAGCTTAGCTGCAAGTCCACCTCGACCTGTACTTCTACTTCCTCTCGCCTTCGAGGTGTCTGAAGGCGTCCTCTGTTGGGGTGGAGACTCCGCTGTACAACACTGGATCTGACCGGTGAAGCAGACTGAGGTTCTATAGAACGGTCTTCGTCTCCGGGCTTGTGAAGTCCAAATTTATTATCAATTTTCCTTAATCTGAAAATAGTCTGTCGGTCATGTACTCTTCTTGCACAGTTTGGCTGAACTTTTGATACTAAAAGCACTGGTCTAGGTGGAGAAATGACCGTTAAAGTGTCTGTGTAACTGGGAGACACAGCAGCTGCTCTGTGATGAATGAGGGTCAAAGGGAAATGAAAAGCATCATGGGTAGCTCCCTCATAGCCAATGGGATGCTACGTACAGTACGTATGTCATATTTTTACATACATTGCATAGTTACGTATACTAATGTACTGTATTTATGTCTTGGAGGTTTCAGTTTCTATTTGTAAATAGAATTGAGGCAAAGGTTTTTCATAACTTGGATTTTTTGTTAGCTGGGTCTTTCGTAAGTAGAGGTACCACTGTATTTTAAATTGTAATTTTTTAAATGTATCGATTTAATTAACTTTTTTGATTAATTCCTTAATTGGTGTTATTTATTTGTCTTTTTTATTTATTCATGTATTTTTTAATTTTATTTTTAAAATTTTTTATTTATTTTACATTATTTATTTTATTGAATTATTTCAGCTACAAGAAGGATGACACCTAAACGCATGTTCTGTGTTGACCACGAATCTGTTTGACTGTTTGCGTCGGCACCACACAGCTGTTATTTACTCCTAAGGATCTTTTTCATATCACAATATACATCAGAAGGTTATAAAAAAAATCGTGGTGTCAGTTTTTTCTAATATTGTGCAGATACTGAAGTATACTTTCATTTTCTTTTACTTTTACTTACCTGTACTTAGTTATAACATGTATTTTTCATCAGGAATGTCACAGCTGACTCAATGGTTTCACCTTTTATGTGAGTAAATTCATCATTTTCTAAAACTTGTTTCTATCATTATTTCACAACCACAGACTGATTTTTTTCTTTTCAGGATGTTTCTTCCTCAAGACATACCGTAAGACTTTTACATATGTATCTGTAAAGACAAATACACAACTTCACTGTAATTTACAGCAGCCTTGTTTACTGAAAATGGTTTTATTTACTTTCTTTCAGGAAGTCATCTGTGTCGTACGTATCATTGCAGGATTTAAGCCATTGACCTTTGACCTCATGTGTGAAGTCATGTGACTAGATGAGAGAGAACAGTTTGATTTTACTTTCTTTATTCCCAGAAGATTCACTCCAGGACCAGATTAATGAAGATATGGATATATTTAATCAGTGTAAAAAAAAAATCCTGTTGATTTTACAGAAAAAAAATGAAAAAAGACTGGCAGCTGTGGTTGGCAAAATAATCCTGAAATAGATTTTTAAAAAAGTAAACATATTTACAGAGTAATATGTACATTTTAAATATATAAATTTAGCATTTTAACGATGTAGCATTAACATTTTAAACATGTACATTCAACATTTTAAACATGTAGATTCAACATTTTAAACATGTAGATTTAACATTTTAAACATGTACATTTAACATTTTAAACATGTAGATTTAATATTTTAAACATGTAGATTTAACATTTTAAACATGTAGATTTAACATTTTAAACATGTAGATTCAACATTTTAAACATGTAGATTCAACATTTTAAACATGTAGATTCAACATTTTAAACATGTAGATTTAACATTTTAAACATGTAGATTTAACATTTTAAACATGTAGATTCAACATTTTAAACATGTAGATTTAACATTTTAAACATGTAGATTTAACATTTTAAACATGTAGATTCAACATTTTAAACATGTAGATTTAACATTTTAAACATGTAGATTTAACATTTTAAACATGTAGATTCAACATTTTAAACATGTAGATTTAACATTTTAAACATGTAGATTTAACATTTTAAACATGTAGATTTAATATTTTAAACATGTACATTGTACATTTAACATTTTAAACATGTAGATTCAACATTTTAAACATGTAGATTTAACATTTTAAACATGTAGATTCAACATTTTAAACATGTAGATTTAACATTTTAAACATGTAGATTTAACATTTTAAACATGTAGATTTACCATTCAAGATTCATGACATTTTTTACATGCACAGTAAAAACACACTTGCTTCATTCCATGCAGTTTCTTAGATTGCACGCTTCCTGTGTCAACATGAGAAAAGTAGTAATAAATAAATAAATAAATACTAAATAGATTAAAAACGTTCACAAATTAATATAAACAATAAATGGACTGCACCTTACATAGACCTGTAGTATTTTCTAAATCCACCAGGACTAAACTGAGACATTTAGGGTCGAGTGTCTTCAGAGTTTTGTTAGAACAGTTAGAGTTAGGATTCAAACTACCAACCCTTTGGTAATTGGACAACCCACTCAACCAACTAAGCCACAGCCACCTGCTACTGCTTTAAAATCTTTAATTATTAAATGTTTACTTCTGTTCTTATTCTTATTCTTATTCTTATTCTTATTCTTATTCTTATTCTTATTCTTATTCTTATTCTTATTCTTATTCTTATTCTTATTCTTATTCTTATTCTTATTCTTATTCTTATTCTTATTCTTATTTTAAACACATCTACACAGTAACTTTCTTTTTTGGATACTTTTCAAACTATTCATATTTTTCTTGGTTAAATAAGTATTATTTCATCAATGGCAAAACAAAAATGCAGTTTTATTTTTTTATTTGTTATTTTAATAGAAGAAGTTGTCATTTTTTACTTTTACTTCAGTAAAGGAGTTAAATAAGTACTTCTACTTTTACCAGAGTATTTGTCCCACACAAGTAGCCGTACTTCTACTTAAGTACACAGAATGTGAGTACTTTTACCTCCTCTGAAACAGAACAGGTGGATTTTTTTGATGTATTTAATTAATTTTCTCTTCAGTGTGTCTGTTTACCGAGGCTGCCCCCTCCCAACTTGTCAGACTGCAAACCTTGGTGACGCACTTCAGACCGGAGACGAGACGGCGGGGAAATCCACCAGTGACCCATATGGCATTGGCAAGAAATAAAACCTCTCCAGCTGCTTTTTCTCCCTTCATCATTTACCTGCTAAACTGAGCGCGCTCAGACCGACTCATGATCTTCATCAGCTGCGGAGTCGTTTTAGTCTGAGGGTTCCATTCGATTTTTACTTTTGTTTTATTGCATGGGTAAATTAACCTGAACATATATTTAATAGCAACATTTTTATTTTATTTTAAATATTACAGTGTAAACCAGAGGTGTCAAATTCATTTTAATTCAGGGGCCACATTCAGTCTAATATGGGATAAAGTGGGCCAGACCAGTAAAATAAAATAAAAAATAATAGGATAATAAAAGTTTTCTTTGTTTTTGAGCAAAAATAGTAAAATTCCATAATGAAAATGTTTACATGTATGAACTGTACTTGAACATAAAATGAACAAATATTAACAATCGGAAAATTCTTAAGAAAAATAAGTGCACTTTAGTTTATCATTTATAGATTTGCATCACAACTTAAAGATGACAATAGATTTACAAATGCACAACATTTAGTAACATTCAGAATATTGGTAAAAGTCCACATATATTTAGATTATTCACATTTTTGGTAACAGGCGAGTCTATTTTTTTTTTTACTACTATTTTTACACTAAAACAAAGAACAAAACTTCAGTTTTTCATAATTCATTGTTTATTATGATTATGGTCTGATCCATTTTAGATCGAATTGATATCAAACTTAATTTCTTTAATTGTTAATATCTGCTGTGTAATTTTTGCATTTCACAAATTCAACCCAGGGGCCAGATTGGACCCATTGGCGGGCCAAGTTTGGCCCGTGGGCCGTATGTTTGACACCTCTGGTGTAAACTATTCACTGTGATCAAACACCAAAATGAAGCAAAAATCTTCTGTTTACTGTATTTTCCAGACTATGAGTCACACTCACACCAGCCAAAAATACATAATAAAGAAGGAAAAAAAGACATATGTCAGATTGGAGTATAAGTTACATTTTGAGGGGAAATTTATTTGATAAAACCCAACACCAAGAACAGACATTTCATCTCGAAAGGCAATTAAAAAAAAAAAAAATAGAATAGAATAGAGAACAACAGGCTGAATAGATGTATGGTATGCTAACGCTAACGCATTCAGCTAACATTACATGATGCATAAACAACGAACTAAGAATGTACCTGGTATGTTAACGTAACATATTAACTGTTATTCATATAAATATAGCATAAAAAATAAGCTCATGCTCAACAGCGCCCTCTTGCAGTTGTCATTGTGAAAAATAGCTTGAGAAATGATATAATAATGTGTTAATAATTTCATATATAAATCACTCTGGAGTACAAGCTATGTATAAGTATAAACTATGAAAAAAAAGTGACTCATAGTCCAAAAAATATGATAAATCACATGTTTTCAGTGGAAAATGTTCGTATTTTCATAAATGAAGGTGGTCTTGTGTGTTCTTTGAGATCACCACCATGAAAGATTATGGTAATTAATTGCCAAATGTTTATTTGTTAATCGATAAATGACAAATGAAAGGTTTTAATCCTCATTTTTAGTGACCAGATTGACCTGGACAGACAATAACCACTAAAAAAGTATTTTCAGTTTCTACAGTAAATTATAACCATAGAAGGTGGTGTGCCCCAAATTAATTCACTTTTTCACTACATTTCTTACCGAGATGTCATCAGATTCGATTTATTGGAACATTAAGAAATGGCAAAGAAAAATGATACATACTGACTTTATTAAATTTTCTAATGAAAATCCCCGTCCTCCAAAAAAAAAGAAAGAACACTACATTTATTAAGTAAATAAATAATAATAATAATAATAATAGTATTAATATGTATTTCTGGAAAAACAAATGGAAAAAAATGCAGTAATTTCATGAAATTGTAATAATCATAAAACTGTTTTAATAACTTTGTACAAATGTTGTTTTAGGTTTGTTTTTGTTGTTTTTTTTTGTTGTTGTTTTTTTTACTTATTTGTAGCTATGGTTTGTTCCTTTATTGTTAAGTCAATATTTTCTGACTGTAAGTAGAGCTGTGACCATAACTGGATCAGTAGTTTTTGCTCTATATTAGTTTCCTCTTCTTTTTTCCATAGTGTGACACTGGGACCCAAACAGAGCTCCTTACACCTGAAGTTTAATTTTTATTTTTTTTATTCCTGTAACTGATTCATGAGTTTAAAGCTGTGGTTTTCAAAGTGTGGGATAGTGAGCCTCCCCTGAAAGAACCAAAAACATGTCTTTTAACATGTCTTAAAGACATAGTTTGGTATTTTTCACATGAATCTGTATGGGTTCACCCACAGTGACTTACCCCCAACAGTGTCCTGTGAGTCGAGTTCTGGTCTGATTTTGGTCAAAGTAAAAGTAGTCCCGAGAGGTTTCCTGGGGTCAACAAAATAAAACATGTTACTTCTCAAAACAGTATGATTTATTTGCATAACAAAACCAACTCACACCTCGTAATTGCTTGGAGCTACTTTCTCTCAACAGCGATCAATGCACCTGCACATAGCAGCTACAAACACTGCCCAACAACTGATGAAAGTAGTTTGCTAAGGCGCACAGCTGTTAGCAGTACTTTCACTTTGACCAAAACTGGATCAGAACTCGACTCACAGGACACTGTTGGGGGGTAAGTCACTGTGGGTGCACCAGAGTAAAGACAGTGAACCCATACAGATTCATGTGAAAAATACTGAACTATCCCTTTAACATTTCATCTCATTTTTGTTTCAGGTGTGATATTGCCCTCACATGTTCTGTAGTTAGCTAACCACATGGTCTGTAGTTAGTTAACCACATGTACTATAGTTAGCTAACCACATGGTCTGTAGTTAGCTAACCACATGTTCTGCAGTTAGCTAACCACATGTACTATAGTTAGCTAACCACATGTTCTGTAGTTACTTAACCACATGTACTATAGTTAGCTAACCACATGTTCTGTAGTTAGTTAACCACATGTACTATAGTTAGCTAACCACATGTACTATAGTTAGTTACCCACATGCTGTAGTTAGTTAACCACATGTACTGTATTGTAAATATGTGGTTAAACCACGTTTACACATTTTAATTAATTTTTTTTATTCAGGCTAATTTTTTCCTCATATCTCGCCTCTCCTGCAGTCCTATAGCGCCCCCCAGGGGCTGCCCGCCTCACTATTTGAAAACCCCTGCTTTAATGAATTTGGATGACAACTATAAATAAATATTATAATACAAATTTTCGTCACCTACTGTGCTCTTGCCATCTACTGGTTGCCATGGTTACAGAATCTTCCATTTCTGATCCACACTGTTGTTGAGGTTTGTTTTGGGGTCATGTCTTTAATTTAACCCAGAAAGATCCAGTCCTACTTTTATGTCACTTGCCAAATACATTTTTCTCTCTATTTGACCTTTTTTAAAAGTTATTTATCACTATTTATCATAATATTATCCTCTGTCTTTTGCAGTTTTTCCATAAACATCATTATTTTCCTCTATTTAGTTTACTGATAATGTTAATGTTCCTCAAAGCTGAGGTTTAAATGAAGGGAAATTATACCAAAAACTGAAGAAAAAGCGACTTTTTCAGCAAATATATCAACAACTGTACATGTAAAACCAGTATCCCCAACCACTGTATTTGACTATATTCCATGTGTTTTATTGGTCAATCAATGTTATAGAAGATGATGCTATTTCCATGGTAACTATGCAGCCTCTGAACATCCTAATGAGTCACATCTGATGACCATGAAAAGATGACAAACTTTATTTTGCAACCGATATTTAGATGTGTTGAAAGGTTTAGTGATTCATTTTACATCAGTGGTTGCCTGTGCTTGTTTGGGTCGTTACGCATTAATGTAGTAGAAGATTATGATGCTAAAAATGTCCCCATGTGCTGTTAAACCTCTGACAATGTTGTTTTCAGTTTGTACATTAAAATGTATTATTAAATACCATTTATCAAGCTGTCTATTTTATTTATCCCAAGTAAATAAAAAATAATTGATGATGAGGAAATCACAGATCCTGACTTTTTCTTTTCACTCACTGTGTGTTTGTTTGTATCCACAGAGGTCAAAGGTCAGACTCATAATATCAAAGAGTGATTAAAAGTAAAACTAAAATTAAATTGAACCTGTTTTTACATCTGAACAGGTCGAATGAGCATCTCCAGAATGTCAACAGAAACAACAATTCCACACTGACCACGTGAGTCTGTTCAATTTTTACATCAATATTAACAATAAATTAAAAAAATAGTCTGAAAGTCAGGTTTTGTTCAGTGGAAATCTATCATAATTAACTAAACATATGATGTACCAAAAGATTTTTTAGCCTAAAGTTGAAATCATCTAGTGATTTTTTTAGGTTCTGTATCTTTCTCTAAATGATCTATTTCACATTTCCATGAAGTTCTAATGTTTATTGACATTTTCATCTCTTAGGAGCATCACTGCCCCCTGTCACTGCATGCTCAGTGTTTGTGCTGGGATGACTTTGGATCGTGCCCTTCAATTAGAAGATGAACAGTCTGGACGAGCAGCTTTAGATCCTTTCGGAATCGGGAAGTGACATCAGAACGTTAGAAGATGAATCCATCCAACAGATTTAGCTTTTCTTTCCAGTCCAATCAGAAGTAATAATCTCTCTTTTTAATCCTATTTATTTTATTTAACAAGTCACAAGAATTGTTAAAGTGCCTGTTGTGTTATGTTTTTGTTTATCATCTTGACACTCATGTTACTAAATATTAGCAGTTGTCCAGGCATCAAACTATTACACATGTGATGCTGAACAGACACTGACTGTAATTTTCATATAAGTCACTTATGGCAAAAGATGAGGAAGTGAAAAAATCAATTGCTAGTCAATAGACGTTAAGAGGCAAAATGTTAAAATACTTCCAGAATAAAACTAATGAAATGTTTCCAAGTGTCACTGATAAATTATTATTATTTGTATTTTTTTTCAAAGTTTTTTTTCTCTATTTTACAAGAGGTGTTGAATGTTTTGGATTTTTCCATTGCTTTTTTGTCTTAGTTTTTTTTTTTTGGCGGGTATATTTTAGTATTTTTTTTCCTCCATATTTTTTGTGTTTCTTTGTGTATTTTTGCATATTCTGTGGGAAATTTGAGTACAAAAGAAGAAAACCTGAGACAGAACAGAACAGTCCATCACAATTTATCCAAAGCAATCCTGTGATTAATCTGATGAAAATTGTATCACTTGACAGTCCTAAAAAAGTAAACAGTAAAATTAAGCAGCAATAATTAATTTGACTATAGCACATACAATAGATAGCTTTTTTGCTGTTTCACATTTGGAACAGTTGGTTTTCAAGGTTTAATAATAATCTGAAACATGAAACCAAAGGAAAACCAACAGACTGATGTTGTACTCATAGGGTGGATTCAGGTTATTTAAGGTTATGGCTTACCTAGGACAAGTGCTGGAGAAAGTCATTATTATATCTAATGTGGGGTTTTTTGCACAAAGAACATTAATATGTGTGATTGGGTACAATTATCTCTACCACAGTAATGACATTTTTAGAAAGAAACAATCTGTAATGTATAATATAATATGTTGCATTAGTCAAAATTCATGTTTTCTTTGCTCTAATTTTTTCCAAATGTATTACAATATACCCAACAACCCATTGGACTGAGATTCATGTAACATATTTTCAGTGCTTTCATTGGTTTAACCAGAGCAATTTTTTTGGCTTTGTGGGGGTCCTATGCAAAATGGTGTTCTGGGAACCCTATTTTGCTAAACTGCAATGAAACAAACTTAGATGATCTATAAACACACACCAAATGATTACAAATCACAAGCAAAACAGGCCACAGTCATAATAACCTTATGTTAAAATTAGACATCAAGCTGAGCCACTCAGGTGAGACAACTAATTAAAACTAGAGAGACTTTGCAGAGTACAGACCTCCACCTTGCAAAGGGGAGTTGACATCACATGTGTATGTGCACAAAATATTTTTATTCTGGAACACAGAAAACAGTTTTGTATGGTGACTCAATACACATTAGATTAGATTAAACTTTACTGTAATTTCTCATGTATAAATGCAGAACAACAGAATGCAGTTACCAGAATCACAATGACTTTATTGATCCCAATGACACAAGGCCACAAAACTTCTGGACCCAAATTGCAGGACTCAGAGACTCTGATAGATTTTTCACTCGTTTTATTAACAAATGAAATCTTAATAAAAATGAGAGGAATCTCCCAATTAGTTACCACAGTGTGCAGCAACTGAAAGACAGTTCAGAAAATCAGAGGTCAGGGGTCAAATGCAGGCAGTCCAAATGTGGAGGGAAATCCAAAATGTTTTATCAGAAGGCAGATGGAGATCAGGCCAAGGTTCTGAGGATGATGGAGGTACCAGCAGGGGTTAGGAGAGCTCAAGGTCAGGGACAGGCAAACTATCAGGCAACAACAAAACAAACAAACAGGCAGACAAGGGGTAGATAAAACTGTCCAGAAATCCAAAACACTTCAGCAACCAGGAAAGCATAGAAAAGATAAATAAGCTTCATTAGTTTCAGACAAACTCACACTGAAGCAGAGAACACAAGAAGGTTATGTAGAGGGAGAAACAAGTGTAACACACGAGGGTGATGAACGGGGAGGTGACAGGAAGTAAAGCAGACGAGTGTGAACATGAACCAACATGACAAAATAAAAGCCCCAGAAAACTAACAATGACAGAAAACAGGAAGACATACAAAAAATAGACAAAACATGACACCAGAGACTGGACTCATGACACCCAAGGGGAAATTGTATTAAAATAAAAGTCATAAGGCAATAAAAAAATATTAATCAGTAAAAATAAACATTAAGCAATAAAAATTGGAAGCAGAATTACATCCAACCAGAAGTGCATAGCAGTAGTGAGTGCATAATACACACACACACACACACACACCTACACACACGCACACACACACACAACATAACTGTTTCCCATTATAAATGTTTAGACTAACAGACTAACATTCTTTTGTCCATACATGTAGCAGCGCTGACTGTCTCATATGTGAATGTACTGGAATGTTGGTTTGAACATTTATAATGGGAAACAGTTATGTTAACACGCATATATATATATATATATATATATATATATATATATATATATATATATATATATATATATATATATATATATATATATATATATATATATATATATATATATATATATATATATATGTGTGTGTGTGTGTGTGTATTGTGCACTCACTACTGCTATGCACTTCTTGTTAGATGTACCTCTGGTTGTAACTTTTATTGCTTAATGTTTATTTTTACTGATTAACATATTTTTATTGCCTTATGACTTTTATTTTTAATACAATAAAGTAATTCTGATTCTTGTAACTGCATTCTGTTGTTCTGCATTTGTACATGGGAAATTACAGTAAAGTTGAATCTAATCTAATTAGTTGTACATATTAAGTAAAGTGATGCCAGCATACAAACCTGTGGTTTTCTGTGTTCCAGAATAAAAGTCATCCTGTGATGTGAACAAGGTCTTTCTAGCTTTTATTATTTATCTTACCTGAGTGACTCAGTTTAAGATGTTTAATTTTTAAATGAGAGGTTATCATGACTGGATTGTTTTGCTTGTGATTTGTGATAATTTGTTGTGTGTTTATCAATCATCGAAGTTTGTTCCATTGCAGTTTGGCAAAATAGGGGCCCTGGAACATGGTCTTGCATAGCGCCCCCACAAAGCCAAAAATGTCTCTGTCCTGCATGTCCAGCTAGTGATAGGTCAAAAGCAGAGGGTCGGGTTTATTTTGTGTTTCATTGTATGTAAACAGGGCGGCACGGCAGTGGTTAGCACTCGTGCCTCACAGCAAGAAGGACCCTGGTTCGAATCCCGTACCAGACCTTTCTGTGTGGAGTTTGCATGTCCTCCCCGTGTCCGCGTGGGTTTTCGCCGGGCCTCCCACCATCCAAACACATGCACTGATAGGTTAATTGGTTAATCTAAAATTGTCCATAGGTGTGAATGTGAGAGTGATTGTTTGTCTATATATGTTCAGCCCTGCGATGAACTGGCGTCTCATACAGGGTGTACCCCTCCTTCGCCCATTGTAGCTGGATTAGGCCCCCAGTGACCCCCGTGACCCTAGTGAGGATAAAGCGAGTTCAGATAATGAATGAATGAATGAATGTATGTAAACAAAATATATTAAAAAATAAAGATTCCTCTACAAATAGTAACCTATGAATACACTGTATTCTGTATCCAAACCTCTAGTGTCACCCCCAGATTTTGATTCTGACTGTGATGGTGGTGTTATGCAATTAAAAGAATGTATTTTCCCCAGTGAAAGAGATTTTCTTCCCAAAATGTACTTATTGCAAGGCAAGGTACATTTAGTTATTTAGTTGGGGAGTTCATATATATATGCCCCGTGTATGAATTTTGCTATACAACAAAATTTTTATATATATATATATATATATATATATATATATATATATATATATATATATATATATATATATATATATATATATATATATATACTGTATATATATATACTGTATATATATATATATATATATATATATATATATATATATATATATATATATATATATATATATATAAATAAATGGAAAACAAACTGTTTTTTAATACTTAAAGACCCAATCATCCACCTTTAACCTAAACCACCTACTGATCTAAAATGTTTCATATTATTGATCCACAAATCTTATCAATACATGTTAGTAAATCATGTGAATACAGTTCTCATCTTTTCATAACCATCAGATATGACCATATTTGGACATTCATAGCCTCTGTAGTTACCATGGAAACATCATCATCTTCTACAACATTGATTTACCAGCAAAACCAGTAGAGTTGGAAAAGGAAAAATCTGATTTTCACTGAAAAAAGGCAAAGTAGAGAGCATAATATTATGATCAAAGGTAATACATCACTTAAGAAAGGTTAAATAGAGAGGGAAAAATAGTTTTGGAACTGACACTAAAGTAACACTGGCTCTTTAAGCTTGATCCTGTTGATGCCAAATAACAAAAATACATGAGAAAACAGATATTTGTAATGTTTCATATAAAGTTTTATTTCATGTAACATTTCTGTTTAAGGGTAAAATAAAAAGGAAAGTCCTGTTTGACTGGAATGGATCCACATGAACTTGCTTTGAACCCAACTCAAAGTAAACATGATCTTTTGTACATTTGATTAAATTTATTTAGCTATCCTTAAATCAGTCATCTCTTTAAAATCAATCCTACTTTACAACCAAGTGAGTTTCTTTAAGGGTAAATTCCTTTGTAACCGTGTTACATTTCTGTTTATTTCATCATCTTTGGTGACTGTTTGAGGACGTGGCAGGACGTTTGTGTATCTTTTCTCAGCGTTTAACCTCTCATTTTGCTTTGATTGGTCCACATCTACCTCGCGCCTACAGGTAGCCAATCGAGAACGACCGCGCTGCCTTAAGCGACCCAATCAAATGCGGAGGAGAGCCTAAAGCGCACGCGGATTGGCTACGGGCTCGCGGAAGACGCAGCCCGTAAATAGTAGTTGACGTTCGGCGGAGAGGAGAGAAAACAGTCCGTGAGAGAGTCCAGGTAAATGTCCCAGGTGTGTTATTCATACAGGTAAGAGCCTGCTGCATGTGTGTGTGCGCATTCATGTTGAGATTCTGAAGGTTTCCAGACATTTTCTGATCGTTTTTCATTAATTAGCCTCTTCCTTCAGCACAACTTGACGTGTTTTTACCAAAGTTGGTCACAGTGTGTGTCCACTGGTACATGGAGCTGCTTTAATGACTTAAATCTGGAATAATGTGATGGTTATTTCCCTCACTAATGACTCATGTTTCTTTTCTGTTTTAGATGAGAAAAGATGCAAAATATTGCTGACAGAACAATATATTAGAGGGAGAATGATCAAGTATAATTTGTCAAGTCAATAGAAAAAGAAATGGAATAAAAAAAAAAAAAAAAACTAAACAAAAAAAAGACGTAAAGATAAATGTTCCCAGTTCGTTTTCTTATCTTTGATGCATTTTACAGTATAATTAATATAATTTATCATTAATTCAATTGATTGATTGCTGAATGATTGTTTCATCTGATCACTTGTATGTATCAGTCAGTAATCATCATTAGAAATGGACTGATATATCTGAAGGGCATTTTACAAACCATGAATGGGTGAATTTAGTTCACTTTAGTGGATTTACTGACTTTGATTAAATATCAAAGTGCAAATTGTTTGCACTTTGCAAATTTGTGCAAAGAGCAAATTTGTGAATTTCCCCACTGGGGAATAAATACAAGCTAATCTAATCAAATATTTAACCTCTTCAGACCCAGAAAAGTACAAGTTTTGACTTTTTGTGTTAAACAATTGCCTTTTTTGGAAGCAGTACTTTCAGGTGCTTTTTTATGTAATGTACTTTGCAGTGGACAACATTGATTTAGTTATTTCTTCAATAAAGCTGTGAAAGTCTTGTCCCCATATGAGGATACAGGGTCTGAGGAGGTGAAAACATATTTAATTTAATGACTAGTTTGATACTTGTAATGATCACTATTGCCCTTTAAAATAATCTACTTAAGATCAAATCACTAACTCTTTTTAATTATTGTCTTCAGGATGATGCGTCCTCTGCTTATGTTTGTGGTCCTCTGCGTCGTGTCTGCCAGCAGTAAACCTACAGAGAAGAAAGATCGTGTTCATCATGAACCACCACTAAGTGATCTCAAACATGATGACTCCAAGAACTTCGATTATGACCATGAAGCCTTCCTGGGCCATGAAGAGGCCCAAAGCTTTAATGACCTGTCACCTGAAGAAAGTCAACGAAGACTGGGGTCAGTCCATGAGGATGGAGCGAGCTTCATGCTTTCTCTTATATCCCTCATTCTTCATCTTCTTCCTTCTCCACTCTTTTTCTTTAATGCGCAGTCTCTTTACCTGTAAACTAAACTGAAAGGACACGGAAATTTATTTTCATCTGCAAAGATCCTGAACAATCTAGTTTAACTGGTTCAGTGTGGTAGCTCTCACTACACAGTGAATGACAGTTTAGATTAAAGCCAGTCACTGGATGCAGTAAAGTGTACTGAAGAACAAACAAGTGCAGTCAGTACAAAAAAAAAAAAAAAATTGCAATAATTCATTTGAAATTACAAAAATAGAACTCTATATCAATGTTTTTGAATGAAAAGTTGGATATCAAGGCAGTTTGAAGTTACATAGTGGCTGCCATTGTCATAAAATTACAACAGTTTAAACTAAATGGAAATTTAACACAGTGAGAATGGTGTATGACCACCACTGAAATGAAACGGCACATTGTCTGTGAGTCTCAGAGTCTCGGCTGGTGACAAGAACCTGTTCTGGAAATGTGCCAGTGTCTCTGCCAGCAGCATACTGATGGCTAGTTGATCTTGGTTTATATTCCTTACATGATGACTAGTGATGTTTAGTAAAAGGTTTTTATCTGGAGTTTGATAGACTGTGATCATTTTGTGTAATTCACTAATAACAACAACTACAAGTTTTCTTCATCCTGACTTTGATGTCATCACTGGATTTGGGAGGAGCTGAGTACACAATAATTAGTTGAACCCTTTAAGTAGACTACCTATTAAAAACTAGTGTTTGTTAGATTTACAAAAAAACTTAACCGTTTTGTGTTTTTAAATCAGGGGTGTCCATATCCAGTCCCCGAGGGCCGGTGTCCTTCATGTTTTAGATATTTCCCTCTTCCACATGATTCAGTTTAACCCTTTAACTCCTGAAACTTTATCAGTTCCACAGTAAAACTAATTAAAATAAGCAACAACATGAACAAAAATGGCCAAAGTCATCAATAAAATGAATAATAAACTGACAAAGTAATTAGTAACATGAACAAAGTAAGGCACAAAGTTTTTGTTCATTTTGTTGCTCATTGTTTATTTTTCGACGTTTTACATTTTATTTTATTTTTCTTTAATTTTGCTCCATTTGTGTTTTAATTTCTTCATGTTACAAATTATTTTGTCAGTTTATTATTCATTTTTGTTAATTTTATTGATGACTTTGACCATTTTTGTTCATTTTGTCACTTATTTTAATTAGTTTTACTGTGTAACTGCTAAAGTTTCAGGAGTTAAAGGGTTAAAATGAATCACGTGGAAGAGGGAAATATCTAAAACATGTAGGACACCGGCCATCGAGGACTGGGTTTGGACACCCCTGCTTTAAAGTCATTGTATAAATAAATGTCAGACTGGTTTGTAACAGACTTTTTTTGTAACGGCGCCTCCTGTCTGTATTTGTGTGTCTATGCAGAATCATTGTGGATAAAATCGACACCAATAAGGACGGTTTTGTCTCTGAGGAGGAGCTGAAAATATGGATCAGAAACGCTCAGACAAATCACATCTACTCCAGTGTTGAGAGTCAGTGGACAGAGTATGACTTGAATAACGACGGACACATCACCTGGGAGGAGTACAAGAATGCGACCTACGGCAGTTACTTGGGTAATAATCAACTAATCAATGTATATTTATTAGAGCTGCCAGATTATTAAAATGTTTAATCAGATTAATCACAGAATTTCTTTGGATTAATTTTAATTAATCATTATGATCAAAACATTTTATGTCGGTCGACTGTTCTGACTCAGGGGGTTTGTGCTCAAATTTCCCACAAAATACACTAAGAAACTTAAAAAAAAAAAAATAATAAACAAAAAAAGGTGCTGAGAAATTCCAAACGTATTCAAAAACTCTTGCAAAATCCAGAAAAAATAAAATAAAAATGTGATTAAAATATCCAAAACATATACACCTTCAACAGTTTCAACAAAATGTAAATGCATTAAAATTTTTAATCAGATTAATCATGATGATTGATTAATCTATGTTAATGCATTAATTTTGACAGGTTTAATATTTATTACTTCTATAATTTCAGAGCTAGTATGACTAAACCCCCCCCCCCAGTCTTTGTCTGATTGTTTAACTTTTCAGTCTGTTGATAACGTTACTAACCTCACCTCGCTGATCACTGGTTGACCCTTCAGAGGACCCTCATGCCGACGCAGAGTACAACTACACTCACATGATGAACAGGGATGAGCGGCGTTTCCACGTTGCTGACAAAAATGGTGATGGCATGACGAGCAAAGAGGAGTTCATTGCCTTCCTCCATCCTGAAGAATTTGATCACATGAAAGAAGTTGTGGTGCAGGTGAGTGTGTGATGTCACTGAGGTCATGTGACCCATGGACTCATACAGGAGAATAACAACAGCCATGTGTTTGCTCTGACAGGAAACGATCGAAGACATTGACAGGAACGGAGATGGATTCATTGACCTGAAAGAGTACATTGGTGAGTAAGTCTCCTAAGGCAGAGGTGTCAAACATGCGGCCCAGGGGCCAAAATAGGCCCACCAATGGGTCCAATCTGGCCACTGGGTTAAATTTGTGAAATGCAAAAATTACACAGAAGATATTAATAATTAAATAAGTTTAAATCATTTGACATTACTTCAATCTAAAATGGATCAGACCATAATCATAATAAACACTAATGAAAAACGCAAATTTTGTTCTTTGTTTTAGTGTTAAAAAAAAGGGAATAAATAAAAAAAGCCTCGCCTGTTACCAAAAATAACCTGAAATATATGTGGACTATTACCAATATTCTGAATGTTACTAAATATTTATTTGTAAATTCACTGTCATCTTTAACTTGTAATATATAAATGATAAACTAATGTACAGTATTGTTAATATTGCACTTATTTTTCTTAAGAATTTTCAGGTTATAAATATTCATTTCATGTTCAAGTACAGTTCGTACATGTAAACATTTTCATTATGGAATTTTACTATTTTTGCTCAAAAACATAGAAACTTTTTACCATATTAGACTGGATGTGACCCCTGAACTAAAATGAGTTTAACACCCCTGTGCTAAGTACTGCATTAATATAACCTCAATTATTAGAGTAAAATCCATGTCTTGTAACGGTCTTCAATAAAAACATTAGGAAATTACCTGTGAGAAAAACTTATTGAAGCATATTATCTGTACAGGATTTTTTTTTTCTCTTTAACAGATTCACTGCTTAAACAAACCTCATCATGACACAATTCAACAAAAATGTTTTATTACAAATTTTCTCTCAAACTTAACAAAAAAATTCTTAAAAATAACTTCATTCATTCAATACATTTTTATTCTTATCTTTAGGTCCTGAGCCAAATCATGATTTTTTTTGTTTGTTTCTTTTATCATAAGAATTCAGACTCATAATATAGTAAAGTGAAGGTTGTCATAAGTAAATAGTTTTTTTTCGTTCATTTTTTTTCTCATATAGGTGATGAGAAAAATGCAACACACTGATCAGCACTAGATCCAGTTAACATGTACTGAATCTATGATTACTAAACACTAATCTTATTTGTTTTTATTACAAATACAGATTCTAGCATAATTTGTCACAAAAATAGAGTGAAGAGTCAGTGTCACTGCACAGAAGATCACCTGTCCCTCTGCCTTCCTTAACAGACATCTACAACAGTCGATGTCTGAACAAAGTAAAAAACATTATCAATAACACTACCCACCCCAGCTTTCATCTGTTTAACCTGTTACCCTCCTGCAGGCGCTACAGGTCCATAACTACCAGAACAAATGGATTCTGGGAAAAGTTCTTTCCTAAAGCAACTTTAATCTGCACTGAGAAACATGCTCTAGTACTAATTCAAATTCAAAAGACTTTATTTATCCCCGAGGAGCAATTTAAAAACAGTGACGAGTCAGCGATGTCAATACAAGAGCAAGTATAAAAATATAAAAAAACACAAGTTAAATAAATAATTTAAAAACACTGGGGGAGGTGCCCACCTTTATAACATAAACCACTTTCAATCTGTACTGATTCCTGCTAACACTAGCCACTTTACATAATTATCTTTGTATATAGTAGATATTATATATACGTTTTATACTTTTTATTCTATGTATGTGTGTGCACTTTAAATCTCACGGCACTCTGTGTGATAACAATAAAGGCATTCTATTCTATTCTATTCTATTCTATTCTATATTTTGTGTCTTCATCTTTACATGGAGTTTCTTTCTTTTTCCCAGTATCTGTCCTGATCCATATTTTAAAATGTCCTGTTATTGTAACCTGCTAATATAAGCACTATTACCCAAACACCACTTTATTTATTTGATAGTAGTAAAGTAAATAATTATTTGATAGTATTTATTTGATAGTAGTAAAGTAAATAATTATTTGATAGTATTTATTTGACAGTAATAAAGTAAATAATTATTTGACAGTAAAGTAAATAATTATTTGGTAGTATTTATTTGACAGTAGTAAAGTAAATAATTATTTGATAGTATTTATTTGACAGTAGTAAAGTAAATAATTATTTGATAGTATTTATTTGATAGTAGTAAAGTAAATAATTATTTGGTAGTATTTATTTGATAGTAGTAAAGTAAATAATTATTTGGTAGTATTTATTTGACAGTAGTAAAGTAAATAATTACTTGATAGTATTTATTTGATAGTAGTAAAGTAAATAAGTATTTGGTAGTATTTATTTGATAGTAGTAAAGTAAATAATTATTTGATAGTATTTATTTGATAGTAAAGTAAATAATTATTTGATAGTATTTATTTGACAGTAGTAAAGTAAATAATTATTTGATAGTATTTATTTGACAGTAGTAAAGTAAATAATTATTTGATAGTATTTATTTGATAGTAGTAAAGTAAATAATTATTTGGTAGTATTTATTTGATAGTAGTAAAGTAAATAAGTATTTGACAGTAGTAAAGTAAATAATTATTTGATAGTATTTATTTGACAGTAGTAAAGTAAATAATTATTTGATAGTATTTATTTGACAGTAGTAAAGTAAATAAGTATTTGACAGTAGTAAAGTAAATAATTATTTGATAGTATTTATTTGATAGTAGTAAAGTAAATAATTATTTGGTAGTATTTATTTGATAGTAGTAAATAACTAAACTAGCACTTGACTTGTTCTTTAGGGGATATGTACACTGACGAGGACCACAAAGAAGAACCAGAGTGGGTGAAAACAGAGCGGCAGCAATTTGTTGAGTTTAGGGACAAAAATGGTGACGGAAAAATGGACAGAGAAGAGACTCTGGACTGGATCCTCCCAACAGACTATGACCACGCTGAGGCTGAGGCCAAACATCTGCTGCATCAGGCAGACACCAACATGGTGAGTGTCCACGTAGACCACAGCTAGTACTGTTAATTAAACTGCCTATGAATACCTGTTTTTCTAACACTTGTGTTTATTTATTTTTTATATTTTAGGACAGTAAACTATCAAAGGAGGAGATCCTGAATAAACATGAAGTGTTTGTTGGGAGTCAGGTGACTGACTTTGGGGAGGCGTTGCTGCGACATGATGAATTTTAGAACTGTTTACTATGAGGATTTTTTTGTCAGTCAGCTGAATAACTTATTTGTACACCTGCCGAAGGCAAATTTTTTGGAAATGTTTACATTTGGTTCATTGTTACAGTCACATGATCAGTTTGAATGAGCTTTCATTGGGTATTTCAGCATTTTGAAATTGTTTTTCAGGAACTAATAGACACTCCATGTAAGGCTGTTTTATTGAAAAAGAAAACCATGTTCATTATTTTGTTTGTTTGTTTGTTTTTTTTACATTTTGTTTGTTTCCTCTTTGTGTGACTGTTCATAGCTTTATGATTGTGATATTCTGACGATATCAAGGGCCCAAGGCGCTGGAGATAAAATATCAATGTTGTGTTCATGTTAAACATGACTGAATATTACATTCATATTTTGGTTAAACATACTGTACTTTCACCTGTACAGTCCCTAATAAAAAAATAAATAAACTGTTTGTTTTGACTGAACTGACTCTTTAATGAATGGTACTCCTCAGATGTTCACTTTGAGAATGATAACGTATGTATTATAACTATATGACTTTGCAGTTATATGACTATAAACGATCCAAATGTGTCTTTAAGCTGCAGATGGAACTTAATGAAAGACAGCTTTAGAGTTACATGTTGAAATTATGTTAACAGGCATGAAGCATTTTAATCAGTGGTTAATAATTTGTAATGTGGGTGGATCACAGAGAAAAGTCTTGTTTTAAGTCCAATGAGGATAGTTTAAAGGTAGCTCTGCCAAACACCATCCAGTTTAAGTTCATTCTCAGATATAATTTTTATAGATTTATTTTGAATATGAATGTAAAAAAAAAACAAAGGAATAAATATACAGCCGATCATAGGGATCAACTGACTAACCTCCACTGAATTTTGATTCTAATTTTGTAGTTGTAAATTTTTGTTAAGCAAGAAGAATTAGAAATATTTTCTATTGCATGTTTGATAATGTATTTGATAGACATTTTTCAATTATAATGATGGAAGAATATATAGATAGTAATTTCTCCTAGGTTTACTTGGGTTAAATGAGGTTATTCTGCCTTACAATTAATTAGCTTCAACATTAATTTGTGCTATGTTGTCAGATTTTCCAGTACTGACCCAAGCAATGGCAGAAACCACAGCAGGTTTTATGGTTTGTCCCTGGACTAATTGAAGTAGCTCTTGACATGAACCACATGGTGGCAGCAACACACCACTAAACTGAGTGTTTGCTGGTGCTGCAGCTACTCTCAATAATTTAAGAAATAAGAAAGAAATTGTCTAAATTTAACATAGTGCAATCCTACAGCTGCCTCTGGATCACGGTGCTGTGTTCTATGTCCCAGGAGCAGCTGTAGGATTTTTTTTTTAAAGCTGGGAAATCAGACAATTCTAACATATAATAGGGTTCAGCATTTTTACATGTAATGTTTTTTCTACACTGTTATTTGTACATTTAATGAAGTTCTTCTTTACAAACTGATCTGATGAATTAGTGTAAAATACCAAATAAAAAAAAATCTAACAAAAACATTATTTAAATGAAGAATATAAGACTGCAATGAGAAAAGTGTGCAGGTTGTGTAAAATATTTGACTTCACATCTTTCTCAGTTTCGATTATTGCCTTTTTCCTTTATTACGACTTAGGTCTTTTTGTTTGCACTCCCTGACTTTTTGATTGTAGTTTTGACACAAACGTGACTTTTGGGGTGGGATTTCCTTTGGTGGATTATTATTGGTTTATTTATGTTTGGCAGACAGCTAAGCATGCATACCCAATCAGAACTAGAGTAGCTGCTGTGGCTAGAAACGCTTCATACACTTACCAATAGTAATCCACCAAAGGATATCCCACTCCATCAGTTATGTTTGTGTCAAAACTGCAATCAAAAAGTCAGGGAGTGCAAACGAAAAGGCTAAAGTCATAATAAAGGATTTAAGTCTTATATTTTTCATTTGAATAATGTTTTTTTCTTTTTCTGTTGGTATTTTGAATTGATATTATTTGCTTGCACTTTTAAAAATATTCTTGGAATTTATTGACACAAATTAAACACCATAATATGGTATGTACTCAATTGTGTTTTAAAGTTATTGTAAAGACACTCAAGAGTGTACAGACAAATAAACTGTATGCACCTCGGAGGGTCTGATGAACCAGTGATTCTTATATCTTCATATCACATTATTCTTATTTTCTATGACATCTGTCACAATCATGCGGAACCAATGTCAAACAGAAAATGTTTCCCGTCGGAACAGAGTCGTAGTTGCACACGGGAAGCCTGTGCGAGATGGCGGTCGACAGTAGGACCGATTAGTACCTTGAGCCCCGCCGTGTTGGTTTAACGTTTGCCTTATTATACACCTGCTTCTGCCCCGAGTCATGGAGGGGGGTAAACCGAACCTGGCCCTGGTCTATCAGGCGGTCCAGGCTTTGTATCATGACCCGGATCCCACCGGGAAGGAGCGAGCCTCGGTGTGGCTTGGGGAACTCCAGAGATCGGTAAGAAAAGGGGAGAGGCTGGGTTACCGGACCGGCCCGGGGGACCGGTGTGAGGTGGCCTGAAGTGGTCTGCGTGGGTCCAGGTTTAATTTGTTACCCGTGAAATTAGGAACGGGTAAACGTAACTGCGCAATCTCAAAAGAAGACAGACTGGTTAGCATCACAGCTAAGCTAACTCAATGAATGGATCAAAACAAAGTATTAGCTCTGTGTTTAGCCAGCGATCTACTGTCAGTTAACTAATGATTTACACATAATTATAATGCTCCTTATATCATTATATACAGGTTATATTGTCTTTAAGACCCCGAGGTTTTTATTTTCAGACGCGAGGCTTGTTTTTAAGTCTCCGGGGGATTCAGCCGGGGCCTGGGTCTATTACACGAAGCTAGCTACATTAGCATGCTATTATGGCTTATAATACTTTTACACTAAAGTTTTGTAGTGTAGTGTCAACCAAATTCTGTCTTAAAATTGGATGCCGCTTTTGACACGTGAACGAATAGACTGGGCCACAAAAAGCCTCACATCAAAACTATCACGTGTTGACGTTCAGCGGCATTTTAACTGGATCACAACAGTGTTAATGATGATTATAGAAAATCTTATTTAATCAGCTTAATAGTTCTCAGTGTAAGGGTACATATTGGTGACTTTAAAAGCGTTATGTTTAGTATAAAAGGCACCAACTAACACTCGGGTTGTCCTCAGTTTAATAGATTCGCTGACGGTGTTATACTTGTGTTTGAGGTGTTTGTTTTATCACAGGGCGTGGCAGAAACATGGACTAGGTTTGAATTTGAGCTTTAATGATGACCAGACTCAGCCGCATAATTCTGTAAAGTGCTGCTTTGTGAGTGACAGCTGTGAAAATACACCAACTAATCCTGGATCTCCTTAAAAATTCATTCAACTCAACTTTATGTGTACAGTATATACAGATGTAATGCAAAAATGAGGCCAAATGACCACAAAAAGTCATTTCAGTAATACAATATTTGTAGCACTAATAATAATAATAATAACAGCAGTAATAATATAATACAATGTTGCAAATGCATACATAAAATGGAACCCAAATAAAATGAACATTAAGGATGAAGTTGTGTGCCCTTAGATGTATGCGTGGGAAATTTCGGACCAGCTGCTGCAGCTCAAACAGGACGTGGAGTCATGCTACTTTGCTGCTCAGACCATGAAGATGAAGATCCAGACATCATTCTACGAGCTACCACCGGAGACCCACAATGCACTGCGGGATTCGCTGCTGACACACATCCAGAACCTCAAAGACTTATCACCCATCATTGTCACTCAGGTAACACTGATGACTCAGTCAGTGATGTTGCATTCTTCCCTGCAAGAAGTGAAACATATTTAGGGAAAAAATGTCAAATTTTGCTGTGAATGTGAATACTTGAAATAATCGTCATTAAATTGGACAGATGCTCTAATGGTCTCAGTCCACTGTTGTCAATAAAATAGAAGAAAAGGTGGATATTGATATAGGTTGACTTATGAAAAATTTGCAAAGAAATAATATTAGTCTTCAATCCTCACGTGTATTACCAATTGCAGTCATGAATAAAAAAATTGTTATAGCAGACAATTGAAGTAGTAGCACGAATTCCTAAAACTGAGGATGGGTTACATCAGGTTTTTTGTTGCATTATTGCCTGTTTTCTTTAGTTCCTGTTCCTTTATATTACACTGAGCAAAGTGTCGCAGCTGGTCTTTTTTTTTGGGTAATATCTGACTTCAGAGCCGCAGTGTTGACACCTTCGCTTCCTCATTTTAGTGTAATAGACATAGTTTAAACTGATTATGTGAGCTTGCTCCATATAGTCTGGTTTTTGCCCTCATTTCACCATACTGGTAATGTATGCTTCAGGTGTACCCTCACTTTGCCCAGTATCAGCACAGATAGACTCTGGCTCACCACGACGCTCCAAAGGATTAAGTAGTTACAGAAAATGATGACAATTGAGAATGACATTGGACCTCATACATATGTATGTACAACTATATTCTTAAGGCCTGCATATAAATAAATATTCAACAGTCAAATCTGGGACACATGAATAGTTTTCTAACAGTATTTATTTGACCCTGAGAACAAATACAGAACTGCCTCTGACCATGTTAATGCACAGATAAAGTGTATAGTAACATGTCATACTTTTTCCTATGCATTAAAATAGTTGCTTTTTCTTCAACATAATGTATTTGATCACCACCACCTTTTTGCCACCTACTGCCTGCCGTTATTCAAAAATGTTCAAGAGTTTAAAAGTTGTTTTTCCCATCTGAACAGAAGTATGGGCTTGACTTTTCATCACATATCTCACTTACAGCTTGAAAATCTCTTTATCTAATCAATTGTTTCTTGTCCAATGCACAAATGTGAATGTAAACAGACAGTAAGCCAGGTGTCACAATCTGCTGTAGAATAAAAAAAAAACATACAAGCAAAGTAGCTCAGTTGTCTGTAGTTAGAAAAAAGTCTGATTAGATCTGCCCAAAATAGACCAAACATTTGTTATACTATACTTATAATTACATGAAATTCCACTTTATCATGTGATATTGTGACTAGTTGTGTACAAAAATGTTTTTATTTGTTCCTAGTTTGCTCTAATCTGCTTGTTTACCATTGTGGTTGTGTGTGTTTTGTTTTTTTTGCAGCTGGCTTTAGCTATTGCAGATCTTGCTCTCCAGATGGCCTCATGGAAGGGATGTGTTCACACGCTCATAGAAAAGTAAGATTTCCTAAAACCTCCTTCAACTGTTTCATCACATGTCAGCTACACAGTAAACACACACAGCAGCTGCAGGAGTTAACAGCAACCATCCCCATTACATCTGTATTAAATGGTCACAGACAAACTGGTGTTTACGGTTACTCTCCCTGATCCGTCTCCCAGGTACAACAACGACATCAGCTCCATGCCCTTCCTCATAGAGATTCTTACCGTGTTGCCAGAGGAAGTCCACAGCCGCTCACTCAGAATTGGCGCCAATCGCAGGACGGAGATAATCGAAGACCTGGCATATTACTCGAGCACTGTTGTCACACTGCTGGTGTGTTTACATTTCAGTCATCTACTATTTTTAAATGTGTGCCAATCATCAATATTCAGGCTGCTCAGAAACTTTTGTGTACGCATTCACTGATCTCTGTTTTTATTTTACAGACCACTTGTGTAGAGAAGACGGGGAATGATGAGAAGATGTTAATTAAAGTTTTTCGCTGTCTGGGCAGCTGGTTTAACCTCGGTGTCCTCGACAGTAACTTTATGGCCTCTAACCAGCTGCTGATGGTGCTGTTCCAAGTGCTGGTGAGGACATTGTTCTACTGACGGCTGACATGTTTATTAGGTTTATTTGTAGATTGATTTTAGTCCCTTGACGTTCATTATACTGGGTGGAAATACAAAACAAAAACGGCGGCTGTGATGTTTCTCTTTGCAGCAGAGAGATGAAACTACCACCAACCTCCATGAGGCGGCATCGGACTGTGTTTGCTCTGCCCTGTATGCCATAGAGAATGTGGACACCAACATGGCATTGGCTTTGCAGCTTTTTCAGGGCGTCCTGACGCTGGAGACGGCATATCACATGGCCGTGGCACGAGAAGACCTTGACAAGTGAGTGTGAAGAAGGAAACTGTAGGCTGTATTAGTCCTGGGTCACGCATGCAGCAGCGCAGCAGACGTTTTAACCGGTTTCACCAATGTAGGCAAATTTCCAAGAATAAATTATGAATGATTTGCTCCATGACAATTGAAGTGTTGGGTGTGATGCAATCATAACACTCAGTTGAAGCTGTTTCAAAGCTGTCTTTATCTTGTTTTGACGTTGTGATAAAAGCAAATCTGTTCAATTTCATTTAAAAATGTTTTATAGCGGACTGAAATAGTCAACTTTATTGGCAAAAAATATTCCCATCAACTAATGGATCAAAATGGAATTGATTCAAAGTTGTCAGACGTAGTTTTTGATGAAGCCTTCTGAATTGTTGAAGGTGGTAGTTGTTAAAGGTAGGCTTTGGCCAAATGTGTTTTTTTTTTCCCCCATGCAGTTTTTTTAATTCAGTTTTATGGTTTTTTTTAATCAGTGTTTTATATATCACAAAACAATAATCATTAACCAATGTCCAATATATTAAAAAAAGGGGGGAAACCAAGTGCTTTGAGCATATAGTACAGATACATTGGTGGGTAAATGCAATGAGATGTAGCTGGAGGATACCATATATGACTGAAACATTCCAATGGTTTGTATGAGGCACCATAATGATAATAATAACTATAATAGCTTGGTCTCCTGCCACGGTTTCTTTTCATTCAGAATGTCACAGCAATTATTGCTACTGTAGTTCCACTATTATCTCTTTTTGGAGGTCTTAAATAGGCTTTAATTCCTATAAATGTGTGCTTAGAATGTGCAGATACCCTGTAGATTTAATCATAATGGCAGTAAAATACCCACAATAGCCTTTTTATGAAATGCTTATGTGTCAGGGTGCTGCAGATGTTCTGTCCGTGATGTGTGCTGTGCTTGTGTCTTCAGAGTGCTGAACTACTGCCGGATCTTCACTGAGCTCTGCGAGACATTTTTAGAGACCACAGTCAGGAGTCCTGGTCAGGGCATGGGGGATCTGAGGACACTGGAGCTGCTGCTCATTTGTGCAGGACACCCACAGTACGAGGTACAAACATTAAAGTGCTCTGTTGTTACACAATGTTACACTTGTTCACAAAATTCTTACAAATTATGTGTCCAGTTCTGACACCCAAACAGTCTGTGCTATTAAAACGTCATAATGTATATTTTTGCCTATTTAACACCATAACACACGCAACTTATTCAATTATTAGTCTATTTCTAGTTGGAACAAGCAATAAATAAGTGTAAATATTTCATTTACCTGTTTTATGTCTGTCTGTTGGTTAGCAAGATAAGTCAATGTTATGACATTTATTCTCCATTTACCACAATGTAAAATTTCAAAGTGACCCAGAATCCAGGATCTCTTCCGGATCATCACCAAAATCTAATCACTTGTTAATCACAGACAAACAGACTCTGGCGGACACATAACCTCCTTGGTGGCCCTCTCTTCATTCGGAGGGGGGAGGTCTGCCTTGGTGGAGGTTTGCACTCTGAGTGTTTTTCTAGTTTTTTTACTTTACCAAGATAATATGTAAAGCTGATCTGAAGAGAACAATGTCATGTACTTTAATTATGTCATCATTTCATGTTTAGTTCTTGATTAAATTTCTTCACTTTTTTTTTGTACAATCCAATTTAAGGATTTACATATAGTTCAATTATTTTCTTTTTCACTCTTTCAGCCATATGAGCTTTCCTACAAACATCTACAAGTAGCATAATTTAGAAATTAAAATAAACAATTACAGCAAATAAATAATGTTAACTTCCAGACATAACACTGTAGATATAAGTCTTGGTCCAAAATGTGATGATAACATCTCGATTAACAACATGGAATATTGTGTCATCAATAAATACGATTGCAGTGATAGAGGTAACATAGGTTCCCATCTCTTAGTGAAGCCTTAACTTCATAGTGTTTTTTGACATTCTACACTGGGGTTGACTCAGGCAATGTCTTTAGAAAATAAACAAAAATAGAATTATTATTACTTTAAATGCTATTTAAGAGGCAACTGGCAAAGCAAATGTTGAGTGGATGAATGTTTTTAGTTGTTTGTTTATCTTCAAAAGCACATCTATTCTTTTATCAATGTGGAGATGTTGGAATTTTTTATTTATTTTATTTTGTCTATTTATCTCCTTATTTATTTTGCTTCTTTATTGAGGACATGAAAAACTATATCCCAGGTGAAGAACTTTATACTTGTGACTGTTTTGATGGAACACACTCTTTTGGAAGGATTTATTTAATTTATTTATTTTTCAATGTTAATTTTGCTTCTGTCACTAGAATGGACTGAAATTTCCCCTAGTGGGACTAATATAGGAATATCTTCTCTTCTCTTCTCTTCTCTTCTCTTCTCTTCTTCTCTTCTCTTCTCTTCTCTTCTCTTCTCTTCTCTTCTCTTCTCTTCTCTTCTCTTCTCTTCTCTTCTCTTCTCTTCTCTTCTCTTCTCTTCTCTTCTCTTCTCTTCTCTTCTCTTCTCTTCTCATCTCATCTCATCTCATCTCATCTCTTCTCTTCTATGGCACCCTATTAATCCATAGATGACCCTGTCCTGTGATGTGCGGGTCGATGTGTAAATGACACGCAACCCACAACTTTTTTTAACTAACCTGCCCACAACTCGGACCGCAATAAAAGTATTTGAAAAGGACGGACCCCACCTGCTTCTTGATCAACATTTTTCCAAAATTGTCAAGGTCACATGACCTTACTCGCATACCTGCATTTATTTCTGTGCTAAAATTCGATGTCATTGTTTGTAAGTTAATATGATGAGAAAATATTTTTGTCCTGCTTCATCATTCAAAAGTTATCAACGCGCAGCATCTAAACCAGGGGTCGACAACCTGTAACACCCAAAGAGACATTTGAACCCAGTTTCTACTGAAAAGAAAACACTGGGAGCTGCTCATCATCTTTAAAAATCTCAGTGAATGTGTCCCAAACCTTCCTTTTTTTGTTTCCTTCTACTCTCCCAGCTTTATTTTCTCTCTTGCTCCCTCTATACCGTAGGATACTGACAACATTGTACGTCACCTTTACGGAAATTCAGTTAATAAAGCGTATTTACCAGGTTATTTTAATATTTATGACAAATGACCCGACCGACCGCAACCCGAATATCATTAAAAATATTTTTTAATGAACCGCAACTGCGCTCACTTTGGGTCTGCCCGCGCATCACTGACCCTGTTTTTGTTTGTGTTTTTTTTTTTTACATGTATTTTCATTTGTTTATAAGTCACAGAAAAAAAAGTAATAAAAATAAAGTAAAAAAAAAACAGACAGAACTATTAATCCTTTAATAATTTGGTTTTGTTCTGATCCAGGTGGTGGAGATTTCCTTTAACTTCTGGTACCGTCTTGGGGAACATCTGTATAAGATTAGTGATGTGGCTCTCCACTCCATCTTCAGACCGTACATCCAGAGGCTACTTCACTGTTTGGCCCGACACTGTCAGCTGGATCCAGATCATGTAAGGGTTCTGTGTCACTGCTGCTGGTCGTCTGTCAGAGAACAGATCAATAAACAGGTTCTGCTTTGTGCGCCACAGGAGGGGATCCCCGAGGACACCGATGACTTTGGAGAGTTCCGGATGAGGGTCTCTGACCTCGTTAAAGACGTTATTTTTCTTGTTGGTTCTATGGAGTGTTTCGCTCAGGTTCGTTTCATTTAACCTCCTCTGTTTATTCTTTTTGTGCCCTTTCTTCTGCGGCAGACTTTGAGAAGTGAATGTTAAACCATTTCTTGTTCATTATTTGGACTAGTCTTAAGACAGGCGTGTCCAAACCCGGTTCATGAGGGCCAGTATCCTGCGTGTTTTACATATTTCCTTCTTCCAGTACACCTGGTTCAATTAATGATCGGCTCATCATCAAACTCTGCAGAAGCCTGACAACGATGTAATGGGTTCCAGGTGTGCTGGAAGAGGGAAATATCTAAAACATGCAGGATACCAGACCTTGAGGACAGCTGTGATTTAAGAAAATGCTCTTGGAAACTGATTTCAGAGAGTCAACAACACTTGATAGCGGATTACCAACATGTCCAAGCAATATTTATCGTATTCCAATTCAATGAAAGAAAACTTGCAACTGTACATTATCATTTTGAAACAGTATTGTGTCAGAACAAACACAAAAACTCCTGGTTCTACAGCTGACAAAACACAAAAAACTGGTTAAACAAGTCCTGGAATTACAAGGTGGAAAAAACAAGAATGTCTGTTCTCACTCAGACTCTACAGTTGAGTGTTTATTATCACGTTTCTATAAAGATCCTCTCTCTGTTTTTAGTTATATTCCACTTTAAAAGAGGGGAACCCGCCCTGGGAGGTAACGGAGGCTGTTCTGTTCATCATGGCTGCAATCGCAAAAAGTGTCGACCCGTGAGTATCTGACATTTCACTTACTTGAATCAAATTCCACCTGGACCAGAACACGGTCTATGTTAAGATGAGTAGGACTTCAGATGAGTTCTTTTAAAGACCTAACTCAATCTTGTGGATTCATTCCAGAGAGAACAACCCCACCTTGACAGAGGTTTTGCAGCAGGTGGTGTTGCTGCCAGAAAACGTTCATATGGCCGTTCGGTATACAAGTATTGAGCTGGTTGGAGAGATGAGTGAGGTGGTAGATAGGAACCCTCGATTCCTTGGTACGAACAGAACGTCACAACTACAGCCTGCTGTTATCGACTTAGATATAATTCCATCATCATAACTCTAACCCTTTTGTTGACTCATGACCCCTCCCTCTTCTTCCCCTCAGACCCGGTGTTAAACTACCTGATGAAGGGCCTCAGGGACAAACCTCTGGCGTCCGCAGCGGCCAAAGCAATCCACAATATCTGCTCAGTTTGCAGAGATCACATGGCTCAGCACTTCCAGGGTCTATTGGAAATCGCACGATCGCTCGACTCATTCGCCTTGTCCACAGAGGCAGCAGTGGGGCTCCTCAAAGGTATGTTACAACACCTGACGTCCAGAAAAGCTTTGGCCAGCGTCTGTCTGTCTGTCTGTCTGTCTGTCTGCGTGTGTTTGTTAGCAAGATAACTGAAATATTATGGATGGTTTTCGCTGAAATTTTCAGGAAATGTTGATACCAGCACAAAAAACGATGACATTTTGACGGTGATGAGTGGAGGTGTGTTTGTGTGGGTGCGGGGCACAAACAAACAAACAAACCATTTGTTTGTGTCTGTTTGATGCAGCCACGTTTTTGTAGCTCACCCAGATGAAATCCGCGATGAGCTATTGCCATCACACTCCATCCGTCGGCGTCCACATTTCACTAAAATCATCTCTTCTCACTTCTCATCCCTCAATTCTCAGCAGATTTCAATTCTGAGTGATTCGTTAGATCAGGGGTGGGCAGTTAAGTTTCCTATGGGGCCACATGAGAAATATTGACAGTTATTAAAGGCCGGATCAATTCACCTGTAGCTCTGCTTAATATATATCTTTTAAAAAACTGTAAATGAAACAATACAATGATACAGTGAAAATCTAGAGCACATTATACAACTATTTAATGAATATTCACAAAAACATTTGTGAAAATGTACAAAACCAGCTCCATATTAACTTTACATGAAAAGTCCTAACTGCAGATTTGCTTGTGTATTTCAGC
The DNA here is from genome assembly GCA_020466265.1 of Siphamia tubifer. Taxonomy (NCBI): domain Eukaryota; kingdom Metazoa; phylum Chordata; class Actinopteri; order Kurtiformes; family Apogonidae; genus Siphamia; species Siphamia tubifer. Next base: position 13,801,778 of record CM035794.1, read on the forward strand.
TCCTTTTCTGACTTCACTTAAGAAATACTTAGACGTCCATGTCATGTTAAAATCTCTGCATTCTTAATTTAAAAAAAAAAATGTTTGCATTAGCTGACAAGAATGAACTGAAACTGACCAACAAACCAATCAATGCATAAATCTTATATTGAGTGTGGAAAGTGCGTGTGAAAAAACATTAATTAAGCAGATTCTATGAAATCAAAGCTGTATGATTTATATTTGCATTGACTTCTAATTTGCCAGTGAACTTATGTGGGCCGGTTAGGGGCAGCTATGGGTCCATATGTGGCCCCCGGGTGAGAGTGATTGTTTGTCTATATGTCAGCCCTAGGGGTTAAACCTGCGGGTCAGAAAATGTCACTTTATTTATAGGACAGGTCAAAGAATTCTGCAGTAATCGTGAGGGGGAAATATTCTAAAACACTCGGCACTAAAAGAAATCCCATACAGGGCTCTGCTGCTTTCTTTTACCTTTAGGCGACATGTTGCCAGATAGGGTGGGAGTAACAAGTGGACTGTAAATGACAAGTGACCAGACGTAACAGACCATGAAGTACCATATGGTGCCGCCAGCTAAAACTGCTCTAGCCAAATAAATCACTTCAATATCAATCTGACACTGACAAGGATGACAACAAAGGGAATTTTTATCTTTTAGTTAGTTTTCTAAGCACGCAATACAGTTATTATGTCATTATATGTTCACTTTATTTACAATAATAAGCCTTTGTCACATGAAGAAATGGTGAGCACAACCAAAATGCAAAATAGGTTTTACACATAATCAGACCATTCACAGTTTGCATATTTGTTCCACTGTATCTGGAGGTACTATTTCATCCTTAGTTCAGTGGTGTTACAGTTTATTTTTTTTATTTCATTTTTTTTCCTCTAACCTTTGCAGGTACAGCACTTGTCCTGGCCCGTCTTCCTTTGGAGAAAATAGCTGAATGTCTGAGTGACCTCTGTGCTGTTCAGGTCTTGGCCCTGAAAAAGGTTCGAGGATTTTGACTAATGTGTTTCAAATCATTTTAGATAAAAATAAAACGGTAAAATGTATGAGAATTCACACACATACATATTATATATGTGTGTGTGTGTGTGTATGTATGTATACCTACCTCAAAAGTAACAGAAGAGTTTGTGTTTTTATTCTTAGCTTTTAGCTGAAGAATCAACGAACGGTAAATCAGCAGATCCCACAGTCTGGCTCGACAGACTTGCTGTTATCTTCAGGTGAGATTTTACATGTTTATTTACATGTAGTCAAATTACAACCACATAATGTTGAACTGACACTGAGTTATTTGTTTTCAGACACACAAACCCCATTGTAGAAAACGGACAAACACACCCTTGTCAGAAAGTCATCCAGGAGGTAAATAACCTCAAACACACACTTGTCTGTTTTAATGACATTATGTGACTCCTTGTGTGAGTCGGTTGCACATGCCACATCAAATTGTTTTTAACATTTTTTCCTTGTGTCATGTGACCTCTTTAGATCTGGCCTGTTCTCTCAGAGACTCTGAACACTCATCAAGCCGATAACAGAATCGTGGAGCGGTGCTGTCGCTGCCTTCGCTTCGCTGTGCGATGTGTTGGAAAAGGCTCCGCCTCCCTACTGCAGCCACTGGTCACTCAGGTGAGCCTTACCTGCTGAAACCTGTTGAAAAAATGAGGCTTAATGAGCATTTACCTGGATGTGTACATATTTATCCCCCTGTTGACCATGTATGTTCTGTGCAGATGGTGAGCGTGTACCAGGTGTATCCACACTCCTGCTTCCTTTACCTGGGCAGCATCCTGGTAGATGAATATGGCATGGAGGAGGGCTGCAGGCAGGGGCTACTCGACATGTTACAGGTCAGTAACATAGAGCTGCACACAATGGGCAATGACATTATTTACACTGCTGGTTTTTCAAGTAATCTTGAATGTTGGACAGTATTTCCTGCCAGTTACTTAAACTATTGGCAGTGTGCCGTCATTTTATGGTGCTCTATTACAGTTCAGGATGAACTGATTATTTTTTACATTTCTTATAATGAAAGACTGTAAAGTGTTTTCTGCACTTTTAATTTCTTATTAGCAACTCCTTCAAGTTAAAGTAAAGTTTTTTTTAGTGTTGATATGCTCTAAAGAATCATTATAAATGCATTTACAGTCACTAGGTTAGCAACAGTAATATTAAACACAACCCATGATGCAATGCTCTCTGTAAACTACTGCATTTCCACTGGTACTCAACCATCTGGAAACAAAGACTTAGGGCCAATTCCAATTCCTCCCTTAACCCTCAAACTCATCCCTCCATCAGTACCCCTCAAAACTAAGTGTTAAGGGTTATTTGTGACTTCGAAATGGGACACCCCTTAAATGTTGGCCCTGAAATTAATCAGGGCCCGCGTTGTCTCTTTAGTCCCTGAAATCAAACACAACTTTATTATTTTTTTAATATTTGCACTGTTAACTCTGCCTGTTTAATCATAAAACACAAACACAGCTATCATCCACTGGTCCATCAGGTCCACGTTTTTTTTAATTGTTATGGATTATCTGTAAATTATTCGTTCAGTTAAAGCTATCAAACAAATAATCTGTATAAATAACACAACTATATTCAGCCGTCACCTCATACCACGGCTCAATGAAAGGTAAACACCAGCTATAACTATCGTTAGCTAACTCTGCGGCTACGAGACATGACATTAGCCTGGTCATTTTATACCATTATCGACACAAACATATTATATAGGCTGTTACCTGGATAAAACAACTATATTAACACAGCGTAACATTAGCTAACTTAAATGATAGCTAGTTTGTCCGCACCAGCCGCTATTGACAAAAATCGTAAAATAAAAAATACATGTTATGCAACAATGAGGTACATAATCCATAAAATGGACCTAAACTAAGATAATACAATGATTTTCGTAATTTTTATATCTCCATTAAGAAAGAAAATACTGCATTCTGGGTAACCCTTGCTCCCAAGGGTGGTGTCGGAGAATCTCATTATTGAGGGATATACAGCCCTCAACTGTCCCTCAACTTAAACGTTTTTCAAATTGGGACAACACTTACACTTCGCGGGAGTGCACATTTTGAGATTGAAGGTTGAGGGAGAAATTGAAATTGGCCCTTACATTAACCATGTATTACTGCTCAGTCTTAAGTTAACTCAATTAAATCCACGTAAGTTTCATCATTAATGAGCGACTTCCTTTGTGGATGGACAAAAATGTATTTGTTAAACATTTATTACTCCTGTTTTGTATTTTTTTGTAATGTATCACACTGTGAAAAAAGGTCACATGTAATGTTACTAAAGGCAGTCTGTAACAATGATAATTAGCTGATTAATCACTGGGAATAATGATAAAAATTAAACCTAAGTATTAATAGATAACGGCAAATGTGTTATTTACAAAACTAACGAAATGAATGTTAAACAGAAAAGGTCGTAATTTCCTTATGTATGTCCCTTTGTTTTTATACAAAAGACTAGTTGTTTGTGTGGGTATGAGAATTTGCAGGGGTTTTTTTTTAGCTGTTCCAGTTTAATATCAGCAGATGGCATGACAGAAATTATTTGGGATCACTTTTAACAGCAAGTGTCCTGTACATATACATTATTTGGAACTTTTCTTATGAGGAAAGAAAATCCTACAAATCTAGGTCCACTGCAAAAAAGTTGCACAAAACATCTACACTCATTTTGAAGGTCAATGAAAGGTAAACACCCTTTTTGCCATTTAAATTCAATTCAATTCTTTATTTCGGACACAGCGGCGGTCCATAAAACAGGAGACAAGAACACACATACACAAAACAGATAAATTTTCCAATATCACTTAATTGCATACAGGCTAAAACGCTAATGCCTCCAGAGCCTTGAGGTGAACCTAACCGTACTCAGGGCAGGATTTACTAGTGCAGAAATAATGCCGTTTGTTGATTTAGACATTCTGCACATACAGCTGTACATGACTAATACAGCTGCCTGACGATGATGATGATGATGGTGATGGTGTCTCTCCTCTCCCCAGGCTTTGTGTATGCCGACCTTCCAGCTTTTGGAACAGCCCAATGGTTTGAGGAATCACCCCGACACCGTAGATGACCTGTTCAGATTGGCCACCAGGTGAGACTTGAGGTCTCCTGAACTCACGCTGTCATCCTGTAAGGTGAGATGTTTGGATGTAACCCCTCTAGTGTCTCTGTCCACAGGTTTGTCCAGCGGAGTCCTGTCACTTTACTCAGTAGCAGCATCATTGTTCACATCATCCAGTGCGCCATCGCGGCCACGTCACTTGATCACCGAGACGCCAACTGTAGCGTCATGAAGTTTGTCCGAGACCTGATCCACAGCGGGGTTGCCAATGATGTGAGTCATCCAGAACAATAAAACAAACAGAGAAATAAAGTAGCGTTAGGAATATTTAAGTAGAGGGCCGGTGGCTTCTTAAATGCTCCAAATGTGTCTTGTCATGTACGACCACTGGAGGGAATCTGATCAGCATCGATACATGCACCGCCGTCTGTATGGGGAAAGAAAAAAGTCTCCTCTGACCATTTTAACGTGTGTTGTGTCTGAATTGTTGAATTGAATACGTTCTAACGTGTTCTAATTCTTCCTCGGCAGCATGAGGAGGACTTCGAGGTGAGGAAGCAGCTGATTGGCCAGGCCATGGAGCAGCACGGCCAGCAGCTCATCACCCAGCTCATGCACTCATGTTGTTTCTGTCTGCCGCCGTACACGCTTCCTGACGTCGCGGAGGTGCTGTGGGAAATCATGGTGTTCGACAGGCCGGTCAGTAAACGCACCCATTAACTGGCGCCCAGGTTTTTGCGTCGCCTGCCTGTCTCTCACCTCTTGACTGTTGCTGATGTTGCAGACGTTCTGTCGTTGGTTGGAAAACGCTCTGAAGGGTTTACCGAAGGAGACGTCAGGCGGGGCGGTGACGGTGACACACAAACAGCTCACAGACTTCCACAAACAGGTTACCAGGTGAGTACTGGTGAAACGCCACATAAATGGCACTAAAAAAAATTCTACCTGCAGCTGTTTTATCGTTCTCGGGTTATTTTCAGATTATGTACCGTCAGCAGGTGTTGAAGCATCTGTGTAACATGAACAGCATGTTTTAAAGGTCAGATAGTACAGCGTTTTAACTGACAGTATTCACATGGTACGTGATACAGTTGCACTAAAGGGCAACAACCATAGCTTGAAATTGAAGCCAGTGCGGTGGCATCTTTAACACCAGAAAGTCACTCTGCAACTTTATTTGAACCTTTCCCTGGTTGTTGAATGTGATTATTTTAGAGCCAATAGAAGGCTGTGGTGTCTGCTGTGTGGAGGGAAATGATGAGGGAATTGAGTCGAACTTTCAGGGCTGCTTTTTTTCTCACGAATAATAACAGAAATTTTATTTAACTGTATAACGTTAAAGTCAACAAGGTGGTGTAATGAGGAAAAATGCTGATTGTCATGGAATGCTAAAGCCAAACAAATGTTAACGATGTCCAAGAAGAGAAGAATTAAGTGATGTGGAAAAAAAAGCTAAATGCATTAGTAATATGAGTAAATAGATTAAAGGAACTCGACTATATCTCCTCTGTTGTTGTAGTGCCAAAGTTAGACCAAAAAAAGTGTGAAAGTGAAAATATTGCACATTTTATTAATTCACTTCAGACCTGATAGTATAATTGCGTTACTTAACTTAATATTAGGATAGACTACATGTTCCTTTATAAGTTCTCTAACCTCAGCCTCTAATTTCAGTTTATACATATGTGACCCTCCAGCACAAAATTAGTCACTTGGGTCAAATTTTGGAAATTGAGAGTTTATATTTATATGAAAGTTTATTAAAAATGCTTGTGTGACACTAATTCAACCAATCAGAGGCTGTTTTTCAACATCGCCCTAGCAACAAGGGATTTTGTTTACTGGAGAAGGCTTTGTTCCGAGGCCTCCCATTAGTTCTAATATATAATTACATAGATTTCTATTTAAAGGTTGTCTAGAGGGAATCCCGATCTTTCCAATGGTAGCAAACATGACGAGGAAACACCTAACGCGAGTGTGAAGGAAAGCTGTGTTTTGAGCTGATTTTTCTTTGTTTTAGACTTAATTACTGTCAGAGTCAGTTGTTGTTCTTCCTTAAAGGCACGATTTGAAACACTTATGGTAGGAATTTCACAAAACCTCATAGACATTTTACTTGGATTTCATGCATAACCTTCAAATTTGATAATTTTGACCCATATAACATACACTATATTACCAAAAGTATTGTCTCACCTGCCTTGACTTGTATATGAACTTAAAATCCCATTGTTAACCCATACAGTCATATGGCTTCACCCTTTGCTGCTACAATAGCTTCAACTCTTCTGGGAAGGTTTTCCATAACGTTTAGGAGTGTGTGTATGGGACCATTCCTCCCAGAATCATTTGTCAGATCACACACTGACGTTGGACTGAAGGCCTGGCTCTTAGTGTGTGCTCTAATTCATCCTAAAAGTGTTCTGTGGAGGTGAGGTCAGGACTCTGTTCATATGCAAGTGTCCCCCCCCCCCCCCCACACCCTCTCTCTCTCTGTCTCTCTCTCTCTCTTTCGCTTGCGTATTCTGTCTTTCACTCGCTCTCTTTTGCTCGTGCTCTCTCTCTCTCTTTCGCTCTCTCTCTCTCACACTGTTGCAGAATACATGAATGTCATATTAAACTCCATAGATTAAGAATAGGATGTCACTTGAGTGCATTTCAGGGAAGGTGAGCGAATACTTTTGGTAATATATAATATATATTTGAGGCTATAGCTACAAATACTGCTGTGAGACTGAACCAGGAGGGTCACATATACACATTATTTATACAGTTGTGTTCAGAGTAATAGCAGTTGTGTTAAAGACTCAAATACTCAAAACACAATTCACAAAAGAATCTGCAGCATGCTGGACTGTTTGGTTTGTTGGGTTTCTGTCAGTCTCCTACACCTACTAGTAGGCTATTTGTCACTTAGATGTAGTGTATAATTGCTACCAAAAATGGTGAATACAATTTTAAGAGCAGTTGAAAACTTGCATGAATTTACATTTTGCTCTGTTTGATCTTATGAAAGTTCTAAGTAGATTTTCAAAATACAAAAATAAAGAATGAGAGTAAGACAAAAAAAAATAGAGTAAGCAATTTATTGAAAGCACAAATTAAACTGGAATAGGCTGTTCATCACTCAAACATTTAAAACAACCACCTTTAAAAACCAAAATACATTTGTTTTAAAGCCCTTCTCCACAAATGCTGTGTGTCAGTTTAAAGACAGAAAGCTTTTTACCTTCAGCTACACTGGCTGCAGGGTTTTGTCATCAGTTCAGTCGTGCGACCACCTGTCTAAAAACTTTGGCATCCACTGGGTGGTGGGCATGTGTCTGACAAGTCAGGCTGAGGGTGTTCAAGCATGTTATGTTTTGCAGTTTAAATACAGGAAATGACATTGAATACACATTTTTGCACAGATTTTGGTTGTTAAAGGCTGTGGTTTTAAAGTTTTGATTGGCTGATGAACAACTTATTTCAGCTTAACTGATGTTTTCAACAAATTGCTGACTCTAAATGTTTTGTCTCGCTTCCATTCCTTCTTTTTGCATTTTGAAATTACCTAGAACCTTCTTACGAACAGTACAAAATGTAAATTCATGCACAGAACTGTACGTTCAAGGGTCCAAAATGAACCTTTTTTTAACAAAAAAACAAAACTAAGTCGTGCACCAAGAATATTTTTACTGGTCAAATGCATCCATATTAGGTGCTTTCCCACTGTCGGTCTTTTTTAGTTCTCTAGGAACTATATGACGTAGGTGTTTGGTGATTGGCAGAGCTGAGACCACGCCCATTTCCGCATTTCCTAATCTGGCAATACCACTATAAAAAATACGGAGAAAGTAATAAATAAACGGACCGATGACATGGTTTTGTTTTTTGGGTTAAAGTTATGACATTAGTATATGTCGTAGTATCACCTGCCGCTGGATTCTTCATCTTTCTGTAAACTCCTCCATACTTCACATTAAATGCTGTATTTGACCACAATTAACATTCCTGTGATACAGAACATAAACACTGTGGCCTCCTCATTCTCTATTCTAGTTTATAGTAGCGCTGTCTTCTACTTCCTTATGTGATTGTTGAATTTAGCGCTTAAAGAAAACATCACTGTGGCAGACGTTATCATCACAGTGGCCCCTCCCTTGGTTCATACTGTCCTGTCCGAATGCAAACCTTAAGGTTCCTTAAGAACTATATAGTTGTATATTTTTCCCTCTTCCATCACACCTGCATCAGGCTTCTGCAGAGCTGGATGATGAGCTGATCATCAGTTTAATCAAGTGTGATAGAAGAAGAAAATCTCTAAAAGATGCAGGATCCTTGTCCCACGAGGTCCAGGATTCCCCATCCTTGAATGAAATAGTTCCCAAGATGTGAACAGGTGTTCTTTTTTTTTTTTTCTTAAAGTTTTGAGTGCTTCCTTGTGGACAATCTAGAAATGGTAAATCATCCCAAATCAAATCAGTTCTTCCCCTCCATCATACTGATTGATATGGAATTTCTAAACCCAGTAACATTGAAATTATTGCATTAACACTGAAACTTGTGTTCAGGGAAATAATAATTTAGGCATTAACTGAGGTTCACTTCCTCCCCTGGTAGACATGAATGGGATGTTATGTAAGAACTATATAACCTCCAAGTTTTTACTCCTGGTCTTTGTTTACGAAATCCTTCTGTAATATGACATCAGTTAAAAATGTAGGTTTGAGGCGTTCAGGGACACTGTAATATTAATGAATAGTGAACCTGTCTATGAGGTGTTTAGGGACGTGTTTAGCAGGTTAGACATTGATGAGTGGCTGCGTGCAGCCTGAGGTGGTTTTTGTTCAGACAGGTTTGTAAGGGTGGAACGCAGAAAAACTGGATGAGAGTAAAAGAAGGTGGCACAGTTGAGTTTAGACTTGTCTTGTCTTTGCTCCGAGAACAAAACTCACCTGGTTTGGCTGGTTTAACAAGGAGAGTCGGTGTGTAATATTCCAACCCTGTAACATCCAGAGGCTCATTTATACAATCATAGTTAATGTGGTTGAAGTAAATGGAAACATTCTACATATTCATGATTAAGTTTGGAGAAGTGTAAGGTGTAAAATGTCACCTATGTCCCACTGGTCTAGATCGTCTTCAGTGATTTTGAGCTCATTAGGCCCAACGGCCAAGGAGGAGTTTGTTAAATTCCAATGACAGCGGAAATGATGACCCAGCATTTTTGAAATTTCAATCCAAGATGGTGGACTTCCTGTTGGTTTATGGGCGTGGCCATTGTAGGATTTGTTGTTCGTCATCATATGATGAACATGTGTACCGATTATCTAACTTCACTAGGGCGTGATCTGGCCTAATGCAAATGTATTTGACTATTAAAGGGGGCGCTGTAGACACATTTATTGACTGACTTTTACAAAACTATATATACTCGCTATTTGTCAAACTTCTGAAGTGTGCGCAAAATTTGGTGAGTTTTCGTGCATGTTCAGGGGGTCAAATTAGTGCTCAAAGAGCAGACGTCAAAAAGGAACCGAGCAGGAACAATATATTGTTTTTGTGACACCCCGAACCTGGCCTCATATGAAATCTTTCGACCTTCACGAGTGCGTGTGAGTGGTGCAAGGCGTCCCTGGCATATTTCGTGCCATTGCGATCAGAGCGGTCTTAATAGACCTTGTGCCAGATGTGGTCCGTGGCAAAGGCCTCATAAAGAAAGAAAGAAAAATTCAGAAAAGAGAACCCCCGAACTTCACGTCACTGTGGGGTCCAGTGTCATATGTCAAACACTTCCACTCATGTCAGTGACCCTGAGTGGCCGTGGCCCAGGGGTGTCAAACTCAAGTCCTCAAGGGCCGGTGTCCTTCATATTTTAGATATTTCCCTCTTTCACATGATTCAGTTTTAACTCCTGAGACTTTAGCAGTTCCACATAAATAAAAAGGATTAAAATGAGCAACAAAGTGAAGAAAAATGGCCAAAATTTTGAATAATAAATACTTACGAATGTATAAATAACATGGAAAAATTCACAAAAATAATTACTTAAACAAAAAACACAACTAGTATTGAAATTTAGTCCCAGCATTTTTAATTTATCTTTTTTCTAAATTACTTTCTTTTCAACACCTGTTCCATCAACACAACTCAGTAAAAACAATAAAAAGGAAAATGGTTGGTAAACCCTCCATACTTGTTATCTCTCTTTCTTCTTAATGTTTTTTTTTGCTAATTTTCCCATGTCTTTTATAATTGTGTAAATATTTATTAGGTTTTGTTCATTTTGTTGCAAATTTTTGGTTTATTTTTCTACATTTTGTTTTTTATTTTCAATTTTTTTTCTTTAATGTTGATCTATTTTTGTCTTACTTTGTTCATGTTACTAATTATTTTCTTGGTTTATTATTAATTTTTGTTTATTATTCCTTTGTTGCTTATTTTATTCCTGTTTTCAGTTTTAACTGTGGAACTGCTAAAGTCTCAGGAGTTAAAACTGAATCATGTGAAAGACATAAATATCTAAAACATGCAGAACACTGGCCCTCAAGGACTGGAGTGTATCTTTAATTATTAATTTAATTTAATTATTTTGGCTCCAGGACGGATGATACTGAAACGTACAATATGTTCTGTGTCCACCACTAATCTGTTTGACCATTTGCGTCTCGGCACCACACAGCTGTTAGATCCTCCTGAGGAGTTTTTCATTTTCAGTTTTTCCTAATATCGTGCAGCCCTAATTAAAACAGCTGTCATTTAAAGGGGGGGCGGAGCCTTTTCTGTAGCTGCCCTCTGGAAACCTCTGGAACCCCCCCCAACCATCCATCATTCTGACCTCAAATAGTTTTAAATCCCTTTTAAAAAGCCATTTATTTAAGATTGCTTTTAATTTTTAATTACTTTTAATGTTTTATTATTTTTTATTCTGTCTGTTTTTAATGTATGATTGCTTTGTTTTCTATTGTTTGTTTTTATTGTAGTGAGCTTTTATTGTGTAGTTGTGCTCTTATTGTACTTAATGTATTATTTCCACTTCATGTAAAGTGTCTTTGAGTGCCACGAAAAGCGCTATACAAATAAAATATATTATCATTATTATTAAAGACGTTTAGTGGTTACATCGTTTGTGTTTTTTCTTCCCCAGTGCTGAGGAGTGTAAACAGGTGTGCTGGGCCATCAGAGAGTTCACCAGACTGTTTCGATAGCTGTAACGTTTCCATGACAACAGGTAAAAAGAAAAAAAACCTGAGCTTTATCATCATTGTTGAGTTTGTTTGTTCATTCATCTCTTTTTTGTTTGTCCGCTTGTGTTTTGATAATAAACGATCTGTGACAGAAACATTCAGAACACAGAATGACTTTTTAATGTTTACTTCTGAGGCCTAAATATTTATTGATAAACAAATGTAATTTTCTACACCGCTTTGTGTTTTGATCCTCAGGTTAAATCTTTTGTTGGCCAACATTCAGAGGTGACGGCAAAAAGCTGCAATTGCAGATGAGAATCCAAAGGGACGCGATGAAGACCGTGAAGATGATGATAAAGGGAGGCGGACTTTGAATGTGTGACGAGAGAATCACTATGAAGTGGACTCGTAGGGTGACAACTGACAAGCCCCTCCCCCGACCCGCCCACCACCACTACCACCCCCACCCTACCCCTCACCTGCAGCAGGTGTTTGTAGGTGGGCTGGACTGATGAAGTGGGTGTGGCCAGGCTGAAGTGGGCGGAGTTGGACTGATTCAACAGGATGTGCCTGTCTACAGTTTTTAGAGAAGAGAAGATTTATTTTTGTCTTATGAACTCGGTCGTGATGTTTTTGTCGTGCCATAAAAAAGAGCCAAATCAATCCCATGATGCTCTTTGGCTGAGCGGCTGTCGCTCACCTGGAGGTAAAAAGAGAGAAAGAGGCTTACTTCTGGAAAGTTTGGCGTCACCTTTGACCTTTTAAAATTTTGTTCAATTTTAGTTATGCCACAAAGTGAAGCTGCGACAGAGTGAACTCTGGGAAATGAGACACCATGACATCATTGGTGATGTAGCCTTGTTATAAACAATAAAAACAAGTGACACAACAAACCGTGGTGTGTTTGAGTCCTGATGTTAAACGGTGTTTAAGCAATAAGCAGCTAGTGGCTGTGGCATAGGTTCAACACCAACACTGAGTCATCGCTGCCCCCCCCCCCCAAAACAACTTCATTCTTCAGGATCTTATTCAGTTGAGTTTAATAAATGAAGGTTAAGTAGGATCCAAGCATCACCAGCCAATATGGACCCAAAGCCATTCCAACCCAAACGGATCACCCTGGGTATTTTAGTGCTGTCGCCTCAACACCAGGAGCTCTACAGTTTGATTCATTTCTGGACGTGTCCTGTGTGAAATTTGTACTTCCTTCATGTGTGTGCGTTCTCTCCAGGTACCCCAGCTTCCTCCTATGGTCCAAAAACATGTAGCTTTATAGGTTAATTGGTTGGTCTAACTGGTCTGTGGGTGTGAATGGGTTATTGCTGTAGGTCAGACCAGTGATGAACCAGTACACCAGCTTCACCTACTGGTAACCTGAAGAGACACTGACGTCCCTGTGACCCTGTCCAAAAAAAAAAAACTGAATGAGTGAAGGGACCAACAACTTTGCTTTATACTAATAACACTAGTCTAGAAGTAAAATGGTTCAGGAATAAAAACTAATGAAATGTTATTACATGTGAAAACTCAAGTGTTAAATAATGGTTGGGTCAAGTTTACAACATAAGTTTGAGGTCAAAAGGTGAAATTCTTAGAATGAACAAGAGAAAAGGTTTTAATCCAAAGGAATATTGTTCTCAGATCTATTTTAAAACACTGTCTGTACATTATGATCCATTCACTTTACAGGTTCTTTCTGTGGCCCAGTTGGTAGAGCGGGTCGTCCATTGACTGCAGGGTTGGTAGTTTGCATCCCGGCTCTGACAGAGTTGTTGTTGTTGGCTGATGTGCCCTTGAGCAAAGCACTTAACCCCCCCCTCTCCATCTTCCCCCAGGCACCTGGTATGCCCCCCCCCCCCCCCACTGCTGCTAGTTAGTAGTGATGGGTTAAATGCAGAGGACACATTTCAACACAGGTGGAAGTAACTAAGTACAAGTACTTCCTTTACTGTACTTAAGTAGAGTTTTTAGGTACTTTACTTGAGTATTTATTTTTCTGGCAACTTTTTACTTTTACTCCCTACATTTTTGTATAAATATCTGTACTTTATACTCTTTACATTCTCAGAATAGACTTATTACTTTTCCAAATTAAACACGTAACAGTATGAAAAATCAGTCACTTCACAGAGAAAATCAGTGGAGAAAAGAAACTGTGACTTTATATGTTATGATTATATGACTATTATCTCCTAATTTTGATTTTTTATTTGATCATTTTAAATTTCTATCTCACAATTTTGAATTCGAGTATGAAAAATAAGTCGCAAATCAAAAATTTTGACTTTTTATCTCATAATTATATATTTTTTTGCTCATAATTGAAACATTTTATCTCAGAATTTTTCATCTTCCAATTTAGATTATTTTAATCTCATAATTATGCTTTTTTTCAATCTCCTATTTATGACTTTTTCCTAAATGTCCTGTCCATACCCACTAAAACAAGTATATAAATAAAACACATCATCTACACAGTAACTCAGTTTTAAAGGCTTCATTTTTTTTCATATTTTTGACATTTTTTCTGTTTTTCCTGCTTGAATCAGTATTATTTCATCCACAGCAAAAAAAAGGAATTTTACTTTTTTATCTCATTACAATTGAGAAGTTGTACTTTTTAACTTTCACTTAAGTAAAGAAGTTGAATTAGTACTTCTACTTTTACCAGAGTATTTTTTCACACCAGAAGCTGTACTTCTACTTCAGTACAGTACTTTGACCAACTCTGCATTTCAGTGTGTGTGTAAACTTACTGACAATGAAGACTATTCTATTCTAATCCATTGTATACACCGTTAGTCTGGAACCTTGGTCCGACAGAGTTACTGTCCTGCAGGTTTTAGATGTTTCCCTCCTCTAACACCTGAGTCAGATAATCAGCCTATCATCAAACTCTGCAGAAATTTAATAATGACTGTCAGTTGTGTTGGAAGAGGGAAACATCTAAACCAGGGGCGTCCAAATTCAGTCCTCGAGGTTCGGTGTCCTACATGTTTTAGATATTTCCCTCTTCCACATGATTCAGTTTAACCCTTTAACTCCTCAAAATTTAGCAGTTACACAGTAAAAAGAATTAAAATAAGCAACAACGTGAACAAAAATGGCCAAAGTCGTCAATAAAATGGACAAAAATGAATAATAAACTGACAAAATAATTAGTAACATGAACATTTTGTTAGTCATTGTTTATTTTTCTACATTTTACTTTTTATTTGATTATTTTTTCTTTAATTTTACTCCATTTGTGTTTTACTTTCTTCATGTTACTAATTATTTTGTCAGTTTATTATTCGTTTTTGTTCATTTTATTGATGACTTTGGCCATTTTTGATCATTTTGTTGCTTATTTTAATTATTTTTACCATGGAACTGATAAAGTTTGAGGAGTTAAAGGGTTAAACTGAATCATGTGGAAGAGGGGAAATATCTAAAACATGCAGGCCCTTGAGCAGAGGTGTAAAGAGGTGTAAAGTAACTAAATAAAAATACTTCATTACTGTACTTAAGTAAAGTACAGACACATAAAACATCTACTTGAGTATTTATTTTTCTGGCACCTTTTTACTTTTACTCCCTATATTTGTTCATAAATACTTTAAACTTTTTACATTCTTAGAATAGACTCATTACTTTTTCAAACTAAACAGATGTAACCGTATGAAACTTCAGAGGGAAAATCAGTGGAGGAAAGAAACTGTGACTCTATATGTTATAGTTATATGACTATTATCTCACAATTTGGACTTTTTCTCTTAAAATCGTGCATTTTTTCAACGTCATTTGTAATGTTTTTTAAATCTCATGACTTTTTATCTCAATTGTGACTTTTCCCCCCGTTTTTCCTACATTTCCTGCCCATATCCACAAAACGTGAGTAACTGTGACCTGATCAAACATATTATCTACACAGTAACTCACTTTTAAAGGCTTTATTTGACATACTTTTGAAACTTTTCAGATTTTTCACGGTTAAATAAGCCATGGCAAAAAAATGCAGTTTTACTTTTGTACTTAATTACTTTTACTTCAGTAAAGGAGTTGAATCTGTACTTCTACTACCAGAGTATTTTGTGAGTACTTTGAACACCTCTGCCCTTGAGGACTGGAGTTTGAGACCCCTGATCTAAAACATGCAGGACAGTGGTTCTCTAAGACCAGGGCTGCAGACCCCTAGTATATGTGTGTATATATATATATATATATATATATATATATATATATATATATATATATATATATATATATTAAAAACATGAGCTAACCAGCACTTTTTTCACTTATTAAAGGATGTAACATTTAGCACATTTGATGTCTGAAGCAGATACTTTCTAAAAAAAATGTAGAGCAGGATTAAAAACAGGCTGATTAATTTGTTTAACAGTCAAGAACATAACTTCCTATTGCCAGTAACACAATGACTATAACTACGTTTCTTCATCTGGTTAGTCCTGTCAAATTTGGAAAGATTTGAAAACCTTTTTTCCCCACCAAAACAAAAATCAAAATTCATCAAAACCACAAGACAACTTTTATTCATGTGATGCATATGCACATTTAGTGACTTTGTAAACAGTATGTGATACTGTATGGCCTTGTCAGGATCAACATCAAGTTTACTACAGATTTGTTGAGCTTAAGTCATTGTTTTCCCACTTGCTCTGCTTGTACGCCGTCTGATGCAGAGTTTCATCTCATTGTGGATTTGCTTCCAGATTGCATGGAGGTGCTTGGAACCTGTAAAATTCACCTGCACTTCTAGCTAATGTTATTTCCACCTGAATCTAAATAAAAACAGTTGGTGTTTGACAATACTGCAGTGGTTTTTTTATTGAAATTCTTACAAAAACTCAGAGGAGTATAAAAGCACAGACTTATTTTTGTTGTCAATGTCAGTGTTAGTAATTATTATTATTATTATTTTTTTTATGAATTAGCCTCCGAGAATTAGTTTGAACGTAGAATCAAAGAGAAGGTGGAGATTTTTCTGTCTCTGAAACAGTTCAGTGTTAGAAGTTCTGCTTGATCAGACTGATGACAAACTGCAGAATCAGAACTGAGCTGATCATAATTCCAGTTTATATGTTGAACACTGAGGTCCTGGACTCTCCTGATTCTGATATGGTTTGACCTATGTGGTTCAGGGGCCACTTGGGGTCCATGGTGCCTGACTGTGCTGGTTCTGCAGGAGTCTCTGCAGCTCCTTGAACTGCTCCACTGTCTGATCCTTAACATCTGGGTTTGAAATCTGCAACCGGATGCTGTCTGTGGACCAGCTGAGTTCTCCTGAGAACATCTCTGTTAGGATCCGAGCCACCACAGGAACCACCTGATAGAACAAGAACCAGGGAACAAGGTGTTGAAAACCACATACTTCTCTGTTACTCATACTAACGTTTGGAGCATGCATGTGTGTTTACACTGGCAGTATGACAGCAGAAATGTTGAGCTTCCTACTCATACTGACATATTGACCAAGGTGCAACACGACGTGACATGACGTCCGATCGTCACTCTGACGGTCGACTGTTACATGACCGGCCAAATTACATAAATGGGACGGGATCAGTGTAAACGTTGGTGTCAAGTTAATACTTTGTGTGTAGGTTCGCTTCTTGTTTACAAAGTAAAAGCCAAGATTTAGCAGTGTGGTTTTTTCATATAAGAAAAGGAAAAGGGGTGTTTTATTTTGTTTAAATAACTGGAAGTGCATTGCTCACTATGGCTAGCTAGCGTTTCGCCAAATTCCTCCAAACAAAATTGTAAATAGGTGTAATTTAGACAAATGAACGCCACATTCATCATCTAAAGAGGGACTTTCTCACATGATTTATTTTTTAAAAAATCAATAAACTGATGTATTTAAACACTTTAGAGCTCAAGTGAAATCACTGACACCCTGTCAATTTTTTCTCTTATAGAAGCACAATGCATTGTGGGTTATCCTATAGTACACTACAATGTAAATGCTTTGCACATTGTCCGATCACAGAGTATAGAACTATGTGGTATGTGGTTTTGAACACAGCCTATGAGAACCACAACACATTTACTTTATCAAACATGACCTCATATTGTCCATCCATTTGTTTTTGTGATTGGGTCACATGATCAGCAACTGACCTGGACGATGACGAGTTTCTTTTCCTTTGGTTTGCTGTCAGGCCAGTCTTCGCCAAAACAAAAAGTGATCTCGAATGGTGGAGGGTTCTCGGTTTCACCCCTTTGAAATAGAATAAGACCTGCAGAAGAAAAGGAATACATCTGTTTTTGTCTTTTATCACCAGATGCTTAGAACATGTTTGACTCAAATACAGCTCAACAATCCAGACTAATGCAAACGCACTGAACAGAACACTTTGTATTAATGCGTAACTGCTGTGGAAATTGAAACCATACATCGATGCTTGGATTTGTTTTTACTGAATTGCAATATATGAGACATTTTAAAGGGAACAGTGTGAGAAAGTTTTGAGAATTCAGTTCTGTGGCTGGTGTCATTCACTGTAGAATTAGAAAATAGGAACTGTACTATGTCCTGGTTAAATAAGTATGGTTTCATTCATGACAAAAAATGCAGCTTTACTTTTTACTTTTGTACTTTACTACACTTCAGAAGTTGTAGTAGTTGTAGTATCTGTATGGAAACTATAGGATCTGTAATGGAAACTGTAGTATCTGTATGAAAACTGTAGTATCTGTATGGAAACTATAGGATCTGTAATGGAAACTATAGGATCTGTAATGGAAACTATAGGATCTGTAATGGAAATTATAGTATTTGTATGGAAACTATAGTATCTGTATGGAAACAGGTACTATAGTATCTCTATGGAAACTATAGTATCTGTAATGGAAACAAGTACTATAGTATTTGTATGGAAACTATAGTATCTGTAATGGAAACTATAGTATATGTATGGAAACTATAGTATCTGTAATGGAAACTATAGTATCTGTATTGAAACTATAATATATATATGGAAACTATATTATCTCTAATGGAAACTATAGTATCTGTATAAAAACTGTAGTATCTGTATGGAAATTATACTATCTGTAATGGAAACTATACTATCTGTATGAAAACTGTAGTATCTGTATGGAAATTATAATATCTGTAATGGAAACTATAGTATCTGTATGAAAACTGTAGAATCTGTATTGAAACTATAGTATCTGTAATGGAAACTATAGTATATCTATGAAAACTATAGTATATGTATGGAAACTATAGTATCTGTAATGGAAACTATAGCATCTGTATGATAACTATAGTATATGTATGGAAACTATAGTATCTGTAATGGAAACTATAGTATCTGTATGAAAACTGTAGAATCTGTATTGAAACTATAGTTTCTGTAATGGAAACTATAGTATATCTATGAAAACTATAGTATATGTATGGAAACTATAGTATCTGTATTGAAACTATAGTATATCTATGAAAACTATAGTATATGTATGGAAACTATATTATCTCTAATGGAAACTATATTATCTCTAATGGAAACTATAGTATCTGTAATGAAAACTATAGTATCTGTATGAAAACTATAGTATCTGTATGAAAACTATAGTATATGTATGGAAACTATAGTATCTCTAATGGAAACTATAGTGTCTGTAATGGAAACTATAGTATCTGTATGAAAACTATAGTATCTGTATGGAAACAGTTCCTGGTATCTAAGCCAACCAGACTAGATCTGATAGCATAAGTAGAGTGTGTTTTTTGGGGTCACCTTGCAGGAAGTCATTGAGGCTGAAGACCTTGATCTTCTTCTCCCGTTCTATTGGGTTTGGCGGAGTCCGTTCAGGTACACCCGGTCCAGACCAGAACACCTTACACTGGCAGAGGCGGACGGCGTAGATGTCCTGTTCCCAGATCTCCAGGATCAGACCCCGGTCCATCACATCCAGCAGGGAACCAGTGTAGAACCTCTGCTTTGGGTTCTGGATCTGGTCCGTTCCTGGAAACAGGACCTGCTGCAGGTTGACGGGTCCGAACAATTCCACCTGGTCAGGGGACGGCTCCAGGTGACCGTAGTAGAGTCGACAGCCCTGGGGGTTACTGACGGTCAGGGAGCCCATCGTGCGGCCGCGATACACAAATTTGAGGTCTAGATCGGTTACTATGGCAACACAAAGATGGGAGAATGACGACACTCGTCTGTAAGTCAGAACGAAAATGGGGAAGGAAGGAAAGAACGGAAGCATATAAAAGAAATCAGGTCAGATGAAAACGTCCTCTGAATCTGTGTATTTAACGGTAAAACTACAGCAGAGAACAACAAGCTGCTTTAACTCAGTCACAAGTGAATGAAGTCACACACACTCTGTTAATATGGAATAGTAATGATGAACCATTTCATTCAACTTGTTATTTTTCTTCAAACTCAACAGCGTGGATAGAAATGAGAAGCTGCATGATATTTTTAATTATTTATTTTTAACCCTGCGATATATACTGTGATATGAAAAAATACTCAGTAAATAACATAATAATAACTTTTTATTTCACAATTAGATTTTTATAGCTCATCATTTTTACTTTTTAATCTCCCCCAACATTATTTGCGAGAGATTATTGTAATCACCATATGTGTCTGTCTGTCTGTGTGTGTCTGTGTGTGTGTGTGTGTGTCTGTCTGTCTGTATGTGTCTGTCTGTCTGTGTGTGTGTGTGTGTGTGTGTTTCTGTCTGTCTGTCTGTGTGTGTGTGTGTGTGTGTGTGTGTGTGTGTGTGTGTGTCTGTCTGTCTGTGTGTGTGTGTGTGTGTGTGTTTCTGTCTGTCTGTCTGTATGTGTCTGTCTGTCTGTGTGTGTGTGTGTGTGTGTGTGTGTTTCTGTCTGTCTGTCTGTGTGTGTGTGTGTGTGTTTCTGTCTGTCTGTCTGTCTGTCTGTGTGTGTGTCTGTCTGTCTGTGTGTGTGTGTGTGTTTCTGTCTGTCTGTCTGTATGTGTCTGTCTGTCTGTGTGTGTGTGTGTGTGTTTCTGTCTGTCTGTCTGTGTGTGTGTGTGTGTGTGTGTTTCTGTCTGTCTGTCTGTGTGTGTGTTTGTCTGTCTGTGTGTGTGTGTGTGTGTCTGTCTGTCTGTATGTGTCTGTCTGTCTGTGTGTGTGTCTGTCTGTGTGTGTGTGTGTGTGTGTGTCCTCAGAGACATATCATGCCACACACTCAACTGTGATTCAAACTGAAAAAAAAAAATAAAAAAATGCAACATTTATGAATGACTAATTTTTGTAGCTAGCTAAACTAAATGCTCTCATATGATTTTTAAAGCACGTCTTGAGTTTGGTGAAGTTTGGACACTAGGGGGCGCTATAAACACTGAAAATGTATATCTCTTACACAGCAAAACAGATTTTTACGAAACTTGGTGGATATGATCAAGAACTATTCCTGAGACTATATTTAGAAGGTGGGTGTGTTTGAACAATGTGGGCGTGGCTTATTACAGAATCTCTGGATTTGAGTGTTTTGAAGGCGTGGCATACAAACACCGATTTGGCTGAAATGTGACTCAGACGTCTATCTCGTTGTTGTAAACCTGCTTATCAATAGAAATTGCGATTTTGCTCTATAGCGCCTCCTACAAATTCGCCTTTACTAAAATGGTTGGAATTCGGACATACGAACACCGATCTGGCTCAAATTTGACTCAGTTGTCAGCCTCGCAGCTCTACACCCATTAAACACACATTTCACATAAGTCACTCTACAGCGTCATCTACATATTTATACTAACGTGTGCGTTTCTGGCACAATATCGCATCCCGACGATGGTACAACGTCATCTCGCTGTTGGCTGTCATTAGCGTTCGCACGGGAAGGCGGTCATGAGGGACGGCAAAGGCCTTTGAGATTACTCGCCGTTTTAATTTTGGGTTTGTACTTAGTAACACACGGGAGATAAAATTTAAACTTAAGCATTCCTGTTATGTATTTATAAAAAGTTAATGAATAGCTTTCTTGAGTAAAGATTAACAACCTGCGAGAAATGAAGGAAATATAGGATTCATTAAGTACACACTGTTTAATGTCCTAGTCTGAACCTGAAGTTACTGTATAAAATATTAACAACACACATTTGACCTGATTTGCCCTATCTCTTATCACTACAAAAACATATTTTTGGTGACTGTAACCTTGACCTTTGACTTACATTCACTGTAATTCAATGGGATCTATTCTGGATCATCTTGCTTTTTCTCTGAAAATTTCAAGGAAATTGGTTCAGTAGTTTTTGCATAAAACTGCTTACAATCACACAAACAGACACAATCCTTGACCAAATCGGCTGAATTTGGTCTGTTTATTCCTTCTATCTGTGTCCTTGTAAACACCAAATTTCACATCAATCCATGAAGAATTGGTGATGCTAGAGTGCAAAAAGTGGCAAAAATTCAATATGGCGTCAGACCGGACAGAAGTTGTGAGTCGATTCGGCTGAAATTCATCTGTTTCTTCCTTATGTCCATCTCTATCTACACACCAAATGTCAGAACGGTCCGTCAAGAATTGGTGACACCAGAGTGCGAACAAAAAAGGGTCAATATTTGGTTGACTTTGACCTTGGGCGCTGACCATGAAGGTCAAGTCTTTTTCAATCTAACATTCAGCGTGATGAACCATATATCAAATCTATATTTACCCAAGAAGTTTGAAATCAATCGCATTAAAAAAAATTTGGACATTGACCAATTTTTTATATTTTGATTGACCTTGACCTTTGACCTAGATACACAAAAATAGATTCCATACCGCAGGTCACATGGATGAAACTTCTCATCAAATTACAGCCAATTTGCTCCATAAATGCGGTCGTTATAGTGGAAACACCCAAATAACAAACACACAAACAAGCAAACGCTACCGATCAACACACTTGACCAAATTTGGTCAATTAACGAACCGACTCAAACACAATACCCCTCTCCCCTGCAGGGGGGCGGGGTAAAAGTACACCCCATCACTGTCAAAGGTCCTACTTACATGGGACGCTGCTCAGTAGGTCATACTTGCAGGTCTGGCTCTGTGGGTCGGTCTGGGTCTGGATCCCTTCCATAGATCTGGCCTCCATCACTGGAGGTGGGGGGACGGGGTTTAGGTCCTGAAGGCCCACATAGGTTCCCTGATCCACCATATGACCAGAGGCCTGGAACTCCTGCCGGGGGAGGTCAGGGGTCACGGTAGGGCTTGCGTGCATAAGAGGCATTTGGATGATGTGAGGCAGGGTTCCATTGGCTGATAAACTGAAGGGGTTTGCCTCAGAGGAAATCGGGAAGGAGCCGAAGGGCGGGGGGTCACTGAGCCGAGGGTCTGATGACAACAGCAGATGACATCATATGGTGAACAGTGGTGACATCATCAGTCAAAAGAATAGACAGTCCTCTCTCGTCTATAGGGCCATAGTTTATTTTATTTTATCTTATTATATTTAAGTCTTAATGGTGGGAACAAATATTTAAATTGGGTTTGTTTGTCTTCATGTTCTGAGGGTATTTATTTTATCTTGTATAATTGTGGTTGTATTTATTGTGCTCTGTTTTAGTGCATGTACTGCTGCTGGATTGTTGCATTTTCCTCAGGATCAATAAAGTATCCATCCATCCATCCATCCATCCATCCATCCATCCATCCATCCATCCATCCATCCATCCATCCAGCTTTTGTGGTGTTTTTTTTAATCATTGTATTGAGTCCATTTGCATTTGGACAGTTATTATTTTAGGAAAGATTTTGAGTTAATGTCAGCAAAGAGAAATAATTTGAAAATGATTTCAAAGCGACTACAATTGCCAGTAAATGTAGTGAAGTCAAAATTATATTAATACAAAAAATTAAGTCATATTTTATTGTGAAATGTAGAAGGGTAGAAATTGATGTTTGACATTATATTTGGTTTGATAGTAATTTAGTTCAGGAGTAATTTGCAGCTTTCTCACACACACATACAACAACTGTCCATAAAACATTAACAGATATGACACCCTAAAACCATCAACCAATGAAAGTTAATGATAAAATCCACTGAATAAACTTGTAAATTTCATCTAAAATGGTTGTGTTTGTTGTATGTTTATGTTTAAGAGCTTAAAAGCAGACACACACACACACACACACACACACACACACACACACGCTTACAGATAGTTAGATAGTAAATAACTAGCATTAGCTCATTGTGAGAAAACCAATCACTCTGAGCCAAATATGACACTGCAAGGTTTTAATAAAGCTCATCTTAGCATCTTCTATTTGACATAAGACTTGTTTTTGTGACAATTGTCTGAACCAATATGTTAATTATCATCCAGTTTCCAAACATGTCTCATGTTTCTGCAGTGGAAACATTACAAAGCACTGATGCTGTGGTTACTTACTGATGGTGAGCTGCCTCACATTCGGCATCTGAAAGTAAAATATACAATAGTTAGACTTTTGTCATTACTCAGGTCACATAGCCGAATAATATTCAAAGTATTGTCTTCATTACCTCCTCCTCTTCATCATCGTCAGCAGCATCTGAAAAAGGTTTAAGACAGACATCACGAAGAAGGAAAATAATGTATACTAACATCAGCCTGTTGTGGATATATTTTATTCAGCGTCGCCTGTAAATATCTCACCTGAGCAGCCGATCATTTCACACACCTCGTAGATTTTGTATGGCTTGACTGGCATATCTTTAGTTCCGTCATATTTCAGCTTAAACTCACGGCTCTTGTTGAGTGCACAACGAAGGTTTGCTTTCCACTTGGCAGGATCGGGTTCATCTACACCCTCCAGATATTTACCTGTTTCAACAGCCCATGCCTGGAAGACACAGTGCATGTGAAGAGTGATGAAAGTTAGACACCGGAAAGACTCCATATTCCTTCACTTTGTCATTTAAAGTATATAGTATAAAGTAGAATAAGCATCTATCTATCTATCTATCTATATAGATAGATATGTTACATGTCAATCATGTAACATTTCACCCAGAACAGAACAGAATACACTTCGTCACTGTAACAAGTACAACGGAATTAAAACACAACCAGTCAGTGAATGAAGAGTAAAAACAAGCGTAAAATAAACATTAAATAAAAATGTTTCACACACAAACACATTTAGGATTGTCGTCTGAACCCGCTTTATCCTCTCAAGGGTCACGAGGGTCTGTAGGGGCTACAATGGGTGAAGGTGAAAGGTCAGCCAGTCTCCAGTTCATCTCAGGGCTGAACATATATAGACAAACAATCACTCTCACATTCACACCTATGGACAATTGAGATTAACCAGTTAACCTATCAGTGCATGTGTTTGGATGGTGGGAGGAAACTGGAGAAAACCCACACAGACACGAGGAGAACATGCAAACTCCACACAGAAAGGTCTGGTGTGGGAGTTGAACCGGGGACCTTCTGTCTGTGAGGTACGAGTGCTAACCACTGCACCACTGTGCTGCCCCTTTTTTTTTTTTTTTAACTTTTTCTTTAATTTATCTATTTAATTAATTTTTTTAATTAATTTGTATTGTTTTATTTATTTATGTATGTTTTATTCAATTTTAATAACTTTTTTTTACGATTAATTTAATTAAATCATTCTAGCTACAAGAAGGATGACACACACCATTCGCGTTAGCACCGCACAGCTGTTATATACTCCTGTCTGTAAGGCATGAGTGCGAACCACTGCACTACCATGCCGCCCTATATATGTATATATATATATACGTATATATATATATATATATATATATATATATATATATATATATACGTATATATATATATATATATACGTATATATATATATATATATATATGTATATATATATATATATATATATATATATATATATATATATATATATATACGTATATATATATATATATATATATATATGTATATATGTATATATACGTATATATATATATATATATATATATATATATATATATATATATATATATATATATATACGTATATATATATATATATATATATATATATATGTATATATGTATATATACGTATATATATATATATATATATATATATATATATATATATATATATATATATATATATATATATATATATATATATATATATATATATATATATATATATATGAATTACTAATTTAAATATACTCAATTTCACACTTTCAATCCTCATATTCGACTAGTGTTCATAGAGGTGATTGCTGTTGGATAGAAACAGTTTTAAATCTGTTTATCTCTTTTTATTGCTCTAAACCATCTTCC
This sequence comes from Siphamia tubifer, assembly GCA_020466265.1. NCBI lineage: Eukaryota > Metazoa > Chordata > Actinopteri > Kurtiformes > Apogonidae > Siphamia > Siphamia tubifer. The sequence continues at coordinate 13,827,338 of CM035794.1, forward strand.
TGAAGACCGGGATGGGAGGAGTCTTTCAGGATTCTGAGTCAGCCATGGCTCAGTTGGGAGAGCAGGTTGTCCATTGACCGAAGGGTTGGTGGTTCGATTCCCACTCTGTCCGAGTCAGTCTGTTGTGTCCTTGGGCAAAACACTCCACCCTCCTTGCCTCCAGTGTCACTCACACTGGTGTATGAATGCGTATGAATGCTTGGTGGTGGTCAGAGGGGCCGTAGGCAGCCACGCTTCTGTCAGTCTGCCCCAGGGCAACTGTGACTACATATGTAGTTTACCACCACCAGAGGGAGCATGTGAGAGTGAATGAATAATGGATCAATAATGTAAAGCGCTTTGGGTGCCTTGAAAAGCACTACAGAAATAATACTGGATTACCATTATTATTATTGATCTTTTTGTGCCTTTTTTAGGCAGCAGGTTCTAGGCTGAGGAGAAGGACAACCAATGACTGTTTTTTGGGCTGTGTTTCTTCTGAGCTACTGTGCAGCTGCTGAACCAAATACAAATACCTGCTCCACCACACCATACCACATACCTCAGGGGTGCTCAATCCTGGTCCTCAAGGGCCGCTATCCTTCATGTCTTAGATGTATCCCTCATCTATAACACACCTTATTGAAATGATCAGCCAGTCATCCAGCTCTGCAGACTGATAATGAGCGTCAGGTGTGTTCAAAGAGGGAAACATCTAAAACATGCAGGACAGTGGCCCTCGAGGACCACGACTGAGCACCCCTGGCATACCCACTCATTTAGATGTACAGGTGTCACTTTTACCTCTCAGAAAACATTCTCCACGTATACAGTAGGTTGCCCAGTGAGGTCAGAGGTCATCTCACCTTGAAGATGGTGTTCTCCTCCTCTGACATGGGCAGGTGTCGTGTTGCATGTTTCCAGGGAATCTGGAAGAGGCGGCAGTCGGGGCTGAGCCACTGCAGACCAGGATACATGCCACTGCTCACCTGGGTCAACAGCCAGGGCTTGAGCCGCACCCGCCGGGGCTGCTGGGTAGTCATGATGGGAGGAGGACTGGGAACACTGGGATCTGAGCAGAGAATAAGGCCAAACATGACTACATGCAAGAAAACATGTTTGTTATTCTTGGCCAGGGGTTAAAGATTTGTTGGACAAAATCACTTATAATATTTTAGAAAGTATTTGCTTCAAACATTAAATGTGTTAAATCTTACATACTTTAATAAGATGAATCAGAAAACAAATGACTTTAGTGCTGGTTAAATGATGTTTTTAATATAGATGATGGTGTGTTATACCACATATATAGTGGTTTATGTACATGTATACTAAGACTGGGTGACATTGTGATATGTTTTTTTTAACCCTGCGATATATGTTGCAATATGAACAACTACTCAGGAGTATATAACAGCTGTGTGGTGCTGACACAAATGGTCAAACAGATTAGCAATATATTATATATATATATAAATATATATATATATATATATATATATATATATATATATATATATATATATATATATATATATATATATATATATATATATATATATATATATATACACACACACACACACACACACATGCACACATATACAAATAAATGCAAAATAAAATACAAATAACTGCCAGACCTGCAATGTGACTATTGTACACATATACTTTGTGGTGTCAATGTGCAGCTCTAATGTATACAATGGATTTATAAATATTCCACTAGACATAACCTGTAAAGTGAATGCATCATAATGTGCAGACAGTGTTTGGAAGTAGATCTGAGACCAATATTCCTTTGGACTAAAACCTATTCTCTTATTAATTCTAAGTATTTTACATTTTGACTCCAGACTTATCTTGGAAACTTGATCCAACCATCATTTAAGACTTGACTTTTCTTGATCAGTAACACACACATGTTAAAATTTCATTAGTTTTATGCCAGAAGCATTTTATTTGTAGACCACTGATACTGGAAGGTGTTAAAGATTAACAAAATAATCAAAATGGACAAAAACAAACAGCAAATGTATAGCATAAGAAACTACTTAAACAAAAACAAACAAAACAATCAATAAAATGAACAAAAAGGACCAAAATATTCAGTAAAATGACCAAAAATTAGCAAAATAATCATTAAAATGAACAAAAATTACCAATATATTTAGTAAAATAAAATGTCAAATTTCACATTTGACCCCAGACTTATCTTGGAAACTTGATCCAATCAGCATTTAAGGCATGCACTTTCTTTATCAGTGACACATGTGGTAAAATTCCATTAGGTTTATTCCATAAACATTTTACTTGTAGACCAGTGCCACAAAAATAATTATCTGATAAATGTGTTTGAAGTTCAAAGCAGTGTCATCATTCAAAAGAAATAACCCTGGGTCTGGGAAAGAATGCATAAAATATTATTGTAATAAATTAAGATTTAATATCATGGTTAGGAGATATCATCACATATATTAAATACTGTATTTGTTGTAAATGGTGCATATGAATATTATTGTAAATAGTGTATATAAATATTGTAGCTTAGGGACCCAACCACCATTCAAGACATGAGTTGTCTTGATCAGTAACACACACATGTGGTAAAATGTCATTAGTTTTATTCCAGAAGCATTTTACTTGTAGACCAGTGATACTGGAAGGTGTTAAAGATGAAATGAACAAAATAATCAAAATGAACAAAAATAACCAAAAACAAACAGCAAGTGTATAGCATAAGAAACTAGTAAAACAAAAACAAACAAAATAATCAATAAAATGAACAAAAAGGACAAAAATATTCAGTAAAATTATCAAAAAATAGCAAAATATTCAGTAAAATCAAATACCCCAGACTTATCTTGGAAACTTAAAGTTCAAAGCAGTATCATCGTTCAAAAGAAATAACCCTGGGTCTGGGAAAGAATGCATAAAATATTATTATAATAAATTAAGACTTAATAACATGGTTAGGAGATATTATCACATATATTAAATACTGTGTTTGTTGTAAATAGTTCATATAAATATTGTAGCTTAGGGACCCAACCACCATTGAAGACATGAGTTGTCTTCATCAGTAACACACATGTAGTAAAGTGTCATTAGTTTTATTCCAGAAGTATTTTACTTGTCGACCAGTGTATCAGTGACATTAGCAGGTGCAGGTGCAGTTTTAATCAAACCACATCAGACCCAGACCGACACTGTGCACTAGAAACATGTTCGTGCATTCTTAGAGCTTGTGTTTCTTTTGTCCATTGTGGCCTTTTTGTATTAACACAGTTCCACAATTCACATATAGTAGGTCAGTAGGACAGTTAACACAAGTTCCTACCGGCCATAGAATAAAAAAAGAGGAAATTTGTCATGAGATTCTGTAGAAACACAGTAGAGTTTAATCTAATCCCCTCTGTGGATGTAAATAACTAGTGTTAAGGTAATGAAACAGTCTGTAATTATTAATGATAGATTGATAGATAACGATATATTGGGCCAGTATTTACATTTTTTTCTTGTATCGGTATAGTCCTCTGGCTTTGGTCGATATGGTCTTTTTCTTTCTCTGCTGTGGTTTACTGACAGGCGAAGGAAAAAATGGAAAAAAGAATTTAAAAAAAAGGAGAAAGAGGAAAAAAGAAGAGGGGGGGGCAAGAGAGGAGAGAAAAATTTAAGGAAAAATAAGAGAAAAAAATGAATGATATATATGATATATGATATAAATTATATATATATATATATATATATATATATATATATATCACAGGGTCAGAAAAAATCTGTGTCAGTTTTTTTCTACTTTTACTGCAGCATTCTCGGCTTCATGATATTATATTATTCATTATATTATATGCACACCTGCACTTTTCATTTTTTAGAACTCTTAGAATTGTACATTTTTAGGATTTTCTTTTTTGTCTATATTTATATAAGCACCTTTCTTTATTCTATTTTTTTTTTTTACCTGCATGCACCTTTATTTCTCATTGTTTACCTGCCTGACTGAAAGAAACACACAGATTCCAATGTGCCTGTGCTGTATTGTACTTGTGCAAATGCCAATAAAAGTCTATTCTATTCTATTCTATTCTATTCTATTCTATTCTATTCTATTCTATTCTATTCTACTATTCTATTCTATTCTGTTCTATTCTATTCTATTCTATTCTATTCTATTCTATTCTATTCTATTCTATTCTGTTCTATTCTATTCTATTCTATTATTGTGCAGCCCTAATTGTCTCTTATTTTTTCCAGAGCTGTACAAAAGTAGGAAGGTCACTGAACCCTCAGCTTTTCATGGACATATTCTGTTTTTCTACCATTTTGCATCAGGACTGAACTGAAGTCCAAATGTATCAACTTTTATGAAAATTCTCTAAATGAAAGTTTTCATTGTAAACTCAGAATAGATGGACATTTGTTTTGACTCCAAAAATTTTTTTGTCCACATAGACAACTTCACATCTTTTATTTTAACACTATCATGGTTATTTTTCAGGGCATTTATTTATATTAAGAAACTGACCATGAGCATGTGCCTAACAGGAGTTATTTTATCAAGTCACAAGTAATGTAAACAGTTACTGAGCTTCTGAAGAACCCAATGAGCAAAAAGTAAACCAGGTTTAACCCGCTTCAACCTATGCCATTTATTATGACAGACTATAAATCATATCCAGTGTGCTGTGTTTTATCAATTAGCAAACTGTTGCTGTAAAGCAGATAAACTCCACTTTACCAGAAAATATGGATATTCTGTGGTTCACAAGTTATTTCACAGCAATAGATGTGTTCAATTCTGGCATGTGAGGGTTAATATTCACACTATAGTGCACACAATTAGTGACTTCATTCATTCATTCATACAATTTGTCCGGTGTTGTATCACGGTATGTGTCTCAGCTGAGAATTGTTTCTACTGTCCATGGGAGCACGATTTAAACCACACTTTCATAATAACACATTTCTTGTCTCAGAATTATGACTTTACATCTCATAATTGTGTCTATCTTGTGATTTTTACTCTTTAATCTCAAATTTTAGATTTATTATTTCATAATTATGCATTTCTTATCTTAGAATTATGACGTTACATCTCATGATTGTGACTTTCTATCTCATAATCATGACTTATCTCATGATTGGGACTATTTATCTCACAATTTTGTCTCCTTATCTCACAATTGTGCATTTCTTAAGTCACATTTATGGCTTCTTATCTCACAATTATGACTTATCTAAAGATTGTGACTTTTTTACATCACAACTATGAGTTCTTATTTCATAACTGTGTATTTCTTAACTCATATTTATTACTTTTTTTAAAGTCTCATTAATCATGACCTAAGAAATATTCATTTTTACCTCAGAATTAAATGAACTTACAGAGTATTTTGGTTTTCTTTAGTGGCAGAAAAGAGCTTCTTACGTATAAAAGGCCCAGATGTTTATGAGAAAGTGTGTTCCTTTGGCCAGAGGAAATAATTGTTAGTGAAGATACGAACCACAGCACAAACAACTTCATACATTCTTATTTTTTCATCATTTTGTTACTAAAAACTTTTAGGAAGTTTAATCACGAGACGTTTTTTCTGACCTTTCATCTGACCTCTGATCAAACCACAACAGGTTACATTTCTCATGTTAGTAAATCAATGTGAAAACGTAGTGAATATATAATAAAACTGTCCTGCCTAGGTAACTGTGCGCGTGTAGGTGTGCGCGTGCGTATATCTGCGTGAGTGTGTCCGCGGCTGCAGTGATTTGAATGATGAACACTCACCTGGTCCTGGTTCTAGTCCTGGTGCTGGTTCTGGTTTCACCTGTTTCGTTCTCCTCCTTGGGTCCAAACGTCGAAACCCTTGTACGCTTCACACTGACGACAAACAAAGAAACAAACTAAGAGAAAAAAACAACATTTGCAACACGATAAAACCCCTCAGAAACTTTGACGGAACCTGAGGAGACGCAGGTAAAGCGTGTCACAATAAGAGTACGAACTTCCGGGCGAAAAACGGTGAAATAAAAGCTTGGAAAACTCAGGAGCAATTACATTGAAATAAAGTAAAAGCAAACGATTCGACAATAAAAAAACAAGTCACGCGATCACAAGCTGGAGTCCACATTGTTTCCACACCTTTGTCAAACCGATAGGTTCCCCTCATAGTTAGATCCATGTCTTTTATTCTGAAGATCTAAGCGGTTGTGTGTGCATCTGTTTACCAAATTTGACAAGTGTGAAAACGCAGGTTTCATTTGCAGAAGTAGTTTAGGTTCCTCCCTTATTACTTCCGCTTCTTGACGAACGTTGGATGTAGTTTCATTTTCTCATGTAAAACCCTAAATGTGTCACCAGCCTCCCTGCTTTTAGACACAGTCATTCATAGAAAGAAATATCTTATATAAGTTGTAATTGTCGCTTTTAGATTATATTGTTAACTTTTCATAGTACAAAAATGTGATTTTGTACAAGGCACTGTCCTGTTCAGAGGACTACACTGCAAAATAAGCCCTGCTAGAAATACTCCAATTTAGATCAAATTGTATATTAAAATATTAATAATGAAAAAAACATAAAAAAAACATTTGAAAAATCTGACAACGGGCTAAAATTATTTTTGGCTACAGTTCTTAAAATAAGCATAAATAAATAAATAAACAAATAAATGCAGTCACATCATAATCAATAGACCTTTTTCACAATAGCCGGAAATACGTAACAGTAACGTATCCGAACTTCTTGTAATACGTCAAAACAGTAGAAAGCTGGTAAGATGGAGAGAGTGTTCTCAAGTTCTTTAAGGGATTTGCCACGTTTAACATTTGGGGATATTGGAAAAATCATGGAGGGAATTTCAGTAACAAAAAAATAACAAACACATTTTTCCTTGAGGAATTTGTCCACAAGTATCAAGGTAAGGAGAGAGCACTGGGGCTAACTGCTAACTGCTACTAGAACAACAAATCATTAGTATGTCCACTTATACCTAGGACTAGGGTTATAAGGTTAAGTATTAGTAACCTAACTCACATCATCTGGCTGTGTTTCGCTACACTCACGCAAACTTCTGAGTACCATGGGGTTCAGATCTTCTTCAAAACAAAGGAGCCAATCATTGTCACCGGGTGGGACTACCCCATGACGTGTCACAGCTTGACTTCAACGTGAGTAGCTGAAGAGGCATGTCAGTCAAGATGACGGACAGATTCTTCATCCAATAACATGCAAGGATTTTAGATAAGGCCCCTCCTTTGAAAACATTTCGGTTGTGGAAGGGTCCCAGATGGTTTCGCGAGATGGCATCTGGCGACAGTCAGGTTAAAGTATTAGGGCTTTGACTTTGAATTTTGACATTTGAATATAATTTCAATGTTATGTAAAAAAAGAGACGATTGAACGAATACTGGGCAGCTGTTAATATTCATACCTGTATACGGGATCATTAGGCCTATTTATTTTACTTTTGTGAATGCGGTTGTAAATGTTTTCAGTTCAGGTTGCTTTTTTTTTATCTGGGAAAATATGTGAATTGCAAACATGAAGGTCATAATCTCTGGGTTTATCTGGACACCTGTAGATGTTAGAGTCCAGCTGACACGTAACCAACAGCAGAGTGGTCGTGGTCAGTCCTGTGCATTCATTAACAATAGCTGAGGTAGATGACATGTTGGAGATTCATACTCCAGAAAATGTATGTCATAAATTAACAAAGTGAGCAGGTAAAACTAATCTGTGACCGTTTTACATATGCTGTTCATTTTTATACCTGCTCATTTTGTAAACGTTCCCTTTTGATTGTCAATGAGGCTAACAGTTTAGAGACTTTCATCAGTACAGACAACCAGGAAAATGAATGAACAGTGTTTCACACACAAGGCAATGGACAAAAGGTGATGTTTGTGGATTATGTAAAGTTAAAAGTGTGAGTTGATAATAATGCTCATTATTGCGGCATGTTTCATCAGAATATTTGATGTATTTGATTAATTCTGCCCCCTGGCGGACTGAATATAATATTTAATTTTGATGTCGAGGTTAGTGAGGTATTTTCAAAGTAATATAATTATATAATATTATTAAAATATCTACATTCATTTCCAAATGAAATTCGACTATGATTTTTGGGCAAAGGTCAAAGCTTTATTATATATGGATATTATAGAGGACATGGACTATTTCACTATTTTCAGGTTGTTCTGTCTACGGTTCAAGTCATTGTCTTGTTAGCGTAATGTTAACGTTAGCCGAATTCTATCATCATCAGTTAACATTTTTCTCTGACAATGTCTGTGTATGTTGCTATTTGATTGTCAGAAAAAAAATTAAAATGTAGTAGACGGGCAGGTTTTTGTGAGGGCTAGATGCAAAGGAAAAATGAGGAGCCTCACAAACTACAGGTTTGATAACTGTGCACAGGTTTTCTGTGACTTTCCTTACAATGTTATTGTGTTTTACTGTTAACAGTGATGTACTGGTGTGTAAAAGCAAAAAGTCCTAACTACATTTTAAGTTGAAAATTAGTTATTTGTGTTCACCATAACTTTCAAAATCATGAAACAATGACAGAAAGTCACAACTGCAGTTACCATTCTTTGGCTTTGTTCAGCCATGTCCAGTTTCCACACTCTGACACTCATAAAACCGCCTCGCAGTTACCATACTGTGACCTTGTTTTACTGTCCATAAAAAAAGAAAAAAATAGTAGGGTTACACTAGCATTGGGTTTTTCCAGTATGAAATATGGAAGTTGTGAGAAAGGTCTATAAAGATGATTATTGCATCCAAAAATGATTTGTTTACATTACTTAATACTTTTTATTGATGTTTTCCATTTTTAACAACAGACAAAAACAGAACACACACCTAAATTTTCCAGTAACCACAGGAAGAAGAAGAAGAAGAAGAAAAAAAAAAAACGTGAGAAGAATGCCCACAAGTCCATAGTGGTTCCAGTACAGTTCCAGCAGTCAATAATAATAATAATAATAATAATAATAATAATAATAATAATAATAATAATAATAATAATAATAATAATAATAATAATAATAATAATAATAATAATAATAATAATAATAATAATAATCAGATCAGTCCAAAAGAGAGAGAAAAAAGCTAAGATTTGGTTGAGCCTCTCTCTTTCTTCATATAGTCCATGAGAGGATGCCAGGTTTTTGTGAAATTGTCCATATTGTTGGAAAGTTTATATCTGATCTCCTCAAGATCATCAGATCATTTAACCAGTTACTGTAACTTTACACTCCTTCAAGATGAGCCTTTTCGCAATGACCATACCAAACATAATTGTTTGTTGAATGGAAGGGGAATAAGATAGGGTTTGGGATGAACACCCAAATAATACAGTTAGGGCATCTGGGGTTATGCCCTTGTTGAATACAGTCTTATATAAATGAAAAATCTCAGACCAAAAACTTCTGAGCGAGGGACAGTAGAAGAATTGATGAGCTACAGTACCATCACTTATTTTACATCTGTCACATGAAGGTGAAACGTTGGGAAATATTTTATTGAGCCGAGTCTTAGTCTATGTATAACTTTGAACTGAATAAGCTGAAGTCTTGCATTTATTGACCATGATTTCATTCCAGTCAAGACCTTTTCCCATAAGTCATCAGATATTTGTTCGTTTACGTCCTTCGCCCAAACCCCCCTGAGGTGGCCCGAGGATGTAGGCAGAGAAAAAAGGTCAGTGAATTGCCATATTAAATGTTTGGATGTAGGGTTTTTCCTCATGATCTCAAAGAACATGTGTTGTGTAGTGATTTTGTTAGGACCCGGTACAGAGTGTCGGAAAAAGTGTCTGATCTGAAGGTACCTATAAAAATGAGCAGATGGGAGATTGAACTTTGCCTTTAGCTGAACAAAAGACAGAAAATCCTTCTTGATATAGAGGTCCCCAATTGAAGTAATACCTTTATTTGACCATTCCTTAAAAGCACAATCTGATAGGGCTGGTTTAAAGGCTGGGTTCTCAGTTATTGGTGAGTATATGGACAGATCTGGAAGATGTAATACTTTTCTAATTTGTTTCAAAATCTGAATTGAATTAAATAATGCAAAGTCATTCCTAACCTTTGTCATGGGAATATTCTGCCTACTAAATATTAAAGCAGATAGCTGAGCGCCTGTGAGACTTTTACAGTTATATGCTTCAATTCTAGGCCAACATGGCTTCAGTATTATCTTCATTTTGGTCTTGGGACCAAAATACTAAAGCCCTACCATTGCACGCCCAGTACTAATGTCTAATTATTGGTAAACCTAAACCACCTTCTTCAGGAGGCTTTTTGTAAGTACACTTTAGAAATACGAGCAGTCTTGTTATTCCAAATAAAAGAAATAATAATGGAGTCAACCAGTTTTAAAAAAGATGTTTTGAGGAATATTGGTAGGTTCTGAAACAAATATATGAACTTAGGAAGTATAATCATTTTAACTACATTAACTCGTCCAATTAGAGAAATTGGGAGTAGCTTCTATTTCTCAATCATATCTCCAAGTTTGATTTGTTTTGAATGATTTATTTCGAACATGTGCAGAATGCAACAATAATCAATACAACAACAACAACAACAATAATAATAATAATAATAATAATAATACACAATGACATGTCTGAAAAGGAGTAGGATGAAGCATAAGTTTATTTAATCCTACCCCTTCTTCACTTTCCCAATAACCTGAATTCATCTTATAGCAATAGAGTGCATAGTACAAAAATGATGATAATAATAAAAATAACAACAATAACAACAACAACAACAACAACAACAATAATAATAATAATAATAATAATAATAATAATAATAATAATAATAATAAATAATTGAAGTACTAAACATATACATATATACAAAAACCCCCAAAACAGAACACAAAAAAACTACAAAAAAAACAATAACAAATGAGCAGATAGGAAAGTAGGTAACAAATAGAGTTTTTTTTCTTTACTTATAAGGCCAGAGAAGTTTAATTTGAAAAGAAGTTTAGAATCTTGAGGCAGAACAATTCCCAAATATTCGAAGAACTCGGTTGTGACATTGAAAGGGAAATTGTTTAGGAGTGATTTGTCTGGATTATCTGAAAGAGGCATGATGACACTGTTCTCCCAGTTTAAGGTAAACCCTGACAGAAGGCCAAATTCCTTAATGATGATGAGGAGTGGTGTCAGAGATTTCTTCATATCAGATAGTGTCAAAAGGACATCATCAGCATATAATCCTATTGTGCATTCTGATGTGTTGTATCTAAATCCCTGTATTTCTGAGTTTCCCCTGATGACGATGGCCAGTGGCTCTAGAGCCAATGCAAAAAAAAATGGGAGACAAACAACAGCCCTGTCGAGTACCACGATGTAATAAGAATGGTGGGGATTGGTTGGTGTTTGTGAGTATACATGAACTAGCATGAGCGTAAAGCATTTGTGCTAGGGCCATAAACCTATCACCAAAGCCGACTTTTTTTAAGCGCAGTGAACATATATTCCCAATCAATTTGATCAAATGCCTGCTGAACATCGAGAGAGATGACAGCAGAATTTGGAGGTTTCTTTTATGAGTACATGATGTTCATGAGTCTGCGAGTGTTTGTAAATCCAAACCTTTCGGGGATGAATCCATTCTGATCAATATTGATTAGGGAGCCAATGTGTTTGCTCAAGCGGTTTGTCAAAACCTTTGCAACAATTTTTTGGTCACTATTTAAAAGGTTTAGAGGACGATATGACGCTAAGTTTGTTTCATCTTTTCCCTTTTTTAGAAGTAGACAGATATTAGCCTCGTATAAGGACCCTGGAAAAACACCTTGACTTAAGGAACAATTTACCATATGGAGTAGCAATGGAGCAAGCAGATCAATGTGATATTTATAGAATTCTATGCCACAGGTTTTACCATTTGGAAATGAACGAATAGCTTCCTTAATCTCTTCTACCGCAAAGTCTGCATCCAGCTGCTGCTTGGCATTTTCAGATAGAGAAGGCGATTGCAACTTTCCAAAGAATCGAGAGATATCGTCTTGTGTTGACATTGATTTAGAGGTGTACAGGTTCTTATGATATTCATAAAATGTGTCATTTATTTTTATTGGATCAGTCATCACGTCTCCATTGGATATTATTTTATAAATTACCCTTAATTTGCCGTGCCAAGATACTATGTGGTTTATCTCCTAATTCAAAGTGTTTCTGTTTAAGCCTTTTTTTGCATGTAGTTTAGAACGTGGTCCCCAAGTATACGACTGTATTCAAACTTTAGATCTGCAATATTTTTCAGTATGTCATTCGATTTAGAGACCCAAAACGATTCCTCTAATAAAGGGAGTTGTACCTGTATTTCAGACATACGCCTGTAGTTATCCTTTTTTGATATATGACTGATATGAAATAATATACCCCTTATGACAGATTTAAGCGTTTCCCACAATGTGGAGTCAGATACTTCTCCATTATCATTTAGATTGAGAAAATCTGTTATTTTGTTTGAAACATATTCACAAAATGATTTATCTGAGTTTAACATAGGATTGTATTTCCAACTGTAGGAGTTTACAGTTATATTAAAATCGATTTTGACACATAAAGGAGCATGATCAGAGATTAGTATATTTTCCCATTTAGAACTGATCACTTTGAGAATCAGATTAGAGTCAACTAGAAAGTAGTCAATGTGTGGAAAACTTCCATGTACTGGACAGAAATCAGAATCAGAATCAGAATTAGTTTTATTGTCAATTCTTCACATGTGCTCAACATACAAAGGTATTAAAATTATGTTTCTTGCTCCCCTATACGTTCATTTACAGTACAGATGCACAACAAACAAAAATCCTAGCTAAGTTAAAAGAATAAAATAATAATAATAATAAAATACAATGCTAATAAATAAATAAATAGAGTGCAGTGGCTATACTTTCCTAGTGCTACTAAACTAATGAAACAGGACATTATGTACAACAGACAGGGTATCGTGACAGATTAAGACAAATACTGTCCTGGCAGGACAATACAACAAGACAACACTAAGTGCTTGGGCTGAGTGGTTTTGAGGTAGTTGTTCTGAGGTAGTGCAAAGTTAAATATGGGTAGACAGTTTGCAGCAGGTGTGTGCAGATAGCTTGTCCATAGTGTCTGAGTTTTTTATTTTTTTTATTTTATTTTTTTTTATGGTGGTGGTGGGGGGGTGTTCAGTAGTTCCTAGCCTTCTCCAGTTAGCCTGGTGTTCTTCTGGCTGGGGTTAAGAGTGTGGGGTGGGAGAGAGTTCAGTAGCCTCACTGCCTGGTGGATGACACTGTTGTTTAGTCTGGTGGTGCGGGAGCGTAGACTTCTGTGCCTCTTCCCAGAAGGCAGGAGGCTGAACAGACTGTGTGCAGGGTGACTTGGATCGTTTGTGATTGTCATGGCTTTGCTGGTGAGACGGGTGGTGTATATGTCTTGCAGGGAGGGGAGTGGTGTGCCAATTTTCTTCTGTGCTGTTCTCGCAATGCGTTGTAGAGCCTTCCTGTTATAGTCAGTACAGCCCCCCCCCACACAGTGATGCAGCTGGAAAGGACACTTTCAATGGTTCCCCTGTAAAACATGGTCACAATGGGGGGTGGAGCACTTGCCTGCTTCAATTTACACAGGAAGTAGAGACGCTGCTGTGCTTTCTTGGTCAGTGATGCAGTGTTGGTAGTCCAGGAGAGGTCTTCATCAATGTGCACACCCAGGAATTTGGTGCTGCTCACTCTCTCCACTATGGTGCCGTTGATGGTCAGTGGAGGGTATTTGGTGGGACCCCTCTGAAAGCTGATGACAATCTCTTTTGTCTTGTCGATGTTTAGCAGGAGGTTGTTGTCTTTGCACCATCTGGTCAGGAGCTCCACCTCCCTCCTGTAGTCAGTCTCGTCACCGTTTGTGATGAGGCCCACCAGGGTCGTGTCGTCTGCAAACTTCATGAGGTGGTTGGAGTGGTAGGTTGGTGCGCAGTCGTGTGTGAGCAGGGTGAAGAGGAGGGGACTGAGTACGCAGCCTTGTGGAGCCCCAGTGCTCAGGGTGATGCTGCTTGAAATGTTGTTGCCAACTCGCACTGCTTGAGGCCTGTGGCTGAGGAAATCCAGCAGCCAGTTGCAGAGGGAGGTGCTGAGGCCCAGTTTGTCCACTTTGCAGATGAGTTGTTGTGGTATTATAGTGTTGAATGCTGAGTTGAAATCTGTGAACAGCATTCTCACGTAGGAGTCTTTCTTATCCAGGTGGGTGAGCGCTGGGTGGAGGGCAGAGCAGATTGCATCGTCTGTGGATCGTTTTTCTCTGTAGGCAAACTGGTGTGGGTCCAGGCTGGGAGGTAGGGTGGACTTGAGGTGTGACAGGACTAGTCGTTCGAAGCACTTCGTTATGATGGATGTTAGTGCTACCGGACGGCAGTCATTGAAGCAGGATGGACATGATTTCTTCGGCACGGTATGACGGTGGCAGCTTTGAAGCTTGATGGCACAGTGGCTGGCCTCAGGGAGATGTTAAAGATGTCCGTGAAAACATCTTTCAGTTCCTCTGCACAGTCTTTCAGCACTCTGCCAGGGATGTTGTCTGGACACGCTGCCTTCCGGGTGTTGATGGTGGAGAGTGCCATCTTCACGCTAGCAGTAGACAGGCACAGAGGCTGGTCATGTAAAGGTGGTGGTGTTTTCTGTGGGCGGGTGGTGTTTTGATCCTCAAAGCGTGCGAAGAATCTATTTAGATTGTTTAGCAGAGTGGTGTCGTTCTCGCAGCTTCGTGGTGCAGGTTTGTAGTGTGTGATGGTTTGAATGCCCTGCCATAGGCTCTGTGCATTTTTACTGTCCTTGAAGAGGGAGGTTACCTTGCTTGTGTATTTTTGTTTTGCTTTCCTGATGGCTCAGGACAGGTTTGTTCTCGCCGTTCTCAAAGCTGATTCATCGCCAGCTTTGAAGGCCTTGTCTCTGGTCTTCAGAAGTCTGTGGACATCTCCTGTTAGCCATGGCTTCTGGTTAGCTCGAATGGTGATGTTCTTGATGTGTGTCACGTCATTGATACATTTAGTGATGTAGGAAGTCACTGTCTCTGTGTATTCTTCAATGTCTATGAGATTGTTGGAGGTGGCTGCTTCCTTGAACATTTTCCAGTCTGTTGTCCCAAAACAGTCCTGTAGATCAGAGGTCGCCTCCTGTGACCACACTCTTACTTCCTTCTGAACAGGTTTGATGGCTTTCACTCTCGGTCTGTATGCAGGCATTAGCATAATGGTGAGGTGATCAGAGGTGCCGATGGGCGGGAGGGGGGTGGCTATGTATGCTCCTTTGTGCTGGGTGTAAACAAAGTCCAAAGTATTCTTACCTCTTGTTGGAAAATGGATGTGTTGATGGAACTTAGAAAGGACAGATTTGAGATCAACATGATTGAAATCTCCAGCAAGGATAATAAAACCGTCTGCATGTGCTGTTTGTTGCTCACTGATAGCCTGGTACAGCTCATTCAGCGTCGCATTTCTGTTGCCGTTGTTATTAGTTGGGGGGATATGAGTAGCAACCAGCAGGATCGAACTTATCTCCCTTGGTAAATAAAAAGTGTGACACTTCACGATAACGAACTCCGCCGTGTTTGTATGCTACAGTGACATCCCGACACCACGCATCACGGATGTAAACACAGATGCCACCACCCCGTATCTTACCTCTGTCTGCGAGTGCCCTGTCTGATCTGTAGCATGTTAGCTGCTCCAGTTGTATCGCAACAAATTTTTGTATCGAAAAATAAATATTGTTGATCATGAAGATGTTAATGCCTCCAGATGTCAACTAAGTTCAGAGATTTAGCAAAGTTATTTAGCTATGGCTCAGATTTAAGTGTGGGGGCCTTAGTATTACTAGCTCTATTAAGCAGAGGGTCCAGAATGCAATTAAAATCTCCACCAATAATTATATTAGAATTATTTTGCTCAGCCACAAGATTAAATATTTTACTGAAAAAATCAGGGCAATCAAAATTTGGATCATAGATGTTTAAGAGTGCTAGTGGTTTAGTGTTTATAGAGCCTCTGACTAAAACAAATCTCCCACCTGGGTCGGTAACCATAGATTTGAACATAAATGGCAGACTGATAAACCTGCGATATCCACAGTGCCCTCAGTCGTCTTTGTTCTGTGGGGTGTATATGCGTTTCCTGTAGGAAAATAATATCAGAAGATAAATGAAAGATAATAATGTTCTAGAAATAAGGCTTTTTCACTTTCTAAGAAATCCTTTTTTTTTGCAATGTGATTAGAGTGAATCCACACAAATAATATCAGGCACTAAAATAAAATAATAAAATAATTAATATTTTGACATCGTCGAACAAGACAAGAGGTGAAACTGTTAGTATAAGGTGGAACTGCTGCACACTGTTACTGTGAAACAACAAATAACTTTCACTTTCTATCGATACCCTGAGGGCTGGTTGACAGTAGTAAACAGTACAGACAGAGGTTAAAAGGAAAACCCCAAACTTTTGTGTTTTTTTTTCAGAACCACCTTTTTGATTTAAGAATATATGAAGTATGGCATCATTTTTAATTCAGCTCAGCAGCAATTAACATAAATTCCATTAAAACCTGCTGCTGTTTGACTTTTTTATTCTCAAATATAGGCATCATTATTACTCATTATTACTCATTATTGTAAGTGGATGCGAGAACAATCCTGTAAAAAACCCAAAAACTAGGGCTGTCAAGATTAATGCATTAATGTGGATTAATCCATCATTATGATTAACCTGATTAAAAATGTTAATGTTTACAGTTGTTTTGTTGTTTCATTTCATTTTCATTTTTTAAGCAAGTAATTAAGCAACATAAATAGCTTGCATACAGCAGTACTCACATTCTGTACTTAAGTAGAAGTACAGCTACTTGTGTGAAAAAAGTAGAAGTACTGATTCAATACTTCTACTTAAGTAAAAGTAAAAAAGTACAACTACTCAATTGTAATAAAGTACAAAAGAAAAAAGTAAAACTGCTTTTTTGGTCATGAACACAATAATGCTTCAGAAAATAAAATCCAAAAAATTTAAAAAAGTATCTAAAATAAAGCCTTTAAAAGTGAGTTACTGTGTAGATAATTGAGTCACAGTTACTCAGTTTTGTGGATATGGGCACGACATTGAGGAAAAATGGGGGAAGAAAAGTCACAATTGAGATAAAAAGTCATGATTAAAAAAATAAAAAGTTAAAAATACAAGATAAAAATGCATCATTATAAGAGAAAAATTTAAAATTATGATAAAAAGGTCATAATTATGGGATGAAAAGTCAAAATTATGAGATAATAGTCATATAACTATAATATATAAAGTCATAGTTTCTTTCCTCCACTGATTTTCTCTCTGAAGGCACTAATTTTTCCTACTGTCACATCTGTTCAGTTTGTAAAAGTAATGAGTCTATTCTGTGAATGTAATGAGTATAAAGTTCAGATATTTATACAAAAATGTAGGGAGTAAAAGTAAAAGGTTGCCAGAAAAATAAATACTCAAGGAAAGTATAGATACCTAAAAAAAATACTTAAGTACAGTAATGAAGTACTTTTACTTAGTTACTTTACACCTCTGTATCCGACAACACAAAGAATCTCAACAGAATACAGTGGTACCTCTACTTACGAAAGACCCAGCCAATGAATAATCCAAGTAACAAATAAACTTTGCCTCAATTTTTCGTCTCTGAATACAAACTAAAATTAGATTTATGAAAGGAATCTGAAACCCCCAATACATAAATACAGTACTGTAGGTACATTACTATAACTACGTAATGTACGTAAATACGTCATGTACGTACTGTATGTAGGATCCCATTGGCTATGATGCTTTTCATTACCCTTTGACCCTCATTTATCACAGAGTGACTGTTGTTTCCAGTGTGCTCATTTAAACTTTATGACAGTACATATTCAAAAATCACAGTAAAACAGGGCGATGGTGGCGCCCTGTTTGTCTCCCAGTAACACAGACACTTTAAAGGTCATTTCTTCACGTAGACGAATGCTTTTAGTATCAAAGGTTCAGCCGAACAGTGCAAGAAGAGTATATGACTGGCAGTCTATCATCAGAAAAATTGTTAAAAACTTGGACTCCACAAGCCCGGAGATGCGGACTGTTCTACAGAACCTGGGTCTGCTATGTCGGTCAGATCCAGCGTCCTACAGCGGAGTGTCCCCCATAGACGCTCCGCCTCCGGAGACATCGGAAGCAGCGCCAGAGAAAGTAGAACGCGGCTGTCGTGGTGGATTTACAGCTAAGCTAAGAGCTAACCCACTGAGACCGCTGCTTCCATCAGTCCTGCTCGCCAACGTACGCTCACTGGAAAATAAACTGGACTACCTGAAGCTGGATTTAAACACCAAACATGATCCACCAGACTGATGCATCCTCATTGTCACCCAGACGTGGCTCAACTCTTCTGTCCCGGACACCAACATTAGCCTGGACGAGCTAAAATCTAAATCTACATTTCCTTTTAACACATATTTCATACAAAATTGGTGCATTTTTATCATTTTTAAAGGGTTTGAGGGGTAGTATTAGGGGCCTTGGAACGAATGAAGCCTTTTACATGTAAAATGTGACTAACTACGAAAAATTCACGGTACGAAAACTCTTCTGGAACTAATTAATTTTGTAAGTAGAGGTACCACTGTACATGCAAAACCAACAAATTAAATGCACTTGTCCATGCTCAAAAATGAGTGGAAAGAAGCAAAAAATTAATCCCACCCTGAATTCTAATCAGAAATATAAAATAATGAAGTGTCAATACTTTCCCTAATTTATGGACTTCAAAACAGAACAATGACCCACAGAGATTATATCAACTCATTCAATGGTCTTTACACTGTATGACCAGATGTTGAAATTGTCGAAGGTGTTGAATAAGCATGTTAATTGCATATATTTTCATATTTTTTCATTTGTACATTTTTGGTGTTTTTTTTTTGAGGAGTTTTTTAGTATTGCAAACCATTTAGTGCATCATCTGTGCAGGTGGTTACACACAATCTGTGGTTGACAGAGCGGTTACATTTAATGACCACCTTTTTAGAGATGAATATAGAGGCAAATTGTGGTAGAGAAATAAACACTGAGTTCACAGGTAAAAGCCCTGCTGGACAGTCCTGCAGTCGGCATGGCAACCACATACTCCCTCAGAATCTGGTAGAGTCTGTTATTTTCAGAGGTGGGAAGTAACTAAGTAAAAGTACTTTGTTACGGTACTTAAATAGTTTTTTTTTTTTCTGGTATCTGTACTTTACTTGAAAATAAATTTTTCTGTGAACTTTTTACTTTCACTTCCCACATCTTTGCTTAATTATCTGTACTTTATATTCTTTAATTGTCATAAAAGACTTGTTACTTTTTCAAACAGATGTGACAGTATGAAAAATAAATGACTTCAGTTCAGTTTATTTTCATTTTGAGCGCACAAAATCATTAAAGCATCAATCAAAATGGCCATCATAAATGTTTTCTTACAAATAGAAAACCAGTGGAGGAGAGAAATAGTGACTTACTATATCATAATTATGACTTTTATGTCTTAAATGTGCCATTTCGTCTCATAATTTTGACTTTTTATCTCATGATTTTCACTTTATCACATAATTCAGATGTTTTTATTGCATCATTTTGACCTGTTATCTCATGAATGTACCATTTCATTTCATAATTTTGACTTTTTTTTCTCATAATTTTGACTTAATCTCATGATTTTTACTTTATCTCATAATTATGAATTTATATCATAATTTTGACCTTTTATCTCATAATTGTGCAATTTTCTTTTTAATTTTATAATGATGACTTGTCTCAATTTTGTAATTTCCTTATAGAAATTAAAGTAGTACTATTCCACTGCTGTTACACAACACCACACTATTAAACAAATACATGACAACAGCTCAGTACAGTACTGTCCTATCATCCTCAACATGAGAGAAAAGTACTGACATATTTCCTTTTGTCTCAGGTTATCTACATATGTGTTATTAAGAACAGGGTTGGATTATTTTGTCAGCAAACTTTTTAGATGCCATCTTAGTATTAGTTAATAAATACTAATAAACTGTTAAAGTGAAAAGGTGGTTCCACCTGTGATCTGAATACTGCTAAGAAAGTATAATAACAATATGATGGAATCAGGAAGCTGGGGGGGGGGGTCTGTTTTTTTTGGGCAATGTGAAGGACTGTGGTCACCTTCAGCTTCAGATTGGCCATCACCCTGTTAGCATTAGCATTAGCATTAGCATGGATGAATCTGCTTATTCTCTCGTCAGTAAAAATCCCTGGCAAACTCTTCACAGGCACTGACAATAAAGAAAGTCCAAACATTTGTCCTTAATCATAGTTACACGTATGACATAACGCTTTTAGCAGAGTATTGTTAATAAAATGTGTGGACGGTGTGTTTATTCTGTCAAATCGATGAGACTGAATGGAACGTATCACCCTCGAGGGCGGCTTCAGGGCTTGTCCTGAGGACAATGTCCTTAGTACCGCCCCCGTCTGTCCGGCCATTGTCATCTAGTATCTACTGTCCGCACGTGATCTAGTGCTGACCGTCAATGATCATTATTATCTGTTTTTATTTTATTTTTGTTTTTTGTCTTTTAAACTGAGTTCTAATAAAGATTATCAATCAATCAATCAATCAATCAATCAATCAATCAATCAATCAATCAATCTGTCAATGCTACAGTGGCAGAACCTGCGGAGAATGAAGGCACTAACCAATCACAATGTGTTTAAAAGAACCGGCTACCAATCCCTACCACTTCGACTCAGCTGAGCTCCAAACACATTACCATGGTTTACAGGCACGCTAAGGGGGGGTGGGGATGGGGGGGCAGACCAGTTAGGCTATTGAGCAGGCAGGCCACCGAGAAAAGTCCCGGTCATTCCGTGTGCCAGTCCGGGCCTGCCTCTCCCCCAGATCCACTCTAGTCACACCTGATCTGTATCCATTTAAGCAGTGAGCCTTGCAGTTTTCAGACCATTCAGTTTGTCACCTCCATAACCTGGACATTCCATTCACCACCACGGACTCTGGCTGATCTACACTCAGGTTTAGTTTGGTTCTAGTTCTGTTTCAGTATCTGTCTTTATTTTGGTTCAGTTTGTTATTAAATTATTTTTCCCTTCAACAGTGGACATGTGAGTCTCTCTCCACTTCACCCAACATGACAGAACCATAGACAGGCACAGACTAACCAGAAACAGACACGAACGCTAGCTGGAAACAGACAGGAACGCTTTTGTCATGTTAGGTGAAGGTTAGGTTATAAATTATATGCTCTATATCTTTACATCCATATACATATATACATGTACACACATATCTGCATACATACACATCAAAAATAATACATACCCATGTCAATATATATCTACACATATCCAAGTCATTCATTCATATATATATATATATATATATATATATATATATATATATATATATATGCTCTACATACACATACATACACACATACAATAACTTCCAATCTGTTCCAATATCAATATTTGTTATCAATAATCCAAAACAATATGTTACATTTATATAGTTTTATTCAACGTACTATACATTGCACTAAATCCTGGCTTTCATTGTCAGTTATTGGCCACAAGGGGGTGCTGTAGACAAAACAGAGCCACTAACCAGAAGACAGCAACAACCTCTTCTTCTAATTATTATTATTATTATTATTATTATTATTATTATTATTATTATTATTATTATTATTATTATTATTATTATTATTATTATTATTATTATTATTATTATTATTATTATTATTATTATTATTATTGTTTCTGGTTGTTGTTGTGTTGCAAAAGGTCTGAGGTGAAAATAAGAATGGACAAGAACAGTTGTGTAATCAAATCTTTAACCTACTCATTAATAAGAGATGATGTTTTTTGTTTTGTTTTTCATTTTCAAACAGCTGTATATTTATAGAGAAAAAATGTGAATGCTGTCTGTCGGATTTTATCATTTGTGATATTGGGTTTTATATATATATGAACTATAGAGGAAACACTTTTAATTAGGTTAGCTTCTCTCAGGAGTACACTTTAATGTGTCACAACACCATTTGACAGCACAACCGGTCTTTATATTCATTTCAGGCATTTTTTAAACTTCAGATTGCTACAGACGAAGGTAAATCTTTGTCTTCCTTTGATCTCCCCATGATTACAGTGCACTTTCAAATCCAGGCTTAGCTAGAAATCTATAGTCTCACTAGATAAGTTAAACCAGAGCCACATTTTTGAAAACATTACCCATGCATTTACATTTTTTTATAGCTCAGTTTTCAGTACAAGCTGATTTTTACTCATTTTCATCATTTGTAATGGGTGTGTATTACAGTAGCTCGAGTGGGTGATGTTACAACTACAGTAGAAATGGGGACAAAACTGAAAACAATTAATTCAGGTGTAGTACTACCTTTATATTCTGCTCATTGCGGCTGTAATTTTAGTAGCTGCAACTGTAGTGTTACCATGGAAACAATGTTTCTCAGTTCTCACTGATTGGTACCATGAAGACATTCTGAGTTAGCTGTGATTGGGTGGCTTTTTTTCGGGATGAAATAAAATTAACTATGTCGATGAATGTAAAGTATTTGATAGCCACTGCTTTTTGTGTGTGTGTATCACAATCTTTTGCTTGACTAGATGAAAAATAAAAAACCTCCAATAACAAGCTACGGAGGGCCTGCTTATCACTTGAGAGAGTGGGAAAACTGCGAATTTCTGTTGGTGAATGTTAATCAAGTTATGGACATATATATACTGTATATATATGTGATAATATGATAATGTGTGTGTGTATATATCATCTGGAGATATTTGAAATAGTTAAATTCAAACATTAAATGTTACACCTAAATATCAAATGTTAAACCTGAATGCTACATCAAAGTGTAAATCTTAAATGTAAATTCATAGACTTGACATTTAGATGTACATTTAACATTTAAATGTAACTATTTAAAAAAAATAAAATAAATATATATATATATATATATATATATATATATTTTTCTAAGATTTTATATATATAATTTCAAATTGCACATGAGACAAAATCAGAAATTTAACAGTACTCTGGAAGGTAAGTACATATCAGTATAAAACAAGTAACACACACAAATAGGATTTTTTTTTTTTATAAACTCATCAACAAAACAAAAAAAACCCACATGAACCTACGAGATGAGGGTGGACTACCTCATCTTGTGACAACACCCATGGGGATTATTGGATTATTCTGCCCCAGAAACTGTGTCTGTCTAAAAAAGTTCATAAGTCCATACTTTTTGGAGGCCACTGCTCCCTTTCAGGATAGCGCCGCTCACTGAGGGGCCAAGCTGTCTCTGGGAGGCGCTGACAGCACTCCTGGAGATGGAGGGGCCAGTCCCTCCAGCATCTCTGGTGGGGAATCAGGAACAGGCACCACGTGAACAGGGATACCCACCGGTGCTATGATGGGGTCACTGGCGCAGGCTTCCATTACATCCTCACTACAGTCTCACTACAGTGCAGGTGTTGATGCCACTGTCTGTAGGAGTTGGTCGACATGTCTTCACATGTGACCATCAGCCGTCTGGACCCTATACAAGACAGGACCAGTCTGTGCCACAATGGTCGCCTGCACCCACCATGGACCAGCACTGTCATTCCTGGTTACTGGGAGAGAAGTTCCTTTCTTTGGCGTGTTGCTTGCGTTGTTGAGTCTGCTTCTCTTGCTGATGTTGAACGGTGTCTTTCACTGTGGTGGGTTTTAACAGATCAAAATGGGTCTGCAGGTCTTTCTTGAACATCAGGGATGGTGGAGAGATCTTGGTGGTAGCGTGGAGAGTATTCCTATGCATTAACACATTCTGTGCAACCACTGATGACATTTTCCTTGACCCTGAGACATCTCCAGTGCATGTTTCAAGGTTTGGACAAACCTTTCGGCTAACCTATTAGTGGTTGGGTGGAAAGACGGTGATTTGATGTGCTGCACATCATTTGCTTGTAAGAAAACAGTCATTTGTTTTGACACCAGCCGTGGACCATTGTCGGAGACCAATTGTGAGGGACACCCGAAATGACTGAACATATCCCCTAGTTTTTCAACAGTTTTGTCTGCAGTGATAGATTTCATGATTACCACCTCAGGCCTTTTGCTGTGGGAATCCACAGCCACCAGTAGCATTCATCCTTCCACTGGACCTGTGAAATCTATGTGAACCCATTGCCAGGGCTCTTCTGGGAACTCCTAAGGATGCAAGGGACCTAGCTGTGGCATGTTCCGAACTCTTTGACATGCCTGGCAAGACTTTACTTCATTCTCAATTTCTCGGTCCACTCCTGGCCTCCGAAGGAAACTCCTTGCCAATTCTTTCATGCGCACAATTCCACTATGGCCCACATAGAGTTGTTCTACAATAGTCTTGCATATTGTTTGTGTAATGACCACCCTCCTCCCCCACACCAAACATCCCGACTGTATGCCAATTTAGTTTCAAATTCTCTAACCAGACTCGACTTAAGATGACAGGACAATTACCTTTAGCTACATAGACAGGAAGTTTTCTCACTTGATTGTTGCTCTCAACAGTGACATCAGTCATGCCAGCCATGGGAACTGGTTCTCCGAGGAAGGAGCTAAATTTCGTGTGTCTGAATGTCTCAGGGTCAAATGACGTAGGTGATTCTCATATGTCTTTTCTGACATGATGGAAGATTTGGATCCCGTATCTATCTGCATATCTACTGGGTGTCCTTCTAACAGGGGCCTTGTCCAATAACCCTCATCGTCTGCATTAACTTTATATATGTTCAAGTGTGTGCACCCTCAGCTCTGTGTTTTCATCTGACTCACTAGACAGTTCGTCTTGTTGTATCACTGTGTGAACTGGTCGTCTCTTCTTTTCTTTTCTGGAGTGTTGTCTGTTTTCAAACCTTTTCTCTGTGTTATTTTTGATCACTTTACCTGCATTCTTTTTACATTGACATACTCGTTCTAAGTGTCCCCGTTTTCCACAGTAACGACAGTCCATATCCTTACATCTGCGTGTCATCGCCAGGTGTCCCGTTTTGCCACAGCGATAACATGGGCCCTGTGCATTTGGTCTTTCTGAGCTCAGTGCGTGTACCTTGCTAGCTGTATTAAGTTGTTGAGCTCCTTTTGATGCCATTTCCATAGAGACACAAATGCTAAATGCCTTTTCCAATGTTAACTCACTCACTGTCAGCAATTTCCTCTGAGCAGCTTCATCTTTAAGGCTGAACACTAGTCTGTCTCTTAAAGTGTCGTTTAGAACAGCACCGAATTCGCAGTGTTCCACCAGTTTTCTTAGCGCGGCAACAAACACAAGGACTGACTCGCCTTTTTCTTGTTCACATTTGTGGAATCGGAACCTCTCTGCGATTAATAATGGTTTCCAGTGAATAATGCTATGACAAAACGCTGACTATATCCTCATTAGTCTTTTCTCCGGGCTTTGTGGGTTGTAGCAAGTCACATAACAGATTTTAGATCCCATTACCGCCAGGAAGGTGGGTACAATTTTGCCCTCAGCAATGCCATTTGCCTGGATAAAGTAATCAAAACGCTCCTATAGTATGGGCTCCACTGTTCCAAATTCTCATCAAAAGGGCCAATATTACCTATAATTCCAGCCATCCTTGGCATCCTAGGCATAACTTGACATCCTCCCCCCTTTCAAAAAAAAAAAATTCAGAGGCTATGAACTGTCTCGTTTAAAAAAAAAAAAGTCAGAGTGCCTGCGTGAGATAAGTAAATATCCTTGTCGCCACTTGTTATATTTAGAACTGGGCAATATGGAGAAAAAAAATTATTTTGATATATTTTTGCTATATTTCAATATATGATATATATCTTGATATCTATGCAGTAAAAAAACAAAACAAAAAAAAAGCATATGCATCAAATTCAGCAAGGTTGACTACAGGATAAAGTCAGGAATGGTTAATAATAATAAGTTTACAATAATAACACAAAAAAAGAACGAAAAAGTTCATTTTGGGATCCATGAACTTCTAGTTCATAATTTGGAAGAATGAACGATGAACTGAACTAATATTGAGTAACTTGAACTGAACTTTGAACTAGTTCCTAATGAAGGTGAACTTTCCCAACACTGGTGTGTATATATATATATATATATATATATATATATATATATATATACACACATCTGGCACGGGCCAGATGTTTTTGCTGGGGGGTCGCTAATTGCCAACCTATATGGCCTATATGGGGTCAGTGTCTTTACTCTGGTGCACCCTACAGTGACTTAACCCCGACAGTGTCCTGTGAGTCGAGTTCTGTTCCGGTTTTGGTCAAAGTGAAAGTAGTTACGGCAGGTTTCCTGGGGTCAACAAAATAAAATGTGTTTCTTCTCAAAACAATATGTATTTGAATGAGTGATTTATTTGCATAACAAAACCCTCACGGAACAGAAACTCACACCTCGTAATTGCTTGGAGCTACTTTCAATGCGTGTCGTCACTGTCACTTTTCTACACAAAACAGTTACAACCTCAGCCAAAAAAGTAGGTACAGAAATATAAAAGTACACAAAGTGAAGGTATGGCCAGGGGGGGGGGGGGGGGGTATCAGTTTTGAAAAAGGCTGTAATTCTTTATTTAGATAAAAAAAGCAAGCACCCTGAATAATCAAAATGAATGAAACCATAGATGGCAAGATATGATTAACCTTATTGTGACACTACAGAAGTATTATGAGACAAAAAAGATATCTTCTCTTATCAAAATTAAAGGTGGTGCCGTGAAATATTGCATGTGTGACTATTTTTGGATAGTGTAATTCAATTACAACATAGTTTTATCATTACTCACAATTATTTCACCCAGATTGGCAATCCGTTACACAAATTGTTTCATATTTTATTTTATTTTATTTTATTTTATTTTATTTTATTTTATTTTATTTTATTTTATTTTATTTTATTTTATTTTATTTTATTTTATTTTATTTTATTTTATTTTATTTTATTTTATTTTATTTTATTTTATTTTAGTAACCCTGTGTAGCAGTGCCCTCTGGTGTCAGCTACGCAGCTCTACATCCGACCACTTCCTGTATAGCTGAAGGGTGGGACAGGCGGAAGTAGCGTCCTACGGTGCTAAATATCTTCTCTCGCTGAGCAGTTGGACTGATTTTTATCACTCAACATGCCGGTGAGTAAATATTGCATGATGAACTATAATTGCAAATACTGTTAATGACACCCAGACCCCAAAAACTATGCGTTTGGACTCTACCGAGTAACGTGAAGGCCTTTTCTGCTGAACGTTAGCATTGATGACAAGACCCGTTAGCATAGTTGGCTAGCCGAGTTAGCATGTACCCGCAAACCAGAAACCGTCAAATATATGACATTTGCTTTTTTTTTTAATTTTAGCTGTCAATACTTGGTAGTTTTGCTTTTGCAATAGTTGAATACTTCGGTCATAACTGAGGCAGCACACGAGTTGTACAATTGGTTACAACAGTGCAAATGCAATTGATGTGTTCAGTTAGTTAGTTGTTGACAGATTAAAAATGAATGACAGTTTGTTTTGACTGTTTTCAGGCGTATCATTCTACCTTAATGAACCCCGAAACCAGGCTGGTGGGGAATATGGCTCTGCTTCCTCTCAAAACCCAATTCAAGGGACCAGCTAGGGGAGACGGTAAGGTTTTGCACATTATTTTACAACCAATGGCAGCAGTGATTGTAGTATTGACAAGTCTTGTCGCTTTATATATTTCGTATTTATTTGTTAAGTCAGTTTTACGGATGGTTTGTGGGTTTTCTTTGACACGTCACTCAGTTCCTGGTACAGATCAGGTCCATATATGGCAGGAAAAGTGCATGTTCAAACTCAACTTCTTCATTAACCCTCTAAGATTGTAACCATCATACTGTATGTAGCTTCATTGGCTGCTTTTTAATTTGAATCACTAATACACATGTGTACTGTATTTAATGTGAAATAAACTTTTTCAGGTTTTTCCACAGATCTTATGAACAGTTGTGCTCATAACTTTACATACTTTAGCAGAATTTGTAATTTATTTTTTTTTTTGCCAATTTCTCAGAGAATCAGAGGTGGTCAAAGTACTCTCATTCTGTACTTAAGAAGAAGTACAGCTACTGGTATGAAAACATACTCTCGTAGAAGTAGAGATTCAACTCTATTACTGAAGTAAAATTGTAATAAAGTACAAAAGTAAAACAAAATTTTTTTTTGCCATGAATGCAAGAATAATTATTTAACCAGGAACAATCTAAAACGTTTAAAAAGTATCTAAAATAAAGCATTTAAAAGTGAGTTACTGTGTAGATGTGTTTGATAGGGTCACTGTATTCAGTTTTGTGTGTTTGGGCAGAGAATTTAGGAAAAATGGGAAAAGTCACAATTGAGATAAAAAGTGCATAATGCATAAAATGCATAATTTTAAGAGACAATGTCAAACTTCTGACATAATAGTCATATAACTATAATCTATAAAGTCACAGTTTCTCTCCTCCACTGGTTTTTCCTCTGACTTATTTTCATACTGTCACATCTGTTTAGTTTGAAAAAGTAATGAGTCTATTCTGAGAATGTAAAGAGTATAAAGTACAGGTATTTATGAACAAATGTAGGGAGTAAAAGTAAAAAGTTACCAGAAAAATAAATACTCAAGTAAAGTACACATACCTAAAAAAATCTACTTAAGTACAGTAATTAAGAACTTTTATTTTCTTTCCACCTCTGCAGAGAATATGAATGGTGATGTAAAAACCTTGCTTTCACCCGTGGCTAGTGTTTTGGTTTGAAGTAATTTACTATCAAACAAACATTTACTCTTTAATGGAATGCCTTTATTGTCATTATACAAAGTACGAGATTAAAAAGCTTCACCATAAAGTGCACACATTAAATAAACAGTGACCATATGTACAATAAAACTAATGTAAAACAAGTACAAAGGTTGAGAATAAAATGATAAAAGTGCTAAAAGTGACCAGCAGTAAGTGATGGAGTCAGTAATAAACCCATGGACTGACCTCAGTGTGAGCTTGACTCAAGTATGGTGACGGCTCTGGGGAAGAAACTGTCTCTGAGCATGTTTGTTCTGGCTGATAACACCCTGTAGTGTTTGCCAGAGGGCAGCAAATCATACTAACAGAAATAATCCAAATGACCCTGATCAAAAGTTTACATACGTTAGTAATTAATCCTCTGTATTGGCTCCTTTAACATCAGTGACAGAAGTATTTTGTGGTAGTTGTGGATGAAGCACTATATTTTCTCAGATGGTAAAATCTGCCCATTTTTCTTGGCAAAACACCTTCATTTCTTTTTAATATTTTGGCGTTTCTTGCATGAACTCCATGTTTGACACCTCCCTAGTGATATTGTAACCAGGTGACTGACATGGACACTCCTTCTCTGTTTATTTCTCATGTGGCTAACGACAGTTCGACTTGGCTTTATGTTTTGGGTCATTGTCAAGTTAGAACATTCAAGACCATCCCATGCGCATTCAACAGCACATGTGAACTTATGAGCACAACTGTAGCTGTTCTTTGGACATGTGGTGTCACATTGAATGTGTTTAGAGTTTAACATTAGGTACCACTCATTCATCATTCCTTAATTTAAATCAATAAAGGGTGCCGTTAATCTTAAAGGGTGCAAATTATAGCAGAGATGAGTTTATTTAGAAGTGTAAATTTAAGAAACTTTGAGTTTCTAAGGGTTTTTTGGGGAAATTCACATTTTGACACTTCTGATTTCTGAATCAGAAAACATTTGACATCTGATCCTTACTCGTAATCAATAAAATAGTACAGGTAGCGCAAAGGTAGTTCTTGATCTGAGCATGCAAGAAGACTTCATGTTTATAAAGCCCTTGAAGAATGTTTCATTTCCTCAAGATTTGATGAGATGCTACCTTACATGTGACCCTCCGCAACAAAACCAGTCACTCTGGTCAAATTTTATATTTATCTTAAAGTTTATTAAAAATGCTTGCGTGACACTAATTCAACCAATCAGAGGCCGTTTTTCAACATTGTCCTAGCAGCAACTGATTTTGTTTACTGGAGAAGGCTTTGTTCTGAAGCCTCCCATTGGTTCAAATATATAATTAGGTACATTTCTATTTAATGGTTATCTAGAGGGAATCTCGATCTTTCCAACGGTACCAAACATGATGGGGAAATACATAACACGAGCGTGAAGGAAAGTTGTGTTTTGAGTCGATTTTTCTTTGTTTTAGACTTAATTACTGTCAGAGTCAGTTGTTGTTCTTCCTAAAAGACATAATATGAAGCACTTAGGGTAGGAATTTAATAAAAACTCACAGTTAGAAGTGTTCAGGAGACATTTTACTTGGGTTTTATACTTAAACTTCAAATTGGATAATTTTGACCCATATAACGTATGTCAGATTCATGATTTATTGTCCCCGAGGGGAAATTAATTTTCTCAATTCTGCTTCACAACAAAGAACAGAACTGAGGTGTCGCAGCAAGAGGGTGTGTATTTGAGGCTATATCTAGAAATAGTGCTGTGTGACTTCCGACTGGTTTTGTGCTGGAGGGTCACATATAATGCTGTCTAAGATGATTACTTCATCACTATACATTGGAATGTGTCCAAAAGGTATATAATCTATACTGTTGAAATACAACTTGCTTCATAATAACAGAGACTCCATGGAAAACAGTCAGACGTAAATGCAATCCAATTGCTGTACCTGTAGATGGTCTGTGTCATTCAGCTTCATATTCACTTAGATCACGGGTGTCAAACTCGTTTTAGTTCAGGGACCACATTAAAACAAATTTGATCTGAATTGGGCCGAACCACTAAAATAATAACATAATATATAATTAATGTCAACTCCAAATTTTACTTTGTTTTAGAGAAAAAAAAGTGAAATTATGTGATGAAAATGTTGACATCTACCAACTCTGCTTTAAAACAATGTGAATAAACCAACACTTCTTCAGAAAACTAAATGCAATTTTAACAAGAACATGTCTCAGTTTATCATTTACACGTCAATTACAATGTACAGATCATTTATTAGTGGATCTACAAGTACACAAAACATTTAATAACATTCATATTTGTTCAGGTCATTCATGTTTTTTTTGTGAAATAATAGTTTGTTTAATTGTAAATACAGTGAAATGACATGAAAGTGTTAAATTAAAGAGAAAATGTGGAGTTGTGAGTATTTATAGGTTATTATTATGATCGTATTTTACTAATCTGATCCATTTCGATCTGTATGTGGAACCTGAAATTACATTATCAGTATATTCATTAGAATTTTTGTATTTCACAAAGTTATCCCACAGGCCAGACTGCATGTTTGACACCCCTGACTTAGATGCTTTGAAACAAATATTAGTCGGATTTCTCATGAAAGTTATTATCGTCATTTTTGTACTATGCACTCTATTGCTTTAAAATGAATTCATGTTAATGGGAAAGTGAAGAATGGGTAGGATTAAATAAGCTTATGCTTCATCCTACTCCTTTTCGGACATGTCATTGTGTATTATTATTATTACTATTATTATTGCTGTATTGATTATTGTTGTATTCTGCACATGTTCGAAATCAAATCAAAAAATCTAAATCAAACTGTCGGCCACAGTGAAATCTTAAAGAGTAGCTTAAATCAGAATATCAGCGTCAGAAATGTGTTGCTTTATCTGTGACACAATAAGGGATCTTGACCATTAGTGTCTTTAATTAAAGTGCCAGTCAATACTGTGTACTTTATTATAAATAGGCTTGACAGTCAATATTTTTTTCTACTTGGATTTGGGAAACGGTTCTTGTTTTTGTTGACTTAAGGTAAATTCTTATTTGTATTCATGTCTGTTGCTCACTTTCAAACCTCGTTAATGGACTGTGACACTGATCTTAGTGCTTGTTCTGGTTAAATATAAGTTAAATAGACAAATGAATAGGATGTAGGGATTCTCAAAACTGCTTAGGCTCATTAATATGTGCTGAACTATGACCTTTTTAATGATCTTTTTTGCAGGCATCGACTCGGACATCATCGATGAGGCTATCTACTACTTCAAGGCCAATGTTTTCTTTAAAAATTATGAAATTAAGGTAAGACGTGTTTACGTATAAATGGCCCTCATTTGCGTTTTTGTGATGAAAGTGAACGATTAGGGAACTCCAAACCTTAAAACTGTGGAAGGGATGATGTTTTCCAGCTGATTTTCCAGTCGTGTCACAACTGTTGGTTTGCATATCAAAAATATAGACAGAACGAGTCAAAAGGAAGACTTTCTTGTGATTTCCTCAGATCTGCCGGTTTGTCTCGGAGCAGCTGTATTCTTCATTCTTTCACATGCCTCAGCTTGCTTCTTCCTCGCCCCTCAGGAATACAGTCTTGTCATATTTGCTTAGGTTTTCCACTACACAGCCTCTCACTGTGCAGTCCTGGCAAGACTTCTTTTAATCTGGATGTATGTTGTCGTATGTATAATGTAGTAGAAAGGACCCAACATCAATCGTGTTTTGTTCTGTCACGTTGTTTTTTTTCCAGAATGAGGCAGACAGGACGCTGATCTATGTCACACTCTATATTTCTGAATGCCTAAAGAAGCTACAGAAGGTAACGTTTAGATGTATTACTTTATGGGTTGTACACTTGTTTATTCCAGGATTGAATACAATGAAAAATTTGGTTTTTCCTCTCACTCTTTCTATTGTGTTTTGCTCTCAATAGTGCAGCTCCAGGAGTCAGGGAGAGAAGGAGATGTACACTCTGGGCATCACTAACTTTCCCATCCCTGGAGAACCTGGATTCCCTCTCAACGCTATGTATGTTAAACCCACAAACAAGCAGGAGGAAGGTAAGTCTGACCGCTTTTACCATGATGAAAGAGTAAAGGACAAAGGAAAAGTCTGCCTCAGCCTGACATTTTACCAAACATACACTGGAACAACTTTATGCTGAGTCATCAGTCTGTACCAAATTGGTGCCAGTACCCTTATTGTATTTCAGGCAATTCCCAGCTTCAACTAAGATCAAGCCAAAATTAGAACTGCTGACCATAGTCCATCAGCTGAAAGGAGCTGAGGTCCAGAGTGTTATTTCATGCTTGTGTGATGTCCCAGTACTTTTTTCCCCCCCTGCTAATGTAGTGTGAGCACTATTATTCATAAAATAACTTAAAATCAGCCTGTATATTCAGTCATCAGGAGAGATATGCAGCTATTTAGATGTGAATTGCTGAAATCACAAAACATCTAGTACCACTTAAATACATCCCACTGCCTTTGTTCTGGAAACAGTGTTCTTGTGCTGTCCTGTATTCATACTGTGAGTTATTAAAATTAGGAATTTCCAAACTTTTTGAGCTGAAAATTCAAATGAGAATATTGTCGCCGTCTCCCTGGAACCTGCACAATACATAATGAAATGGTGTAAAACACACATTCAACTGATTTTTGCATAATCAGTTTAAGTATTGAATCCATGTACTGTACTGTCCAGTCATTATTGGCTAAACATCAGCAGTGGTTCTGAACAGACAAGTACAGTTAAATATTTAGCAACACACAAGTTACCAACTAATGAATACACACAACTGGAAATGTTTACCAACTTCTATTTCCCTACATTTAGGTTCTTTATTTATATATTGAACATGTTTAGACAGAACAGGCTATTGTGACTCACATAGGACATGTCATGTGCTCTGAGCAGGGGGCTAGGTTCAGGTTCAGGTTTAGGAAAGACAGGATTATGCTCATGTTTGGGTGATAATATTACAGCCACGTGATTGGTTCTTGTTCTGAAACCTTTTCCAGAAACCATGAGGGCGTATCTCCAGCAGATTCGCCAGGAGACTGGTTTGAGGTTATGTGACCGTGTGTTTGACCCCCAGACAGACAAACCCAGCAAAGTGAGTCCAACAACCCCAAATACTATACATAACTATTTACAGCGTACTCGTAGCGCATGTCTCTTAATTTGTAATTCTGATCCAGATTTAAGACCAAACAAATGTTAACTCTGCTCTTTAAGGATCTTTAAAGTATGACTTAAATGTGACTCTTTTCTTTCAGTGGTGGGTGTGCTTTGTCAAGAAGCAGTTCATGAACAAAAGTCTCTCTGCCCCAGGACAGTAAATCACTCAGGACCACCAGTTTCTATTCTACACCTTCAAGATGAATGGATTTGGTTTTTTTTTTTGGGGGGGGTGGGTTGAGTGGGATGGGTCTGCTTCTTTGTTGTTGTTGATTGGATGATTTTATACTCTTCAAGTTTGAGGAAATGTCTTTGTTTGGATGTGAATCATTTGAGCTGGTGCTTAATGCAATAAAAAAAACAAAATCATGGTGAGAGAACAGTGAAGTGTTTGTTTTTATTACACATTAATAATAAATCCTTCATCACCCATTGATCCACACTGAGCTTTATTTAGTAACGGTTCTTACAACCCAACTCCATGCCTGCCATTCATCCAGTGACGTCCTTTAGGAACATTGAAAATGTCTAGTAGGTTTTTAGTCCCATATTTAAATGTGTCCATTCTGAAGTGCCATTGAGCTACAGTTTAATACACTCCCTCTACATAGCGAAGGTGGATGCAGGTTCCTCTGTATGCCACCGTTTTCTTCATTGAAATTTAAGCAAATAACTTTCTTGAATCCAACAAATTAAAAACAGGTTAAAACGTGTCCTCTTTGGTTTATTTGATACACTTATGGATTCAAGAAGAGTTTCCTTCAGTGGCAGTGACAACATTAAAGGCAACATTGGGTGATGTATTCTTAAAGAGGAAAAAACACTTAAGCATGTACAGTGCAGAGGAGACTGTCATCACTTAACTATAAATATTAGAATTCATGTATTGCAGGTATTTAAATGACTGGCTCAGTGTGGCAGGTTGAAAATAAACTATAAAAAAATACCCTCAAAACAAGCAATATGCATTTCCAACGGAATAAATAGGTAAAGTGAAAGAAAATAATGTGCAAACTGCACACGCTTTTACAGAAGCATCTTGTGATGGCACACTGAAAAATAAACCTGGAGTACTCGGCAGAATAAATGCAGTTTTCATTCAAGAATATTGATAAATAAACAAATTTCACTACAAGAAATAAGTTGAGAAATATTTTTTGCCAATTGGGGAAAAAACAAAAACCCTCCATCTTCTAACATGTTGCTGAAATTGTGCTGTATGATCGTCCAAGCTGAAGTGCAACTTGTCCAATTATTCATGTAGTTCCAACCTGAAATAAAATAAAGAGGTGTAAAAAGTTTGGAGTGAGTCACCGGTAACAAGACTGAAAAATGAGCGACCAACAAGAGAAAATCACTCAAAACCAACAAGAGAAAATCACCCAAAACCAAGGCTCACTGCTAGAAAGAAACTACATCAGTTATGTGGAATTATTTTGTTTTTAAGATTTTTATTTTATTTATTTTTTAAATGTATTTTTATTCATTTGTATTTATTTTACCTCATTATTCCAGTAACAAAAAGGATGTGTACCACGAATCTGTTTGATCATTTGTGTTGGTACCAGAGCTGTTATATAATCCTCAGTATTTTTTTTTCATATCGCAGGGTAAAAAAAATTTAAATAAAATTAAAAAAAATCACAATGTCAGTTTTTTCTAATATCATGCAGCCATAATTACAAATAAAATATCCTGCAGGGAAATCCAATTCATGTAACTTGAACAGGATGTATGTGAAGTATGTTGGTATGAAGTGGCATCGTACTGTGGTAGTACTTTGTCATATTTCTTACCACAGAGTTAATCAGTGCCCATGTGTGTAGACTGGTAACCTGTCACAGTACTGTGGCAATAAGTACCACACATGCCCTGTGCCTATCTGGTTACAGGAAAAGGACATAGGACCAGTTATAAGAAGCTGGTTTGTGCAGATTCACACTTTCAGTTTCACCATGTAGACAAACAACATAAAACATTTTACCTCATGAGGAAATTTGTCTGGGTTTGGATTAATATGAACAGTAAAAGGACTGCACTTACACTATATTACCAAAAGTATTCTCTCACCTGCCTTGACTTACA
The DNA here is from genome assembly GCA_020466265.1 of Siphamia tubifer. Classification (NCBI taxonomy): domain Eukaryota; kingdom Metazoa; phylum Chordata; class Actinopteri; order Kurtiformes; family Apogonidae; genus Siphamia; species Siphamia tubifer. The sequence goes on from CM035794.1 coordinate 13,863,483, forward strand.
TATGAACTTAACATCCCATTATTAACCCATACAGTCATATGGGTTCACCCTTTGCAGCTACAATAGCTTCAACTCTTCTGGGAAGGTTTAGGAGTGTGTTTATGGGACCATTCCTCCCAGAATTATTTGTCAGATCACACACTGACGTTGGACCGAAGGCCTGGCTCTTAGTGTGTGCTCTAATTCATCCTAAAAGTGTTCTGTGGAGGTGAGGACAGCCACATTCATCCACATCAAACTCTCTCACCTTTGTATGGACCTTACTTTATGCACTATTGTTCCCACAAACTTGGCAGCATGAAAATATCCAAAGTCTCTCACACACACACACACACACACACTTACAGAAATGTCATATTAAACTCCACAGATTAAGAATGGGACATCACTTGAGTGTATTTCAAGGCAGGTGAGTGAATACTTTTGATAATATAGTGTGTATAACACTTTACCTTAAGCCTCACATTCACCCATTTACACACCAGTAGGTGCTGCTGCTGCCATGGATGGTTCTGCCAGTCCTACTGGGAGCAATTCAGAGTTCAGTGTCTTGCCCAAGGACACCTTGACATGTGAACAGGCAGAGCTGGGACACGAGCCACCGACCCTTCAGTCATTGGACGGCCCGCTCTGCCACTGGGACGGCGTTTAGAGTGCACAACTGTGGCAACAGATGAACTGCTGTTTTATCATTACCATCAAGTCACAGCACAGGACAAAGCAAACAAGACTTCAATTTGTTGCGACCTCTACATGGGTCACAAACTGGATGCAAACCATAATAAGGTGCACCCAAGTAAACGCAATTGAAATCAGAAGTACAGTGAGCACATATATTATGTCAAATATTGGAAAACATTACATCGTGAATAGACATGTGACTGACATGATACAATAAAAGCTGTCACATCTTCAAAACACAAACACTTATTATCGCCCCTGATGTCTCAATTCCAGGGATCCAACAGTACCTTGGTGACTTAGGGCAGTCTGCTAAATCGAATCTAAGGAATGTGGGTGTTTTCCTTGATAAAGAGATGTCCCTAGTGCAGCACTGTAAGCAGCTGACAACAAACTGTTTCTTCCAATTAAGAAAAAGATCTAAAGTTAGAAAAATGGTCTCACGTAATGATCTAGAGCTCATCATCCATGCTTTTGTATCATCACATTTAGATTATTCTAACGGTTTGTTTTCTTGTCTTAACAAGCAGGAACTTTCGAGGCTGCAACTTGTGCAAAATTCGGCAGCGAGAGTTTGGACCTGCACCAACAGGAGGACTCACATATCTGCTATTTTAAAGGAGCTGCATTGGCTGCCGGTCTCCTACAGAATCAATTTTAAGATCTTGGTTTAAATCTTTCGGGCCTTTCATAGTGAAGCTCCAGCCTTACTCCCCTGCGAGGGCTCTAAGGTCTATGGATCAGAATCTGTTAAAGGTGCTACGCACTCAGTTCCAGACCAGAGGAGTCCGATCATTCCAGGCCGTTGCTCCCAGGCTTTGGAATGATCTCCCGCTCTCTCTTCGCTCAGCTGCGTCTGTTGGTGCTTTTAAAACAAATATTAAAACTTTTTTGTTTGGTCAAGCATTTGCTTGTTTTTTAGGCTGTTGATCTCATTTTTAGTGTTGACTATTTATGTGTATTTAATTGTTGTATTTTATTCATGTTGTGCAGCACTTTGTGGCTCTGTCTGTGAAGAGTGCTATATAAATACAATTAACTTACACACACACACACACTTCATGTTATTATGAGGAATACTATAAATCAGAAGGCTCACCTCATAATTTAAAGGGGACATATCATGTAAAGTGCACTTTTTAATGTTTTTCCAACACAAATACGTGTTGTCTGTGTGTGAGGGGACCCTTAAATTATGAACAAAAAAAACACCCACTCTCATTTTTTCCTGATCCATTTTGGAGGGGGTTGAAAATGGTGGTTTTTTTTGACAGAACTGAACAACTTTTGAGAGATGTGACAGTGACTACAACATTTATAAGTTTTTTTTTTTATTTATATAGTGGACAGTACTTCAACAAATGTATTATTTTATCCAATGTATTGCAGTTTCATCCTAAAATGAGTTAAAGGCAGACAAATGTAGCACTTTCAGTTTATTTATTTCTATTTTTATTAATTCTTTTACTTGGTAGTCTTATTGGTTAACTTGCACAGCTGTGTTTTGTTTTTAAATCTATTTTTGCATTTTATTCAATTACTGTGCTTTGTTGTCCTTGCTTTTAAATGCAGTTTTTGTGTTTTTAATTGATTTTTGTACTTTATTCTTGAGCTTGATTGCTCACTTTCCCATGGAAGTCGCTTTAGAAAAAGGCATCTGCCAAATGCATAAATAAATAAATATAGAGTATTAAATAGCATAATATGAAAATTCAAGTGCAAGTAGGTGAAACATGTATTTGGGTAGATTGTTCCATTGATGAATGCTGACACAGTTTGTACCTACTCGATGCTTTCAAACAGAGGGAAGGCCTTAGTCAAACGCCATCTCCTGACTCCTCCGAACACAGCGCGCCACCTTCTTCTTAAAGACACCCGTTGGATCCTCCCTCCACTCTTTCTGCAGTGACAAAGTGAGAACTGCTAAACCTGGCATCCTTATATCTTCATATAAGTTCATTTTCAATTTTATCATCAAACTTTTGACTCCTGTCTCCACCACCACATAAGGACATCCCACCCACACTTGACTGTGACAGGTTACGACCGTACAATCCCGTGAGTCCTATAGTGCGGAAAATACAGTACATTCCTCAGCTTCCTCATTTGGATTTCCATGAGGGAACCCAGAGTTAATAAATCCTCAGTGAAGCTTTTCCCCTACAGTCACAGGTGTTTCAAATGTCTCCGCTTGATCAGAACATTTTCATACAGTTTATATATTAAGCTGACTCAGGTGCCAGACACTTACAGCTGCATCAACGTTGGCAGGGGAGTCTCCGTTGGGGTCAGCCAGCATGGATATAACACTGATCATAATAGTTTCCACAGTATGGATCGGCAGCCAACGCTCCTCAGGCTTTTCGTAGCCGTACTTGTCCTCGCCGGGTTCATGTAGGATGGAGATGCACACGTCACCATTTTTTGCCACTAGAGGGAAAACAATGATTTAAGCAACGTCAACCCTGGCCGCATTTAATTTCACAGTATTAATACAATGCCTTCATTCACACCAGCTAAAAGTGCCTCTGTACACCAAGAGTTTTGACAGATCAAAACTTACTAGATGATGGGTGGACAATTAATTTTCCTATGGGGCCACATAAGAAATGTTGATAGTTATTAAAGGCCGGATCAATTCACCCATAGCTCTGTTCAATATCTCTTAAAAAACAGTAAATGAAACAATACAATGAAAATGTAGAGCCCAGAATACAACTATTTAATGAATATTCACAAAAACATTTGTGAAAATGTATAAAACCAGCACCATATTAACTTTACATAAATAACTAACTGCAGATTTGTTTGTGTATCTCAGTTCCTTTTCTGACTTCAATAAAGAAATACTTTGTTCATGTTTTGTTACAATCTCAGCATTCTTAATCAATTTTTCTTTCATTTTTTTGGTGTTAGCTGACATGAACGGGCTGAAATTGAGCAACTAACCAATTTGGTACATAAGCCTTATGCAGAGTGTGGAAAAAATGTTCATTTAGCAGATTTTTCAAAATAGAAGCTGTATGTTATGTATTTGCATTGACTTTTAATTTGCCACTGACCTCATGTGGGCCAGTCAGGGCCCGCTATAGGGCCGCATGTGGCCCCTGGGCCTTATTTTGCACAGGTCTGTACTAGAGCCTGACCAATATTGGATTTTTGGGGCCGACACAGATATGAGAGGTAGACCGAGGTTTTTGGGTCCACCCCCACATGTGTATTTGCTTACTGTATGATAGCGGTAAGCTAACATAGGCAACTGTACACAGAGCTATCAAGTCACACGCTTTTTGGTCTTAATATAAATTCTGTGGCGCGACACTGTCACTATTGAACTGGAATGAAGCACGTTAAAATTTTGGACCACTTGCACGTTATTTTACAGCATTATAAACATGTCCAACTTTGATGTGTGTCTGTACATGTCGGACCCAGAGTCTGACCCTTGGACAATGAAAAATTAATTCATTTTGTTGTGGCTGTTGGCCGGTAAAATTAAAGCTTCCCATAGTTTTATAGTTGGGACATCTTTTGGAAAGAAAAACAGTTGATATTTTCCTTCACAGTTTAAAAAAAACGACGACAGACAGTTTTGGGAGGCATCTTCTCTCGTCTTCAGGTTGGAAATGTAACTCCTGGGAAAATTTGAATTATATGCTGGGTGGGTGCGTTTTGGGGAACAGTTCCACGCTGTTGGAGCATTCGTCCCAATTCGACGCTTCGACCTGATGTCAGGTTTTGTACACATCTAGAGAACATCCCACAATGAGCTGTTTGGAGTGGGCGGAAACCACCTCGCAGAATTACGGCATAAACACTATAGATCATGTTTTGTAACTTTGCTGAGGTTTGCAGTCGACATTATAACATTGCACGTATGTAGAAAAACACGGATCAGCATAATAGTTCCTCTTTAATGAGTCCAACTACAAAAATAATTACAGAAAAATATTACTGAGCACAAAATGATGTTTTCCCTCTTAAATGTGGATGAGTGACTATAACTGCCCATGTAAGGAAGTAAGGGATAAACTGATCATGTGCAGAGTAAATTAGGTTAGTCCATATTTGTTCCTGATTGGCACAATTAAGTGTAACAACTGGACCATGTTTCCACTGTTCCTAGGTTCCCCTACACCATCTACTGAATCAATTGTGGGGAAGATGAGAAGCTCACGAGTATATGTGGGATTAGTTCAAATATGGAGGGCTTTAGGACCAAGGGAAAAAGCGCACATGCGTTATGGGGGTGGGGCTTTGGAGTGGTCCTTGTCAGAGCACACGTGGGGGGTGGGGTGGGGGTGGTTCCAAGCGGGTTACTAGCAGTCTAGCAGCTGGGGTGGTTTGGAGTGAGGGACGAGCTCCATCCTTGTCGGAACACCGGGTTATCAGTCTGTAATTTAATTTAATACTTAATATGTAAATTAATTTAATAATTGCTGTGGCTCAGTTGGTAGAGTGAGTCGCCCAATGACTGAGAGGTTGGCAGTTCACGTCCCAACTGGCTGTCCACATGTCGAAGTGTCCTTGGGCGAGACACTGAACCCTAACTTAGGCCCCCAGTAGGACTGACCTTAGACCTTAGACACCTACTGGTGTATGAGTGTGTGTGAATGGGTGAATGTAAAGCGCTTTGAGCACCATGAAGGTGGAAAAGAACTACATAAGTGCAAAACATTTGTTGTCATTCCATGTAACTTCACCCAATGGGTTCAATCTTACCCCCTCAGATTTGAATGAAACTTTGTCCTACGGGTAAGTCTGGCAGGAAAAGATGATTCTCCAATTTTAATGTTAATCGGACTAACGGTTTCCGAGATATGGCCGCCAACATTCTGCCGATTTTTGCAGTGGTCACCATTGTTCAAACTACAATAATTTCTGAATTACTGGTTAAATTTTCATGAAATAGGTGTCATTCTGTCAGAAATATTTTAAGGAGTCGAAATCTGATGTCAAATTGAACATCTGACCAAGTTTTCATGTAATAAACTTGAAGTCAAATATTTGACCTTGAGGATCATGTGACCTTGACATAAATTTTGGTCCATTTCATAGCCCTTCATAGTCTGTAAATAATACATAAAAATCACAGGTGTAATATTTTTGTTAGAGCTTCAGGATAGTTAAAATATACACTGAACTGAAATATATGTTAAAATATATAGACTCGGCAAGTAAATAGTTATTATGTGAAAAGGTGATGCACACATCAATATTTCTTCCTCAGAAAAAACACCCTATTGTATTTCCTGAAATTCATGGAGTTAAAACTCTTATATTGTCAATTCTAATTTACATCTAATATATTTGATAGAATAACTCAATTCATCATCAACAAAATATTTCACAATTTAAATTACATAAAGAATTCCAAATTTCGTGTCATTAACGCCGTCGTTTTAAACACATAAGGCTTATTTGGAAACCCTGTGGCTTAAAGTCAACTAGGAGCCAGACATCAAGAATTTAGTGTGGACGTGATACAGATTATCTAAAGATGTGAGTAAATATTTTTTTTATTCATCCTATAATAAATTGACAGTGAGGTGGCCACCATACTGTTCTACTCATGTAACAGTGGAATTATATACATGCCTTCCCTTGTTTTTTTTCAAACCATTGATGTAATTGTGGTAGACACTGACATTATAGTATTACTGGTACTAAAGCAGGGGTCTCTTCAGGGGCCACATTCAGCTTGATTTCATCTCCAATGGGCCAGACCAGTAAAATGAAAACATAACCTATAAATAATGACAACTCCAAATTTTAGTCATTGTTTTAGTGCAAAAAAACCCCATTAAATTCTGAAAATACTTTTGTAAATTATTCAAATGCAAAAAAGTTACATTTCGTGAAGAAAAAAAAAGGACAATTTTGACAATATTCTGCCTCAATTTATCATTAGTCCATGTGTTTTTTTTATTGTGGATCAGTTCTACAAAGACACTAAACTTAGTAACAGAAGCAGAAAATGGTTCAAATTGTGACTAATTTTCACATTTGTTCAGGTAATTCACATTTTATTGATAGTAACAATAAAACATGTAAATATTTTCATAATTTAATTTAATTTTTTTGCATTAAAACAATGGCAAAAAATGTGAAGTTGTCATCATTTATAGACAAAGAAAAAACTGAGAAGAAACTATGGAGTCATTTAATACTTTATTATACTCTTCATCCCACGGGCCACATTGGAACCATTGGCGGGCTGTATTTGGTCCCCGGGCCGCATGTTTGAGACCCCTGTACTAAAGGGTCTGTGAATTTGATGTAACTTGAAATGAATATGAAGTTTTTCACTTCTTCCCACTCCTTTTCGAATATGTTAATTGCCGTTTCTTTATTTCTGACTTTTCCTTTGCTTTTATTTTTTTAACTTTTTGTTTTTTAATGTTTTGGTATCATTATTATCATTTGTATGTCTGACATATTCGAAATAAAATAACTAAATAAATAAATAAATAAAAATAAATAATAGTTCAGAATTGTTGAAAACATGTTCTTTTTCCAGGGAGAATTGTAGTTTACACACTGAACTGAATCCTCGTCATCAGCTTCATCATACTAGAGGAGTTTCACTGACAACTACTCCAGTAGAAGAATTTAAAAGTCCTTGCTACGGTATTGGCGTCATATTGGCCAATACCCATTAATCAGTGAAACCCTATAATCAGTCTGGTTAAATCGGCCAGCGGATTAATCAGCCGGGTTTTACTACTTACCGTTTGGATGCCATATTTCTGTGATAAACTTCATTTTGGGAGGCCTCAAAGGATAGTCACGGGGAAAGGTCAGCGTGGCTTTGAAGAAACCTCCTTCACTAAAAAAATAAATAAATAGAAAAAGCTGGTATTGAATGGATTTTGTGTACACAGCTGAGCCAGAACATGTTCATCAGAGACAAATGTAACTCACAACAATGTGTCTTGAGGTCCAATTACAACCACTTCCCACTGATAGATGTCTTCATCATCTATAAGGCCGGCAGAAAAACCCTCCACTGGGTTCTTGTTGAGCTCTGAAACCAAGGGTGACCTTTTTAAATGTGCTTGGCTCTTTACAAAGTATATGGACGTTGGAAAAGCTTACATTACTTAAAAACTGTTCCTGACAATGACAGAACAAGTTAGTACACGTGAGACTGATTCATATTTGCATAATGTTAGTGTTATTGTGTCTTCAAATTCCCTTGGTGTCATCGGTGTTAGGAATGATCTGTACGTACACCAACTACTAGGGGTGGGAGAAAAAAATCGATTCACATATGTATCGGGATTTTTTGTTTTCCCATTTTTAAATCGATTTTTTTTGTTCAAAATTTGAATTTTCCACATATCTAAATGCTTCATTTTAAGCCGGGTGGGGAAAAAAACTGCCGCTTGTCAGACCGTAGACGGAGTCACTCAGATGACAGCTAGCTTAATATCATATTAGCTTCAACAACACACCAGGGTTAAACAACATTAACTTATGTGCACATAAACAATACACGATGCTAATATCTATTCCAACTGTATTGTGTTATTAATCTCACCTTTTGTCATTTACACACAGTAATAAACCAGGAGTATATGAATTAAGAGTTGGGAAAAAAGAGGGTGATTAGCTAATTCTAAACACGGAGGTGGTGCGTTCAGGACCGTCGTAACATCTCTGGTGCGTTAAACAGCGTGTTATATCTGAAACCTTAAAGAAAATGAGTTGTTCCTGAATAAATATAGTTAAACAATCAACAACAATTAAAGTGTGTGGTCTTTCTAACAGAAGGGAAGAGCAGAGCTGGACATGTACACTTTAAAGTTCACTTTATTATGAAGTATGTTCATTTAAAGGCTCCTGTTGTGTTGTATTCAGATAAATGTAGCAGTTTACTTCCCACAGTCTGGTTCAAATAAATTACTGCTGAATAAATCTGAACTGACTCACATATGATGTGCATTTTTTGGGGGAAATATGGCTCCTGATATGATCTGTAGGCATCATCATTCAGCTTTTTCACGTGGTCTGGTGTTACAAAGGCAAGAGAAAAATCGGGAATATCGCAAATATCGAAGAATCGCAATTTAAATCGAATTGGCACCCAAAAAATCATAAAAGTATCGAATTGGCGTGACATCATATCGTCCCAGCCCTACTAACTACATTGTTCATAGTTAAGCTCCATATTTTAGATGATACATCCCTTTCTGCTCTGTTTTTTTGGGTAGTTAACATACTCCTGCTGAAAAAAACACAGTTCCAGGGTCAGAAAACCAGCTGCAGTGATTGAGCAATTACATTAAAATTGAAGACTGAGGTATAAAAGACCCTCCGTGTCCACAGTCAATAGACTATAACACCTCAATCTGATGAGTCATGAACTGACGACTGCTTGGTCGTTAATTCTATTTTTTTTTTCGTTTGGTCTTTCTTTCTCTTTATTGAGCCAATGAACAAAAAGTGAATTTCCATCAGAGGATCTGTATCTGTATAAAATATTGCACTGAAATAAAAAAAAGACCACTGCTCGAATGACTGTATAAACTCTAAATATACTGCACGAGTATCCTGACAAGTCCAAGTTTAAATTATGTGTTCGTAGTTACATTTGTTTAGTTTTTTTAATGTCTTGGAAACTATAGTCAGCGTTTTCAAAGGACTACAGCGCTGTTTTCATTCCAACATATTTTGGGTGGTGGTTCAGGGTCATTTCCGTTACTCCTCCAAATCAGACTAATCATCAGAAAGGTTCCAGGTGGATGCCCAAGCCTTTCCCACTGTACAAGAGGTGAAAGCAGGGTACATTTTAGACATATTACTGCTTCATGACAGGGCAGATGTATAGAGATGAACAACCAAATTAAATTATTTAACGGTTTAAACATTAATTCCCAAATATATCAACGTAAGTCTACTTTGGCCGCTTTCAGTTTGTATTGAAAGAGAAGTATTTTTTGTTTTGCACATGTTTGCACTTGAAAAAAAGGAGAAATATATAATTGTATTTATTTTATCTTTTATATTTTATTTTAGTTTCAATTTGTAGACGAATAAGTTCATTAAAAGGAAGACGTTCATTAAAACTTAACGCTTACAGAGTTATAAAATCCATGTGTAACTCAGTTAAATAAAAGTCTATTGTCCATTCATATAATTTGTAATTTAGTTTTCTTAAAATCTCGTCTCCATCTCGTGAAATCAATCTCGTGTCTTGTCTTGTGAGCCGAGTGTCTCGTCACACCCCTACATTATGGTTTTTCATGTATTAAAATAATACTTTGACTAAATAAAAGACAATAGCTGATGGATTCCTCATTTACACATGTAATCAACAGCTGCAGCTTTATTATACAGTGTCACTGCCAAGAACGACTGTAATTTTAAAATGTCAACCAGAGAATTATCAACATTTTTAAAAACCCAACTAGAACTTCAGACATTAGAAAATCTATTTTTTTAGTCATTTTAAAGCTTTATATTAATCTGTCTTTAAGTGGCATTAAAATGTACTGGGTACTTAACATAAACTTTGTAAATTGGGAAGAAAATCCTTGTAAAGTGCACTTGAATATTGCTTTTATAATAATATAATATAATATAGAATTCATCATGTCTGCATGTTTGACAGACAGTCAATTCCTGTATCTGATGAACTCCAACACAAACACCTTATTGGAATTAATACAGTGCCATAGTCTACACCAGTTTAAAACTAAATATAAACAATATATTTTTCTACAGTATGAGAATGAGATGGAGGTGTGAAGGATTTCATGTTCTGTCAAAAATTCTGTATTTATTTTGTCCAGTGTTTTTCCATTTCTTTTTCCACAAACATCATAATTATTATTATTATTGAGCGTCGTTTCTGTATTTATTCTTGTTTATGGTTGTATGTGACTCATTGTATATATATATATCAGATATAGTAGAATAGAATAGAATATTTATTTTCTTTGGGAACAAGGAGGTTTTTTTTTGTGAGGAAAATTAATACAGTAAGAAGGGGTGGGATTTTATAAGTGTTAACTTCCACCCACTCCTTTTGAAGATGCTTGTGTTGTTTTTTTATTGTATGTTTTCTTTTCCATTTTTAAAAAATGACCAAATAAAATAATTTAAGCCATTTTATTTAAAAAGCATAAACACCACTATTGTCACTATCACTATTAGGCAAAAACTGTTCTATTAGTACCACAAAAGTAATCAAAAATACCTGTTGAAAACTACTGATCTTCTGCTCTGACAATGTTCCCAAACTCTGAGGACTGATTTTTAAATCAGGACAATGCTCCTGGGTCCATAAAGGTGTGCATGACAGACCACCAACATTCAGACCCTGTTATGTTCAGCTCAATCTGCAGACCTGAACCCACTTTGAAAACTTCTGGAGGAACATGGATGGTCACAAGTCGTACTAGTACGAGTCATACTTAAACATGTTTTAATCCAGAGCAAAAAAAAAATGCAGTTTTACTTTTTTACAATTAAGAGGTTTAAAATATTTTTCTTTACTTTTACTTTAGTAAAGGAGTTGAATCAGTACTAGTATACTAGTATTTTTTCACACCAGTAACTGTACTTCTACTTTTAAGTACAGAATGTGAGTACTTTTACCACCTATATTTGTTGATTTTTATTATTATTTTTTTTTCCTGCTTTAAAACATTTTTCATACATAACAAAAAAAAATGCTGTTTTACTTTTTTTTACTATATTACAATTGAGAAGTTGTAGTTAAAAGTACTTCTACTTTTACCAGAGTAGCTGCACTTGTACTTCAGTACAGAATGTGAGTACTTCTACCACCTTTGTCCATATCCTTCCAGTGTTCAGCAGCTGGTGTTTGGTAAAAGTATTTTCTCAGTAGTTCAGATGCTGTGGTTATTGTGCAACAGCACATGTCTCATATCCTGACTGTCTGACACAGTTTCTCTACACGTGGATTTAACCGAGTTGTCGCTACATTTAGCTTCATTAAACATAACCTAACGAACTAATAAAAACAGATTAAAAACACATGTTGTATCTCTTGTGGGTAAAATAAACTACAGACTTAATTAACAACAATGCGCTAACTTACCTGCTAATTGTTTACGTAGTAACAACGAAGACTGTTCCGTCATTTCTTCAACTTCTTTTTTGTTAATAAAATCTATAGAAACCTACTGTCAAGTTATCAACAAGACTGAATGAAACATGTGGATAAATAAGAGAGAAAACACCGTCCACGTTTTCCTTTTCTGTCTGAAAACACAACATGAGTTAGAAGAGAAAAGTGATTGAGGGTATTTGGGTTAATTGTTACCTACGCACAGTCTTCAGGCAGGTTTTAACACTTCTCCTCCGAAGTTTATCAAATGAATTAAAGTGTCATAATCTGGGAAAGAGACAAAAAACCCCGAAAACTTATACATTTTTTATAGCAAAGTAGTGGTACAGCATGGTAAATTTAGACAATAAATGAAGACTTCTTGCCTGTCAGACAATAATGAGAGCGAACTTTCTTAAGTCAAAGGATCCCTCTTCTTCTGATGATTTTATTGCAGATCTCTATTAATGTGATACTGCCCCCATAGTTAGCAACGAGTATTACATTCTCTCTCTCTCTCTCTCTCTCTCTCTCTCTCTCTCTCTCTCTCTCTCTCTCTCTCTCTCTCTCTCTCTCTCTAAATATAAATAATAACCCTTAACTTTAATCTGAGCTTTAATGAGCATCAGTAAATTAAATATAGAAATATACTGTATTTTCACTTAAAAATGCAAAAAAAACAGCTACTTCCTGAACTCGCTGTGCCTTCTCCCCCAGCGCATCAACCACATCGCCAGGGCAGGGACTGGCCCACGTATAACAGGTACCAGTGGTCAGTTGTTACCCATCTTGACAACACAGGAGTCTAATGCACACGTAAGTCAGAGGGTCTCACAGAAACCCCACAGTGGGTGACTCACGCCGGCTGAGGTGGGATCCCGGCTGCCCGTGGACGCCCGTGGACGCCCGTGGGCAGCAAAGTCAGCGGACCATGACGAACCCAATGTCCAAAACCAGAGGGGGGGGGTTCAACAGCAAATCCTACCCCTATAATACCAGTATTTTCCGATGTCTTTCCTGGCTGCCTGCTGGATAATAAATCTCGCGAGAGAGAATTTTAACATGACAAGAAATCTCGCCAAATTACATCTCGTCACACGAGATCTCATCACACCCCTACTATTAACTTAGTTTTACTTTTGCACTGTATTACAATTGACCATTGTACTGTTTTTTTTTTTTAACTTAAATCAGTACTTCTACTTTTACCAGACATTTTTTTCCACACAAGTAGCTGTACTTCTACTTAAGTACAGAATAAAACAATAAAAAAACTTAAGTACTTATACCACGTCTGATCATAATAACCATTAGTACACTTTAATATTTTATTTCTTGTCTTGGATTAAAGCAGATCAAACTAAACATATACACTACAAATCAGAATATACAGATCATTAACATGTTATTGTCGTATACTTTATCTTCTTTGGCTTTTTTCTCAGTATTACAATATCCATCCTTCTATGATATAAAGTGTAAAGGCATCTTTTAGCCTACTGGCAATCATACTCCTTTACCCTGTTCTAAAATCTGTCTGAGCAAATATTGTTGTTTCAAACTAATTTTAATCCCAGCTGACATGTTCACACCCCCTGCATTTCTTCAATATGCTTGTACTGCTCCTCCACAACAAACTCTGACTTCTACTGTAACTTTTTCAACCAGCAATCCAGTCACCTCAGGTCTTTTACTAACTTTTTTTGTGTTTTACCCACAGGCACCCATCATGAATGCAGAGTGGAGGCAGTTTTTGTAATCAAATATGTATCAGAAAGAAGTCTCTGGTTGGATTGATCTGAAGACTGCACACTCAATGATCCTGATGTCATCCATATGTTAACCCTTTCATACATGAATTATAAGAAACTTCACTATGTGTTATGCAACCAGAACCAGGAGCCGACTCAGATGCAGTTCTCACATAAGATTTTATTAACAACAAAATAGCATGATTGTGGTGGGAGTCCTTCACTGGGTGACAAATGCAGTCCTCGGTGACTAGAGAATGAGGCCAAAAAAAACCCCACAGTCAGACATACATAGGTCAAGCACCACATAAATATGTCAAAAAAGGGAAATCAAAATAACATTATGAGGGTCCAGGTGGGGGTCAGGTTCAGGGTCCGAGCAGCTTGAAGCAACAGCAGAGGATAATCAGGTTCTTGGTTAAAAGGCAGACAGACAGTCAAAGATGGGAGATCCACAACAAGGCAAAAAGGGGAACAGATTAAAAAAAAACAAACAGATTAAAACCCCCCCAAAAAAACAGGGGCCGTTTACACGAGGACAATTGCGGCTAAATACGACAGCATAGATTATCAGAAGTGCCTTTCATTTACACACGCTGGGTCGCATCTTCGTCTAAATCGCAAGAAACGCACATGTTCATGTTACGCAACATATGTTCACTTCACATATCTTATATTCATACACTGAGCAGGTAAAGCAATAAACATGTGGGACAACCTCGATCCCACAGAACTTCCAGCTAAACTAACATTAGCAATAGCATTAGCATTAGCAGCTCTAGTAAATGTACAGGAGTCGTTTCAGACATTACACACATACCTGAACAGAGACGGTTGGACAATTACACACGTCAAAAACAAAAAAGGACATGTCGGCGGTGTATCACAGTACCACATCGCCAGCCTGTCATGACTTTCCAATCGTATTTCGCTGACTGTTTTATCTTTGTATTAACAAGGATTTCTTCCCAAATACGCTCGTCTAAACAGAGATGAAAAACTGAAGACGAGACGCCACTTTTGCATCTTCTGTTTTCATCATCTCTGTGTTAATGCAGTCAAACACAGAAGAAACCACAGACAGGAGAAGAATACTCATCGGTCGCTACAGCTGCAGATGAACTCGCTCTGTGGGGTAACACACAAGGAGTCTAAATATCAGACAGAACAGGTGAGACACATGAGGAAAAATTAGAAAAGGGGCGGGGCTTCACTGGTGAACGAAAGTAAAGGCAAAAACAAAAAATAAGACAGAATACAACACCTTGATACTGGATCATCACATTATGATTTTCTTTTTTCCCCTGAGTCTTTTCATTGCTCATTAGACACTGAACAAAAAACAATGTTCACAAATGGACACCATTTAACTAATTAAATATTTGAAGCAAAGAAGAATATATTTATTGACATATTGTGTGAAAATTATGAAATAAACACATTTCTAATGCTCCTAACCTGGTGTTTTCTCACATACAATATACTACAATACTAGCTATTATATAGTCTGATAATAACGTGGAGAAAAAAAATCTATTTTGTTTAAAGAAAAACCCTAGTTGGTGCTTCCTCCAAAGCAAACACGTCCGCAGGTGAACAAGGTTCCAAATGGAGGCCTGCCAGGTTAGCATGGTAACAGTCTCCTCTCGGGGTGGACCTTCCTAGGACACTTCTTTGTCTGTACAATGGTACAGACAAAGAAGTGTCCTAGCCCAACTTCACTTCTCTTTTTAAAAAATAACGACTAAGCGAAATTTGTGAAGCCATAGCACAGGGACGCTCAAAAACCTGGTCCTCGAGAGCCACTATCCTGCATGTTTTAGATGTATCCTCCTTCAAACACACCTAATTCAAATGATAAACCTGTGATCAAGCTCTTCAGAAGCCTGATAATGACCGTCAGGTGTGTTGGAAGAGGGATACATCTAAAACATGAAGGATAGCAGCTCTCTAGGACCAGGATTGAGCACCCCTGCCATAGCAGCACAAATAAATTCTACAACTTCTCAGAGCTATCATCAGCCCTCGCAGCTACGACAACAGCACCAGTGAACTCAAACGTGTAACAACAACGTAATAGGTTTTCCAGAAATGTTACTCTGTTGAAACTGAACACATCTTTAAATAAATGTATATGAATAATAAAAAAAACCTATTATAGTTCATTTCCACTCATATTCACAAACAAATAACCATATTTTTAAGGATGATGATCAACATTTGAGTTTGATGATACATACAGAAAATGTATTCTGATTTCTGAGCTTGTGATTGGGTGGGCCCAGCTGTCAATCAAGGTGTACTCACCTACTATTAACAGATAACAAACTATATTTTGTAGGTTCTAAAATAACATCTTGACCGTTTACCTTGAAAGGTCAAACCCATAGTCTCATATTTTGAGAGGGAGATGTGCACTAAGAGGTAAAATATTTGCGAGGGGTGGGGTTTGTTGTGCCTGGCACCACTTCTTATTTATGTTTTCTTTTTTTTTAACCCTGTGTTGGTCAGCTCAACCGTTTGGTAGAGGTGATTTTGAACCCTGATATCTAATCTAAATTTAAGTCCTTTGACACCAAACTTCTTGGGCAGTCTCCTGTTTTGTAAGAAGCATATAATGCACAAAAACACCACTGGGTGGCACTGTCAATGATATATTCAGGTCATGCTAGTATACAACCAAGGAAGAAGATGGTAACCATGACAACACCTTTGCTGTGATCTTTTCTTTTGGACACAAAATTGCAGGCAACTTAGATTTTTTTTTCATTTTATTAACTTTTACAGAGTCTATTTTACATAAATAATGAATAATAATAATAATGAAAATAATGATAGTAAAGGGTCATGACATGCTAATGCTAATCGCTAATGATACAAACACAAAGAGTTAATACATCTAATTTGAACCAAGTCACAAATTATGTTGGTATGATTGGTGAAGGAATGTTAGTTTTAATACTTTATTTAATTTAGGGTTAGTAAAAAAAATAAAAAATCTGTTTTATGTTATAATAGTCCCTGTGAGGTGGAAAAAACAAAAACAAAAACTGTTTATATTGTGGTTTTGTAAGTGTGGCCAAAGGGTTAATCTCATAGCTGTATGTACTCTATTATAAATTGTTCCTGCTGATGGTGCAATAAGCAAAATACAAATGAACAGACGCGACATCAAACAAACACTGTAGCTTCTATTCCAGAACAATGTAGGATCATTTTATAACTGGATGTAATGGGGCTTTTGGGTGATATAGTCATAATTATAAAGACTAACAGTACAACAGATATTGGAGTGAAGATAACATCCACTGTATAAATAGTGGTGTCATTTGTACAAGATAATGATATTATTACACGTTGTAACTTTAAGTAATGATATACTGTATTGATGTTTAAAAAGCGGCAACATTTGCCTCTGCATATTATCAGCGTCTGCCTAAACCAGAGGGAGAGAAGATACAGAGCCCTGGTCAGTGGCTAATAGCAGGTAATTTGTTGCATCGATTAGCGGTGTCTCCTTGCTGTTCTGAGGTCGAAGCTATTGATACTGATTAAATTGAGAAAGTGAGTTACTGGTCTGCGCCTCTTTACTTCAACATTTACAATGAAATGAAAGATTAGGCATCTTTTAAAATGGCTTGAAAAGTGGTCACTCTCTATGATTGATGTGTAATAACATATTTCTGGTGTATTTTCTGTTTCTAACTCAGCTAACCCAAACTCTAGAAATCAGTTTTATCATCGCTGCTTTTTTCAGTAAAATGTCATAAAGTTCAGACAAGGAGAAAAAAAAACAGTGATTAAGTGTCAGGTGGTGGAAAGGCTTTGAAAAATGAAGGTAATTATTTAGGTTTCTCAAGAAATACTTGAGTAGAGCTTTGGACCATTCAACAAACAATAATGTTTGTTAGTAGCACCTAACTTTTTATTTATTTATTTATTTATTACCACACATTCTTTGCCATTGTTTAACCCCTTAGTGCCTGAATTTAAATATAAGTACATAAAAGAAGGACATTCTGAATTAAGTAGAGATAGTAAATTTAACACATAAAATAGAAATAGATTAGTGACAGTAGGTGTTAAGGGGTTAATTACTGTATTTTCCAATCTGCACTGTAAACCTGAATGTTCAGAAAAATTTAATATATCCAGTTATGAATACTCAAAGTTTCAGTAATAGTACTACTAACTCAAATGTATTAAATTGTTGTAACATGTTCTTCTTTTTAAGTACTTCCAACTCATATTTTTTTTATTAAGGGGAACTATTTTGGATATAAATGAACATAACTTAAAAACATATGAGGTTCAACTGAGTAGAATTAAGTCATTAAATGATGACAATGATAATGTACTGTTATTTTTATTGTATTGTTGGGGCGGCTGTGGCTCAGTTGGTTGCCCAATGACCGAGAGGTTGGCGGTTCGCATCTCGGCTCTGTTTGTCCACATGTCAAAGTGTCCTTGGGCAAGACACTGAACCCTGACTTAGTCTCCCAGTAGAACCTTACAGAACCTTAGAAACCTACTGGTGTATGAGTGTGTGTGAGGCTACTGTAAAGAGCTTTGAGCACCATGAAGGTGGAAAAGAACTAAAAAAAGATGGAAAAAGATGCAGTCCATTTACTGTACCATTGTTTCAAATAAGGATGATTGAAAAAAAATAAACTTAACCAATGTAGTAGATGATGAAATACAATTTCAAATCATTACAAATAACCACCAATATCTATTACACCAAAATAATTACAATCACAAAACACAGTAATTTTATTCAGTGGCTGTGGTTCAGTTATTATTGTAAACTTATTATTAACCGTTTCTGACGTTATACTGTAGTCATTAAATCAGGGGAAAATGCCGCGCCTCCTGGGCGGAAGTAAGTACCTTACTTCGGTTTAACTTCCCTCTCACAAGGAGCGGTTTCAGTGAGTTTCGTTTTCAATGTTTATTTCCAAGAACGGGACAACACCTGCTCCGGTCACCGGTCACACTCTGTACATTTAACTCTTTTTCTCCGCTCCCAAAAACTCTCTGCACCTCTCTCTCTCTCTCTCTCTCTCTCTCTCTCTCTCTCTCTCTCTCTCTCTCTCTCTCTCTCTCTCTCTCTCTCTCTCTCTCTCTCTCTCTCTCTGCCCCGCCCAAAACGCTTCTCATTTTCTATTCCACAACATTATGTTGCCGACATTAGTTCAGAATAATACAAAAATGACATCTATGATAATGCTGTGTTTTGATCCCATTTTATTCCTTATAGGACTCAATAATTACAACGTGATAAGAACGAAATATGAACTACATAAGAGCGCAGTTCAATAAATGCCAGAATAACCGCGTTCACAACTTCCCGTTCATTTGGCAAAAGTGAACGAGTCGTTCATGTTCGTCAAAAATATGACATCGTTCATTAACGATCGTTCAATGAACTTGTTCAGGTACAACACTGTGTCCAGGTGTCCTTGTGTAACAGGGTACATCTTGATACTGTGTAAAATTATGTTAAATGGTACCCTCTATGGGTCGCTCGTTAGAGTTCATATGGTGGTACAGCGCGAGGCTTGCTTCAAAGCATTCTGGAAGACGGAATAGGTAGGTCATGCTAATGAGCAGTCCGAGACTATTTACACTATAAAATCCTTGGAGTATGCCTATGTCCTATGTTAACATGCAGTGTCATTAGGAAACAGACTGATAGGTTAAACGTAATGTAATACATGCATAATTATATTTTAATACAGTTTTGTACATGTCCGGTTAGCAAGCTAACATTCCTTTGTTCTGACCACGTTTCCAGAATCCTGAGATTTGCCGCTATTTATGCCCGTGTTTGTACCACCACTGTATTTCAGGTAACATAATTGATTTTGTATTGTTTCCTTTTCTATGTAAAGTTAATACTGTTTCACGAGAAGCTTCAGTTCATTATTAGCTTCTGAGCTAGTCATGTCAAGATGCTAGCAAGTTAACAATTAGCTGTCTCACTCGTGAACAGACATTATCGCTTGTATGTCCCGCTGCATCCACGTAGCTCCATGTTTAATGTACAATTGTTCATTCATTCATTTACCGACTAAAACAGGTCACTATGTACAGTATCTCCATCACAAATGAGATTATTATGTATGTTTCCCCAACCACTGTAAACTAATATTACCACTATAAGATCACCTTCTGTAAACACAGTCTATTATTTTATGGTTTTATATTTATTTGCCCCACAATGTCAACACATAAAGAATAAATTGCAGTGTTTATTGTTTTAATTACATAATGTGCGTTCTATAATACATGTTATAACACACACACACACACACACACACACACACACACACACACACACACACATTAGACTTATATAAAACAGGAACAAAAAGCACTCTGGAAGACGGAATAGAATCCTGAGATTTGCCGATATTTATTCAGCAATAAAAAGGGGAATACTGCTGTGACCAAACCTGTCTCCTGTGATGTCCATATGAGTCCAAGTGGGATACAAGACTAACCAGTCACACTTGGACAAAGACACTGAACCCTGACTCAGTCTCCCAGTAGGACTGACAGAACCTTAGAATACTAAGTTAATAAATAATGTCAATACTTTAATAAGCATCTACATTTTAAGTTCTGGAAACTTGTATTTTTTTTAAAAGTTTCATCAATTTAAAATAATCGATTGCCTTAAATATTTTGAGCTCTGCTAACTTATTTGGGTTTACAGGGTCAAAACCAAAATGGGAAAAGGAACCCAAGGCCACAGTCTGATCTGTTCTGAGATGTTCTTGCAATTCATGTTAATTTTTATTTATTTATTTTTTTGGGAGGGGGGGCATATTTTGTTTCCGGGCTTTGGGATGAAAACACTTTGATAACTTCTGCCTTAAACCTTCACTGAAGCTGTTTCTGGATCTGAATGACTTCCCTGTAGCCCAGGTGTCATATTCTGTGATGTATTTAATGCTTTAACTGACCTGGACCAGATCTTGGTTGTCGACTCAGATGATCTTTTACTCTGGTGAAAAAAAGAAATAACAAGTTTCACTTCTACTCATGGAGCACTTCACACTTTTACTCAGTAGGTAACAGTGTGGATGTTGAAAGAGATTTCAGGCCAACACAAGTCAAAGCCTCAGGCATGCTGTTTATAAAAATAGTCCAGGTGGACCAGTATTTGCTGATTCAAGTGCTACCACAGATGGTTGTATCTTTCATGAAATATGATCAAAGCTAATCTAGACACCTAAAGTTACTAGACATAAGCTACTGCATTATTTGGGTGTCTCCAGTGAATTTGACCCCCTGAACTGCTGTTAACAACAAACTGCTGACACTGTCTCAAATATTTTACCACTTTCCTCAAATGCTAATGGTCCACATTTCATCTGCTCTGTGGCTGATACTGTTGTTTTGAATTTCTGTTCAACCTAAATTCAGACAAAAACACACACACACATACTGGTTCCCTTTTTCTAATTATTTGGTAACACTGGTCTGCATGTACAGTGCACGCTGCACGCTGGGAGGCTTCACAAGAAAAGCAGACCCCACAGACCCTGGACATAAACTGTTTATCCCCCCTCCCCTCTAGAAGGAGATATAGAGCGCTGGGGGCACGGACCAATAGGCTGCTGCATAGCTTTTACCCACAGGTGGTTAAAAGCACAACACCTGCTTTTAATGTATTTTAATGCACTTTAGCACATTTTAAGTAAAATAGCACTTTTTAACCATACAGTAGCACTTTGAAGTATTTATAAACAGGAAATATTTTTAACAAACATATTTTATCCATGGTGTGTGTGTATTTGCTTTAATCCCTGCTACTATATGTTGTTGTTTTTATATTGTTTTTCTATGGTACTGATATAGAGGGATGACAAATGAAATTTCATTGTATCTGCAATGACAATAAAAGTCTATTCTATTCTATTCTATTCAGTAAAATGCTTTCAGAATAAAAAGAATTGACATTTCACCACATGTGTTTTTGTGAGAACAGTTTTATTTGTGGAGCAGGTGTTTTCTTTTAAATTTCTGGGGGTTCAGATGGACACCACTTTGTCCTTTGGGCCACATGTGGACTCAATTAATAATAAAAAAAAAAAAACCCAGCAGCGCCTCCACCTGCTCAGAAAGCTAAGGTCTTTTAACATCAATAAGGATATTTTAACACTCGTTTATAAGTCACTCATTGAATCCATCCTCACATATAATATCTATAATATCTATAATATCTATAATATCTATAATATCTCCACCTGGTACAACTTCCTCACAATCAAACATAAAACAAAACTCTCCCGAATAATAAATCGTTCCAGTAAAATCACCTAAACAAACCAATCCCCTGTATCTGAACTGTACAGTCGCTCAGTGATGAGGAAAGCCCCCCCCTCATCACTGACAACCCCTCCCCCTCCATCACTCCTTCATGCTACAGAACCCCCCCCCTGGCCATGAACAACATTTACAAGAAATCATTCATCCCCTCTCAATGTGTTCTACCTACCTACCTACCTACCTACCTACCTACCTACCTACCTACCTATCTATCTATCTATCTATCTATCTATCTATCTATCTATCTATCTATCTATCTATCTATCTATCTATCTATCTATCTATCTATCTATCTATCTATCTATCTATCTATCTATCTATCTATCTATCTATCTATCTATCTATCTATCTATCTATCTATCTATCGTACAGTCTGTATTTAGATCATGTATGAAGGCAGACCCTCTCCCTTTGAACACATGAGGGTTTTGTCTTGTCATCTGAACCCACTTTATCCTCATTTGGGGGTCTGTGGGGGTCTAATCCAGCTACAATGGGTGAAGGCGGGGTACACCCTGTATGAGTCTCCAGTTCATCTCAGGGCTGAACATATATAGACAAACAATCACTCTCACATTCACACCTATGGACAATTTAGATTAACCAATGAACCTATCAGTGTCAGGACCTTTCCCTCAGTGTTCTCCACATACACCTGTTCATGTACTGTGCAGCTGTGAGTCATTGCTGATCTGCCATTTTTACTTTAAGCAGTGAAGGTTGCAGTTGCTGGTGCAGCTTTGTCACCCCCATAACCCGGACACTCTGCCCAGTTCCCTTCCCACAATAACCTGGACATTGTTCACCACCACAGACTCTGGCTGATCTACCCCCAGGTTTTGTTTGGTCAGTTTTATCTTTGTCTTTGTCTGCTTTTTGTTCTGTCTGTTATTAAATAATTTTTCCCTCTCTCCACTTCAGCCATCCTGACAATCAGTGCATGTGTTTGGATGGTGGGAGGAAACCAGAGTACCTGGAGAAAACCCACGAGGACACGGGGAGAACCTGAAAAGTCCACACAGAAAGGTCTGGTGTGGGATAAGGCTTTTGTACCTATCTTTTTATTTTGGGGGTATCTATATTTATGATGAGGACCTATATGATAAAGACAGTTAAATATAAACAAGACTAAACTAATCATGAAGAGACAACTGTCTTTTTTTCAAGCAGCATTTGGGACTGCATTAAAAACAAAATAATGAGTCAGAGGGTATGCAATAGGACATTAACGACTTTTTTTCAAGTCGACTTATCTGTCAATAAAGTCGAGTTTTGTCGACTGGGTCGTGATGACATCATCATATTGTCAGCGGAGAAACAACAGACACACGGCTAAAAAAACAAAACAAAAAACATGGACACACGTCTGTCCAGTAATGAACAACTTGTATTAAAGTTCACTGCAACGTAACAATGTCCACTGACACAAACAGTATTTAATTGCAACAAAACAAAGGCTAACGTTAGCAAAGAGTTTTGTGTTAAATGTAAGTGAACATCAGTAGGTGAACATACGTCTGCATTTGGTCTGGACCCATGGCTCTAAAACTGGACTGTCTACACGTCTGTCACACGTCCTCACTTTTTATATTACGTGTAAAAAGTTTAAGGTCAAAAAGATGAACACAACACTGTTTATATCATGTGTTTGGAGGAAAAAAAGAGCGTGTTGTCATAATGTGTGTTGTCTGTGCTGCTTATCACAGGTTAGTTAATGGTGCTGGTATCATTCACATTAGCTGATACCTCTACAGATGTTGTTTATTTTCATCTAAAGTGAAGTATTTCCACACATGCATCTGTGTGTGTCACTATTGTTTTGTTAGACCACCACAACTGTCTTACCTGCAGGGGTCTTGTTTACGCGCTGAGAGAGAGAGAGAGAGAGAGAGAGAGAGAGAGAGAGGGGCAGGGAGAGAAAGAATAACCTGTGACTTGTCGACTCCTCCAAATTTAAGTCGACTTGTGCTACAGAAGTTGACGTGTCGACCAGTGGACATTTTATTTAATGCTCTAATGTATTATCACACAGTTATAATTACAGTTACATAAAGTAAATACATTAGTCTACAAGTAAAATACTTATGGAATAAAACTAATGAAATGTTCCCATGTGTGTGTTAGTGATAAAGAAAAAGAGGGGTGTAGAGAGTTTGTAAAAGAGGGGTGGGAGTTTATAAGTTTACTTCCTCCCACTCCTTTTTGAGTACATTTAAAAAAAAAAGTATTATTTTTTTACTATGTTAATTGATGTGTTGATGATTTTAAAATAAACTAAACTGAACTGAAAACACTCTCTCCGCTGCGGTGACGCATGACGCACTTACCAAGGTGGAAGAAAAAGTAGTCCCACCACCAGCCTGTCATTTAAACAATATCTCAAAAGTTTAGTTACTTTATCTTAAATAACATAAGTATCAAAAGCATCCATATTTTGAAATGAGAGTCGATTTTATAGCAGGAGGTATCAATATTTTAGTATCGATCTGCACATCACTATCAGCTACTGCTCTCTACTCGTCTGAAATAGCGCAAGTGGTGACACACTAATTAAGTTATGTACAAAAAGTGTAAATACTACAATATACAAAAAAATATCAACCTAGAAAAATGCAATTTCGCACAATACTTAAAGTATTAATCAAAAATAGACAAAGAAAAATACACCAAACAGATACTTTCTAAAACAATAATGTACACAGTAAATTTTTCAGTGTTAAATCAACACTTAGAGAGTTTATTTAACTTCTTCTAGAGTGTATTTGGTCCCATTGTCTCCAAATTAACTCTGCAAAATCTACAGTGTAGAGCAGTGTAATTTAACCTAAAGCAACAAGAGACAACAACTGGAATAAAAAAGGTTCAGAGACATTGTAGATGAGTAGCTTTACTGTTACGTTCAAAGCTACAAAATAATGCTTTCAAAAAGTCACTGTCATCGTTTCTAAAGCAATTAGAGAAAAGATTGTTACTTCTTCACTGAGAGCTGCAGGGATTATTCACTCTCATGGGGAAATGATTGTGTCATAAAATTTACTGCCTGAAACTATTTGTTTTAGTCATGAATCCAATGGAGGATTAGAGTTTTTTTTTTTTGGGGGGGGGGGCAGTGTCTTATTAATAAAACAATTACAACATTGTCATATTTGATGTGTGAAGATTCTGTGTCAACAAATGTTGTGCATATTAAACAACAAAGATGTGATTTTCCACCTTCCATCTTTCCTCAGGCTGTGTTTAAGAATTAAAAAATGCAATGTTTTTTTTATCACCTTTTGTGTTTAATTGTTTGTTTTTTATGTGTGAAAGTTTTGACTGCAATTGACTCTGCTTTTAGTAATCATTTCTCTGTTCTATAACAATCATATTGTGACTGTTTAATTTTATTGGTTTGTATATGTGCTATTAGATGAGTTTTTAAGGGCACGTAAGATTCACTCAATGTAAACAAAGGATGTGTTTAACTTTAACACACTTTAAATGACATTAAAAGACAAAAAATTCACACAGTCTCAGTTTTCCGATACAAATATACAGAGGTGGAAGTAACTAAGTAGAAGTACTTCTTTTACTGTACTTAAGTACACTTTTTAGGTATCTGTACTTTACTTGAGTATTAATTTTTTTTGCAACTTTTGACTTTTACTCCCTACATTTTTGTATAAATATCTGTACTTTATAGTCTTTACATTCTATGAATAAACTCATTACTTTTTCAAACAAGAAAAATGTGACAGTATGAAAAATAAATAGTAAATCTGAAATTGTGACTGACTATATCATAATTTTAACTTTAACTTCTCATAACTATGACTTTTTTGTCATAATTTTGACTTTTTATCATAATTTTTTACAATCTCAGAATTATGCTTTTAATCTCCTTTTTATGACTTTTTAATGTAAAATGTTCTGTGTCCACGACCCAATAAAACACATCATCTACACAGTAACTCACTTTTAAAAGCTTTAGTTTTTTTTCTGGTATTTCCAGCTTAAATAAGTATTATTTCATCCATAGCAAAAAAAAAAAAATGCAGTTTTACTTTTTTACTTCATTACAATTGAGAAATTGTACTATTTTACTTTTACTTAAGTAAAGGAGTTGAATCAGTACTTCTACTTTTATCAGAGTATTTTTCCATATATTTCCATCTGTACTTTTACTTAAGTACAGAATGTGAGTACTTTGACCACCTCTGCAAACATATATGCATTAAATAAAGAAAATTCCACATATTCAAAATTCCCAAATTCCCCTTCAGTCCAAACTACTATAAAGCAGGGGCGTCACAGCCATTTAAAATGTGGAGGTGTTCTAGGTTGTGGCACATGAGCAAAATTTTCTCAATCTATCATTAGGAAAATTAACGAACAATTATCCATTAATGGTTAAATTTTTAAATTAAAAAAATAATAATAATAACAAAAATGTGTTTTTCCTCAATTAAATATTTATTCCAAGAAGAACAAAACAGAAATACAATAAGAATGAAAACCTGCCCCTCGCTACCCCTACTCAAAATATCCTAAAGTGCTCCTCATACTGTCAGCTAATTAGCTTAGGGCACTGGTTCTCAAATGGGGGTACGTGGAGGTACTGCAGGGGGTACGTGAAACTGTTCAAAATTCTTGTTAAGTCAAAATCATGAGATAAAAAGTCACAATTATTAGATAAAAAACTGATATAAGTTTGGATTTTAAAAAATCAGACACTGATTTTACAGACACTGTTCCTCTTTTTTCTTACAAAAATGTTTTGTCCATGTCAGGGGAGACGACTAAAAATATGTTCCTCAGGGGGAACATCAGTGAAAAAAGTTCTAGAACCACTGTCTTATGGTAAATGTCACAGAACAAGACATAGTTTAGTTTAACTTACTTTAACAATGGGAACATTTCTCATTACTTACTGGTTGATGAGTGTTTGTTAACACCACGAAGAAGAGCTGTTTATATTACCGGCAAACTGAGGTGCGCTTCATTTACATATGCTGTTGTGCCGCCTGGGTGGGTAAACAGTTTAAACCATAGACTATGATATTTCTCATTACTTACTGTAGACTGGTTTGTTTACAGTTCGCCCAGTGAATCATTTTACCATAGGAACCCCCCACCAGGGGTCCCACATGACAACATCACTCTCAGGGTCGAGTCTCAAACCCCTCCACCACGATAAGGTGACAGTTCATGGAGGGGTCATTTTAAATGTGTTTACATTAACTAATGAATGACTGCTTTACATACAAATGATGAATTATGAACTTGGTCCTCATGAGATATGGAAACCAGTATGTGTGTGTGTGTGTGTGTATGTGTGTATGTGTGTGTGTGTGTGTGTGTGTACGCTTGTATTCCTATCTTTATGGAGACACTGATATATTTGCAGAGTCACATGATGGGGACTTCTGACATCATGGGGACCAAAATGGAGGTCCCTGCAAGGGTATATATATATGTAGGTCCCCACTAGGGAAAAAAATGTGTGAAGTACACAGATTTATGCAAATGATGTTCCCTATAAACACTTGTTTTTCTTCTGGAAGTCGTCATAAAGCAGAGGATAACTGGTGCAAAGTAAAACATGTAAGTTTCAAAGGTCTGAAGATGTGTTTACTTTTTTATTAACATTTGTAATATATTGTTTTTAAAGGATTATAATATAATAATTATTGTTATTATTTTAAAATGTATGTATTAAAAAAAGGATGTGTTTCTAATAACTACCTTTACATACAAATGATATATTATGAACGTGGTCTTCATCAGACATGGAAACCATTGAGTGTGTGTTTAATATTAATCATGTATCGCTGCAGGTTACACACAAACCTGCAGGATTTTAGTCATCATACTTGAAAGTGTTTTACTGCTTGTGATTCAGTACAGAACAATTTTAATGTACCTCATTGTAGTAAAGTAGGTCTGCTAATGCTGTGAGTGAGTGATATTATTATTATTAAAACCACTTTGACTGGGAAAGATGTGAATTAATGTGTGGTGTTTGACAGGACACGTTTGATTTCATAAGTAAAAGTCAATTTACCACAGTATTTGAACAGTGGTGGTTTTAACTTTCAGTAGATGGCAGTGTGGCCCACATTTTAAATACACTCTGTGGGATTGTTCTCAAATATGAATGAGGTAGAGATAACATCCTTCTTATCCTCTGATTTGAATTGTTTGGCTGTTTACCTGTTTATCTATGTCTCTCTCCAGAGAAGTTTGCAGAACACGCAGTTTTCAGTAAGAAAAAAACACCCAAGAGAAGAGCATTCTGTAACTGCCAGTGACTCCTGTAAAGTAAATGTGGGAGATAAGAACATCACTTTGACTATTCAACATCATTTTTGATCATCTGGGGAACAGCTCTAGCAATTTTGCTCTGTTCCATCCCAGAGATGCTTGTGATTTGGGAAATGTAGAAGTGTGTTTATAGTGATTTGATCCTAAGTTAGGAGTTAGGAGGCTCATTATCCAAGAATAGATGGTAATTACTCAACAGTGTATGTAGAATCAATGAACACACTTTTATTGAACAGACCTTTTAGACATTTAAAAAAAATAAACAGTATCTCATTAAAGGCAGTGATATTGTGTATGGGTAATTAGTTTAATTAATTCATATTTGCACAAACAAACCACGTTAAAAAATACTAAATAGGGCTGCATGATATTAGAAAAAACTGACATTGCGATTCTTTTTTCTGTTTATATATATATATATATATATATATATATATATATATTGCAAAATGAAAAGATACTCAGAAGTATATAACAGCTGTGTGGTGCAGACACAAACAGATTAATGGTCGACGCAGAAGATACGCTTCAGTGCCATCCTTCTTGTAGCTGAAATAACTAAAAAATAATTCATTAATTAAAAAAAAAAAAGAAAAAAAATACAGTATTTTCCACACTATAAGGTGACGCACTACCAATGAGTGTAGTCTGAGTCTATTTTTTTATTTTTATTTTTTAAAGTTTTTATATATAAGGCACACTGGACTATAAGGCGCATTAAGTGAAGTCAAAGTTATAAGTCAAACATAATGAGATAAAAAGTCAAACATAATGAGATAAAAAGTCAAACATAATGAGATAAAGTCAAAATTCCAAGTCACTAAGCACTACCAGAATTGATCCATATATAAGGTGTTCTGGATTATAAGGCTAACTGTTGTTTTTTGGAGAAAATTAAAGTCTTTTACATGCGCCTTATAATACGAGAAATATGTTACATAAAAACAAATGAATAAAAATAAATAAATATTCCTTCTTCTCTGTTGTGGTCCTATTTGTATAAATGTGGAGAAGGAGGTTCAGGTATATCAATGTATCAGAGTGTTGACCTGAAAGAAGTTAAATTATGTCAATTTATTTTCAAAGTGTGCACCCTTGAGGACAGTTGTGTGTATTTAAGAACAATACATTTGACATTCATATTTTTTCTGTTTGTCAAGTAAGAATCTGTAGTGTATGACTGCAAATGAAAATAAAAAGAAGTTAAAAAACAAATACATAAACTTTTTTCTTAAAATAAATTACATTAAAAATATATACAAATAAATAAAAACTATGTACCTTGCGATGTCGATGCTCAAACAATATATTGTGGAGCTCATACATAATGAACAAACCACTTACAATTAGGTAACAAATGGTTGTTAATACATAGTGAATTATAAAGTGTTATCAACAGAGGTGTTCAAAGTACTCACATTCTGTACTTAAGTAGAAGTACAGCTACTGGTGTGAAAAAAATACTCTGGTAAAAGTAGAAGTACTGATTCAACTCCTTTACTGAAGTAAAAATACAAATGTACACTTTCACAATTGTAATAAAGTACAAAAGTAAAAAGTAAAACTGCATTTTTTTTTCTTTTTTTGTTGCCATGAATAGTTAGTAATAGTTATTCAACCAGGAAAAATCTGAAAAGTTTCAAAAGTATCTAAAATAAAGTCTTTAAAAGTGAGTTACTGTGTAAATAATATGTTTGATCAGATCATTGTACTCAGTTTTGTGGGTATGAGCAGGATGGAATTTAGGAACAAAAGTCACAATTGAGATAAAAAAAAAAAAGTCGTCATGAAATTAAAAAAAAAAATACAAATGAGATTTAAAAAATGCATAGTTTTAAGAGAAAAATTCCAAATTGTGAGATACAATGTTAAAATTGTGAGACAAAAAGTCAAAATTGTGAGATAATAGTTATATAACTATAACATATAAAGTCACAGTTTCTCTCCTCCACTGATTTTCTCTCTGAAGTGACTTATTTTTCTACTGTCACATGTGTTTAGTTTGAAAAAATAATGAGTCTATTCTGAGAATGTAAAGAGTATAAAGTACAAATATTTATATACATGTAAAGAGTATAAAGTACAGATATTTATATAAATGTAAAGAGTATAAAGTACAAATATTTATATAAATGTAAAGAGTATAAAGTACAAATATTTATATACATGTAAAGAGTATAAAGTACAAATATTTATATAAATGTAAAGAGTATAAAGTACAAATATTTATATACATGTAAAGAGTATAAAGTACAAATATTTATATACATGTAAAGAGTATAAAGTACAAATATTTATATACATGTAAAGAGTATAAAGTACAAATATTTATATAAATGTAAAGAGTATAAAGTACAAATATTTATATACATGTAAAGAGTATAAAGTACAAATATTTATATACATGTAAAGAGTATAAAGTACAAATATTTATATACATGTAAAGAGTATAAAGTACAAATATTTATATACATGTAAAGAGTATAAAGTACAAATATTTATATACATGTAAAGAGTATAAAGTACAAATATTTATATACATGTAAAGAGTATAAAGTACAAATATTTATATACATGTAAAGAGTATAAAGTACAGATATTTATATAAATATAAAGAGTATAAAGTACAGATATTTATATACATGTAAAGAGTATAAAGTACAAATATTTATATACATGTAAAGAGTATAAAGTACAAATATTTATATAAATGTAAAGAGTATAAAGTACAGATATTTATATAAATATAAAGAGTATAAAGTACAGATATTTATATAAAAGTAAAGAGTATAAAGTACAAATATTTATATAAATGTAAAGAGTATAAAGTACAGATATTTATATAAAAGTAAAGAGTATAAAGTACAAATATTTATATAAAAGTAAAGAGTATAAAGTACAAATATTTATATAAATGTAAAGAGTATAAAGTACAAATATTTATATAAATGTAAAGAGTATAAAGTACATATATTTATATAAATGTAAAGAGTATAAAGTACAAATATTTATATAAAAGTAAAGAGTATAAAGTACAAATATTTATATAAATGTAAAGAGTATAAAGTACAGATATTTATATAAATGTAAAGAGTATAAAGTACAGATATTTATATAAAAGTAAAGAGTATAAAGTACAAATATTTATATAAATGTAAAGAGTATAAAGTACAAATATTTATATAAAAGTAAAGAGTATAAAGTACAAATATTTATATAAATGTAAAGAGTATAAAGTACAAATATTTATATAAATGTAAAGAGTATAAAGTACAAATATTTATATAAATGTAAAGAGTATAAAGTACAAATATTTATATATATGTAAAGAGTATAAAGTACATATATTTATATAAATGTAAAGAGTATAAAGTACAGATATTTATATAAATGTAAAGAGTATAAAGTACATATATTTATATAAATGTAAAGAGTATAAAGTACAAATATTTATATAAAAGTAAAGAGTATAAAGTACAAATATTTATATAAATGTAAAGAGTATAAAGTACAAATATTTATATAAATGTAAAGAGTATAAAGTACAAATATTTATATAAATGTAAAGAGTATAAAGTACAAATATTTATATATATGTAAAGAGTATAAAGTACATATATTTATATAAATGTAAGGAGTATAAAGTACAGATATTTATATAAAAGTAAAGAGTATAAAGTACAAATATTTATATAAATGTAAAGAGTATAAAGTACAAATATTTATATAAAAGTAAAGAGTATAAAGTACAAATATTTATATAAATGTAAAGAGTATAAAGTACAAATATTTATATAAATGTAAAGAGTATAAAGTACAAATATTTATATAAATGTAAAGAGTATAAAGTACAAATATTTATATAAATGTAAAGAGTATAAAGTACAAATATTTATATAAATGTAAAGAGTATAAAGTACAAATATTTATATAAATGTAAAGAGTATAAAGTACAAATATTTATATATATGTAAAGAGTATAAAGTACATATATTTATATAAATGTAAAGAGTATAAAGTACATATATTTATATAAATGTATAGATTATAAAGTACATATATTTATGAACAAATCTAGGGAGTAAAAGTTGCCAGAAAAATAAATACTCAAGTAAAGTACAAATACCTCAAGTACAGTAATAAAGTACTTTTACTGAGTTACTAATTTCCAATGTGGTTTGTAATCAACAGCAGAACTTTAAACATCATTCTATATTTTCTCTGTGGTTCACTTTTATCTTGTCGCACCTTTTCTATCATTTATTTCCTGCTCACTTTCATTATCTGTGGTATCTACTGATGAATTGTATTTTCTTTCTTCACTTGTGTCAATCATCTTGCTTTGGAAGGTATACAATAATGCAAAACCAAAATAATAAAAACTATAAGTGTCTCACAGAACCTATATGTATGTGTAATATTTCTACTTTTAACCCTTGTATTATGTTTGAAAATGAATGACATTGATTATGTGGTGGCTCATTTTGACTCACACTGTATAAATCCATTCAAAGCAATAAAAAAAACAAGACAAAAACAGGTTCATCTCATAACTACTAGGGGTGTAAAATCAGAAAACATCACAGTTCGGTTCATTTTTGTTACAGTAGGGAAAACAAAATACAAAACTACACTATAAAACTTTATTGCGACACTGTACTTTTATTTTTTAACAGTGTAGTAATAATTTCCTTTTATGAATCATCAGTTCCTACAGCTTGTTTGTCACAGGTAGAAGTTATAGTTGTCATTGTCTTTATCAAGTAAAGTTTTGAAATAATGTACAAATAAAAAAGTTAAATTATCAAGAGTGTTTAGAATAAAGAGCTCTGACATTGTCCCAAAAATGACAATGTACTGGCTTGTCGAGTTAAGAAATACATTTAATTATACTGATGGATGATTGGATTTATGTGACCATGAGGCAATAATTAATTTGTTTTTTGTCCCCAACAAAAACACCATGACATTAAAACCAAATGGCAGAAAATTATGAGAAAGGATGACAGCTGCTAAGAAACAATAAAAAGTGATAAAAGCTAAAAACACTGTGCTTTTGGTCGTCATTTGATTCTGAAATACCAGCATTATAGGTGAGTATGATTATGAATATAACATATATAACATATAAATAATAGAAATTTAGAAATTCAGAGCAAAAAGTTGTAAAATTGCAACATACAAAACTGAAAGCGAAAATACAAAGCAAAGTTGTTTATTTGAAAAATATTTTTTTACATCAAATGTAGCTGTAGGTTTTACAGGAAGAATATATGAATAAAACCAGAATTGTATAAATGATGTACAGTGGTACCTTTACCAGCTAATGAATAATCCAAGTAACGAAAAACCTTTACCTCAATTTTTCATCTCTGAATACGAAAGAAAATTCTCGTACTTGTCGTCTCCCGCTTATCTGGGTCCGGGTCGTGGGGGCATCAGCTTCAGCTAAGTAGCCCAGTCTTTCCTCACCCCAACTACCTCAGCCAGCTTCTCCAGGTCCCTCACGAAGATGCTCTGTTCTGTTTAATTTCAAAATGTATTTATTTGGGGGAGAAAATATGTTATATTTGCATTCAATACATTATTTCTGGTTCTTTTGCCTTTATCCCCCCCTACCACTCCTAATACAGAAATGGGTTAATCTTTGATCAGCAGTGGTTCCCAAACCTGGTCCTCAAGTACCGCTATCCTGCATGTTTTAGATCAGGGGTTTCAAACATGTGGCCCGGGGGCCAAATGCAACCCGCCAATGGTTCCAATGCGGCCCATGGGATGAAGAGCATAATAACTTATTAAATCACCCCATGTTTTCTTCTCAGTTTTTTCTTTTCCTCTAAACGACAATGACAACTCTGAATTTGTGTAAAACTGCAAAAAATTATACTAAGTTATGAAAATATTTACATTTACAAACAATCCTGTAACAATAAAATGTGAATAACCTGAAATGTCTACAGAAAATTTGACAAAATTTGAACCATTTTCTTCTTCTTTTACTAAGACTTTAGTGTCTTTGTAGGTGGAGGTGCAGGTGGGTGGCTTCAGGATGTGGGTATGAGAGGCCACAGACTCCCACCAAGTATCATCAAGTATTTGGAAAAGTGAAAAAAGTATACTGTATGAATCTCTATCTGTATGGATATATGTATATGTATATATATATATATATATATATATATATATATATATATATATATATATATATATATATATATATATATATATATATATATATATATATATATATATATATATATGTGCCCAGGTATATGTATAGGTAAGGGTGGGTGTGTATGTGTACATACGTACAGAGAAATATATGCAATAACAGATGAGGAAAAAGCCTATGTATGTGAAAAATGCTAAAAATTGTCCTTATTTTCCTTAAGAAATGTAACACCTTTTAACACTTGTTGAATTTGGCTAATTTATAAAGGTATTTTCATAATTCAATAATTTTTTGGGGTTTTTTTGTGCTAAAATAATGACAAAACATTTGGAGTTGTCATTATTTATAGGTTATTATAAATTTTACTGGTCCGGCCCATTGGAGATCAAATCACCCTGAATGTGGCTCCTGAAGAAAATGAGTTTGAGACCCCTGGTTTAGATGTTTCCCTCTTCTAACACACCACATCATTATTAAGCTCCTGCAGAGTTTAATGTAGAGGGACACATCTAAAACATGTAGGGTAGTGGTACTTGAGGACCAGGGTTGGGAACCACTGGATTAAGGTGTCAAATGACACTTGTAGCAGGAGGAGTGTGAGTTAAAAAAAAAAGATAAAAAGAAGACTGAAAACTGAATAGAAACTTGGAAGTGGACTGATATGGACCTGTATGGAGACAGGCTTTAAATCCCTGGAGTGGGCGGAACAGTTCCTGCTTGGGCTCAGCTGCTGTCACCTTATCTGGATCACCCAACACCTTCACTTAAGTGTTTTTCTCCAAACTCTCCCGGCTTCTTCCACCCAACCTAACCTGAAGAGGTTCCTGGACCCCCTCCCCCACCTCTGACCAATACCCCTAATCACCAAGCTCAGCCTGGCTACTGGACCACATCATTCTGTTTCACCTTTAACCCCACACCTACACCTTCACCCTGAAGAACTGAACTGGTCTCCAAGCTCCCTATGATTCCCCAAAAAACTCACAGTGGAACTGAAGACCCATTCATATGTATCATTCATTCATTTGTTTTTCAAAATAAAACCCCAAATAAGACAATGAAACAAAGTCCGTGTATATTTTGGTGTTTGGATTTTCTGTTTATGAATGTGAATTAAAAAACAAAAAAACACTGGTTTATTTGACTTTTGTTTTGAAACACAAAACCAACAATTGAATATTTTTCTTTCATTTTTCTTTTTTAATTTCACTTTGTAAATTAACACATGACATTTTTGGTAACGGCTGTTTTGTTAGAGTGGTTAGCATTCATTGGTTTGTAAAGGTATTGTTTTACAGGTAGCTAACTCACACCTGATCTTTTGAGCAGCGAACACAAACCAAATGGAAAATGCAGGTGTGTGTTATTTTCCGTGGCTGTTTTCTTTACCAGAGCGATGATCAAAACAGTTTGTGGATGTGTAGCATTGATTTGTTGGTGGTATTGGTCGCCCACAGTGTATAGCTTTTGTAGAACTCAAAGGCAGCCCACCCCCCCCAACAATATTTTTGATAAACATATTTATTTAAATTTTTATATGTATTATTTCTTAAGTTAAACTTATATTTTTCAAAAACATCTTTATCTTTATTTCTATATGTGCTTAATTATCTTATTTTAAAAATATATTTTAACATTTTTGTGTCTTTAAAAGAAATTTTTTTTAAACCAAATTCTGTGTGTTTTTACCATGTTTTCTTTTACACAGTTTAACAGCTTTAGGCATTTTTAGCAGCTTTTAAAATACATTTTCACATCTGTGTATAATTGTTAACATCTCTTTTAACACATCTTAACATTTTCAGTGTGTTTCTAACACTTTTTAAATAACTACATTTTCACATCTATTTATTCTAAAAAAATGTTGCTCCTCATATTTTAATGGACACCTGTGTGTTTTACAAGATCAAAATTCATTAAGATTCCCATGAAAAAATAAATACCATCGTTAACTAACACCTCTGTAAATAACACCCTGAGCATCGTCAGGACCAATCAATGACAAGACAAACTTCAAATAATCAGGCTCAGGCTTCCTCTGTTTGCTCGCCCCAGACTATGTGTCCTCGCCGACTTTCACTTCAGGTATGATTTTTCCCCTCACATGTTCTCTAGTTAGCTAACCATATGTACTGTAGTTAGCTAATCACATATACTGCAGTTAGCTAATGGCAAGAACTGTAGTTGGCTAACCATGTACCGTAGTTAGCTAACCACATATACTGTAGTTAGCTAATCACATATCCTGCAGTTAGCTAATGGCATGAACTGTAGTTGGCTAACCATATACTGTAGTTAGCTAACCACATGTACTACGGTTAGCTAACCACATATGCTGTCGTTAGCTAACCACATATACTGTGTTAGCTAATCACATATACTGTAGTTAGCTAGCCACATGTACTGTAGTTAGCTAAGCACATATGCTGTAGTTAGCTAAGCACATATGCTGTAGTTAGCTAAGCACATATGCTGTAGTTAGCTAATGGCATGAACTGTAGTTGGCTAACCATGTACTGTAGTTAGCTAACCACATGTACTACGGTTAGCTAACCACATATGCTGTAGTTAGCTTACCACATATGCTGTAGTTAGCTAACCACATATGCTGTAGTTAGCTAACCACATATACTGTAGTTAGCTAACCACATATACTGTAGTTAGCTAACCACATGTTTATACTTTAACATTTTTTGATTCAGGTTTATTTTTTCACACTGTGCCTCCCCTGACGTCCTCTAGTTCCCCCCAGGGGAGGCTCACCTATTTGAAAACCGCTGTCATAACCCATTTAAAACTAAAGTCCAAACCAGTTTTGGATAGGAAAGTTCAACATATGCAACATCAGTGTTTCATACAAATATACAAAGGCAAATATTTTTTAACCCTGGGGAAAACCGCCTCTTATATATATTGTGAAATGACAAATGTAGCGATGTTTTCCAGTTTCACTCCTGACAGGTGTAACTCTTACCGGTGTATGTTTTATTTTCACATTTATATGCCCTGCTTTAAATAATAGAGTATTTAATCCCCAAAGGACAGCTTAATACATTGCGTGGCTGATTACATCCTGCTTTGATTTAAACACACTCATCCCTCACAAACAGCCTTGGAGCCCCCCCCCCCCCCAGAAAATAGTGGGAAAGTCAAAATGATTAATAAATGGCTGGTAAATAAATCTAATTTTGGCACCATGCACCAGACAAATCTCACTCAGGCGTCCAATATCACCATGTCTTTCTGCGTTAGGTTAGAGATATCACGACTTCCCAGTATTCACAGAAATGTGCCAGAAATGGTGTCTTCTGTTGAATCACTGCATTGTTTTCTATCTTTTTTAAATGTATTATATGGTGTGGGCTGTGAAGCCATCACTTTAGGCTTTGAAAAACCTCTAACCTTTTGACAAGATGAGTAGAAATAGAAAACAACATCAACAGTAGAGGCACAACCTTAGATGATGCGTGCTAAGCAGATATCGCTGTTCTCATGGTGAACACTGTTATGATGAGAATATGACAAGTGACAATTAATTAGATTTTAAAAATATCTTTATTTATTGATTTTGTACATGCATAACATTGATCAAAGTCATAATTAAACAGTAAATGTGTAGGAAGAGGCTGAAAGCTTGTTTTAAAGCCTCCACCTAATAAATACATAAACACTGATCAAAGTCATGAGATTGACAGAAACACTCAAAATACCAAATACAAAATTTTTTTTTAAAATAAATAAATAAATATATATATATATATATATATATATATATATATATACACACACACACACACACACACACACACACACACACATAGTGGTACCTCTACTTATGAAAGACCCAGCTAACGAATAATCAAAGTAACGAAAAACCTTGACCTCAATGTTTTCGTCTCTGAATACGAAAGAAATTCTAATTACAAAATGAAACCAAGACCCCCGAGACATAATTACTATGTACATAATATAAGTACGTAATATACGTAAGGTACATACTGTATCCCATTGGCTATGAGGGAGCTACCCATGATGGTGTTTGTGAGCCTTTAACCCTCATTCATTGATCCGTACCTGTGTCGGCCCAGCATCAGAACAACATGTAAAGGACGGAGCCACCACTTCCTCATGAGTCCCTCTGAGTGTGTCCACCGAAACCCCACCACAGCATGCCTTCATTATCCATCACGAGTCCATAGAAAGTGATTCCTGGTGCGAATGAAAAGAAGAAGTGGACTGCATTATTAATAGAAGTGAAACAGGAGATGAGAGAGAAAGGGAGGGAGAGAGACAGAGAGAATGAGAGAGGGAGGGAGGGAGAAAAAGAATTACATGCGACTCCTCCAAATGTAAGTCGACTTGTGCTACGGGAGTCGACGTGTAGACTAGTCGGCGTTTTAGTGAATGCCTATATCCTTAAAGGAGTCATTCCATCGTTATTTCCTTAATATTGCTGTGTTCACCATTGGTATTAAATGCGTTGTGCATTGGTTCTATTTAAAAAATTTACAAGTTGTTTTGTTTCCAGCTGTTTTTGGAGGTTAGAAAAATTACTTGAGGTCAAACAACAGAGTTTTCTGGTCCTTCCTCATACACGTCCAAGACATGGTAATGAGGCATGTCTGATTGGCTTAGAAAATGAATGTGTGTGTTTACCATCCCAGAGTAGCATCCAGCTAGGTTTCGTGACGTTGCTTGTTTTGAAAATGTGTAGGGAAAAAAAACATTTATTTCCACAGAGCACATGAACAAGTTTGTGCGACAGCTACTGTGGCACCGTCTTCTCTTGTAGATGTTAATGCTAATGCTACTTCATTTTGTGAGTGTCTTGTTTCTCTGTGTTGTTTTCTATGAATGGTAAATACAGCCAGTGGAGGCAACACACCACGCAGCATGTGTTGGTAACTTGGGGTGACCCATTAGATTCCAAAAGGAACCAAAAGGTTTAAAAGTGGTTTTCAGCAGAATGACACTGTTAAATATTCCTCGACGGATGTTTCTGATGTGCTATACATGTGAATATTGACTCCACACTTTACATCCTGTATACCTAATACAAAACAGGACTCTTGGTGGGACACATTATTTACTCCAATGAAATGGCTGTTTTTGTTGACTATTGTTTCTTTGAAATACAGCATTAACAGAAAAATACAAAACACAAAAAACAAAGCTCGGGTAAATGGACTGCACTTACATAGAGCTTTTCCACCTTCATGGTGCTCAAAGCGATGTACATTCACATCACATTCACCCATAGTTTTCTAAGGTTCCATCTGTCCTACTGGGAGCCTAAGTCATGGTTCAGTGTCTTTGCCCAAGGACACTTCGACAACCAGAGCCAGGACACGAACTGCCGACCCTTCAGTCATTGGACGACCCACTCTACCAACTGAACCACAACTGCCCGGTAATGTACTTACATTTTTTATATTGAATTTTATACATAAAAATACAAATTTGATGGATGTTATGATGAACAATATTGAGTAAAATAACCTCTTCTTTTAATCCATGCTTCAAAGTAAAACAATTAATTAGCAGAAGGGGTCAGTGGCTTAGAGTGAGTTGCAGTTTAAACAATGTGCTTTTGAAAGATCAACACTTTACTTAAAGTTGATGGGAAAATGCTCGCCCACACTATATTACAATATAAAAGATAATAAATTAAATTGCAATATAAAGTAAGCATACATTTTAAATCAACATGATAGTTAACTTTTGTAATGATGCCAAGTTATTTATTCATTTTTCCAGTCACCGAGTCAACATGTTTTTTCCCATTTAAGTTCGCGTCCACTATAACACTCAAGCTACACACTCACAAGCTGTTTCAACTAAAGCAATGTTGAACTTAGGGCTAGTTGAAAATATTTTTTTTACTACTAAAAATCAGATAGTGGTATTTTTGATATTAAAAGTTATTTTTTTACTCTTAAACCACTTGTTATTTGCAGATAATTCTACATTACCTTGGTTTGTAAATGCGTCAACATTTGAATGACACATAAGTGGAGTAAGACTATAAGAAACTGTACATAAATCATTTATCTAAATTAAAAATAATAAAAATATAATGGACCTAATATGGGCCCCTGAGGGACTCTGTAATATATACCAAATCTGTTTGAATTGCAACCATTAATACAAACATCTATTTCCACTATCATTGTCATTGTTGCATCATGTTATTTTTTTCCCCTGTTATTTGGAGTCCTGTAGTTTTTCCTGTCTTAAGTAGCCAACAGGCAAAGACTTTAACTCTTAAATGCACAGTATCCCAATAATGTAAAGATTGCACTATTTACCTGAAGTGCAGATTTACAGAAGATTCCAATATTAACAATAATAATTTTTTACCTCCGCCAAGGAGGTTATGTTTATGCAGGTGTTTATCTGTTTATCTGTTTATCTGTTGATGAAATTTTCAGGATATGTTGGAAATGTGAACAGGAAGAACTGATTTCCTTTTGGGGGTGATCGAGGTGGGTGGGGGTCTACTTTGGTGGAGGTCTGCGCTCTCAGAGTGCTTTTAGTTCTTGTCTTGAATGATTTGACAAAAAAACAATATGTATGTGTATGCTGAATGTGCACATTGGAAAAAGTTAAATGTACTTGTTCTTTAACTGCTGTGCTGAGAATTAAATTTTTTTTTGGGGGGGGTGGGGGGGTTAGGGTTAGGGTTAGTAGTCGCCAGTGTTGGGAAAGTTCACCTTGATTAGGAACTAGTTCAAAGTTCAGTTCAAGTTACTCAATTTGAATTAGTTCAGTTCATCGTTCATTCTTCCAAATTATGAACTAGAAGTTCATGGATCCCAAAATGAACTTTTTCGTTCTTTTTTTGTGTTGTTATTGTAAACTTATTATTAACCGTTCCTGACGTTATCCTGACCGTAGTCAGGAAATCAGGAAATGCCATCCTCCTCCTAGGGTTAACTTCCCTCTTAGAACACAAGGAGCTGTTTCAATGAGCTTCGTTTTCAATGTTTATTTCCAAGAACGGGACAACACCTGCTCCAGTCACCGGTCACACTCTGTACATTTAACTCTTTTTCTCCGCTCCCAAAAACTCTCTGCACCCCTCTCTCTCTCTCTCTGCTCCACCCAAAACACTTCTCATTTTCTATTCCACAACATTATGTTGCCAACATTAGTTCAAAATAATACAAAAATGACATCTATGATAATGTTGTGTTTTGATCCCATTTTATTCCTTATAGGACTCAATAATTACAACGTGATAACAACGATATGAACTACATAAGAGCGCAGTTCAATTAATGCCAGAATAACCGCGTTCACAACTTCCTGTTCATTTGGCAAAAGTGAACGAGTCGTTCACGTTCATCAAAAATATGACATCGTTCATTAACGATCGTTCAATGAACTCATTCAGGTACAACACTGTAAGTAGCAATGTCCCTATCAACTTTTAGGCCAAATCTACGCCCTTGGTTAAATTTATCCACATTAGATTTGCTTATGTTCCTTTTCAATGTTGTTTTCCTCTCATTCTGTAAGTCTTCACTGGAAGATTGGCCTTTGAACTAAAGTAAATTACAGATTATAGCCGCATGTGATAAAGAACATCGAGTCTCACTTTATACAAACTAGATTGAAGCACATTTATAAATATGGTTTATTCAACACAAGCTGATAATCATAAGCATGTTTGGATTGTCTGTTGATATTTCACCATGAGATCATTGAAAACAGCATCATAATACAATCTGCTCGAAACTAGACAATAGTTGACACTGAACCTATTCAATCTACTGTGCTCTCACTGAACACTGTTAAAGTAATATGCAGAGGGCCCCCTCAGGCTCATGACCAGGAATAGCTGTCCTGATTGTCTGCTCAGTTGGTGGCCGTGAATGAATGAGCAGCTTCATGTACAAGAT
The DNA here is from genome assembly GCA_020466265.1 of Siphamia tubifer. NCBI lineage: Eukaryota > Metazoa > Chordata > Actinopteri > Kurtiformes > Apogonidae > Siphamia > Siphamia tubifer. The sequence continues at coordinate 13,905,714 of CM035794.1, forward strand.
CATCAATGTTCCAGTTCCATTCACTTATGCAGACACACAACAGGGTCCGACACAGAGGAAAACACAATTGATTAACAAGATCACACCATGTAAACAACATTGACTGGAATAATGTGAGATCTGAGAGATTGTCATCTATGCACAAGCAGGCATTAAATCATCACCATCTGTGGTTAGTGGTTCAAATTCATTTAAAATCTGCCTGCAAAGCCTTACACTTTGAAATATTAATCTACTTCTGTATGTCCTAATGGAAGCTTTTTTTTTTTTTCTTTTTCATGCTTTTTGGGTTTGATATTAAATCTCTTTTAATGGAGAATCTGATACAAAGCATTTGTTCTTGTTAGAAGATGGAGGAATGTATTTCAGTAGATAATGATTTCTCAGCCTTTTCTTGTATTTGATTTACTGCTGTGAAAAGCCATTGTGAGCATTGCCTAAAGACTGTTTAGAGTATTTGCTCTAAACTGAGCTCAATGACTAATTCCAAAAAATTAATTTAGCATTGATTTTTTTTTTTTTTTGAGCGCAGACACAGTCAAATTCTCGAGTACAATGAGACTAAAGAAGCAGAAACAAGATTACAGATAATCTCTCCCTGAGAAGCAGAATTTTGATATATTTCTCTACAAGGCGATTGTAATGAACACAGGTGGTGGTAGCAGAATAATGGTTAGCATAATTGTGTTTTCCTTTCTCAATATGTCTGTATTCCACATAATCTGAAAGTCATGCACATAAATAAAAATAAAATAAAATAAAAAAAATTAAATATATATATATATATATATATATAACATGTATATGTATATATATATATATATATATATATATATATATATATATATATATATATATATATATATATATATATAACATGTATATGTATATATAACATATTGCATTGAATGAAAATGTTAATACCTGCTTCTATTTATCTATATTTGATCTTGCAAAGGTTTTTTGTCTTAGCTGAACAGTTCATTCTTTAATGTTAACATTTGCTTGGTAGGTTCACCCTGGTCAGCATAACTCATATACATACATACACTGATACACACACACACACACACACATATATATATATATATATATATATATATATATATATATATATATATATATATATATATATATATATATATATATATATATATGTGTGTGTGTATATACAGTATATAGTATTGCTGTTGCTTCAGGCATCAGTGGTACCAGTAGTGATCGAAGCACTCGGGCAGTGGTCTTCAACCCTGGTCCTCAGGGTCCACTCTCCCGCATGTTTTAGATGTTGCTCTGCTCCAACATGCCTGATGCAAATTATCAGCTTGTTATCAAGCTCTGCTGAAGCCTGATAACAACCCACAACCCCAAGGACTAGGGTTTAGAACCAGTTCTATAAAAAAATGTAGAGCAGTGTTATCATTTACAGCTAAATGCAGTGTGATATAAACACCTAGATGTACAGTATTACATGTATTCTTGGAATAAAGAAAATGTCGCACCCTCTACACCAGAGGTCTTCAACTCTGGACCTCAGGGTCCACTGTCCTGGATGTTTTAGATGTCGCCTGATTCAAATGATCAGCTTGTTATCAAGCTCTACTGAAGCCTGATAATGACCCACTGCTTTGAATCAGGTGTGTTTGTGCAGGGTGACATCTAAAACATGGCTGGAGGTCCAGAGTTGAAGACCCCTCCTCTATAGTTATCATCTTAGCTCTATAGCAACAGCAGAGGGACCAGAAAATGTCTAAAATATCAAGAAGAAAAATGTTTGTGTTATAGCGGGAAAGAGAAAAAGCATAAAATACATTTAAGAAGCACAGGAGAAGCAGGTTTAAATTATGTTTTTTTTTTTTATTCCTGAGGAGCACATGATTGATCAAAAGAATTTAGACGATTCATCATTTTTTAATTTTATTTATTTTTAAATTTATAATAATTTAATTTAATTTTTAGTTTTTTCTCATTAAGTGTACTTTAGATTAGACACTCCAGACCCATGGGTCGGCACGGCGGTGCAGTGGTTAACACTTATGCCTCACAGCAAAATGGAAGGTTCGAATCCCACACCAGACCTTTCTGTGCATGTTCTCCTCGTGTCTGTGTGGGTTTCTTCCCACCATCCAAACACATGCACTGATAGGTTAATTGGTTAATCTAAATAACCCATAGGTGTGAATGTGAGAGTGATTGTTTGTTTATATATGTTCAGCCCTGAGATGAACTGGAGACTCATACAGGGTGTACCCCGCCTTCACCCATTGGAGCTGGATTAGGCCCCCAGTGACCCTAGTGACCCTAGTGAGGATAAAGCAGGTTCAGACAGGACTCCAGATCCATATCCAGCTGGTGGCGGTAATGCACCACTAAGTTAGTTTGCCAACTGCCATTAAAATGGAAGAAGAAGAAGAGGGACGAGAGAATGTATGGAATGTTGGCAGAGGAATCTATGGTGGTGGTGGATGTAAAAACTGTAAACAATGACATACAATAACAAATGGAAACCAATTAAACTATGTATGAAGTGTACTGCATATAAGCGGACTAATGGAAGGAGCAAAATACTTTCTTGTGTTATGACAATTGATTTAATCCATCCAGTTAAAGGTGCTAAATCTATATATAAATAATGTTAAATGTATTTTGTATTTTAACATACCATAAAAACCTGGTCACTTTTTCTGACTATGTTGACATATATGAGTAGCCTAAATAAATGATGATTGCTATGAAGAGGATTTGACCATAGTAAGTAAAACAGCCATGGTTTTTCCAGTTCCAGTAAAGATAAATATGTAATTTTATTCAAATGCATGTTTCATTTGCTTCCCTACTTGTTACTTGTGACTATTTCATTAGAATGTAATGAGCAATGTGACAATACATCTTTAAATGTGACGGGGCTACATTCATATAGCATTTTTCTACTTTATTGGTACTCAAAAGCTTCACAATACATCACATTCACCCAGTTGCACACACATTCACAAGGTCAAACTGCCTCTGGGAGGAACGAGAGGTACACTTTTTTGCCCACAGACACTTTGACACTTTGAGAAGAACTGCAGCTCGACCTGCTCTATTTCCTGAGACACAACTTCCCCAAACTGAAATGTGAATAAAACTTGTATATAATACGCTATATTGCCAAAAGTATTCACTCAGCTGTTCTTGATTTGGACATAATCTTGACATTCCATTCACACTATAAACCTATGGCGCTCACATTTCCATGCATCAGCCTCATAAGTGTACCTCTTTAACTTTGTGTGCGATTAAAAAAACCTGAGATATTGCACTTTAAAGATGTATTAGATCCTTATGGTAATTTCACTCATGCATGGGCGTCGCACCCATGGGGGATGGGGGTGTTGCGACACCCCCACTTCTACAACCAGATAATTTCATACCCCCCACTTTTTCCTGAGTTTATATATTGTATCGTTACTGGATCCAGTTGGTCTCACCTACTTTTTATTACAGGATAAACGGTTAATGTCGGTCACAAACACACCAAACAAACTGTCATGACCTCCGCTCCGGTGACCTTTCCCCCAGTGCTCATCCACACTCACCTGGTCCCGCACTGCGCAGCTGCAAGCCGTTCCTCATCTGTGGCTATAAAAGCAGTAAGGCTTGCAGTTGCCAGTGCGGGACCATTCAGTATTGTCACCTCCATAACACGGACAGCTTCTGCCATCTCCTCAATCACCATAACCCGGACATTCATCATCACCACGGACTCTGACCGTTTGCTCCCAGGTTTTGTCTGTCTTGTCTTCATGTTTCTTAGTTTTGTTATTAAATTATTTTTCCCTTCAGTACTGTGCATTGGAGTCCTCCTTCTCTTCACCCCGATCCCTGACACAAACAACAATAACAATACAATATCTACGATTTAAACTGTTTACCTGTCCTGGTGGCACAACAGCATGTGGAAATGAAGTGCACCGAGGTTCACCAGGCGAAATGTAAACAGCTCTTCTTCGCGGTGTTAACAAACAGTCATCATCAGTAAGTAATGAGGAATGTTACCGTTGTTAAACTAAACTATGTCTTGCTTCATGACATATACCCTAAGATAGTGGTAAACTTTTTTCAGTGATGTTCCCCCTGAGAAACTTTTAGTCTAGTACCCCCTGACATGGACAAAACATTTTTGTAAGAAAAAAAGAGGAACAGTGTCTGTAAAATCAGTGTTTGATTTTTAAATCCAAACTTAGATCACTTTTTTATCTAATAATTTTGACTTTTTATCTCACGATTTCAATGTTTTATGTCTGAATTTTTCCTTTTCATCTCAGAATTTTGACTTAACAAGAATTTTGAACAGTTTCACATACCCCTTGCAGTACCTCCACGTACCCCCATTTGAGAACTAGTGCCCTAAGCTAATTAGCTGACAGTAGGAGGAGCACTTTAGAATATTTTTAGTAGGGGTTTCATTCTAATTGTATTTCTGTCAAAAGTTTTGTTCTTTTTGGAATAAATGTTTGAGGAAAAACACATTTTTGTTATTATTTTCAGCCATATATTACTTTTTTTATTATAAAAATGTAACCATTAATGGATAATTGTTCATTAATTTTCCCGATGATAGATTCAGAAAATTTTGCTCATGTGCCACACCCCCACATTTTAAATGGCTGTGACGCCCCTGCACTCATGCCTGTACTAGAAGCTGTGTAAAATAATATTATAACATGCAGTACATTGTAAATTATCATTAGATTTTGAAAGATCCTGAAAAAAGAGCTCTGGAAAATGGACAAATGGACTCACTCCCTGCATATTTTCAAGCCCTTTTTGTTTTGTTTTTTTTTCCACTTTTGACTTTTTCTCAGCACATATAAGGTAGTTTCTAAAATAGTCTGCCTGGACCTTTCTTCTTATTTTGATGAACCAAAGTGCTTTAGAAAAAAGGACAAACAGACTCCGTCATAACATATTTTCAAACCTTTTACTGAGACAACATAAGAAAAAAAAAAAGGCACTTCAATTTATGATTAAAAGGGTTAATCCACAGGTGTCAAACATAAGGCCCGGGGGCCAAATGTGGTCCACCAAAGGGTCCAATCTGGCCCATAGAATAAATTACACTGAATATATTTTATATCGGGTGTAAAAATCATTTTAATTGAGGTTCCACATACAGAAAAATTATATCTCAGTTGGTTCAAACCAGTAAAATATGATCATAATCACCCATAAATAATGAAAACTGTAGGTTTTTATCTTTGTTTAAGTGTAAAAAGGGAAAATTACATAGAAATCTTTATATTGACTAATGATCTTTTTAGAAAAAGTGTGAATAACCTGAACAAATACATGTATGAATAGCCTGAAGTGTCTTAAGAGAACTGTAATTTTACCAATATTCTGCTTTTAACTAAATGTTTTATGCATTTGTAATTTAATGTTAGTTGTAATTGAGGCAAAATATTGTTAAAATTGTGATTGTTTTTCTTGATCATGTTATTCAGATTTTTAAGGAAACACTGTCATAATGTAATTTTGCTTTTTTTCCCCCACTATTATTATTTCACCGATCCGTCCCATTTGAGATAATATTGGGCTGAATGTGGCCCCTGAACAGAAATAAGTTTGACACCCATGGGTTAATCCATGGGGTTTAATCTGATGTGGGTTCACCCTTTGCAGCTACAACAGCATCAAGTCTGCTGGGAAGGTTTTCCACATGCTTTAGTAATGTGTTTATGGGAATTTTAAACCATTCTTCCACAACTATTTATGAGATCACACACTGGTGTTGGACAGAAGGTCTGGCTCTAACCCTTAACCCTAACCCTGGCTCTCAGTCTGGGCTCTAATTCATCCCAAAAGTGTTCTATGGGGTCAAAGGTCAGTCCAGTTCATCCACATCAAACTCTCTCATCCATGTCTTTATGGACTTTACTTTGTGCATATGTTGGAGCAAGAAGGGGACATCCCCAAACTGTTCCCACAAAATTGGCAGCATTGAAATGTCCAAAGTGTCTTTGTCCAAAATGTCTTGGTGCTGAAGCAAGAGTTTTTTTTGGACAACACAGCCTTTTACATTGATTAGGTTTAACTGTGGAAAAGCTGTGCTATGGCTAAAATCCTGGCTGCTACACACATATACATACACACACACACACACACACACACACACACACACACAACTTTATTTGACATTTTACATACAGTACATTTCAATTTGACCAACCCCCTCCCAGGCTGATCAGGTCATGCAGCCACGACGCTACCTTCCATATCAATCACTAATGGATCCAAACGATTATTAATAAAGAAGTTTTTATTTTATCATTATTATTATTTATTTAAGAATCAAGAAGCTTAGCTAATTTATTTTCCATTTACAGCAATGTAAAATTTCAAAGTGATCCAGAATCCAGGATCTCGTCCGGATCACCACCAAAATGTAATCATTTGTTGGTTGTGACCAGTGAGGGTACGTGCATTTCAACATTAGTCCTTCAGTGACCCCCATATATTAACTTCACTTCAGTATAGACTAGTCAAGCAGCACTTTATTTCAGGAACATTTAAAACCATCAAGTATGGATTCACAATTAAGATTAGGAAACTAAATACAGATATTGTCAAAAATAAAAAAAGCTGATTTAAAGCTGATTTTCATATAAGACACCAACCAGACAATAACAAAAAGAACTATTAGATGAAAATAAAGTTAAGAGATCGTTTGCATTTTGGAGAATAGGACATACAACAACAAATAACTGAAAATGTTGCAATGACAAGAAGAAATTAAAAATAAAATGCATTTACTCACCAACATAGTTCTGCACAGTATCTGTTTATTTAAAAATAAAGTCACTTCAGTGGCTGTTGTACAGTTTATCTGTGTGTTTCAGGTCCATCAGTCAGTTCTTTTCTATGGACATGGAGGCTAATGCTAAAGATGTTTCTGTCCGCTAGTGTTTCTGGCATAAGTTTTATACACTTTAACTCTGAAAATAACCGTTGGACAGAACAGACAAAACAGTAACAGTCAAACAGACCAGTGTGTAAAGTTGTCCCAAACTCTCACTCAGATTTTTACTCTGAAGAAAATTCTCCTTCATCCATTATGGGTTAAAATACAACTGGCTCTAGAATTTCCATGTTCAGTTCGTTTAGATATTCTCCAGATTGCCGCTTGTCAGGTCCTAGCAAGTGCTAATCCAATCACTGAACACGTCTATATCATGTTTAGCGTCAGACCTGCTAGCTTGCCTTGAATCGCAGAATCGCGATCTGATTGGCTATTGTAACCTGACTGTTCTTGTTTACTTACAGCGCACGGGGCTGCTGTGTCTGTTCTGAAGGTCTCAAGCAAATGTAATTTACCTGACAACACAAGCTAGCTGAAATATAATTGGTTAAAAACTCTACCATAAAAAAACACCATTGGAAGCTCCTCGACTAAATGGAAATAATATGACATGAAGAATACAGAGAATAGACAATCATTTAGTTTACATATTTATGAAAATAAAATAACATACATTTACTTTTCTGAGCATGTTTAGGCCAGGAGAGACAGACCACCACTGCTTGTGACATCCTGAAATTTTCATCAAAATCCGTCCATAAGTTTTTGTTTTAACAATATTATTATTATTATTATTATTATTATTATTATTATTATTATTATTATTATAGTAGAAATTGAATAAAAACACTTCCACCAAGGTAGGTAACCCTAACCCCCCCCCCGATCACCACCAAAATCTAATAATTTCCAGACATAACTTCCTTGCAGGTAGTTTTCCTGATCTCATACATCCATGGTTTGTCCCAAATAATGTGTGAGTTTTTCCGTCTCAGCTCAATGACACGAGGCAGGTTTATGTTAATGAATTTGCACGTTAAGATAATATCCCTGTCTGTGATTGAGTATGAATCAAATCAGAGTGGGTTAATTGCACTGCGATTGAATCTAATCAAATAAAAGCAGATCAGTTAAAACATAATTAAGAAAAGGATTAGATTGTGGATGGGCTTTTAGTTAAAGCCATAAGTCACAACATTGATCAGAGAGGATGAGCAGAGACGCTAGCTGCCAGGGAAGAGTGCTGGTCTAAGACAGATCACAGGTCAGATCCCATCATTCTGTATCACTGTCACTCGCACTTTTCTAATCAAACTTCATCTACTGGAAATTTTGGCACAACTTTTAACCTATTGGTGAATGGATCTTAATTTCAAGAAAAATCCGGGGAAGGACGGAGAATCAGTTTTGTTCTATTTCAGTTAAAATTCATGAGAGCTGTCAAATGATTATAGATTTTAATCAGGGTGGTTTTAGATTAATTTCAATTAATCACATTGTCAATTGTCACACTATAAAAAAAAAAGTTTATTGCAGCTCCTCATTGACATGGCATTAATTAAAAGTTTTTTAATTATATATTTTTTTATTCTTATTTTATCTTTTTTTAAATGAAATATTAAGTTGTAATTTATATTAACTTCGTTTCATTTGTCAGAAGTTCAAGAAAGAAGGGAAAATATCTGCACTCAACATACTTTTCCAAGCTACGTTAGCCAAAGTGTTAGCAAAAACCCCGATTAGCATGTGCTTCAGATTGATGTAATATTTTAAGATGGAAATGCCTCTACTTGGTGAAAAGAAAAATCCATCTTACAAAACACTACATGTGGGTCAACTGTTCTGTCTCTGAGGGGGTTTTTTTGTGCTCAAATTTCCCACAAAATACAGAAAAATACACTAAGAAAAATACAAAAAACATACTAAAATCTACTACCCCTCCCAAAAAAATATAATACAATAAAATAAATGTAAATAAACTAACACAAAAAGCACTGAAAAATTTGAACAATATTCAAAAAGGAGAAAAAAAGGTAAATGTCCTAAACATACAGTATTAGGGCTGTCCTAATTAATGTATTAATGTGGATTAATCCATCGTTATGATTAATTTGGTAAACATTTTAATATCATTATATTGAACTTTTAATTTCAGTTGTTTTGTTAAAACTGTTGAAGGTGTCGAATGAACGTCTAAATTGCATATTTTTGTAAGTTTCAACAAAAACACTGTAAACAACTGTCCCATTTAATTGCATTACATTTTTCATCAGATTAATCGCAGGGTTGCTTTGGATTATTTTTGATTAATCATGACTAAATATTCAGTTTTAATCTATTTTAATTGCATTTGATTTTTGACGAGCTCAAGAAAAAAGGGAAAATATCTGCACTTAACATATTTGTCCAAGCTCGGCGACACATTAAGCCTAAAATACACTAACCCCCCCCCCAACAATAACCTTAGCATATTCAAAAAGTCTTCTAAAATACAGTGGAAAAACAGCAAAAAAATGTGGTGAAATATCCAACATAAGGCTGTCATAATTAATGCATGAATTAATCTGATGAACATTTTTAATTGACAGTTGTTTTGTTAAAACTGTTGAAGGTGTTGAATGAAGATGTTAATTCCATATTTTTGCATTTCAAGTTTCAACAAAACAACTGTAAACAACTATTCAATTTAAGTGCATTAAAATCTTTCATCAATTAATGCATTAATTAAGACAGCCCTAATACTTTTTTATCAAAGCATTTTTTTTGTGTATTTTAGAAGACTTTTTAAAAATGTCAATGGTTTTTATGGCTTATTTTGGTGGACAATTGTAGTGGATTTTAGCATGTGTTTTTAACATATTTTTTTTCCCCACATTTTTTTGTGTTTCTTATTGTATTTTTATGCATTTTGTAGGAAATTTGAATAAAAAAAACCCCTCAGAGATAGAACAGTTGACTGACATAAAGTGTTTTGCAAGACAGAATTTTCATGTAATCACATTAACGCATTAATTATGACAGTCTTAATAGTTTTGCATATGTGTAGGATATTTGATCAAATTTTCTGCAATTTTTTTGAAGAGTTTTTGAATATGTTTTGAAATTTTCAGTGCTTTTTTTGTGTCATTTTATTTTTTGGGAGGAATTTTAGTAGATTTTAGCATGGTTTGTATATATCTTTTCTCCAAATTTTTATGTTTCTTATTGTATTTTTTTTGCTTTTTGTAGGACATTTGAGTAGAAAGCCCCCCTTCAGAGAGAGAACGGTCAACCGACATAAAGTGTTTTGCAAGACGGAGTTTTCTTTTCACCGCATTAACCCTTTAACTCCTGATGCGTCAGCGCTGATGCATTCTGAATGGATGGATACATTTAAAACTTCTGAAAAATTCATGTTTTTTTGTGTTATTTTAGTGATAATTTTGTTGATGGAACGGATGTAAAAAGAAAAAGCCCAAACTACTGGAACCAAATTACAACACTAGTCATTTATTCCTTTTTTAAACTTCTTTTTATTTGTGTCATTTGTTATTTTGTGAATATGTATCAGTTTCTGTTGATGTTGTCGCTAAGTTTTGTTTATTTTTTCTTCCTTTTTCATTATTTATTTTATTATTTTTCTTCAATTGTGTTCTGTTAGTGTCTTACTTTGTTCATGTTACATGTTATTTTCTTAGTTTAATAATAATTTCTTTTCATTTTACTGATCACTTTGGCAGCTTTTGGTCATTTTGTTTTAGTTTATCTTTTTTTTTTTTTTACTATGGAATTGCTTAAGTCTCAGGAATTAAAAAGTCAATTCACGTTAATGCGCTACTTTTGACAATGCTATGGGATCATGTCAACCTGACAGCCTAAATAGCTTCTTATTATGAATCGATGTTGGTATGGAACACTGCTAGAATAAAGTATTACCTGCATACAGCTTTCCATCAATCATAGTGGGTAGAATAATGTTAAAAAGTAGGGAGGCACAAGCTGACAATACAGCATCCATTTGTCTTGTCCTTCATTATAGTCTTTCTCTATTTGCATTGATTGGCTACAGAAAATGAATGTGAGTGGTAAGAGGAACGACTGTGTGTGTGTGTGTGTGTGTGTGAGGGAACAAAGGCAATGTAGGGAAATAAGACAGACAGCATAGATAAGCTAAGGGTAAAAGAGAGCAGAGAGAGAAAAGCAGACAGAGACAACGTGTCGGGGTAAAGGGTAAAGCAAAATAAGAGTTTTAGACAGAGAGAGAATCAAACGTACACATGCAGCCCAGATAATGATCGAGCTTAAGCACAGGTTTGGCTCCCATCCAGCTGCTCCTGGTCACAGAGAGGTCAAGCAGGCTACATCCATCAGCACAGAAATGCAGGATAGACTCTTAAATGGCCCGGTTCCTCCCCTTCCAGCCACTACAGAGTGATGACGGCCTTGTCTCAGATAAAGGCCGATCCATTGGTCTGATTTGTGGCCGGTGGGGCAATTTCAATACCCGTCTGTGGTTTGATAGATGAGGCCCCTGTTTGATAAAGGGCCAATTTGCTATAGGGCCAATAGGGATGAAATTGCAGCGGTCGCCTTTATTTTGTCCTCTCTTCAATCCACAGCAAAACAAGGCTCAGGAGAAAGAACCTCATAATGTAAAGGAGATATGGTAAAAACACAACCGGGTGGAATGTCTTTTCTTCAGCCTTTTTTTTTTTTTGCAATAGAAATTCTTTGCTGTCTTTGTTCACAAGAAGATGTTTCTTCAAGCTCTTACCTACTTTACGTTCCATTACCAGCACAGATATGACATAACAGTGGTACCTGAACTCACAAAATTGATTTGTTCCAAACAGTAAGTGGTTCTGTACCGTGAATTTCTTGTAAATAGTCGCGTTTTACATGTAAAAGGGCTGATTCGTTCCAAGGCCTACAATACTACCCCCTAAACCCTTTAAAAATGAGAAAAGTATACACATTTTGTATCTAATATGTGTTAAAAGTCAAAGAAAATTTCTTTTTTCATGTCTTTTTTTAAAAATATATTATTATTATTATTATTATTATTATTATTATTATTGTTATTGAGTGTTGTTGTTGGTTCTGTATTTATTCTTGTGTATGGTTTTCATTTTGTATGTATGTATGTATGTATCAGAAATAGTTAACAAATGTAATGTTCTTTTTCTTTTGGATGAAGGAGATTTTTGTCAGAATAGTTGATACAGTAAGGAGGGGTGGGATTTTATAAGTGTTAACTTCCACCCTCTCCTTTTGAACATGCTTGGTTGTTTTTTACTGTATGTTTTCTTTTTCATTATTATTATTATAATTATTATTATAATTCTTATTTTATGTTCAAATAAATCAAATCAAATCAAAAATGTATTGGTCTCAGTATATATATATATATATATATATATATATATATATATATATATATATATATATATATATATATATATATATATATATATATATATATATATATATATATATATATATATATATATATATATATATATATAGGGACTCATAGATATATAGATATATAGAAGGACTCACAAGTGAGTGGTGGCTCTGTCCTTTACATGTGGCTTCTGATGCTGGGCTGGCACATGAGTCACAAAAAGCATCATGGGTAGCTCCCTCATAGCCAATGGGATGCTATGTATATATATATATATATATATATATATATATATATCATGTTCAGTTTGTTTACATTTTGCATAATTCAGTTTTGCATCAGTTTTGCCATTTTGTGAGGCTGCCCCTTGTGGTGTGGTGGTGAATTACACTGCGTACTTCTCCAGATGCAACTTGAGCATAAATGGGAAATGACGGCGAAAATGTGACTGTGCCACTTTGTCACAAGACCATACAGAGGCCTTAAGTGTACACCTTTTTACCTGTTAAAAGTGAGTGTATTAGTCCCAACTGTAAAGTGTTACTTTTATAAAGAACCTCCAAACAGTTGAGCAGGAGTCATTTTCACTTGGAGAGGTATTTTTCAGGTGTTGTAAAGACAATCACCCTGGAACAGTCAGGGGTTAAACAGCAACAGCCCACTTTTAACGTATGAATGTCAGATGGAGAATAAGGACACTTTGGGTAAGTACTTGGCTGCTCAGCACGTAGAATATAAACTATCCTAATCAATATAGTATGAGGCACAGAAAAGACTGGGTGCAGCAGCCGCACCGATCATCCCTCTACGCTGAAGTTTGCACTGGATAACTGCTAATGACAAGTGGGGAGAAGTGTCAGAGTCAGGCTGACAATCAGAGATCTGCCGGTTTGAGTCCAGTCTAACTGTGCCCTGCAGGATGGTGAGCATGCCCAGTATTACTGCTGAAGTACCTGGATCAAACTCCTGGATTTCAATTTATTCTAAAGCTGCATAACATCTCTGGGGAAATGTACATGTATAGTCCAGAGGCTGTGTATTATGTGTCTTTCAATTTTTACAAGTCAAGTCCCTAAAATTGCCAAAAGCCACTGGGATTCTAGTCATCTTGTAAATCCTCAGAGAACCTCCTTTGTAATTAGTACCATATGTGCTTTAAGTGATAGAATTGAGGACACAAAGTCTAGGAGGATGCCTTCATATAACACAGTGTTTCCCAAACTGTGGTGCGGGACTCATTTTATGAACATAAAACAAACAAGGTTACCATGGTGATCTGTCACTAAACTAGACAAAGAGTTTAGGCTATAAAGGTTTAATAGGATAGGTTTGAGCGTACCTTTATGAACAGGCAAAATGGAGAGAGAGAGAGAGACAGCATTCACACCACTTTTTATTCCCATATTCCTATATCTGTTACTGCAGCTGAAACATTAAATATCTGGTGTATAAATCAGTGTGTGACCTGCAGTAGATCGGGGTCAGCACAGATGGCTCTGGAAGATGAACTGGGCCAGTGTTATGGTCAAAACCACATCATATAAAGAATATAGTTGGATAACCTGACCCACACTGACAGTAACTTAAATGAATAACATAGCTTTACACTGTACATTTTTTTTTCATACATATACATATATATCATTGATGCGTGGGCTGACCTAAAGTGAGCGTGTGTCCGCGGTCACCCGCAGTTGCAGGACATTGAAAATGATAAATGGGTGTCAGTTGGTAAACATTAAAATAACCTGGTAAATACATTTTATTAACTGAATTTCAGTGAAAGTGACGTACAATGTCATCAGTATCCTATGGTATGGAGGGAGCAAGAGAGAAAACAGTAAGGTTTGGGACACGTGCGCTGAGATTTTTAGAGATGATGAGCAGCTCCCTGTGTTTTCTTTTCCATGGAAACCAGGTTCAAATGTCTCTTTGGGTGTTACAGGTTGTCGACCCCTGGTTTAGATGCTGCGCGTTGATAACTTTTGAATGATGAAGCAGGACGAAATTATTTCCTCAACATATTAACTTACAAGCAATGACATTGGATTTTAACAGAAATAAATGCAAGTACACTGTACATTTTACAGTGTTAATTTGGAGACAATGGGACCAAATGCACTCTAGAAGAAGTTAAATAAACTCTCTAAGTGTTGATTTAACACTGCAAGATTTACTGTGTATGTGAGTAAGGTCATGTGATGTTCATAAACACCATTGACTACATTTGGAACATGCGGGGCGAGAAGCGGGTCAGTTCTGCCCTCTTCAAATATATTTCTTGCGGTCCAAGCTAAAGGCAGGCGAGTTAAAAACTACATACTACCAGTGTTGTACCTGAACGAGTTCATTGAACGATCGTTCACGAACGATATCATATTTTTAACGAACGTGAACGACTCGTTCACTTTTGCCAAATGAACGGGAAGTTGTGAACGCGGTTATTCTGGCATTTATTGAACTGCGCTCTTATGTAGTTCACATTTCGTTCTTATCACGTTGTAATTATTGAGTCCTATAAGATATAAAATGGGATCAAAACACAGCATTATCATAGATGTAATTTTTGTATTATTTGGCGGGGGGGGTGGGGGGCGAGAGAGAGAGAGAGAAAGAGAGAGAGAGAGAGAGAGAGAGAGAGAGAGAGAGAGAGAGAGAGAGAGAGAGAGAGAGAGAGAGAGGGGTGCAGAGAGTTTTTGATTAAGTTAAATGTACAGAGTGTGACCGGTGACCGGAGCAGATGTTGTCCACGAAACCGCATTTCAGCATTTTCCCCTGATTTTTTGACTACAGGATAACGTCAGAAACGGTTAATAATACGTTTACAATAATAACACAAAAAAGAACGAAAAAGTTAATTTTGGGATCCATGACATTCTAGTTCATAATTTGGAAGAATGAACGATGAACTGAACTAATTCATATTGAGTAACTTGAACTGAACTTTGAACTAGTTCCTAATGAAGGTGAACTTTCCCAACACTGCATACTACATATGTATATATATATATATATGTATGTATATCCTGGCAGCTGTGGTTGCCTGAATAATTCTCTTAAAAAATAATACACTAAACTATAAACATATTTACAGAGTAACATGTAATATAACATTTTAAACAAGTAGATTTAACATTTTAAACACGCAAATTTAATGATTTAAACATGTAGTTTACATTTTAAATATTAAATTTAACATATAACATATAAATTATTCTACATTAAAAAATATCACGTAAATGTTCGTGTCTGTGCAGCTTCGGTCGTGAGGTTAACAAAACAGCGAGCTGACAAAGTTTGGACAAAAAAACTTGCTTGATGAGAGCATCAAGGTTCGTGCGAAATCTCTTCCTATCCAACAGAGACTAAACTGTTGATCCCTAGGATTTGACAGTATTATTCCTCACTCAAGGAAACTGGAGAGTTATGTGCACATGAATGTTTTAGTGGTGTGATTAGTGTGGGCTGATCACGTGGCCTCAGGATGAGAAGGACGCAAACACAACGGAATGAGAAAAAAAGCCTCATATTGATCATTCACAAGGCTTTCTTATGGCCACAACTTTTCTGTTTTACTAATTTGACTCACTAATAAGCAAGCAAATGTATTAAGAAAAAATTATCTAAAATAGCACTGAACTTCACCCTCTTAGCAACAGACAACAGATGGAAACAAATAACAAGGAATGTTTGAACAGAAACTTGAAAGTGATGGATAACAAAGAAAAAGAGCAGCTGCAAAATGAAACAAAACTAAAATGAATCAGAATATGCACAGTATTTGAGAATACAGTGGATCCACATTTACAAATACAATGAGCCAACTTGATTTAATTATTTATTTTTTGTATACATGTATTTATTGAGTTTTAACAGTTTAAAAAAAAACATTTCTGTTGGGATAACATGAGCACACAACGTGAAATGCAATTTTTTGGGGACTTTATTAATATTTATTCTATCTGTGTGAATGTATATAATGGTAGAGGTAAAATGGTCTGCTCTTATATCTACCTTCATGGTGCTCAAAGAGATTTACATTAGCTTCCCAGTCACCCATTCATACACAAGTAGGTTTCTATGGATCTGTCAATTCTACTGGGGGCCTAAGTTAGGGTTCAGTGTCTTGCCCAAGGACACTTCAAATATTTATCAAAATGTCATAAAAATACACAGGGCTATTTTAGTCCACAAAAGCACGACAACTCACTAGGGTCAATGGGGGTCTAATCAGCTACACTGGGTGAAGGCGGGGTACACCCTGTATGAGTCTCCAGTTCATCTCAGGGCTGAACATATATAGACAAACAATCACTCTCACATTCACACCTATGGTTAATTTAGATTAACTTATTAACCTATCAGTGTATGTGTTTGGATGGTGGGAGGAAACTGGAGAAAACCCACACAGACACGAGGAGAACATGTAAACTCCACACAGAAAGGTCTGGTGTGGAAGTAGCACATTTCTATGAATCAAAAATAAATCATTGAAACCACAACATTTTTTGACTAAATACAGTGACACAAATTTAACAGAAATTTCAGTTCACAAACTCTGTTTTACATGTTTTACCAACAGAAATGTATTTATACATTTTAACAACAGAAATACATTACTGTTAATAACAATATTCAATAGAAATAAAAAAAGAAATCCCATTGTTTTATACCAAGTTCAAAAAGAAATTTGTGTTTTGTATGCTAGCTCCTGTATGCTAGGTCACAGAACTTCTAATATAGCCAGAAGTTGCACTCGCAGCACATTTCCCTGTTTCATTTATTTGCAGTTGTGAAATGATATGCTGTGTCATGTAGACCAAACAAACACTGTCCCCCCGAGAACCACAGGGGGCACAGATGGAGTTCCTCCAAGAACCCCCACAAAAAACCAAATGCACCAGCACACAGGAAATTCACACCTCTGAAGTGTGAACTTACCCCAGCACGAACAGATTAAACACCTACTGAAAATTTCATCAAAATCCATCCATAAGTTTTTGAGTTGAAATAATAATAATAACTAGAAAAGCACCTCCACCAAGGTAGACCCCCCCGAATCACCACCAAAATCTAATCATTTCCAGGTCTCACCATTACCAACATATCCTGCAAATTTAGTCAACATCCATCTATAACTTTTTTAGTTGTTTTGCTAACTAACTAACTAACTAACTAACTAACTAACTAACTAACTAACTAACTAACTAACTAACTCTGGCAAAGGGGTAGGTCTTCCTTGGCGGGGTTTTATGCTCTCAGAGTGCTTTTCTAGTTGCATATTTTTGGATATTTTATCAATTTTTTGTGTTTTTTATGTATTCTAGAACAGATTTTGAATATGTTTTGCATTTTTCATCACTTCCTTTTATTAACAAACAGTAAAAATAGACAAAAAAGACTTTTCTTGTCTTTTTTTAAATTAAAATACAGAGTTTTCAAACATGAGCAAAATGCTGTCGGTTCTCGTAGTAATTGTCGGTAACAGTAAATGTTCGGTTTATCGCCCAGGCCTATCTTGTATATTTCATAGTGATTCCACACAGTTTTGTCAATATTGAATAAACTGAGAAAACCGGATGCCTGGTCGGGTTATATTTTTTCCACCTATGAAGTAGACTGAATAATCCCACTGCTTGCCCTTGGTTCAGGGCATGAAAATGGAGCACCATAAAATGCTAATCAAATTTAGGGAAAGCCAATTCTAAATTCCGAAAGCCTTATCCCACCCCATCCCCTTGACTCAGTATGTGTGAGGTGTTATCAGTCCCGTGGGGAAAGCTAGGAAACCTTGGCCTGCACTGTGTTAGGGAAGGGAAAAAAAACGGAAGTCTTGAGGGGGAAGAACACCCACACACACAATGGACGCCTACAGAAAGTAAAACAGGTCAGGACTCCAGTGGTCTGATAAGGCAGAGGACTCATGAATTAAAGAGTGGTGGTGGAAATATGACATTTTTCTTTTCCATTCTGTCTATCGGGACTACTCGCTTGCTGCTGAAATTACCTGGAGAGAAGCTGGTCTGATAATGGACTGCCAGAGACGAGATTCACTCTAGTAATTTCTCTCCCTCTTCATAAGGGCAGATTGACGCTGGAAATCCAAAACACTTTTTCTAGCCTTTTGGGAAATTTAAAAGACAAGGAAGTACATTATCATAATAGATCATTTGTATCTGTTTAAATACCTATTTTTCTATTGTGTAATAGAACCAATTTTTCTGCAAATCCTTCCCTATTGAATGGATATTGGATTTACAAGGCTCATTGCGCTTAATTAAAGCAGCCAGTGGGAGCCATGTTCATCATTCCCAAAAGTTGGATTTCTCTCACTTATGGTAAAGTCTAAAAGTAATATATTCCACCTTTCCAACTGTTCCAACACTCTTTGTAAAGCAGAAAAAAAAGGCCAGAACTGTCCTGGACTTTTATTTAGGGAATGAATTTCTCAGAATAGAAATAATCAAACATTAAAAGCAATCTTGAATAAATTAGTTTTTAAAAGAGATTTAAAACTGTTGAGGTTGAAAGAGTGACTAATGGTTGGATGGAGTGAGTTCCAGAGGTTTGGGGCGGTGACAGAAAATGCTCTGTTTATTTAAAATAAACAGTTGAGTAAAACTGCCCGCAGGTAATTCATGTGTTTTTTTTTTCCCTTTTCAATTTTGGTTCATTATCGGCTTGGTCTTAAATTTAATTTCAAATGTCATTTAAAAAAGTCTTAAAAAGTCTTGAATTTAATTTGCCCTGAGCTGTAGGAACCCTGTGATATGTTTACAGGAACAAATTGGACCCACATGCAGGATTCTGACATAGGAATATAGTTTTTAACATAAAATAAATAAATAATGTAATGCAGATCATCAGATGGAATATGATTGGATCAGCCAGTAGGTGACAAGGCAAAACCATGGTCAGAACAAAGACTAGAATCAGAACCAGACAGTGAATTACAAAGCTCAGGGAAAATCCAAAAATTGTTACCAGTACACAGATGGGGTTCAAACCAGACATCCAGAATTCAAACAGGGTCCGATAAGGGCGAGGCAAACTCATGGTCATGTGTGGTTTAAAGGTCCGGTAACAAGAGGCAGATATCATAAAACACACCAGACTCGGGGCAGAGAACAGACAAAAACCATGGAACAGAAACATGGGTGTCGCACCAGTGGGGGATGGGGGTGTTGTGACACCCCCACTTCTCCAACCAGATGATTTCATACCCTCCACTTTTTCCTGAGTTTATATATTGTATCGTTATTGGATCCAGGAAACGGACGGAGAGTTGGTCTCACCTACTTTTTATTTCAGGATAAACAGTTACTGTCGTCACAATCACACCAAACAAACATCAATAACATTTCAGGGCTGTTACAATATCTATGGTTTAAACTGTTTACCCGCCCGGGCGGCACAACAGCATATGTAAATGAAGTTAACTAAACTATGTCTTGTTCTGTGACATTTACCCTAAGACAGTGGTTCTCAAACTTCTTTCAGTGATGTTCCCCCTGAGGAACATATTTTTAGTCGTCTCCCCTGACATGGACAAAACATTTTTGTAAGAAAAAAGAGGAACAGTGTCTGTAAAATCAGTGTCTGATTTTTAAAATCCTTTTCATCTCATAATTTTGAGTTTTTATCTAATGATTTTTACTTTTTTACTTATGAATTGACTAAATGTTTAATTGAGGAAAAACACATTTTTTGTTATTATTTTCTGCCATATATAATTTTTTTAATATAAAAATTTAACCATAAATGGATAATTGTTCGTTAATTTTCCGATGACAGATTAAAAAAATGTACTTATGGACCACAACCTAGAACACCCCCACATTTTAAATGGCTGTGACGCCCCTGAACAGAAACAAGTCAAAAGCCAGGCAAACTAAGACGTGGATCAAAATGCTCATCTGCTGCACCAGGGCAAAACAAACTCGCGATTTGATCCAGAAACAGGACAAACTTAAATAGCACATAAAACAGGTGGAACACATGAAGCTAAATGAAAAAGGGGCGGGACAACACCAGTGAAGGGATGTAGAGACAACCTGAACATGAACCAACATAACAAAATAAAAGCCTAAACATTAACAATAGCATAAAAAACAAGAAGACGAACAAAAACCTCACAAAACATGACAATAAAAGACCAGATTGTAACATGTATGTGTGTGCAACAGTCACATTGCAGGTCCTGCAAAAGAGCTCAACATTTTTTCATCTAATTTCAACAGAACAAGATTGAAAGATGAGCAATGAACAAGAGAAAATCACCCCAAACCAAAACATGGTGTATATAAGTGGTTACAAGGAATCATTACCATGATATTACATCAAAATGACAATAGAAATTACCACCTTAATGAAAGCTGTTTGCATTGCTATTACCTACAAACTGCATTGGAAACTGCACAGAAATTGCTAGTAATAAGCATTTACAAAGGCATTATTACCATGAAATTACATCAAAATTACCATAGAATTACCACCTTTTTAGCAATCTTTAATGTAAAGTGTTACCATTGTTGTTGCCTATTTTAAATGAATTGAACTGAACTGAATGAGGACCTTTCTTTGGTTTTTCGATTGGCAGAGGAACAAATGATTAATATGGAAGTGGTAATGGCGAAGGAGGACAGGGATGCAATGGGTCTTCTTTCTCTAATGATTGGTTTAAGTGAGTGCTGTAATGGGCTGGGGTGCCAGGACTGGTGAATTATAGGACTTCTTGCTGTCATCATGCTATTGAGGCGGCCCTTGAGGAGTGAAGCTGGGAGTTCAGGCTTTTTTTTTTGCAGTGATATCTGAAACAATACATATTAATACAAGATATATATGTATATGGCTCTTTTTCATTCCCGGAAGAGCATGGTTTTGCATATATATTGTGTAGAAGAGAAAGGGACTGGCCTTGATCCAACCTGGCCTTTAACTTAGTGTGGCTGATGCCACAGAGGTATGGCAAAGTGATGAATAGTTCTCACACAGAGAATAGCCGGATACAATTCCTTACCTTAAGCCGTAAAGTTTCAACTGTCCTCGCTGCATCGGTACTGGGAAACAGAACCGGTAAGTCGAGTTTTATCAGATGCCTCTGGAGCAATATACACAAAGCACTTATTTCTCACTTTGAAAAAGGTCATAATGCCCTCCACAGGGTCCTACAGTGGGCAAACAAAAGTGAAGGGGAGCCTGAGGGTAGGTAAAGGTGGGTAAATAGCTTCTCTAATGGAGTCCTAATCTGTTGAGGCAATCTACAGAGAGCTGCCCTCGGCTGTGCCAGTTGGGATGATGAGACAGAGGTGACAGCGTGGCAGTTATTATTAGTGGTATCATTGATCAGACAGCCGCAGCGGCAGAGTTAGAGAAGGATGATGGATTCGGTGGCTCCAGCCCTGCTAAGACATGAAGGCTGTCAGGAGCTGGTCAGGGCGGGGCTTGCTCATGTGGTGGTGGTGGTGGTGGGGGTGAGGAGGATGGGGTGTTGTCCTGTACTTTCATCGAAATCAGGTGGAGTTTTGGCCATAGGTCACAGATGGGTTAGCTGTATTTGACAGAAGCCATCAGTCTCAGACAACAACATGTTACAGATGAAAGGGTTTATGTAGTTAAGGTAGACAAAGAATCAGTCAATTACACTGTATAGGGGGGTACGGGGGGTGGTATTTTTCATGAATTTCCCTATAGATTTGTCTTATTTGTAAAGAGGTTTTCTTTTACTTTAAAGGGGACATCTGTAGTATTTACACTTTCCAATATTAACCCATTGATGCATGAATTATAAGAATCTTAATCAGGATTTTTTTCATTGTGTTTTCATTCCTTTTTAGGACTGAAAAAAGCAATGTGATTGAAATCTTTTTAATGAACCTATTTTTTTATGGTGTTACAAAAATGTCCAATCAGCTGGACACCATGTGTTTTAGGGCGTATTCACATAGCAATCAGAAAATCCAGACTTTCGGACTTTCCAGGAAAGTTTGAACTTTATTGACAAGTGTGAAACCTCCCCCGAACCTTGGTCCGGACTAAAGACCGAGACTACCAAAGACTCACTGGTGCACAGTGTGAAAGGTCTGTTTAGGAAAGTCCGGACTATCGGACCAATTACGTCACAGTCACGTGCATGGAATCTAGTCAACGTCCAAGCATGAGTCGCGGGAATACATGGGGAGACGAGAAAACCAGGTATTTATTTTAAATTTGGTCGGATGATACTATAAATACTGAATTGGAGACAATCCGTTGGTGGGAACACTGGTACGAGAGTTGGCAACATTACTAAAATAGGGCAAAAATTCTGAAATTTGTAACTGGGTCCATTATCTGGGAGCATTTCCTGCAACAGTGTAGTGCGCTCATCTACTAACCAATCAGGGTCGAGTATAGAGAGACGCACGCTGTACACGCATTGACGACATGACGTTCTAAAGTCCGTTGGTCCACTTGATTCAATACAGTGTGAATGAAGACTGTAAATAAAGTCAGGATTATAAGTACAGTGTGAAAAGGCAAAAAAAGGGTTCTGGTCCGAACCTTGGTCCGGACTTTACTATGTGAATACACCCTAAGCTTTGAAGCAAAGAAACATGTCTTGTCTCGTCATCTGAACCCGTTTTATCCTCACTAGGGTCACTGGGGGCCTAATCCAGCTACAATGGGTGAAGGTGGGGTACACCCTGGATGAGTCTCCAGTTCATCTCAGGGCTGAACATATATAGACAAACAATCACTCTCACATTCACACCTATGGACAATTTAGATTAACTAATTAACCTATCAGTGCATGTGTTTGGATGGTGGGAGGAAACTGGAGAAAACCCACACAGACACGAGGAGAACATGCAAACTCCACACAGAAAGGTCTGGTGTGGGAATAGAACCAGGGACCTTCTGTCTGTGAGGCATGAGTGCTAACCACTGCACCACTGTGCCACCCCCACGTTCACATGTTCATGTAACAATAATAAAGTAACTTCATGTATTTATTTTTTTTATTACAATTATTCTGTATGTTTTAAGGCAGTAAAACCCCTCACCACACACTTCATACACTTTTCTCCCACAGACTTTAATATTTTCTCACGTTTCTCTGTTGTTTAAAGGTTGGAAACATAAGAAATTATTAACAGTGACTCACATGTATTTCATATTTTTTCTGCCTCCTCTGCCTTTCGGGTGCAGTCGCAGGTGCTTTTGTCAGTGCAGAAAGTTTTGCTGACATTGTGTGTTTTGTGGGAGAACAGTGTCAAACATACAACACTTCAGAGTCACACTGCTAGCAATTGAATATTTATATAAATTTGGCATCACTGAACACATTCTGTACTTTACAGGAGACACAGCACAGAGGAGATTGATTGACAATGTTCTACAGTCCCTTAGCCCAGTGTTCCCTAAACTGGGGGTTGATTTAGCATTGGAACACCCTGGACTCATTTTAGGGGCAAAAAACAAACAAATCTATTGCCATATCTGTCACTAAACTAGGCCACTTCCTGTCACATGGAAGGCCAGATACTACATGCCATTTTTGCATTCATTTTTGTAATAATTACAAAGCAGTAGCTGTGGTACTCCTACTTATGAAATTAAATTGTTCTAGAAGTAGTTTCGTACCATGAATTTTTCATAAATAGTTGCATTTTACATGTAAAAGGCCTGATATGTTCCAATGGCCTCAAATACTACTTCTCAAACCCTTTAAAAATTTTTTGATTTTAGATGAAATGTATTGGTCTCAGTGGGTAAATGTGTCTTCAGTGACTGAACATTAAACATTAAACCATTCAAATGAACCAGACATGTGGGTCATTTTCATACCATTGTTTGTTTTAATTGTTACTTTCACCTTCAGCTGTGTTTGTTGACGGACATTTGGTGGGGTGTAGATCCATGGACGATTGCCTTTGATGGCTTTTCGTGATCTTCCTGGGGTGTGGGGGGCGTGTGCACCGTCGGGGTCATGGACATGTTTTTCGGGGTGTCTTTTTTTCCATGAAATCGGAGAGTTCATGGGGTTTCACCAGCATGTCTTTTGTTTGTGCTGGTAAATTGATGGCTGCCTCTTTTTTTTTTTATCATCTTCTGTTTCACTTCTGTTGATAATGCAGCCCACTTTTTTTTTTCATTCGCACCAGGAATCACTTTCTTTGGGCTCGTGTTGAATAATGAATACATACTGTGGTGGGGTTTCGGTGGACGCACTCAGAGGGACTCACAAGGCGGCGGTGGCTCTGTCCACTGAGTCCAGTTTCTATGTTCACATGTTCTGTCCTATCACTCCATGTGTCTGCAATGTGTTCAAAAGAGCTTCGTCTTTTATTCATTCCCTTAATGTTTGGTCCCAACATGATAAATCATCATACAATCTTCATTTTGTCCCCTTCTCATTACTTCAGTAATTCAAAGTAAATATTGTCCACTGTCTCAGTAACATTCAGTGTCATCCTTTAAAAGCCTTCACATTACATTATTATGCAGGTTCATGAGTAGACCTGTGATAAAATACTACATGCATTATAAAATTACCCTTGTGTTCAGTTAAGTTTATTTATGAATAGACATTTTCAACTGGAATTAATTAATTTACATGGTCATCTTAAAGAGGAATTAACCTTTATTCTGATTTAAACATGAATAAAAACTCATGTATATAGGCCCAATATAATAAAACAGTCAAAAATGCTTGTGAGGATAATATAAAATAGGCTGAAATATGTGCTCCATTTGACTGCAGCACATGTATTTTCAGCTTCATACTGTATAGTTACGGGTGCATTTGACCTTTATTTCTGCTTGGAACATATAGCATATTGCTCAGCACTGAGGCAGATATGTGAAAGATTGAATGACACAAACAAAATAGGTACCTGTAACAAGGTCACAAAATGTACTTTATACCCTACTGCTTTCCCATCTCTGCTCAGTAATTTTACCATGTTGTTGCATAGACATCCTCCCTACTGCAAACCTACACTTAAGGAAAGGCATGAAAGAGCTGTTGAAAAACAAAAAAAGCAGACATTCAAGTTCATTTCAGTGTCAAGGTCGTGTCTATTTGCAGTTTTCTACACATCTGCCTACTGCTTAATGTGGATTTAATTTGCTGGAAAGTCGCTCAAACTTTCAATCCTCCATCTGTTTCTTCAGTTGTAATCCAACTAACAACATAGTCTGAAGTACACCAAAGCCTGTGAACCCCTAGAGTAGAGGTGTCAAACATGCGGCCAGGGGGCCAAAATCGACCCGACAATAGGTGCAATCTGGCCCCTGTGATGAATTTGTAAAATGCAAAAGTAATAATTAAGGAAGTTAAAAAATCATTTGACATCCATTCAATCTAAAATTGATCAGAATAAACAATCAATTATGAAAAAATTTCATTTTCTTCTTTGTTTTAGTGTAATAAAGTATGTAAAAATAGTGTATAAACAAATAAATAAGGGAGTGGTGTGTTAGAAAAAATATGAATAACCTGAAATGTATGTGGAATTTTACCAATATTCCCAATGTTACTAAATGTTGTGTGTATTTTGTAAATTCACTGTTATCTTTAAGTTGTGATGCACATGTATAAATGATCAACTAAAGCGCAATATTGTTAATATAGCACTTATTTTTCTTAATAATTTTCAGGTTTTTAATATTTGTTCATGTTATGTTCTGCTGACTTTTGTATAGATTAATGAAAAGTAATGATTGGGATTCAGGAGTCTTGATTAATATTTATCTATTTTAAAATAGTCCCTGACATGGCATTGTCCAGCTGCTCATTTGGTCATATGCTGAGTTATTGACATTGAGTGTTGTGTCTCTGCAGTTTGTCCCTCCCTCTGGCATCAGATATCGACCAATTGAAAATAACCAACATGTTCATTGCATGTTTGCTCCCCTGTGTCCTCAGATTTTATTATTTATTTTATTCAAAATGCGTCCAACTTTCTAATGATGAAATAGTTCAATATAATTCTAAGTAATATTTCCACAATTTACTGTAAAAAGTGAATGGATGAAAAGGGGGGGGGCAGTTTTACAAGGGGGGATGATTTTGATAGTTTGTATTTTAGGGGGGGATGCCATCCCCCCTCAACTCTAGTACTGCTCGCTGGGCCTGGGATCATCTCAAACTGTCTCTTTCCAACGCAATTTAAAACGATAAATTAATAAAATATTACTTTAACATTTATATCTCTAAATTTTCCCAAAACACCATTTACAATTAAGACAATTATTTAAAATAAAGATAATAATAATAATAATAAAGATAATAATAATAATAATAATAATAATAATAATAATAATAATAATAATAATAATAATAATAATAATAATAATAATAATAATAATAATAATAATATTACATTTTATTTGTATAGCGCTTTTCTGAACACTCAAAGATGCTTTACATTAGTGGAAAAACCCCAAGAAAAAAACTAAACAAAACAAACAAAAAAAGCAGTACATTCAGACACTCAAAGACATTTGAAAAAAAAATTAAATAAAAAAAAAAAATTATTAAAATGGTGAATATGTGTCCTTACTGGGTTTCAGGAGGAAATCCTACACATTTTATATTGTGTATAATGTCTTTAAACTCTCATGGTCGCAGGTGTGACTGAGTGCATTTTTCAAAAATAGCTTTACATATGATAGAGATAAAGCTGAAAAAGTGAATCCAGACAGCCATTATGAAGTAGCACTCATGGACGACCTCAGTTACAAGCTTCATCATGTGTCAGAGGTCAACGCACGCTACTAAAGAAAACCTCTCACAGCTCTTGTGATTCAAACATCGATACCTTTTCAAAAAAACACCTTTATTCTGTACGTTTTCTTTCATGTTTCTGTTGCGCTGAAGAACATTACACTCCATCCTTCCTGCTGTCTTTCTTTTGTAATGAGTGTGAATAACACTTCTGCTGGACGCTTTCCAACATCTGAAGAATGAAATTGCAAAGTTTCACCATTTCCATATTTACTGAGCTAAAGAACAGACTTTAAGATTCAGACCATATCCTGTTATTGTCTGAGATTCAATAAAGATGTTGCTTCCTGGAACCTTGTTATACCTTCTTTTTTTGATATTTTTGCAAAAGTACAGAGTCTTTGTGGAGATGAATGGTCAACCTTGGTCCTTGAGAGCCATTATCCTACATGTTTTAGATGTTTTCATCTTCCAGCATACTTGATGGTCATTATCAGGCTCAGGGCTCCACGATATAAAAAACAAACTATCATTGTGATTTCAATTCAATTCAATTCAATTTTATTTATAAAGCCCTAAATCACAACAAAGTCATCAAATTTGTTTTTTAACCCTGTGATATATATTACGCTACGAAAAATAATACTCAGGAGGAGTATATAATATCTCTGTGGTCGACAATGAGTCACACAATTTCATTTTCATCCTTCAGTTGGTTCAATAATTTAACACCAATAACAGAAACATAGTGATATTTAACATTTGTTCTGACTTTACATGTTTCAAACACAAACAATCCTCTTAAGGTATAGTGCCCCCCCCCCCCACACACACACACACACACATACACACATTTTTCATTGTGATATTTCAATAACATACATTCATTCACAGAGGTGTTTAAAGTACTCACATTCTGTACTTAAGTAGAAGTACAGCTACTTGTGTGAAAAAAATAGTCCGGTAAAAGTAGAAGTACTGATTTAACTCCTCTATTAAGTAAAAGTAAAAAAGTACAACTTCTCAATTGTAATAAAGTACAAAAGTAAAAAGTAAAACTGCTTTTTTTTGGTCATGAATGCAATAATACTTCAGAAAATAAAATCTGAAAAGTTTCAAAAGTATCTAAAATGAAGCCTTTAAAATTGAGTTACTGTGTAGATAATGTGTTAATGGATATGACCAGGAAATGTAGGGAAAATGGGGGAAGAAAAGTCACAATTGAGATAAAAATGCATCATTTTAAGAGTCAAAGTCAAAAGTATGAGATAATAGTCATATAACTATAATATATTAAGTAACAGTGACTTATTTTTCATACTGTCATATCTGTTTAGTTTGTAAAAGTAATAAGTCTAATCTGAGAATGTAAAGAGTATAAAGTACAGATATTTATACAAAAATGTTTGGAGTAAAAGTAAAAAGTTGCCAGAAAAATAAAGTATAGATACTTAAAAAAATCTACTTAAGTACAGTAATCAAGTAGTTTTACTTAGTTACTTTCTACCTCTGTTCATTCATTTAGAACTATTGTCTATTGTGTCTGTTTGTCAGCAACGTCACACAAAAACTAATGGACCAATGTCCATTTAATTTTCAGGAAAGGTGTAAGGTGGTTCAGAGTAGATCCCATTAAATTTTGGTGAATTTAATGGGAATTTAAACGTCAAGGTCACCAAAAATGTATTTTCCTACTGATAAGAGATAGGGAAAATCAGGTCAAATGTGTGTGTGTGTGTGTGTGTGTGTGGGGGGGGGGGGGGTTACTAATAGAGATTAATGTCTTTTACTTATATTATTTTATAGTTCTGCTTTTAAGAAAGACATTTTTATATGACATAATAAAAAACAAGTTGTTGATATGTATGAGGATAGGCAACTGGGCCCAAAGTTTAGTCTACATGGAGATATTTCAAAGTAAAATTACATTCTATGATCTCAATCACAATTGTATCACTTCTTATTAAATACAAACTACAAATCACTTTTTCCTCTAGTTTTCCTTCATTTAATTGCTCTTATCTGACTAGAAACTCTGCATTTTTGCATCATTTTGGACTAAAGTTGACAATATTAGCAAACAGTGAACAAACACATGAACATTACACAGTGTTTCCTTTAATCATTTCTTTAGCAATACTCACATAGCAACACATTAGCATCTGTCTGCACTGATCCATGTTAAGTTGGAAAGTGTGCAGAAAGTACTGCTACAAACAGATCATATGAGCCTAGTGACCTGTAATAATGACAGGAATGATACAAACCCATAGGTTAGGATAAGGACGCCATTAAATACAGACAATTATGGTGAGAAATGGGATATTTCAAATAAATGTGTTGTGTTTAGAGAAGCCTTGAGAGTAGTGTTGTGTATTTTATATAAAAAATAATTGAATAAAAATAATAAATACAATAATTGAAAAAAAATAAATGTAATAAATAAAAACTCCAAGAGTGCAGACCTCAGCAAAGCTGCCAAGGTTTGGATCTGGATGTTCGTAACTTCGTTCCTTGTTCAGTAATGATTTATTTTATACCTCATTAGCGATCCCTTTGAGGCTTTAAAAAAATTCAAAGAAATCCTTGGTCTTGTTTTTGAGATATGGTTATTTCAATATTTGACCACATATGACGTCACTCTGACGTTATGTGACGTCACACAACGACCAAATGTCACATGTTCGATCTAATGTTAAATATGACGCACATGATATTGTCAGTTTCAACTAAATATGTCAATAACCTGCTTTAAGGTAAAGATCATACATTTTGCAAATATATCATTTGCTTGACGTCATATGTCGTCATGGAGCCGATCAGTGTTAACTCATCTGATGTCTGAAGGTAAAACGAAGTGAGTGAAAAAAAACGTGTAATATTATCTTGTCTGGATTCTGAGATGTTTTAGCTGTTGACCTTCACTGTGACCTTGACCTTTGACCTTTATTGCTCAAATTTTATTGGTTTCTTCCTTGATGCATTATCAATCATCTCTGAAAGTCTCATCAAACTCTGTTCACAGGGTTTTGAGTTATCTTGCTAACAAACAAACAAACAAACAAACAGACAAACAAACGCAAGGTAAAATATAACGTCCTTCGTGGAGGTAATAATTGCAGGACCTGCGTTGTGAATATTACGCACAGGTACATTGCAATGTTGATCCTCAAACACTATATTGTGCAGCTCTACTGTAAACACAACCAAGCTAAATATGGAACAGGACTTTTGGACCATATTACACACATGAAAATAACCAATAAATCACTGCACCTTTTAAAAGTCAACATAATATTGACATTTATACAGTACTGCATCTTCATGTTTTACTTCATTATAGCACATTCTAAGCGTTATTAGTGGCTTCCAAAGGGGAAAAGTAGCCTCACAGCTAGAGGGCAAAGTTGCTCTTGAGCTTGGGTTGGATCCACGCCAACCCAGCAAAGCTCACCACTGAGCTGCAGCGCACCAGAGCCAGATCCATCCATTCTACTGGCTGAGGACCAAGCAAATCTGGGCCACTAGTGTGATCCCTGTGAAATATATTTTGTCACCATGCAGGGCAAAATAAAATTATATCAGGACTGGGGATGGAATGAATTACCCTATCTGTCTCAGCTGACCCCCCACCAGTAAATTTTATAGCAGCTCCAATCAGAAAAAAAAAAGCTGCATATGATCTGGTCACACATTTATAACAGCAGGTTTTTTCTAATGAAATCACTTTATCTTTAACTTTATAGTTTTCATTCTTCTACAGAAATCCTTCCTTAAAACATACACAGCAAATATGACAGTGTTCATTTAAATGGACTGTACTTATATAGTGTATTTTATACACCCGTTGGTGCCCAAAGCTCTTTAACATTCCTCACATTCACCCATTCACTACATGACTGGTGCCTGTCCCTACTGGGAGCAACTTAGGGTTCAGTGTCTCTCCCAAGGACACTTTGACATGTGGACAGTCAGAGACGGGACACGAACCGCTAATCCCTCGATCATTGAACGACCCGCTTGATCAACTGAGCCACAGCTGCCCATTTAACAACCATAAAGTGTCTATATGTGTCCACACAGGGACGGTTCTGGTCAATTTGGTGCCCTAGGCGAGCACCCCTCTTTCCTTTTTTGTGGAATTATCTGTAAGCATACACAGTAAATTTTGCAGTGTTAAATCAACACTTAGAGAGTTTATTTAACTTCTTCTAGAGTGTATTTGGTCCCATTGTCTCCAAATTAACTCTCTAAGTGTTGATTTAACACTGCAAAATTTACTGTGTAGTGTCCACCATCTGATTGAGTACAGATGATCTAGTACTTACTGAGTGCCCATGAATAATCAGTGTCAATGTTTAGTTTAATGCTTTATTTAAATGCTTTATTTAGCTTAATATTCTGATTCTGTGGGACTTGGTGCCCCCAAGACATCTGGTGCCCCAGTGGAACCACCTTATCTGCCTGTGCTGAATGCCAATGTCCACACTATGCAGTGTAAAATTAACACTTTTGAAAGTGTAAAGAATGTAAGACTCTATTTGTTGTTAAACACAGAAACCACTGCTGTGAACAGTTTTCAACATTTTCTAAAGACTTAAGCTGTGTCTGAAATCACCCACTCACTCCCTACATAAGGAAATAAACAGTGTGCTACATAGCTAACTCAACTGAAAACTTTTCATACACTACTACAGCGCTGTTTAATCGTGTCATCACCCTTGAATGATTAAAAGGTAACAGTGTCGTCTCACAAAATTAAAAGGCTTTTAAAATTTTTTTTAATTGTCTGTGCAATACAATAAAAAAAAAAGTAAAATAACCTTGGCTCACGACTGTTTTAAACAACTCGTCTGTCGCCTGTCAACCAACAGACAGACTTAATGTCTACCGTTACTGAACAGCTGTAGCTCTGCTGGGTATGATGTCCAATATCAATGGAAGAAATTACTTATGTCCTTAGAATTGATAAAAAAGATATTTATGATGAGATGGAGTCCCGTGATGAACCTATTAAGGCAATAAGTATTCTGAAGGGGTCATATAGATGTATAGTTAACACACACAGACACACACATATATATATATATATATATATATATATATATATATATATATATATATATATATATATATATATAAACTAAAAAAAAAACTTAATATATATATATAGTAGTTTATATATTTCTATTTATTTATTTTTACTTTAATATTTTTCCCTTCATGGGATAAGGGAATGTCTGTTTTCATATGTCCATATACAGTATGTAAACTGTTTTATTTGTATGAGCAAAACTAAATAACAATTAAGTCCTCATCACCCCCCCCAAAAAAAAACAAAATAAAAAAAACAAAAAACAAAATTTGAAACCCCTCAACACTCAAGGTTTTACTACAACACATTGCTTCAAGTAAACAGAAGGGAAGGAGGCTGTAAACATATTGGAACCATCCCAACAACTATTCTGCAAAAGTGTTGCAAGATCTCACAATAGTTGACCCAATTAAAAAAAAACCCACTCCCAATGTCCCGTCAGTGTCTCTGTAAGAATGAACAACTTCACTGGCTCTTGTGAAAAATAAGATGGCGGTGGTTGGCTTGGAAATTTTGTCAAACATTCAATAACTTACGTAAGGATGTGATTTGATCTACATCAGCGGTGCCCATTCCTGGTCCTGGAGAGCTACTACTATTTTAGATGTTTCCCTCTTCCAACACACCTGGTTATTATCAGGCATCTGCAGAGCTGGATAACAGGTTTATCATTTGAATCAGGTGAGTTGGAAGAAGGATACATCTAATTAAAAAAAACGTATTTAACCTTTATTTACCCAGGTGTGTCCCATTGAGAGCAATGATCTGTTTTTCAAGTCAGACCTTCTCTATCAGTGCATGTCTTTAGATGGGGGGAGGAAACTGGACGTGGAGAAAACCCACACAGACACGAGGAGAACATCCAAATTACACACAGAAAGGTCTGGTGTTGGAGTCCAACCAGGGTACTTCTTGTTGAGATGCCCGAGTACTAACCACTTCACCACCAAAAAAAAACCCCCCATGCAGAATAGTAGCTCTCAAGGACCAGGATTGGACACCTCTGATCTACAACAATCTGGGTTTGTTTAACACCAATATTAACAACACCCTGATTTAACAGCATTTATTTAACAAAAGCACCAGGCGCAGTGCGGTTTTAAATCAATGTGGTGTTGATACAACACCAACACTCTATATTTAACACTAACACTGAATATTTAACACTGACACATTTGCTGTGTAGACTAAGGAGACGGAGATGACAAGAATTAATTTTTGAGTTCACTGCACCTGTTTCTCTGATCAAACCCTCTTCATTTCCTAACATGCTTTTTATTATTATTATTATTATTATTATTATTATTATTATTAGGTATTGTGGACAGAGAAACAAGATGAAAATTAGATAAAAAACAAAAAAACATGTGGTGCCAGGCACAACAAACCCGACCCCTGCAAACATTTTCCCTGATTTCCTGTTATTGTGAAAACATATTTTTGGTGACTTTGACCTTGACCTAGGTTTTTTTAATCTTTATTCAAATCACTGCTCTGTTGACAAACCAGTCAAAGGATTTTACCAGTATGTCAACTATCCCACCCAGTTGGGGAAGACTCTGTTTAAATGTTATGGTTCCATTCCTAATGCCTACAGAGCAGCCCCCCCCCCCTCCTCTCAGATGTGCTGACCATCTGGCCTGGTCCTGCCTACACAACTGTGGTAAAAAGGACAGAGAAGGTCACCAAAGTCATCAAACGGTGGACTCTGGACAGTATTGCTGAGTTGCAGGGGTTCTTTGAATCAACTGACTGGAGTACCCTGACAACCATCGGTGAACAGGTGATAACAGTTTCAGTATACATCTCTTTCTGCATAGATAATATCATTCCCACGAAAACCATCATAATATTTCCTAACAACAAACCCTGGGTGACTAAAGACCCAAAGGAAATTCTGAACAAAAAAAAAGATAACTTTTTTTCACTAGCTCTGAAACTGAAAACAGGGAAATAAACAGAGAGGGCAATACGAGCTGCCAAAGTGGAGCAATAGTAAACAGTAAAATGTGTTTCGGTCAGTCACAAGTCCATCCAGATTGCAGGCAGTAGCCCCTCTTCACTCCTTGACCACCTCAATGTTTTCTTTACCAGGTTCGAGACAAACAGACGGCGGTTCTTAGTCCTAAGGTGCAGGACACAGCGATACAAAAACTGCTTTGTTCCTGCTGCTGTCACTGAGCTCAATAAGGCACTGTGACGCTACACGTTTGCACTTTGTTCACTTATTTTAATTATTTATTCCATGGCCTGGCTTTATCTATTTATTATTATTATTATTGTTATTGTTACTATTTTATTCTATTTATGCGTTTTTATTGTTGACTTTTATCTTTTCTGGGTTTTTATTGTTTTATTATGTTTGTCTTTTATTAATTTGATCTTAATGATTTTGTTCTTTTATCAAACCATGCCATTTTATCGATGTGAGCACTTTGTCCCGTTTTTCAAATTTTTTACAATCTCAACTAATGTACCCCAATTATATGTTATGTGTTTGGTATGCAATGGAATAAGTGATCATCTGGACTGCAAAACAAATCTACCCACGGGTACAAATAAAGTAACCTTGAACAGTACCCGACTACAATCAATCATTTCCACACTGTGACATGCTGACCCTGGTGAGGGTCCTTAAAATGACTAAAACCAACACTGCTCCAGGTCCAGACAACATCTATGGGCCCAAACTGAAGCACTGTGGTGAGCAGCTTGGGGGGGGGGTGTCCCAGCATCTGTTCCAGACCTCCTTGATTAGCAGCACAGTCCGTGCAATATGGAAACATTCAATAGTGATCCCCATCCCCAAGAAGGGACCTGTGACCTGTGGCTCTCACCTCTCTGGTTATGAAAGCCATGGAGGGGATCATAAAGAACCATCTGACCACAGTAACAGACCCCATGATGGACCCACTGCAGTTTCCTTAAGAGGGCTGGCAGAGATGTAGATGATGCAACATGATCCATAAACATCTGGAAACCCCTAACACCACTGCCAGACTCCTATATGCAGACTTCTCATTGGCGTTCAACACCATGTAGCCACATTGACCATCAACTCACTCTGTGGATTATAGACTTCCTCATAAACAGATCAGAGTGACGGTGAACAACCCTCTGTCCAATATCCGCTTCACTTCCACTGGCGTCCCACAGGGCTGCGTACTCTCACCTCTGCTTTTCATTCTGTACACTGACGACAGTAGATCTACACAAGCCGGACTGTCATTTTGTTAAATTAGCAGATGATACTGTTGTCCCGTCCCTGCTCTCTGGTCACACGCAGCAACATTACTCTGCCCTCCAGGACTTTGTGGACTGGTGTGGAAGAGCTGGCCTTGACTAAAGACTAAAAACTAAAGATATGATAGTGACCTTTTGACCTGAACAGAGACTGAGGGCGGAGGCAGTCACTACCATCATAGAGGGGAAGCTAGTGGAAGTGGTCAGTGAGTACAGATACTGTTTTTGATAACCTGCTCATCAGGAAGTGCCATCAAAGACAGTACCTTTTAAGGAAATTAAAATCTTTTGGGGTCAACAAGGACATTCTCATTACATTCTATTATGCCTTCATAGAAAACGTGATAATTTTTTCATTCATTTGCTGGTTTCATTCTATTACTCTGAAAAACAGAAATGACTTGTTAAATACAGTTAAAGTCTGTTCAAAAATGATTGGCCAACCTGTTCGTACTCTCAGCACCGTATGCGATCAAATGACACTGAAATCAGCACAACAGATTTTATTTCACATTTTATTTCCTGAGTTTTAGTGGCTCCTCTGGACGCAGACTCTGGTGTCCTCACTGCAGGACACAGCGGAGAAAAGCCACGTTTGTCACGTTTGTGACTGTTTATATAAGTCTGTAACTCGCACTGTCCTTTTAAAGTCTTTTAAGCTACTTTTATGCACCTTTAAATTGCCCCTCGGGGATGTATAAAGTGTTTTTTAATTAATCACTTATTCACTACAGATACATTAGACTAAGAAAACATACCATAATGCATAGATTCTCAGCTCACTGACCATTACAGATTATACTTATTCAGACTAATGACTATATAATTTAGGAATACTATTAAAACCAAGTGTCATTTAGTGGCAAAAATAATATAATGAAGATAAATCATACAATTAAAGATCCATATCATTTGACCTAGATACTCAGATCAATGACGTACAAATTAATACGATTTTTTAAAAACTGTATAATAATAAAACAAAATAATGAACAAAATTATACAATACAGATGAAAGATCAGAGATGTGTAGAATGCATGTCAATAAACGTATAAGGTAAGAACAGAATTTTAGAACTGAGTAGCAATATAGTACATTTTTCATCATGTCAGTATGTGATAAAAAAAATTTAATCAAACATTGACTTTAATAATGTCATTCACCAAAATTGAATGTGTCATGTCCAGGAGATTGTAGAGTTGTATTTAGTGTTTTGTTTCTATATTTGTCTGTTACTTCCTGTTTGTATTGGTGGATTTGCTTTTGTGTTCTGTCCTGTGTCTAGTCTGACCTTTACCCTTGTTTCCACATGTGTGTGCTGATTGTTCCTTGTTGTATCCCGACACCTATGTGTGTATATCGTGTATATATATCTTCCACTTCTTTTTTGTTAATAAAATCTATAGAAACCTACTGTCAAGTTATCAACAAGACTGAATGAAACATATGGATAAATAAATGAGAGAACACCGTCCACATTTTCATTTTCTGTCTGAAAACATAACATGAGTTAGAAGAGAAAAATGATTGAGGATAATTGGGAAAATTATCACCTACAAAAAGTCTTCAAGCAGGTTTTAGCACTGCTCCTCTGAGGTTTATCAGATGAATTAAAGTGTCATAATCTGGGAAAGAGACAACAAAAACAAAAACGTATACGTTAATTATAGCAAAGTAGTGGTACATCATGGTACAATTAGACAATAATTGAAGACTCCTTGCCTGTCAGACAATAATGAGAGCGAATTATCATTATTTCAATTGATTCTGCTTCTTCTGATGATTTAACTGTAGGGCCAGATCTCTATTAATGTGATGCTGCCCCCACAGTTAGCGACAAGTATTACATATTACATTGTCTATGTATTAACAGTTTATTTATTAACTCTTCAGTTGAGTCTAATAGAGCATTAGACTGTCTGTCTGTCTGTCTGTCTGTCGGTCTGTCTGTCTGTCTGTCTGTCTGTCTGTCTGTCTGTCTGTCTGTCTGTCTATCTATCTATCTCTGTAGTATGTCCTGTTTGACTGTGGAACGTCTAACACCTGTACAAGTCCAACAAATGATTAAAAATTTGGAGAGTGACTTTCAACTACTATGGCGGATTGCAGTGCAAAGTTTCACGCCATTACGTCATACAACAACAAAGATATTAAACTAGTTTCATTGCTCTTTCAAACTTTGCCGTTCTGAGCATTGCCAAGAGTTTAGCTATAGCTGCACCGTAGTGCATTAGTAATGCCAGCTCATTGCTGTTAATAGAGTTTCATAAGGTCCAGAGTTTCCTATTACATAGAGTAATTTGTAGCGCATTCATATCATGCGGAGGTGATGGCAGAAAAAAGACTTGAGGGCGAACAACAGAGTTTACAGGTACTTCCTCCTACATGTCCATGACGCGGTGATGAGGCAGTAATTGTATTATATATATATATATATATATATATATATATATATACACAATGGGTATTTTCCCCTTGTCCAGTGGTAGTTCGTCTTGTTTAACAGAGAACCAAGTCAGTCCCAGTCTTGTTTACAAGAGTTTGATTCCTTGTCATTCGTCTAGTTTTGTCTTGTGTTTTTTCTTTGATCTCTATAAGATAGATATTTATTTGATACCTTTGTAATTTGTTAGATAAACTCTGTATGAGCATTTTATATTGTTACTTTATCATTAAACTTACTTTGAACATTTAATTTTTTAGTTGTGCATTTGGGTTCAGTTGTAACATAATGGGATCTATTCTGGACCATCTTGTATCTTTCCTGAAAAATTCATGTAAATTTGTCCAGCAGTTTTGGCATGAAGTTGCAAACAGACAAATAAACTAACGGACAGACAAACAAACCAAAAATAATCCAAATCTCTCCATAAGTTTTTGAGTTATCTTGAACACAGACAAACAGATAAACGCCGGCAAAAACATAACCTCCTTGGTGGAGGTAATAATGAGTATTATTGTTGTTGTGGAGGCAGCTACAATACATCAACTGGTTAGATAATTTAATATTTCTAATAATGTATGTGTATCCCTTGCTACCAGATTTAATTTATATGAATTAATTTGAATGAATATAGCTATGGGGGTCTGGGATGCAAAGACGGATGCATATCCCACATATGCACGGATTACTTTCCTGTGAATACGCTTAATTTTTGTCCCAAAAATTAAGAAACATATCCATAGATGACGATGGACTGAAAAGGATGATGTGGAGACAGATGGAGGTTCCCCACACAGTCCTCTTATATGCATATTGGCAAATGCAATATCTTCGAACATACTCCAAATTACACCAAACTGAAACGGGTGAGTAAATGATGTTATTTTATTACAGAAATAAAATTAAAAAAAAAAAAAAAACTTAATAGAGGGTGATAAGGAGACATTGTCTAGTTTGGGCCACTGCTTTGGGTCAGAAATTGAATTGAACAATGTGAAATTTTCCACCACTTTGCTGGTTCTGTTGATTTCTTGAGGCCCGTCAGCAGGACACCTGCTGGCCATGTTAAAATGATTTGATAATTGATCCCACATAATGGGTTAACATGTTGGGTGGATTTCTTGTAATCGGTTGAGCTCAATTGAATGTAGTTTGCTCATTTCTGTCATTTAGGAACAAATGTACTGCACATAATTATAAAGTTAAACTGTACTGTAGCACTTACAACAATGGATCGGTTCCTTTTCAGAACT
Source organism: Siphamia tubifer (assembly GCA_020466265.1). Lineage (NCBI taxonomy): Eukaryota > Metazoa > Chordata > Actinopteri > Kurtiformes > Apogonidae > Siphamia > Siphamia tubifer. The sequence continues at coordinate 13,944,689 of CM035794.1, forward strand.
GGCATTTACTTTCCCTCTCTTTCTTCATACCTTCTTTCATGCATTAAATTGATACACATACATACACACAAACATATGTACACTTACTTGATAACTACATTAATGACTATAACATGCAAGTATTTGGATTAATTTCACCCTTATTGTAAAGTATAATCCAAGCCATCTTTTAAATGTGAGTTTGAGAAAAGTGTTTAAACACATTTTACCTGATTTGTCGTATCTCTTATGTTTGCCAAAAGACATTTTTGTTCACTGTCATCTTGACCTTTGGCCTACATCCACCAAAATATAATGGGATCTATTCTGGATTGCCTTAGACCTTTGCTGAAAATTTCATAGAAATTGATCCAGTAGTTTTTGTGTAAAGTTGCTGAAAACACAGGTCTACAAGCAACATGTTTCCATAATAAAACTAATGAAATGTTCCCACGTGTGTTACTGATGAAGAACAAGAAAGTCTTAAATGCTGGTTGGCTCTAGCCTAGGATCTAGACTCTCCCCAGTGGGCGCAAATGGTATTTGCTATGGGGGAGAGTCTAGAAAGTCTCGGCGAATTTGTGGGCGGGATAACTGCTGTCTGTCAAATTTTCTCTTTACACAACGCCACGCTATTGGATGGGTAACCAGTCAGAGCCAACCAATCAGAGCGATGAACATGGAGGATTCCGGACTCCCGTACACTATTTGGCACCGGCCGCTTCGGATCTCCTCCGGGTCGCCTTTGCCGAGTTGTGCTGCTCGTATTCCCAGTTTTTCGGCCTCTTGCAACTGGTCATCCATTAGGGCTAAAAGGGGTGACACAACGATCACCAGCGGGTTGTGCAGACCCATGCGTCGTCCCACTAACGGACTCAGCTGATAAATCAAACTTTTGCCATACCCGGTGGGCAAAACTCCGACAATGTCCCTTTTTTCTAAAAACAGCTTAAGTGCTGTTTTCTGCTCCTCTCACAGGGAAAACTGTAATTTTAAATCACCTAGTGTTGCTGCCAAAGCCAGCTCGAAAGGTTGTTCCTGGTGATGCGCCATGTTGTCTAGCAGCTCGCAACTAGTGTTACGGCAATGTGTGCTAGCTACTACGTCTCTGTGACTACAACATTACGTGTCGTATTTGTGTCGTCATGAGGCAGGGCGGGTTCCAATCCCGCCCCTCGCGATTTGATTGGCCCGGTACATTTTGGATTTTCAGATCCGAGGCTGTCTAGTCTGTCTCCCCGTAGCAAATACCATTTGTATACTTGTATATAAACCACCATATATGACTGACTACTGACTATTGCGATAAAAGTGCATTGCGGTGATGCGATGGCTGAGTACAAAAATACTGTCTCATCATCTGAACCCGCTTTATTCTAATCCAGCTACAATGGGTGAAGGCGGGGTACACCCTGTATGAGTCTCCAGTTCATCTCAGGGCTGAACATATATAGACAAACAATCACTCTCACATTCACACCTATGGGTTATTTAGATACACGGTTCTCAAATTGGGGTCCGCGGACCCCTAGGGGGACGTGGCGCATGTCCAGGGGGTACGCGAAATTATTCACGGTTTTGTTTTATTTTATTTATTTATTTTTTGCTGTTTTATTTTGAAATGCGGAAGATTTATTTTGTAGCGAGCGGGCGGAAGTAACAGCGCTGTTTGACGCCAGCTTGACTAAATTGAGACGGAGCGAGTCACAGGCTATTTTTAGCCACCCTGCAGCGAACATGGATCGATTTTTGTGTACGCCAAGTTCCTCAAGAAGTGGTAAAAGAAATGAAAATGAAAATGACAAAAACAAACGCCCGAACCCTAAAAAGAGAAAGTACATTGATAGTTATATTGAGTTTGACAAGCTCATCCCTCTCATTAAGTCTCTGTCTGTCTGTCACACACACACACGGTTTTGTGTGTCTTTTGTTCCATTTATTATTTTAAAATTATTTAAAATTGTTGTTTCTGAAGTGCTCATTTATATTATAATACCTGAACATTTCGCTGGTTTGCACAAAAGCACTATTAAAAAAGGTTATCATTGTTTCATAATAATCATTGTTGAAGTGGGGTTTTTTTTTTATCATTTTCAGTATCGCGAGGATGAGGGGGGACATGGAAAAATTTCACCCCTCCAAGGGGGACCTGGGCCAAAAAAGTTTGAGAACCCCTGATTTAGATTAACCAATTACAAAAACAATTAATTAATTGTGTTTGGATGGTGGAAGGAAACTGGAGTACCTGGTGAAAACCCACACAGACACAAGGAGAACATGCAAACTCCACACAGAAAGGTCTGGTGTGGGAATAGAACCAGGAACCTTGTGTCTGCGAGGCATGAGTGCTAACCACTGCACCACTGTAGTGTTAGCTATGATGACCTAGCTGAATATATCTTTTTTTTAGCCCTGCGATATAGATATTGCAACATGAAAAAATCCTCATCAGTATAGAACAGCTGTGTGGTGACGACACAAATGATCAAACAGATTAGTGGTCGACGTACATGTCAGTATCATCCTTATTATAGCCGAAATAATTAAACACAATTAACAATAACAGTAGGTTATAATAAAAAAAAAACTTACATAATAAAAAAAATCTAACAAATTAAAATAAATACAAATAAATAAAAAAAATACATAAAAGTAAACAAATAATAAATCTCAATCAAAAGAAATAACTGCATAACTGATGTTGATTTTCTTTCGGGCACTGAGCCTTTGGTTTTGGGTGATTTTCTCTTGTTGGTTTTAGGTGATTTTCTCTTGTTGGTCACTCATTTTTCAGTCTTGTTACCAGTGACTCAGTCCAAACTGGTTTTGAATGATAGTGATGCTCTCAGTGTGTGTCAGGTTCTATTGAAATTACATGAGAAAATATTGCGCTCACTTGCCTCCTATCTGTCATGTGACTATTGCGAACACGTACATTGCGATGTCGATGCTCAAACAGTATGTTGTGCAGCTCTAGCGTGGATCCTGAAAGACGGTCGAGCATCAACAACCTGTGTGATGATCCATCTTTATTGTCAAAGACTTGACTATGATGTAAAGTAAATTAATAATAAAGGCAAACTTAATGAAACATGTGTAAGAGGTGCTTCCCATAAGAATCTACATTGTGAACAATCCTGTGGCTCATTGGACAGTTTTGTCACCTCTGTGCCCTCAATTATCCCTCTGTAGCTCCAACAGCCTCCTCCCTGTTCTCCTAAGCTGCTCCTTTTCATCCACGATTTTTTCTCAAGTGCATTGGAGTCGTTGCTTTGCTTTAAACATGCAGAGTTTTTATTTGACACTTTACTTTCATAAAAAAAAAATAAAGGCAAGTTTCTAAGTTAAAGGCTTGTTCAGTTTGTGCATGTTCTATTTTGTTCAGTAACCTTTTGTACAAATTTCTTCATAATAATATTACTCGGTTTAATCATATACACCCTGCTCGGGGGAAGGTGCAACCCATTCTGCAGATGTTTCTAGCCTTAAACCCACTTTGATGGCCTAATGGTTGCTGCAGGGGAAGTTGTTCATTCTATCACAATGAGTTTTTGCAGAATTTACCCTTGTGTACTGAACTCTGCTATTATGATGCACATTTGAATTTGTTTTAAAATATGCACTGCCCTTACTCATTTTAATATACAAGTCCAAACCTCCCACAAGAAGTTGTGTGGTATTAAGCTAAAGGCACTGGGAAGTTTCACCAGTGCATGAAATGTACGGCGCCATATCTCTTTGCCTCACTGGCTAATTGAATTTGATACTAGACAATATTTGTGTGCTTTGTGTGTCAGGAAAAAAAAAAAAATACTGGAAAATATCCAGTTTTAGTTTCATACTGTCTGAGCTACACTTAACACCTGAAACCATTAACATGAAATTTCAACTTATATTATCGTCAAGCACAGGCAGAACTGAGCAAAGCCTTGCAAATAAACCTAAAACTCCAACTGGGGAAAATACAAGAATTTGACAATGCACATCATCCCTCTGCAGCTTTTCCTTCCTGACTGAAAATCAAGATATTAAATATGAGTCTAGATGGAACAATGAGGAGACAATCATATAGAGCAGTCATGTCACACCTAAGGACATATAAACCACAATCTGTAGTTGCAGCTGTTAATTGTATATTCACCCCCCACCCCCCCCCCCCCCACCCATATCTGCCTCAAAACACCTGTGATTTGCCAAAGTCTGCATCACCGCATAAATATTCTACAGCACAAATGCTGTCTACAGAAATGGGTAAAATTGTCTAGAATTACTCAAAGGTGCTTTTTCAACTTTACCTTAGTGTTGCCAAAAAAAACCCAACATTGCACGTTTAATTATTTAAATAATCCAATGAATATATCAATATTTTCGGACATTTTTCAACTTGGTGTGTCTTTTGTTTTTTTTACTTCCACCAAGGAGGTTATGTTTTTGCCAGAATTTGTCTGATTGTTTGTCTGTCTGTCTGTTAGTTAGCAAGATAACTGAAAAAATTATGGACAGATGTTGATGAATTTTACAGGGTAATTTGGTAATGGGGAGATCTGGAAAAGATTCAATTTTGGTGTTGATCCGAGGGGGGGGGGGCTCAAGTTAACTCAAAAACTTATTGACAGATTTTGATGAAATTTGATTTGATGTGTTGGGAGTGTCACAAGGAACAAATGATTCAATTTTGATGGTGATCCGGAAGAGATCCTGGAATTTGAATCACTTTGAAATTTTACATTGCAGTAAATGGAGAATACATTTCAAAGTGATCCAGAATCCAGGATCTCTTCCGGATCACCACCAAAATGTAATAATTTCCAGATCTCCCCATTTCCAACCTACCCTGTAAATTTAATCAAGATCCATCCATATATTTTTCAGTTATCTTGCTAACTAACAGACAGACACACAAACAAACTCTGGTAAAAATATAACCTCATTCAAAGGGGTGATGTCTGCCTTGGTGGAGGTTTGTCCTCTCAGATTGTTTTTCTAGTTTTGTCTTGTTTTTGTTTGGTAATTGAGCTCCGGACATCACATGACTTTTAATTGTCAGGAGGCCATGTTGGCAGTCAACATGACGACTGTTAACATGATGGCAGTAAACATCTTCACACCATCAGACTCACATCTCACTTCAGTTTGTGTGAAATTCAGATTTATATGCAGGAATTGGACAAATGAAATATAACAGACCCCTAAAATGCCCCTGGGGTGCTTTTCAAAAGTATCTCCTCCTCAGCTGGAGAAGATGCACCAGATTTGCGGTATGCTAACATCTACAGTTACCTCAGTTTAGCCAAGGAACTCTCTGAGAGCCTACAAGAGGCTGGAGGTTTACAAATGGACTCAGTCTGGTTTCACTACAACAAACATTCAGTTGTGGAAAATTAAATCCAAAAACTGCCGCATCATCACTGGAAGAGAAAGTGTTAAATTATCCCAGTTTAATAACAAGTGTCTTGTTAGCAAGTTTGTTTATTAGCTATGCTAGCTACACCGCTTTGTAACCTCGAATACAAGGGCTTCTGGAGTTAGTTTCCATGTAGGAAAAGAAAAAAAAAAACTTCACACAGTTTTGTTGAACCTGTCGGCCGTGAGACCAACTGTCATACAACAACACAACACCCACCAACCATTTTAACCAGTAATGAGTTAAATAATAACAGCAACACCTTTCGTACGATAATTTGTCAGGTGTCAACTATTTGTGCTGTAACTTCATATTCTCAAACTTAGTTGCAAGTTTGTATTTTTGTGATGTCTCTGCTACCAGTGTCTGCTGATCTTTTTTCTGTTCACGTGACCAGCCTGTGACGTCAGCTGCAGGAGCTCAATAGGATAAAATTTTTCAGAATGTGACAAAAGTCATTATTTAGCTAGGTCATAATAGCTAAATGCCACAGTTAGCATTATTGTGCTGAGTCATCACATCACCAGATCACCGCAATGCATTTTCTCAATAAAACAATAGCTGCACGTTTCATGAGAATCACCCATCTGGAGCAGTGACCTCTGACCTTTGAACAGTTGGATAATGAACAATATTGTGTTGTTGTTTTTATTGTTTTTGTCCCCCATTATTGGTATTGGCCAATACTCAAGGCTGCAGTACCAGCATTATATCAGAAGTTCAAAAGCTCTATTGGAACTTCCCTGGTTTTACCAGACCTGCCTAACACACAGTTATTATGGATAAAAGGTAAGGATGTATGAGAATATATATATTTTTCTAGTTATTTTTTACTATGCATATATGTAAGAAGCATTAAGTACAGAAAAGATGCATGGCCTTGAAACCATTTATAGATGGCTGTAATTGAAACATACCCATGAAAAACAAAACATTACTCTGTGGTCATTTAGTATCCCAGAGCTAAAGGGTCCAAACATAAACATGTCATATTAGAAAAGTGGAGCTGTTAAGAGCATCAACATCATCAACAGTAATGATCAATTTCTTTTAAAGCTGCTTTCATGTCAACCAACAAGGACACTAAACAATTAACAAATAAAGGTCAAAAAAGATGTAGACACAACAGCAGAAACAAAAAGGGACAAAAAGGAAATTAAAGCCACAAAGAACAAAACAAGCAAATCTGCCAGGGATGGTCAGACACATTTTATTTATGCAGATTAGAAAGCCTGAGGAAACGTTTATGTAGCCCGTAAACACTCAAACACCCACCCGTGACCAAAATTATTCAATGATGTTAAATGTAAAATAACTCTTGTTAAAGTCATCCTATAAAGACTATGGAACAGACTGAGTGTGGAGCTTAAACATAAAAGAGTTTAAAACAGATACAAGCAAATGTACAGTGGTACCTCTACTTATGATGATTTGTACCATGGATATTAGTTTTTTACATGTAAAAGGCCTAATGGTAAATGGTAAATGGACTGCATTTATATAGCGCTTTTCCACCTTCATGGTGCTCAAAGCGCTTTACATTAGCCTCTCATTCACCCATTCACACACACACTCATACACCAGTAGGTTTCTAAGGTCTATGGTAAGTCCTACTGGGGGCCTAAGCCAGGATTCAGTGTCTTGCCCAAGGACACTTCGACATGTGGACAGCCAGAGCCGGGACGCGAACCGCCAACCTCTCAGTCATTTTACCAACTGAGCCACAGCCGCCCACAGCCTAATCCATTCCAAGGCCTCCAATACTATGCCTCAAACCATTTAAAAATTATAAAAAAAATTCAATGATTTTGTATGAAATATGTGTTAAAAGAAAATGTAGATTTAGATTTTAGCCCGTCCAGGCTAATGTTGGTGTTCGGGACAGAAGAGTTGAGCCCCGTCTCAGTGAGAATGAGGATGCAGCAGTCTGGTGGATCATCTTTGGTGTTTAAATCCAGCTTCAGGTAATCCAGTTTGGTTTACAGTGAGTGTAAATTGGTGAGCAGGACTGATGGAAGCGGTGGTCGGAACGGGTTAGCTCTTAGCTTAGCTGTAAATCCACTGCGACAGCCGCGCTTCTACTTCCTCTCGCAACATTTTCGATGTCTCTGGAGGCGGAGTCTCTGTGGGGGGGTGGGGTTGGGGTGGCAAGTCGCAACAAGCTATTGTCATCGCGCTTTTTCCACAATTCATTTGAATCACTTCTCCTCCCTCAATTCTCAATGGATTTCCTTCCTGATTGATTCATTACATAGATCTAAGCATTAGGCACAAAACGTACCACTTTGTTTGTCAAAATTTGCCTTTGTAAACTATTTGTTTACAATTTTGTTTATTTTTCCAATCTAGCACTAATGTCGCTTTCCTCCCTCAATTCTCAACAGATTTCAATTCTGATTTTATGATCTATTGAATGACTCCCTTTTGTTGATAGTAAGACATCACAGCTGTGCGGTCCACATGAGCACAGGGACAGTGGCACTATCTTATAATATATGTAGTATTTTACCACAGGTCTACTCATGAACCTGCATAATAATGTAATGTAAAGGCTTTTAAAGGATGACACTGAAAGTTACTGAGACAGTGGACAATATTTATTTTGAATTACTGAAATATTGAGAAGGGGACAACATGAAGATTGTACAATATATATGATTTATCATGTTGGGGCCAAATATTAATGGACTGAATAAAAGATGAAGCTCTTTTGAACAGATTGGAGACACATGGAGTAATAGGACAAAACATGTAAACATGGAAACTCTGTATGTTCAGTAGAACTTGTCTCACAATGTGATGAATGAATACATAATTCCTATAGAGCAGTGGAGGGGGTCTGGTGGATACAAGCTCGAAGATGTGAACATTTGGTGTAATGTTATCGAAGCAAATCTGTTCCATCAGATTTTGCATTTCAAAAGCTATTACATTTTTAACACAGATTTTTTTTTTGCACTGAATTTTGTCACTAAATTCAACTGTGTTCAGAAATTTAGAATGAAAAATTTCAGCTACAATAAATTAAAATGCATACATTCAGATGCAAAAAAAATTGACACATTTATAACAAAGCAATTTGTTTGAAAATTAAGCCAGATATAATTATTTAAACAGTACATCCACCATTGACAATGTTATGTCTAATGGGAAACCAGTAGTTGACCATCTTCCTACATCTGCGTCACATGACTAACCAAATGTAACTTTACTGGTGGGACATTTTTTTTTTGGAACATTTTTTACCATATTGCTTGAAAACCTCTTCACCATTCCATATCATGCATTGAAATACAATGTTTGCAAAAAAAATAAAATAAAAATAAAATAAATGTTTTAATCCAGTCTAGAGGGTGGACCCAGAGGAAAACTGTGGCCAATCATTGTACTGAGTTCTCCTAACCTACCTTTAAGCCACGATATGAAAACAGCCAGATGTTGACATTGGTTCATACAGAGAGTTGGTTTATGTCCAACTTTAACTAAGCAAAAATAGTTTTGTCTGTATGGTGGTTGGTAGCCACTGGAGGATTTTAGCATGTTTGTACAAGAGCAAATTCCGTCTGCAGTTCACATGAAGATGACATCTGCATTTTTACCTCCAATTCTCTGTGTGTGGAATAAACAGACCAGACTGTCCTTTTGATACAACCCAAGAAAGGCTCCACAGTTTCTGTTGTTTTATTAATATTTATCCCAACACAATATCAAAGTAAGTTCTTGGCCAGCACCACTCACACAGCATCAAATGGCAGATTGATGTAGTCACAGCTGAGGGATAAAAAGCTGTGCACAAGTGCATTAAAGTTTCGATGTCCATTATCAGAGTGAGATAACATTCAAATATAAATTAGGGTTGTCAAAATTAACAGATTGACAAGGATTCATCCATCACCATGATTAATCTGATTACAAAATTTAATGTAATTGATCCATCCTCAGTGCAGAATGATCCTGAACATCTCTGCCAATGAATTTTAAGGCAGCTTGTCCAAATGGACTTCCTGTCTCACATGGTCAGCTGATCCAGTAGTGACAGACAGTAGAAACAACCCATAAAAATGGAAAATGATAAACACTATGTTGGCCCACAAGATGAAAATATGAGGACCAATACAAGACACACATTAAAGGGATAGTTCATTCTTTTTCACATGACTTTGTATAGAATCAGTGTCTTTACTCTGCTGCACCCACAGTGTCCCGTGAGTCCAGTTCTGGTTCGGTTTTGGTCAAAGCGAAAGTAGTCCCGGCAGTTTTCCTGGGGTTAACAAAATAAAACGTGTTTCTTCTCAAGACAATATGTGGTTGAATGAGTGATTTATTTGCATAACAAAACCGTCACGGAACAAAAACTCACACCTCGTAATTGCTTGGAGCTACTTTCTCTCAATAGCGATCAATACGCGTTGTCATTGCTAACAGCTGCGCACCTTAGAAAACTACTTTCATCAGTTGTGCAGCAGTGTGTGCAGCTGCTATATGCAGGTGAACTATCTAACTATAGAGAACTATCCCTTTAAATGCATATATATTCTCTTATTTCTTTTGTCCATTCATGCAAAACGAATTGTGATTAATGTAGATTACTATTAACAGATAATTATTAACAAGATTATCTAAATTAATCCACAACAACCCTGTTTTTTTTTATTTGACAGCACTAGTATAAACATAATAATAATAATGGATTAGATTTAAATAGTGCTTTTCTATGAACTCATCCTCAAAGCACGTACGTTGTATCTATTATTCATTCACTCTCACAGTCTCACTCCGGTGGTGGTAAACTACACACATTTTTTTGTGTCTCATTTATTGTTCTGTGGGCATTGGGTGCATACTGACACAAAGGATGGACCTTTCTCAGTCACAGCTGGATCTATTGTGTGTAAAGTATTATATTTTATGACATACATCTTCATACTGCACTTTTATCTGCAGTTGTTTGGCAACACTTTCATCCCCATCCTCTAAATCTTCAGTCAGCTACAAACCAGCAGAAATTTGTTACACTGCAACTGCCTAACCTGACACACTGACCTTCATGAGAGACAAAAATATCACAGTCTCTGTGATTTTCACCTCCAAATACACATGATTAAAGCTGTGTTAAAAGAAAACCCACATAACAGAGAGTACATTCTTACCCAGCTCTGCAGTTCCAGTTCACATTTACTATCTTTCAGCTAACTGTTAACTGGTTACAGCCTTATTTCATTCTTACAGTGCTCATTTATCTTGTTTCCAGCAGCAGTAGGAAGGTGGTCACAGAAAATAAAATAACCTGCCCAGCACCATATGGGACAAAGACCAAGTTACTACATACATGTTTTGCACAAGTGAGCATTTTACCTGTGAACAATACACATTTAGCAAGTTTTTTATTTTGATAACTTAAGAGTAAAACAGTGCAAATTTAATACAGAATGCACATTGTCTTTGTTCAGATTTGGTGGTATCTTTTGCTTTTTCTCACCTGCGTCTGTTGGCGCTTTTAAAACAAATCTTAAAACTTTTTTGTTTGGTCAAGCATTTGCTTAGTTTTTTAGGCTGTTGATCTAATTTTTAGTGTTGACTATTTATGTGTATTTAATTGTTGTATTTTATTCATGTTATTCATCTTTGTGGCTCTGTCCGGCTCTATATAAATAAAATTTACTTACTTACTTACTTACTTTGCAACATATTAGAGCATGAATATAATACACACACACACACACACACACACACACGTGTATATATATATATATATATATATATATATATATATATATATATATATATATATATATATATATACACAGTGGTACCTCTACATATGAAAGCATCTGCTAACGAAAAATCCAAGTAACGAAAAACCTTTACCTAAATTTTTTTGTCTCTGAATACAAAACAAATTCTATTTACGAAAGGACACTGAAACCTCCCAGACTAAAATACAGTACATTCCTATATGCAACTACGTAATTTACGTAAATTCATTACGTACGTAGCATCCCATTGACTGATGCTTTTTGTTACCCTTTGTTACCCATTCATCACAGAGCAGCTGCTGTGTCTCCTGGTAACACAGACACTTTAACGGTCATTTCTCCACCTAGACCAGCGCTTTTAGTATCAAAAGTTCAGCCAAACAGTGTCAGAAGAGTATATGACCGACAGACTATCGTCAGTTTAAGGAAAATTGCTAAACACTTGGACTCCGCAAGACCGTTCTACAGCAGAATTTCCAAAAGCTTCTTTCCTAATCTGCATTTATGACGTAATTTATGACTATGAATCCAATATGACCTCCAAAATATATGTATTAAAAAAATGCACTATTTCAGACATATAATCAAATTTAAACCAGTTATTCAAGTGGTTTGAGGTTAAAAACATCTTCACTGGGTACAGGGAAACATTTTGGAAAAAAAAAAAAAATTCATACACCTCTTAAATAAATAAATAAATCATAAATCCAATATGGCTGCCAAAATGTCTGAAAACCCATATTTCATAGGTAAACCTTGGTGAGCATGGGGAGCCAATTCAAAAATATGAAGTTTGAATTGCTTCTTTGCTATCTTGCATGAATCAAATATGTCTGCCACTGTCTACGGCAGGATATGAGAAGGACAAATAAAGGCTGTATTAGTTAGAAGGTCAGATACGGCACTGATCTACAGCCCATGAGCTGGGGATGGAAATTGTCCAGTTCTAATCACTGCTTATGTCCAGCGATGACAGACAATGATGTGACACTAAAGGTCTAACTGGAAGTCATCTGATGCTCCTGCCAAACTGGCTGCTCAACAATGACGTGATTGTTCTGTAACATGTGGTGAATGTGCTCCAATGTGACAGCAACTGAAAAAGATGAGCCTTCAATGTATTTTTAAACTCATATTTGACTAGTCCAGTAGCAGATGAGTGTTTATTGTGTTTATTTAAGTAGTTGTATAAACTTTTCCAGATAATGAGTACAAACATATATAGATCTGGTCGAATACTGTAGAGCAGGGGTCTCAAACTTTAGCATAATAGTCACATATGGAAAAATTTGCCCCAAAAAAAGGAATTATTAGTCATTACATCATTAACAGGTTCTGCAGATAATGATGAGCTGATTATTAACTCTTAAGTGTCAGAACTGATGTATTCTGAATGAATGGTTTAGTTTAAATATTCCTAAAAACGAGTCAAAATGCAACTAATTTTTAAAAAAAAGTCAAAATTAAAACTGCTGGGATCAAATTTCAATAATGGTTCTCTTTTTTTGGTGTTTTTTTCCATGCAAATATTTATTTGTACTATTGGTTGAATTTGTTGAAATTTTTATATTTTGTTTTTATTTAATTAATTTTCCTTTAATTTTGCTCCATTTGTGTCTTACTTTGTTCATGTTACAAACTATGTTGTTGCTTTATTCTTCATTTTTGTTCATTTTATTGATGACTTTAGCTGTTTTTTGTTTTTTTTTTGTTAATTTTGTTGCTTAGTGTAATATTTTTTTTTATGTGGAACTGCTAAAGTCTCAGGAGTTAAAGGGTTAAACTGAATCATGGGAAAGGGGGAAATATCTAAAACATGCAGGACACTGGCCCTTGAGGACCATAGTTTGAGACCCCTTCTGTAGAGTGATTTACCATGGATCATTACATATCCAGCACTAATATTTTCAATTGACGTTCACAGAAGAGACTTCATTTCATTCTGTCATTAAACACTGTACAAAAAAATAATGTCCTCTGCATTTCACCATAACCCTTCTGATTGAGGGTGGGGGTGGGGGGCAGTGGGGAAATTTGAAATGTATTCTCCATTTACTGCAATGTAAAATTTCAAAGTCATCCACAATCCAGGATCTCTTCCAGATCACCACCAAAATTTAATCATTTGTTCCTTGTGACACTCACAACACATTCTGAATGTTTTTTTTTTTTTTTTTTTTTTTTAATCAAATCCGTTCTGAACTTTTTGCGTAATCCTGTTGACAGACAAATAAACAAAGAGACAAACAAACAAACAAAGGGACTTGAATTTAATACCTCCGTGGTGGACCTCTCTTCTATTTGTGTATTTTATGGGAAATTTGAGTAACAAAAAACCTAAGAAACAGAACAATCGATCGACATAAAGTGTTTTGACTAATCAAAGTTCATTCATTAATCAAAGCATTTAGCCATAAACAATACCTCCCTCTCTTTGTTCTCTCCTTACCTCTCTCTCTCTCTCTCTTTCTTAATGTGTGATTAATCTGATTAAGAAATATTAATTATTTGACAGCCCTAATAGAAATACATAATTTCTACACACACATCTGTCTTTGTTCACATCCTCTTCCTGTAAAAACTACAGCTACATTTGATTTAATTAAGACAAAAATCTTCTCAAACAACTTTCTATTGTATTTTCACTTACAGTGTTTTTATTTTGCAATTTTACAACTTTTTGCTCTTAATTCTACAGTATATATATATATATATATATATATATATATATATATATATATATATATATATATATATATATATATATATATATGTGTGTGTGTGTGTGTGTGTGTGTGTGTGTGTGTATTTTACAGTGCAGTAGTAGCTGTACTATATCTGTCAATAACAAAGGTGCATTTTCCAAACAGTTCATTACATTTCACAAGATCTCAAGTGCATTACAATGTGAAATCAAGTACAGTATATTACTCAGTTAAATAACACTAAACTTAAGACAGCTCAGATAAGCCCATAACTGAGTTCATAAGATGAAATAATTAAACGTGCCAAATAAAACTGAAGTGCTACCACTAATGATAATCATATAGGATGCTGAGCAAACTGATTCAATCTTGCTTTTTGTGTCTAAAGCAGGAACCCTGTTTCATGCCCCCCCCACAAAGCCTCTGTTTTACTATTCAAGCAGGATGATCCTCATAATGAATGAGACTGCTAATTACCCTGGATCTTCCCGAGCTAAATGAATCATAAAATACATCCACATGTGAATGTATCACCACTGTGCTGACTAAACAAAAGCCTGCTTTTACTGTACGTCATGGCAACATTGTGAGCGGTTGCTAAGTAACTTCTTAACTAATGAGCCGACGGTCCTGCATAGATTTAAAACATAGATACTGCACTGGGTCATTTGCATTTTCTGGGTTAACATGTTGGATTAGTGTCCTGGTTTAAATGGAAATAGATGTTTTCAGCTGTGTTTTAGGTGATAATTAATGATACGACAGTTTTGAAAGGCAGCTCGAGATTTAAATGAGCTCTTAGAATCATTGTTTCTTTGTTAATTAACACATAGGAAACGCTTTAATTATTATTTGGATTTCTCTCTTCATTGCTTTGGTGGTTCTTTATTATATTCTGTTACACAACTATCCCTCCAATACTGTCGGTTAATTGATATTTTTGCAGCTCAGGCTTGATTCTATTAGCACTTTCTGCTTGCATCTACACAAGAAGATTTATTACTGCTTTACCAACTCTAATCCCTGTTTATAATGTACACTGATAGCCTAGGAAAAGAGAAGAGATAGATAGGCTGCTGTTTATGAAAGTAAAGCTCAAGGATTGTCCATGGTCATTGCTTGAAAGATAGCGGGGCTCCTGGCAGATGTGATTAGCCGGCGGCTTTATTACCCTCTGTAAAACATTCAAGACTTTAATGTGCAATACAGATCCTCTTTCTTTATGCTGCTGCAAACACCTTGTTTTCTTCTCATTACAAACATGCTGGTCATGCAGTTGAGCACCTCTCCTGCCCCCTCTTGAATGGTCCCGCTCCTCACTGAGTTCAACAGGGTTTAAGTACTATCATATGTCACTATGACATGTTCAGGGAATGGAGGGTAAACACCTTGGCAGACCATTTCTTTCACAGTGTGATAGTTCATCTGACACTGCTTAGTGTCTTGATTATTGTCCTGGAGAGCAGTTCCTTTATCCACACTGACTTTTTCTTTTCCCCTTTTTCATATCTATTGAGAATGGTTGCTGTTCCATTCATAAACATGTGTCTAAATATTTGGTGACGCTGCACTTTTATGCACTGAAAAAAAGGGGTTGTATTTATTTATTATATGAAATATAACTGTTTCATGTTCCTTCTATTAATAGGTATAAATCATGTAAAACTATTGTATTCATGGGGGATGTACAATCTTTGAAATAAAGTCATGTTTAGAATAAATTAAATAATTATGTTAGTTTTAAATTTGAATCTCCGCCCACTGTGAAGTTCGGGCTTGAACATAGTCGACGCTTTGCCACGCATACATGGACGCATAGCTACGCATTGGCCGTCATTATGCAGCGACGTTAGGAAAACACTTTTGATACGCGACGCACTAGGGGTGTGATGAGACGTCATTTGGTGAGATTTCTCGTCGCCTTAAAATTTGTTATCCAGCAGCAGTCAAAATGATGTCAGAAAACACAGGTTTTACTATTGAAGACGCCTCCACCACTTCGAAATCGTTTGTTTCTGAGCATTTAGGGTTCCCTGCACGAATGATAAATGGAAAGAGAGTGAGTGATAAGACACGAAAAATATACAGACTGTGACGGTGCGACATAAAATGATCCGTCATCTCCTGCCCCAGCGTGCCTTCTGTCTCTCTCTCTCTCCGTCTGTTTTCTATACATGGGGGGAGGGGGGGAGGGTCTCTCCCATGACGCACTGTTGAAACCGGTGTCGTCGTTTGTCTTTCTTGGGTTTGGGTTTCCCCACTGAGATGACTCAAAAATACCAGAACCAAATAAGAAAGGTTAACAATTTATTATAAAAATATAGACACATGAATTCAAACAACTGAGTCAATCATCAATGATTCATTCATCATTCAATCATTGATCTTACAAACCTTCTAAGTCCTCAAAAGTAACTTCAGACAATTGCCTGATCACAGATGAGAGAGAAGAGTGAAGCCCCCACCTCCATCTCTCTCATCCTTTTTATCCTTTCTCTAAGAGAGGTGGACCTTAGTTCCTTCAGAACCATTTATAACCATTTATAACCAAATGTTTTCATTCCTTCGTCATTCTGCTGGTAGTCTTCACATAGTCATTCTGTTCTCTCTTCTCTGCTGCTTCTCACAGGAATGGTTGACCCAGTGTACAGACATTCCAACACACACACAATCATTTAAAAACATTGGAACATCCAGATATTAGAATATGATATATATATATATATATATATATATATATATATATATATATATATATATATATATATATATATATATATATATATATATATATCTTTTTTTTTTTTTTTTTTTTACGCAGATATTACGCAGATATATCAGTTCTTCATCACCAGACATTATTTGGACCTCACTACCCAGCTGTTCTCCTGTCATGGGCACCGGGTGTCCACTCTCAGGCACAAACAATGCCGTACATGGCAGCTAATACGAGCACAACACAGAGACATTTCCAGCTCCACCACAGCTCAGTACTCACTAGCATTTGACCTTTAACCCTAACCACAGCTCAGTACTCAAATAAACAACTGCACCTGCCAAGAAAACACCAACAAACCACACAACGATAACAAATACATTCACAGCTCAACTTCCACAGTCAAACTGAAGTGTCCAGTTCTTAAAGCGACAGTACTTATTTTTAGTCTATGTATAACAGATAATCTGTGCATATGAATTGTAATTATTTTAACTGTCATATATAATATTCATCATTTTAATCATGAAATATACTTATCTATGAAATTACAAAATCTAATTAAATTATTTATCCATTTAAACATTAAAACATTTATTCTGAAATATATCAACATAAGTCTACTTTGGCCGTTACACTCTGTTTGCACTACAAAGTAATGAACGGTGTTACATGTAGAATTGGTATTCCAAAAAATTAATAACAGCACAAGGAATATTTTTGATAGTAACTTAACATGATCTAAATACATTGACAAAGAAATAGATAAAGTGTGTCAGAAGTCTGGCAGCTATAAGAAGATACTCTGATCTTTTACCTTTAAATGTGTCATTAAAAGTCTGTTATTGTCATATTTAGATTACACTGCGCTACAATTTTTTTTAGAAAGTATCTTCTTCAGACATTAAATGTGCTAAATAAGTGACATAAGTGCTGGTTAGTTAATGTTTTTAATATATATAATGGTGTGTTATTCCACATATATGCTGGTTTATGTACATGTATATAATGCATTAGTAAATATTCCACTAGAAAGAACCTTCAAAGTGAATGGATCATAATGTGCAGACAGTGTTTTGAAGTAGATCTGAGACAAAAATTCCTTTGGACTAAAACCTATTCTCTTATTTGTTAGAACTTCACATTTTGACCCAAGCCTTGAACCAACCTGTATTTAAAACTTGAGTTTTCTTTATCAGTCACACAAATGTGGGAACATTTTATTTTATTACATTTTATTGACATCAAATATTTGACATCATACTCTGTTAAATAAGCTGTAAACAGACAGATGGAAAACATCCACAAATCAGCTTGGTTTTCTACTTTTCTTCTTTTTCAGTGGCTGCATTAAAGATTTGCGTGGAATGACACTTCTGACCTTGTTAGATGCATCAGTAAATAAACTTAGGAAAGATCATAACTTTAGCAAACAAGCACTTTTATTTGTACAGCACAATTCATACGCAGGGCAATTCACAGTGCTTTACCTAAATGGAAAACAGGTAGAAAATAAACACACAGTTCTAATGAAAACACAATAAAACATAAATATCAATCAATTAAAATAAAGTAAAAGGTCAAAGTGCAGATAGAACCCTTTCAGTTCTATGCACAGTTGAACAGAACTGTTTTCACCCTGAATTTAAACATGATCAGAATCGAAGCCTGTCTGACGTCATCATGGAAGATTGTTCTAGAGTTTAACTGCATGCAACTGAAATGCAGCTTCACCTTATTTAGTTCTGACATCAGCAAAAAGGCCTGTTGCTGAAGTTGTCAGGGTCCGAGATGACTGAAATTTCCCTTCTGTAATGAATAAATTATACATACATACATACACACACACACACACACACACACATATATATATATATATACACACACACATATATACATATATATATATATATATATATATATATATATATATACAAACACATATATATATATATATATATATATATATATATATATATATATATATATATATATATATATATATATATATATATATATATATATATATATATATATATATATATATATATATATACATACAGTGTTTTCGTACCGTGAAATTTTCATTATGAGAGTCACATTTTACAAGTAATATCAATCAATCAATCAAACTTTATTTATATAGCACTTTTCATACATGGTGCATGAAGCACAAAGTTCTTTACATGACCCCCCCCCCCCCCCCACCCCCATTATCCTGCAAATTTTGGACAAGTTAAAAGATTTACACAGTTAAAAATAATAGAATAAATATATAACTAAATAATAGTAATAAAATAAAGTTAATACATAAAATAGCAGAATGAAACAATGTTAATATAAAAAATTTAACTAAACGCTAAGTTAAAAAGGTAGGTTTTAAGTTTACCCTTAAAAATATGAACACTCGCAACGGATGCCTAATATGCCTATCACGTTCCAAGCCCCCCAATACTACCCCTCAAACCCTTTAAATTTGATAAAAAATTACAGATTCTATATGAAATATGCGTTGAAAGAAAATGTAGATTTAGATTTTAGCCCGTCCAGGCTAACACCAGCTGTTGTTAGTGTAGATACAACCCCCCCCCCCCCCCCCCCCAGGGTTTTACCTGTGAGAGCATGGGTTCTGTCTGACCTGAATATTGTTAGCACATACAGGCTAATGTCGCTGGATCATGTTTGGTGTAAATCCAGCTTCAGGTAGTCCAGTTTGTTTTTCAGTGAGCGTACGTTGGCGAGCAGAACAGGTTAGCTCTTAGCTTAGCTGTAAATCCACCGTGACAACTGTGCTTCTGCCTCCTCCTGCACCGCCTCTCATGTCGGCCTCTGTGGGAGGGAGACTCCGCTGCTCTGTAGCGTCTCCAGGCTTGTAGAGTCCACGTTTTTAACACTTTTTCTTAAACTGATGATAGTCTGTCGGTCATATACTGTTCTTGCACAGTTCAGCTGAACTTTTGATTCTTCTGGGGCATGGTTCAGTTGGTAGAGCAGGTCGTCCATTAACCAAAGGGTTGGCGGTTTGATTCCCACTAGCCGGTCTGTTGTGTCCTTGGGCAAGGCACTTCACCCTCCTTGCCTCCAGTGTCACTCACACTGGTGTATGAATGAGTATGAATGTTTGGTGGTGGTCAGAGCCCAGGGCAACTGTGACTACATATGTAGTTTACCACCACCAGAGGGAGCATGTGAGAGTGAATGAATAATGGCACACTAATGTGAAGAGCTTTGGGTGCCTTGAAAAGTGCTATATAAATCTAATCCATTATTATTATTATTATTAAAAGCGCTGGTCTAGATGGAGAAATGACTTTTAAAGTGTCTGTGATGAATGAGGGTCAAAGGGTCACGAAAAGCATCATGGGTAGCTACGTCAAAGCCAATGGGATGCTACGTACAGTAAATGTGTGACGTATTTACGTAAATTATGTAGTTACGTATAGTAATGTACTGTATTTATGTCTCAGAGGTTTGTTTCCTTTTGTAAATAGAATTTCCTTTCGTAATCAGAGACAAAAAATTGCGGTAAAGGTTTTTCGTTACTTGGATTTTTCATTAGCTGGGGCTTTCGTAAGTAGAGGTATTACTGTATATTTCTTGCGTACATTTGTCTTCAACATACAAGGAAGACAAATGACTTGTAAGAGCATAGTTGACCAATAAAATCTAATTCTGATGTGACAAATGCCAATGGGTCTGAACCCACCTCCTGTTCTTGTGGGATTTTTGTGGGCAGGGGCGGGGCATGATGGTATAGATGTGGGCGAGGGCAGGACTGAAGAGTGTGGGGGGAGCAGGGCAGAATGTTGTGGGAGCGGTACAGATTTTTCCGTCCTGCTCCCATAAAAATATTAATAAAAGAAATTAATTTTACAATAAACACTGCAGGGTGTAAATCTGTAAACTTTTTATATGACACTGAATCACTGTGGAAAATGTTTAGCACGAAAAACTGTATTTTTTTTTTTTTTTACATATTTTCTCATGAAAAAATACATTTCCTTACTCTTGTATATTTTATGAAATGGAAAAATGTCATAATATGTATTAAATTCAATACTGTAACTTTTTATATTAATTTCTTGAAAATCCTTTTTTTTTCACAGTTTAATATTTGTACTGAAAACAGCAACATCCCGCAGTAATAAATACATGACTATTTTTGCATGTATTGCATGTAAAAAAAGTAAAAAAAAAAATACAGCTTGTACGTGTAGAGTTCTACCAACCACAGCTGCCAGTATGATCCCATAATGAAAATCAGAAGAAAAAAATATATATACATTTTCAAGTAAAGCAGTGTATTTTTTTAAATGTTAAAACTTTTTTAAACCATTGAATCAAGCATATGTACATAACTGTGTCAATATATATATTTTTCTATAAATGAAAAAAATGTTTTACTGTAAATTTAGGGTTGTGTTTCAGCAACCGCAACTGCCGCAATTTAATTTAATTTATTTTATTTTATTTAACAGTGTATAAATATGTAATATGAAACAGCAATATACAGAAATCACTAACATGGTTGCATGTCTTATGTGTAAATGTGCTTAATATAATGTAATCAAAGACAATGTTACAAAATTGCTTCATAAATGAATCCTTTTTAACATACCATGTACTTGTGCATTTTAATCATGAATAGCACCACAGTCAAAGTGTACCTTGTAACATCACTCATAATGTTTACCAATTACTGTGGAAGCTGAAAAGTAATTGAAAAAGTAATTGCTTCAATTTTTGGAAGTGCATACCTGATTTACACAGGAGGTTAGGAGCAAAGTGTGTTGCTGTTAGTCCTCTAAATGGCTTTGAGTGGATCACCGTTGCTTCTAGTAAAGGAGGTAAATGGGCTGCAGGGCAATCTGTTGCTGTCTATCCCACTTAGTCAGAGACTGCACAGGGGAGCTGATGTTCAGGCGCTACTGCAAAGGGTGGGATTAGTGAGATAGTGCAGGCGCTTTAGCCACCTGGGCAAATGCACTGCTATTCTCCATGTCATGAGGCTGAAAAGGGAAATCTGCAGGCTCACAGGGAAGCCTTTCACTTC
Organism: Siphamia tubifer; assembly: GCA_020466265.1. Taxonomy (NCBI): domain Eukaryota; kingdom Metazoa; phylum Chordata; class Actinopteri; order Kurtiformes; family Apogonidae; genus Siphamia; species Siphamia tubifer. The sequence continues at coordinate 13,966,302 of CM035794.1, forward strand.
CTCCAGCACTGGCAGAAATATATTACCTGATATTTTCCCATTTGCAAATGTGCCGCAAGTCAGACATGTGATGAGAAATCAATGTTTTGGGTGCAGACAAGCCCTTCTATGATAGTGTTAGGTTGCTGAAATGTTATTAAACTTACATGCAGATAGCTACTTGTACAACCATTGTCAGGGTTTCCTACTCACTTTGCATACAAATCAAATAGAGATGATAATCTGTTATAAATGTACGTTTCCTTTCACAGCCCGAATGAATGGCTCTGTGCTCAAGCTTTTATTTTCTTTCCACTGGCATCTGTCTCAAGGTATATATATATATATATATATATATATATATATATATATATATATATATATATATATATATATATATATATATATATATACAAATTTCAACCTGTAAGCTTAATTTGCTGGAAAGAAGATTTTACATTAATATAAATGTGGTGTGTATTTAGTAAGGGATAATGTATTACCCACGCGTGACTATCAGATTGTTGTTCTGCCCCGAAGGGAAATATTTTTCGATAGTCACACATGGGCAATACATTACCCCGCTTATTCTATGGGGTTATTGCAGCTTATTACTGCTACTACTATAACAGATTGGATAAAATAGCCATTGTAACGTAGCGAATATTTACTTTCAAAGTGGCCAAACTACCTGCGGAGTGATATGGTGCCGTGAATCTGAAGTGAAAAAACTCGTTGCCATCGGCAGCGGGCGGTTATCGACAAACTGAACCCCCACTTGGCACACGGAGTACAACATCATGGGGCACCATCACACTATGACACTAAACTAAATTAATACATGGGTAACAATTATATTTTAACAGACAAATCAGGACACACTCATACCTGGCATTGATGAGGGGGGGATGCACGCGACACTGACTCAGAAGGTGGAAGTTAGCAGGTGCAGAGGAGGGGGACTCACTATTTAAATGTCGCTTCGACAAGGTTCAACCGCTGCACTTACGTCTTACGTCATGCTGCCTTCAGGTCCTGGTCCCTTAACAGGTGTGGTGCATGTCACGTTAAGGTGTGGTTCGGCTGGACCCGTGCTGGCCAGACGAGCCACAACATCACAGTTGCAGTGCCACCCACGGACCAGCCTGTCCGATCAACCGCTGATTCGGATGCACACACAGCGACCAGGGCTCAGATCCCAACACTACTACTTATAGAGAATAATCTGGACGTCTGTGACCAGTAGGTGGGGTTAGCTGAGCTGATGGGATCGGGTATTCAAATTAATCAATGCATGTGATGTACGAAGCATTGAAAAACCAAAAAGGAGTCTTTTCATCCCCCTCTAACAAGAACTGGATCAGGAGAAAAGAAGAGTGGATGTTATTTAAGGGTCTCCTCACACACAGTAAAACCATAAAAAAGGTTATTTTGCATTATATGTCCCCTTTAAAATGCATAATTCCATTAAAAACTAAACAAAAAGCAAAATATCACTCCTTTGAGGAAAACAAAAAAAAAAATCCAGCTAATCTGGTATTAGATTCATTAAAAACTCTTAAGCGTTTTAAATGCAAGCGAATCCACTGATACAGACTTCATTATTGTGACTTAAATGCACTACATCCCATTTTACCTAAATGTGGTCAGTCCATTAACTGTCCTAATGGTAATGGGACACTCAAATAAGGTTCACGTTTCACATGGGTTCATAATGATCAGCAGACACGTATGTATGTATAGTGTATTTTTACAAGATATCATTACCTCCACTGGTGCATATTAGGTCTAATGAGTGTACTGCTGGTCATGAACTTTGCGAGTAGAACCTGCTCTATCAAATTGGCCAGTCACTTAGTGTTACCGTGTTCTGCGGCGCATAATAACGGTTGATGACAGTTCAGCCTTGATTTGAGGGCTTTTCCTGACTGCCTGTTGGTGGTAATGGCTGAGGGAGCAGGGCAGTCGGCAAGTAAAGACCATGGCAGACTGCACATCACTCTCCCCTTGTGGGGGGAAAGGTCTCTCTTGGAGACTGATAAATGTTAATTACTCTACCCTGACATCACCAGGGAACGCAGCTGTCATGAACTCTCTCCCACTCCTGCTTCACCTTCACCTGCTCCTGAGGTTTCGCAGTTTTCCCTTCATTTCCATTTAGTTACTTGTGTGGTGGTTTTACATCAGGGGTCTGAAACATGCGGCCCGGGGGCCAAATGCGGCCAGTGGGATGAAGAACATAATAATCTATTAAATGACTCCATATTTTCTTCTCAGTTTTTTTTCTTCTGCTAATAAATGATGACAACTTCAACTTTTTGCCATTGTTTGACTGCAAACAATAATATTAAATTAAATATTTACATTTACTATTCTGTAACAATAAAATGTCAATAACCTGAACAAATGTGAACAACCTGAAATGTCTAAAGAAAATTATAGATAATTTAATATCTTTGTAAAACTGATTCATTATACGTGTGGGCAAATGATAAATTGAGGCAGAATATTATTCAAATGGCCCTTATTTTCTTTAGGAAATTTAACCTCTTTTTGTATTTGGAAAATTTACAAAAGTATTTTCATAATTTAATGTTGTTTTTCTGCACTAAAACAATGACAACAATTTGGAGTTGTCATTATTTATAGGTTATTATGTTTTCATTTTACTCCTGTTTTACATGGATCAGGCCAGTTTTCAGCGTGTGCAGGCTCCTGGTACTCACCCCCATAGACATACAAACGCCTTGTAGACTGTCGAGAGGCGTCCCACAGCACCGCCATCTTGAATCGGAGGCAGCGGTGCATGGACATCTCAAAGTGGATTTATTTTCTGAATTTTAAACCGATTGCCAAACTGTTTGATTTTTTTTTTTTTTTAGAACGTCACACGTGTAGCTACTATACAAGGTGCTCGCATATTTTTTTTTTACAATGCTGGTTTTTCCACTCAACACTTAACATACACTCCAGCATAGTTATTTAAACAGCAGAAGAGCTTCACCAAAAATCCAGGACTTTGTTCATTCTATGGATGATCTAATGAGTGCTGTAAAGACACAAGAGCTACTGGGATTACTGTTCACAGGTAAGATGCATGTAAGGAATAATATATTGTTAGCAGGTTGTCACAGTAAGAGGATAGAACCCCATCAGATTTGTGTCTACCTATGATCTAACCAGCTCTCCATCATCCTGTGTATTACAGCAGTTTACTGGTAACCAAACTGTGTCTGAGAGAAGGAGGCAAACCGTCTGTCTTTAACTTCCCATCTCATTTAAAAAAGGTATATATGTGTGACCTGGATAAATAATTAATACACTCCTATGATTTACGTCTCCATAAGCAAATTAAACTAATTAATGCCACACTTTTCTGTCTGCATGTTTAGTACAGTACACTTTCTAAAGTGAAAAACTTCCTTAATATGTTTGTTTCTTACATTTTACCATCAAGGAAAACAAATGTAAAGCTGTAAATGCAAATAAAATAAGTAAAACGTCAATAAAAACCTGAGCACATTTGAACGTTTTTTTTCTATCTATATCTGTTTGTTTATCTATCTATCTATCTATCTATCTATCTATCTATCTATCTATCTATCTATCTATCTATCTATCTATCTATCTATCTATCTATCTATCTATCTATCTATCTATCTATCTATCTATCTATCTATCTATCTATCTATCTATCTATCTATCGATCAATGCATCAATATTGCTTGACAATTGAATGATTTATGACAGTTTTAATTGTATAAACACATAATTTCTCTATGGAACTAATGAACTGTAGGAGCGAGTGGCCCTGATCCAAGTGGACGACCATAGTCAATGAGACGTCTATGTATATGTATCTATGCTCACCCACCCCGCCCACTCCCCGTCTCCTCCTACGCACACATGCACACACACCTGTCCCTCATTCACCACCAACATTAGCCATAGCATCACTCCCACATCAGACTGAAACTGAACAATGTCGAAAAACAAGTATTCAGAGAATGCCAAATCCTGCCCCTATTTTTTTTGCAAATCTCAAATTTCGATGACAACCCGTTCTTGAATTAGAGCCAATAATGTGATTTTGAACTTTGTGCTAAATGCGACCTTGACCTTTTGCAATAGTGATAATTTCATTATATGTATATATGCATAATATATCCAGTATTGATTAAAGGAGTCATTCCATGGTTATTTCATTAATATTACTGTGTTCTCCATTGTTATTGAATACATTGTGTGTTGGTTCTATTTTTTTAAAAAATCCTAGAAAAATGACTTGAAGTCGAACAACAGAGTTTACCGGTACTTCCTCATACATGTCCATGACGCGGTGATGAGGCGTCTCTGATTGGCTCAGAATGCGTGAAGGAACACTACCCCTCTCGCTCTCTGTATGTGTTTACTTTTACCAGCGTAGCATCCAGTTAGGTTTTGTGCTGTTGCTTGGTCTGAAAACGTGCAGGGTATTTTTATTTCCACAGAGAGCACATGAACCAGTTTGATCCACCATTTTTTTCCAGTTTGTGCAGCAACTACTGTAGCACCGCTAATGCTAATGCTACATCAGATTCTCTGTTGGGGATGGGCTAAAACCCCATGTGGGTGACGCTAAAGTCCGTCTGACATCAGATGGACCAGCTTTTTCTGGGTCCCTCGTTCCTCTCGTTATTTTCTGTGAATGCAGTATGCAGCCAGTGGAGGTGATGAACCACTGTCAAAGGAGCATGTGTTGGTAAGTCTGGGTGACCCATCAGATTCCAAAAGGAGCGTGGAAAAGTGGTTTTCAGTGGAATGACAGCGATTTATATACCATTTAGGAACCAATACCCTTTTGAAAATACCGATTTCAGAATGAAATTAAACCCATACCCAGTGTTGTACCTGAACGAGTTCATTGAATGATCGTTCACAAACGATGTCATATTTTTGATTCGTTCACTTTTGCCAAATGAACGGGAAGTTGTGAACATGGTTAATCTGGCATTTATTGAACTGCGCTCTTATGTAGTTCATATTTTGTTCTTATCACGTTATAATTATTCAGTCCTATAAGGTATAAAATGGGATCAAAACACAGCATTATCATAAATGTTATTTTTGTATTATTCTGAACACAATTTGGCAACATAATGTTGTGGAATAGCCAATGAGAAGCGTTGTGGGTGGGGCAGAGAGAGAGAGAGAGAGAGAGAGAGAGAGAGAGAGAGAGAGAGAGAGAGGCGTGCAGAGAGTTTTTGGGTGCAGAGAAAAAGACTTAAATGTACAGAGTGTGACCGGCGACCGGAGCAGGTGTTGTCCTGTTCTTGGAAATAAACATTGAAATCGAAGCTCACTGAAACCGCTCCTTGTGTTCTAAGAACCTGCAGAGGGAAGTTAACCCTGGTGTAAGATATTTACTTCGGCATTTTCCCCTGATTTCCTGACTACGGCCAGGATAACGTCAGGAACGGTTAATAATAAATTTACAATAATAACATAAACAAGAACGAAAAAGTTCATTTTGGGATCCATGAACTTCTAGTTCATAATTTGGAAGAATGAACGATGAACTGAACTTTGAACTAGTTCCTAATCAAGGTGAACTTTCCCAACACTGGTCATTCCCATGTGAGGAGACTCGCCTCACTCATGGGGAGTTCCTCATGTACACTTTGTAATCTGTATCATCAACCAAATGTGAAAAGTGATGGATAAGTTGATTGTTTTTCTTCCTGTTAGACCTTCATCTTGGTGCATGTGCTTGTTGAGCTCCATCATCTGAGATCGATTTCAGCAGGAAAAACAGGAAGGGGGTGAAAGTGATTGTAACAGGAACCAAAACAGAAGCTTGTTTTGGCACACCATAATGATATTTACCTCCGCCAAGGAGGTTATGTTTTTGCCGGCGTTCATCTGTTTGTCTTTCTGTGTTCAAGATAACTCGAAAATTTATGGACGGATTTTGATGACATTTTCAGTGTAGGTTGGTAACGTGGAGATCTGGAAATGATTAGATTTTGGTGGTGATCTTGGCGGAGGTCTGCGCTCTCAGAGTGCTTTTCAAGTTCAATCATGCAAATGAGCTTGGTTTTGGTTGTCTGAGGCCATTGTCATCTAGCATCTACTCTTCAGATTCACTGCAATGGGGGACGGGTTTAACCCCACGTGGGTGACGCTAAAGTCCACCTGACGTCAGATGGACCGGCTTTTTCTGGGTCCCTTGTTCCTCTTGTTGTTTTGTGTGAATGCAGTATGCAGCCAGTGGAGGTGATAAACCACTGTCAAAGGAACATGTGTTGGTAAGTCTGGGTGACCCATCAGATTCCAAAAGGAGAAAAGTGGAAAAGTGGTTTTCAGTGGAATGATACCTTTAAGTCTGTTTGTCTTTGCTCTGAACTCATATATGTTTTCTTTCCTAAGTGAATTTACACTGATATACAATAATTTACTACATACTGAATCACCCTGAGAACCACTGCTAACCCTTCAGTGTATTGATTTGTTGATCGTCATGTTAGAGCTGAGCGCGCATAAGTGACTGAACACATTCACATAATCTATGTACTTCACTGGATCGCCTTCAGTTTTGATTATAGGACACATTCACCATGGCTTCCTTTGTGCACACATTGCTTATACAACATCCCAATAACTGTCACATTCAGCTACTTTTTCACAAGCCTGATGAGCCAGATGATCCCTTGCATTGTCCATTTTTTATGCACTCGAGCAAACTGATGGTTGTCGAAGAAATAGGAAGCTACTAACTGGAACACTTAGGGTTAACCCTTTAACTCCTGACACTTTAGCAGTGCAACAGTCAAAAAACAAATGAATAAAATAAGCAACAAAATTAACCAAAACACCCATAGTGATCAATAAAAATGAACAAAAATTAATAATAATCCCCCAAAATAATAAGTAACATGAACAAAGTGAGATACAAATACAACAAAATTTAAGAAAATAATAAAAACTAAAGCAAAACGGAGGAAAAAAGCAACAATAATGAACAAAAAACTAATACATCATTAAAAAATAAATAAATAATGTGAAAACAATTAGAAACAAATGAACTAAAATGAAGTAGCCAGAAAAACCAAAGAAAGAACTAGTATTTTAATTAGACTTTTCTTTTTTGAGTTGCTTTGTGACACCTGTTCATCTCCATAAACAGGTGTTTAGTTTCATGAACAAAATAAATACACAGTGAATTTATTTATTTATTTTTAAATTTTTCAGAACATTTAAATTAAACCATTCAGAATGTGTTAATGCTGAAGCATCAGGGGTTAAAGCAGGGGTCTCAAACATGCGGCCCGGGGGCCAAATGCAGCCCACCAATGGTTCTAATGCGGCAGAGCATAATAACCTATTAAATGACTCCATATTTTCTTAGTTTTTCCTTTGCCTAGAAACGATGACAACTTCAAATTGTTGTCAGTGTTTTTCTGAGACATTAATACAGTACATTACTACATATAACTTCGTAATGTATGTAAATACGTCACGTACGCACTATATGTAGCATCTCATTGGCTATGAGGGAGCTACCCATGATGCTTTTCGTTGCCCTTTGACCCTCATTCATCACGGACAGACTCTTTAACAGTCATTTCTCCACCTAGACCAGCGCTTTTAGTATCAAAAGTTCAGCTAAACTGTGCCAGAAGAGTATATGACCGACAGACTATCATCAGATTAAGGAAAATTGTTAAAAACTTGGACTCGGAGATGCAGACCGTTCTACAGAACTACGGTCTGCAGATCCAACGTCCTACAGCGGAGTCCCCCCCCCCCCCACAGAGGACGCCTTTGGAGACATCGGAAGCGGCGCGAGAGGAAGCAGAAGCACGGCTGTCTTGGTGGATTTACAGCTAAGCTAAGAGCTAACCTGTTCCGACTACCGCTTCCATCAATCCTGCTCGCCAATGTACGCTCACTGGAAAACAAACTGGACTACCTGAAGCTGGATTTAAACACCAAACATGATCCAATAGACTGATGCCTCTTGGACACCGACATTAGCCTGGACAGGCTAACATCTAAATCTACATTTTCTTTTAACAATTATTACATACAAATCAGTGATTTTTTTAAAATAATTTTTAAATGGTTTGAGGTGTTGTATTGGGGGCTTTGGAATGAATTACGTCTTTTACATGTAAAATGTGACTCAATTTCCGAAAAATTCATGGTATGAAAACACTTCTGGAACAAATGAATTTTGTAAGTAAAGATACCACTGTATTTTGTTCTACACATTTTAACATGTTTGTATTTTTGACATCTTTTGAAATTTACCAGTATGCTTTTAAACCCCCCCCCCACACACACTATTTTAACACCTATGTGTGTTTTATAACATCCACATTGAGCTTTCTATCAAAAAACATGTCTCTAGCTCCCACTTTGTTTTTTTTCTTTTTAATTCAGGTAAATTTTTTTCTTAAGCTGCACCTCCCATGAAATCCTCTGGCACCCCCCAGGGGAGGCCCACCTCGCTATTTGAAAACCATTTGAACCTCATCCCACTGAAGGCAAAAAACTTCCAGTGTGATGAATGTGTTCAGTAAAACAACTATATCATATAGCAGTTTGTCATCCTTAGCATTTTGTCTTCAAAGGCTTAATTATAAAAGAGTATCTGTGTCGGTTTCCACCACAAACCTGAAAAGCTAAACAAGGAAAAAAAAAACATGGACAGAGCAAAAGTATTTATTTAGTGTAGCAGATATATCCTCCATACATTTGTCCTGAATCGATATAGATCAGCTAACAGCCTTGCTGCTAGTCAGCCCATTGGCAGAGGCAAGGATGTAATACAGCTAATCAATACTTCAGTGATTTTGCCTCAACGAGAACACATGCTTTGGATGTGAACCAGCTGATGTGTTCTCTAGAGAGAGATTACAAAAATATATTCTTTTTAAAATGTATTGGTGTGATCAGACAGACTGCTGGAGCCTGTGTCCTGTATGTGACAGACATACATACGCAGGTAATGACGGAGATGATTCAGTTATAGAAGAAAAACATTGATCTATATCAGGGGTGTCAAAGTCATTTTAGTTCACTTCCACTTCCAGCCCAGTATGATCTGAAAAGGTCCAGACTAGTAAAATAATAACAGTGAAAAGAGTAGAATTATATTATTATAATGTGCAATAAACATGTCACACCTCTAAGTTCACTGTAAGACAGTCCCATTAGATGCACCAGAACAATAGTAGAAGTAAAGCACATGTACGTACTGGCTTATACTGGTGCCAAACACACCCAGGCAGAGCTGGGCTGTAAATAAAAAAATAAATAAAATTTTAAAAAAGGCAGGTGGGTTCCTCAAACTGTGGGTCGCTATGTCAAATGCAAGGAGGTTACGTAAAGAAGGGACGGTTTGCATTAGGGCATTAATGACTTCTGTTTTTTCAAGTTGACTTTTCCGTCAATAAAGTCAGTGTCGAGTTGACATGTCATGATGATGTCATCACATTGTCTGCTGAGGAACAACACAGACACGCAGCTAAAAAAAACCCCACAAACACACGTCTGTCCAGCAATGAGCAACTTGTTTTAAAGTTCACTGCAACGACATCAGTAGATGAACATATGTCTGCATTTTGTCTGGACCCACGGCTCTAAAACCGGACTGTCCACACGTCTGTCATGCGTCGTCACTTTTTATATAAAGTCCAAAAAGTTTAAGGCAGCGGCCAAGATACACACCACACTGTCCACATCATGTTTGGGGAAAAAGAGCGTGTTGTTTTAATGCATCTTGTCTGCGATGCTGTTCACTCAGGTTAAGCTAGTGGATGCTGCTCGTATCACGCAGATTAGCTAGCAAATGCCTTGCTGGGTTTTTTTTCATCTAAGATGAAGTAAAAGAGGGTGACAGATGTGTGTCTGTCACTCTTTTGTTCGTCAGCCCACCATAACTGTCTTACCTGCCGCAGCCATGTCTTGTTTAGGTTTGACTGTGTTTATGCACCGAGAGAGAGAGAGAGAGGGAGAGGGAGAGAAAGAATAACATGCGACTTGTCAACTCCTCCAAATTTAAGTCGACTTGTGCTCCGGGAGTCGATGTGTGTGTTAATGCCCTAGTTTGCATATCTGAATATTTAAGCTATTTATATTCGAACAAGGTGAATAAAACAGAGTGTGACCGAAATGTTAGGTTGGAAATTATGCATAAGCTTCATATCAGACGCATGTATAACAGTCAGTCATGACAGCCAGTGCAGTAAATTGCAAAATAAAACAAGAAAAGCAGCTCAGTGCTCAGTATTGGGAGTACTTTAATTTCATTACTTTTGCCAGTAACTCAGGATCGTAACTAATGACAGCTCTAATCTTGGTAACTTACGTACATTACAGTTAGTAGAGTACAATAAGGCTCGTTGCATGTTACTCTTGACTATTGAAACTACACTGAAACACAGACAGGCTGACATTTTTTTTAAAAAGTATGAGAGTTGTGTCTGTTTTTTAAACTCACCGCCGTGTTCAGAGAGAACATGTGTGCACGCGCTATCACCATTGTGATAGTTCTAGATGCAGAAGTGCTAGCTACGTCCTCAAAGACGTCCTTCAACATTTATGCTACAGTCTGGTTGCTACAGTAACAGGTGGGTAAGACAATTGCCCAGACCTTCCAGCATGGGGGCATAGTTTCACCTGTAAGCTCGCACACCTCCCTCTCTTTCTGTGGTTCCTTCTCCGTGGTAGAAAGCTACAGGGCATCGGATGAAAGCAGTCCTGGATTTTAGGATAATGTTGATGATAGAACTGATGCCATCCGGTAACACTGGTTCCCAACCCTAGTCCTTAAGTACCACTATCCTGCATGTTTTAGATGTTTTACTCTATCAACACAGCTCTCCTGCAGAGGTTGATGACAGGCTGATCATTTGACTCAGGTGTGTTGGTAGAGGGATACATCTAAAACATGCAGGATAGTGGTACTTGAGAACCAGGGTTGGGAACCACTGCAGTAGTATATGAGTGTATATGCAAATTGGAGCGACCATACTTAATATACAACACTGTTGTTGAGTGGAGTTCCCGAACAAAAATGTAAACACAAATATATAGACAAAGAAAAGACAGGAAGAAAGCAATGGCAAGACGAGAGACATACTGGCGCCATCTTGCTTTGTCATGCGACGCAATTGACATATGTACATACATTACCTTATATACATATAACAGAATTATCGACGTTGCAAAAGGTCAAAGTTACATTTACTAGAAAGGTCAAAATCACATTATTGGCTCTAATTCAAGAACAGGTTGTCATAGAAACTTGAGATGAACACAAATTAGCTGCTTTTTTTCAGTATACATACTTTGTTCTAACCAGTTGAATTCAGCTGTTCTGTCACTGAGCAGCACTATGTATCACTAATGCACTTTATCACTGGATAGCACTTAGCACATATGCTTTTCTAGTTGATTATTTTTTGTCTTTTCTGGCAATCTGAAAATCATCTGGCATGTAATTTATCAGAACAGTCACAGATAGTGGTGTTGACTGTAGCCGGCTGCTGCTGATCAAATACTAATAATAAACTGAATTAAGATCTGCAGCAAGAGTAAACAATGCATATGTGACAACTATTGTACTTAATTGCATTAAGTTTTAATCACATTAATCATGATGATGGATTAACCTGTGTTAGTGCAGCCCTACTTTTAACATATGCATTTGTATGTATGAGTGAAACAGGAAGTATTTTTAATCTTCTAAGTGTTCACATTTTATTCTATCTATCTATCTATCTATCTATCTATCTATCTATCTATCTATCTATCTATCTATCTATCTATCTATCTATCTATCTATCTATCTATCTATCTATCTATCTATCTATCTATCTATCCATCCATCCATCCATCCATCCATCCATCCATCCATCCATCCATCCATCCATCCATCCATCCATCCATCCATCCATCCATCCATCCATCCATCCATCCATCCATCCATCCATCCATCCATCCATCCATCCATCCATCCATCCATCTATCTATCTATCTATCTATCTATCTATCTATCTATCTATCTATCTATCTATCTATCTATCTATCTATCTATCTATCTATCTATCTATCTATCTATCTATCTATCTATCTATCTATCTAAAAACCAGTTCCAGTGACAGCAGTCCCAGACTAATCTGCCAGAGCAAATACTAGATTTCTCTTGCTGTGAAATGGAAAAAGGAAAAGTCTGATCTGAATGTTTCTAGAAACATAGTGAATTACTGTAGAGGTGACCTGCTTCCTTTTCTAGAGATGAATGCTCATTCTAAGGTAATATAACTGCTTTTCACAATCAACATTAATAACAATATAATATAATAGACAACAAACCCCAATGTAAGAGCTGTCAAATGTAACCTGATAGGAGCAGGGGTTGCTATGGTTACTTGCAGTTAAGCTGCAAGTAAAGATGTATTTCTTTAAGTTAACCTTATACACTCTAATGCAAACACAGCAACATTTGATTTGATATGATTTGATTTGAATGATTTATTTCGAACATGTGCAAAGTGCAACAATAATCAATACAACAATAATAATAATAACAATGACATGTCCGAAAAGGAGTAGGATGAAGCATAAGCTTATTTAATCCTACCCCTTCTTCACTTCCCCAATAACCTAAATTCATCTTATAGCAATATAGTGCATAGTAGAAAAATGATGATAATAAAAATAATAACAATAAGAATAATAACAATACCAATAATCAATAACTGAAGTACTAAACATATACATATATACAAAAACAAAAAACAAAAAACAAATGAGCAGATAGGAAAGTAGGTAACAAATAGTTTTGTTGTTGTTTGTTGTTTCCTTTTTTTCCTTCTTCTTCTTTTCCCTTTCTTTTTTCTTCCTTTTTTTTCTTTTTCTAAGTTGTCTGCATTTTGTTCTTATTTTTTATTTTATTTTATTTTTCTATTTATTCACTTATCTTATTATTTATATGTTTTAACCCCACAGAGGGGGAGTCAACAGTGCTCGAGATCAGTGCATATTCCAGTCTGGCAGCCATATACTATACTATTTAGTGCATGTGTGTGACCATCATCGGTCCTCCCCGAAAGCTGAGCAGACATCCCCCATTAGAACTCTCCCTTACAAGCCAGTGAGGGCAGTGCTGCACCTCAGTGATGTGCGGAGGAAACAAAGACTGGACAGTAAGGACAGGACGAACGGGGACAGAAACCAACAGGCGGTGCTATTGTAATTAAAGACTGCAAGGTGATGTGTTATTCCCAACCACCAACTGTCCATCACATAAGTAGATCAGAAAAAGAGGAGAAAACCAAACCAGCACAAAAGGAGAAACAAACAAAAAAACCCAAACAAACAAACAATTAAACAATCGGCACCGAGCACCACAACCGTGGATGTCCCGATAGTACAAAATAGAATGCAATGCAATAGAATAGGCCAGAAGAGGACACCAGTGCAGAAGAAAATGAGTTCAGTGTAGAGATTCTGGAGAGATTCTCAGCACATTCTGGTGAGTCCCATCATTCGTTGAAATGGGACTCAGTAGTAGCTGGCGAGACCCGATCAAACATGCAAGTGTGAAGGACCCCGAAGCCCAGAACAGCAATCACGACAAGGCAGGGCCAAGTCAACAGGGCAACCCCCACCTCGGGCCGCAGGAGCCACAGGAGCCACAGGAGCCACAGGAGCCACAGGAGCCACAGGACGCCACTCCCAGAGAGCCACCAGGGCCACTGTGAACGACACAAACCCGGAAAACAAGAGGGAGCAGCTACAGAGCCCAGGCGGCCCGGTGCACGATGACCCACCCGCCACCCCAACCCCAACCCCGCCCACCCCAGCCCCCACCAACTCCCCCACCCCACCACCCGACCCGCCCAGCCGACCCACCCACCCCCGGGGGTGGGTGGGTCACTAGGGTTCCCCCATTTCAGAAGGAAAGGGGGGAAAAAATGTACTTTAAGACAAAGCAATCACATAAGTTTCTTGTCAGATGTAAGAACAGGGGCGTATTACGGATAAGGTCAGTGGGGAGGGCGGGCAAAGTGATGCTGATGCCGATTGCGATGTCAGAGGGCCTCGATTCTCCAGGATCTTATGACTACTCTCTGTTATAGGGCATATCTGAAGAGAACCGAGAGAGAGAAAGGTGATGTGAATTTGGCCATGGGGGTCAAACCCAATCAGAGGGTTTGACCCAACCACAACGGTCATTCTCCAGACTGGCTCCTAATTAAAAATGAGCTCAGGATGAAAAATGTGCCAAAATCAGTTGAATTCACTCCCCTTTCTTGCAATAGCGTCAGAGTTTGTTCGACAGCTCAACTTTGATGAGTTAGTGGATGAAGGAAGAGCTTTTTATAATTGGCATCCGAAAATGAACGTGCACTTTATTTATTTATGTATTTATTTATTGGAGTTCATGATGTATGTATTGCTCTGTGTGCTTTAATGGTTCTCTGCTGGCTGTGCAACAAATTGCCCCGCATGGGGATAATAAAGTTTTCTAAGTCTAAGAAAGACACTTTTGTAGCATTCCTATGGTAGGTTGGTGCAGAGGTGGGGGGTGGGGCGTGGGCTTTGCAAACTATTGGCCCCAGTGACCAGACCCCTTGCATTTGACCATGAGTGGAAGCCAAAAGAATCTGTGTATCATCTGTTCATTCGTTTTTTCAAACTAAAACAAAAAATCAGACAACGAAACAACAAGTAATTTCTTCATTATTTGTCTCCAAAACCAAAATGAAAAAAGCAATAACAATGCTTTTTTCAGTTTTCCATTTTGTGTTTAAATGAATAATGGAAAAAACTGATAACAGCCTTTTTGGTTTTATCCAATTTTGACCTGAAGCAAGTTGAATGAACTGCAAATGACAGTGACAAGGATGGAAAACTATGTCCTATTTCAGGAAACTTAAGAGGGTCACTCTGAGACCAGAAGATATGATGGAGAACATATTCCAGATATGTTCTCTTTTGTCTAAAACAAAGTGATAGACTGGATGTAAAAAAATGTTATACCTGAATTTGCTTCAGGTCAAAATTGGATAAAACGGGAAACGGCCATTATCCGTTTTTTCCATTATTCATTTAAACACAAAAAGGAAAACCGAAAAAATGCATCATTATCCATTTTTTTCATTTTGGTTTTTGAAACAAATATTGAAGAAATGAGTTGTTGATTTATTTTCTTATTTTTGATTTTATTTTGGAAAATCAATAAACGAATGATACAGATTCAAAAGCATGTATAGGGTTGCTCTTAAATATTTCACATTCCGAGTGAATTCTTTCTATAAAAAAAGTTTGCTTAAGGAGCACTACCTGGACTCAAAATAAGTAATAATAATTAGAGGTGCTCTATTGGATAGGAAAATAGCAAAAAGAAAGAAAAATTCCAAGGCACTCTCTTATAAGTGAAGAATAAAAAGCCTTTATTAAACTGGCTTGGTTACAAAAACCTATAAAATCATATAAAAACATATAAAAACCCCAACGCGTTTCGGCATAATGGCCTTCATCAGGGAGTCAGACAGACAGTCAGTCAGATTTTTTCTATATTTGGAAACTGCAGAAGGAATCAGTCTGTACTTGCAACAGCAAAGTGTTATGAACTCGCTGCATTCCTAATTTGCACCTTTTCTGCAAAGCACCGTCACATCTGAAGCAATGATTCTGAGCAATTACCATAACCGTTCCACTGTGACAGAAAAAAAGAAACATCTGAAATGGCAGATTCTACCCCTGCACAACCCACTCTTATTTGAAACAAGGTGCTTATGCTCCGACTTTACCGACTAGATTTTAAAACATGTTCTCGTAAACATAGTAAATAACTTTTTATTATTACAAAATTATTACATTCTGCACTTCTTAATGTCTTGTTTTGTTAGTTTTTGTTTGTCTTCCTTTTTTTCTGTCATTGTTAGTGTCTGGGCTTTTATTTTGTTATGTTGGTTCATATTCACTTTGTGGTGTTTTACTTCCTGTCACCAGTGTTTTCTCTGCCCTCATTGTTAATATCACCTTATGTGTCACACCTGGTTATGGGACTATTTAAAGTCCTCATGTGCCCTGATCTAGTCATGAATTTGTTTGTCTTCATGCATCAAATGAGCGTTCTAGATCACGTCTTCCCCTAGTCCTCGCCAGCTTCACCTGGACCGCACTGTGAAGCGATCAAAAATTCAAAACTTCTTCAAAAACTCCCACAAAAAAGAACATATAAAAAAGAACAATAAATATATATGCAATTAAAATGTGTATTCAACATTAATCAGATTAATCACAGGGTTGCTTTGGATTAATTTTGATTAATCATGATCAAAACAGTTCATGTCAGTCGATTGTTCTGACTTGTTTTTAATCTCACCCAACATTTGTTCTGAGAGATTTTTCTAATCATGTGTGTGTGTCCGACATATCATGCTATAAGTCAATGAATACTTGAGATATCACCATGAAATTATATGGACATACACATATAGGTAATGCACATCAGATACAATGATCCATTTGAGTAAAGGTCAAAGGTCAAGGTC
Organism: Siphamia tubifer; assembly: GCA_020466265.1. Classification (NCBI taxonomy): domain Eukaryota; kingdom Metazoa; phylum Chordata; class Actinopteri; order Kurtiformes; family Apogonidae; genus Siphamia; species Siphamia tubifer. Next base: position 13,982,837 of record CM035794.1, read on the forward strand.
ACAATTAACTAAAAGGTCAAAATCACATTATCAGTTATAACTCAAGAACAGAGGTTTCTACAATTCTCATCACCCACAACCTCCAGATCTCTGGAGGTCAAAGGTGACATGCTGCAAAATTAACTTCTGTAACACTGTTTGTGTGTGTCAAGCATAGACATATCAAGCTATAACTTAATCAATACTGGATATATTATCATCATATTACACACACTGATGCATATATACATATAATGAAATTATCAATATTGCCAAAGGTCAAGGTCACATTTAGCAGAAATGTCAAAATTCAAGAACGGTTGTCATAGAAACTTTAGATTGGATCAAAGTAGGGGTAAGATTAGGCATTCTCTAAATACTAAATATTTTATTCAAATTTTCCACAAAAATACACACCAAAAAAATGCAGATAGAAAATATACAAAACATGCTAAAATAAACAAAAAAGTGATGAAAACTTCAAAGCATATTCAAAAACCCTCCAAAAATACATAAAAAATTAAATATGCTATAAAATATCCAAAACATTTGCAAAAATATGAATATAACGTGTATTCAACACCTTTGACAGACCTGAAACAAAACAAGTGTTCCATTTAATTGCGTTACAGTTTTTAATCAAATTAATTGCGATGATGGATTAATCTGCCTTAATGCGCTAATTTTGACAGCCCTAGTTTATATTATGCTTAAACTGACTAAAAAGTGTCTCATTACCAACCAACACACTCTACAGTTCTACAGAACAAACTATTTGCTCCAATTTCTCAGTGAATTTCAGTGACACTCTGTCTCTGACCTCTTTGGTCCTTCAGATGCGTATCTATGCATATCTAAAAGGTGCATCACATGTCTGATCTTTTATTCATACCATATCGCTGTCATTGTGCTTTTGCCTTTCTACTCTCATTCATCAGCATATTTTCATATTATGTTGTTTGTTTGTGTTTGTGCACAGACAAGGACATGAAACAATCTGGTTTTAAAAGCCTCATCCAGGTCAGTGTTTGAATGACCCGAAATTAACACATGTTTGTGTATGTGCAGAGACAGAAAAAGACAGTTCAGCATTATTATCATTTTTTAACCCCTTATTAACAACATCAAGTGACAAATAAACAAAATGGTTACAATCAATACTACACAATATTTACATTTAGTCATCATAGTGTGTAAAGCTGCACAATATATGGAGCATCGACATCACAATGTATGTGTGCGCAACAGTTATTTGTCTTTTGTTATTTATTTATTCATTTATCTTTTAAGTATTACTATTGTTTTTTGGTAATTATTAATTAATTATAATTTTTGCTACAAGACGGATGATACTGTAACGTATGTTCTGTGGAGACCACTACTCTGTTTGACCACACAGCTGTTATATTAGTATTTTGTATCGTACAGCCCTAATAGTCCTTGTGTCGGGGGTGCTTCTCAAAAATAAGAAGAAATAGAAAATAAATAAACAACAAAAGAATATAACTAAAGAGAGAATGGATGAGGAGAAAGTCAGAACGGAGGAAAATATGGCAGAATAAAGATAACTAGAAAATCACTCTGAGAGCGCAGACCTCCGCCAAGGTAGACCCCCCCCCCCCCCCCCCCCCCCCCGCATCACCACCAAAATGAAATCAGTTCTTCCTGTTCACATTTCCAACATATCCTGAAAATTTCATCAAAATCCGTCCATAAGTTTTCGAGTTAACTTAAACACAGACAAAAAACATAACCTCCTTGGCGGAGGTAAAAATGTAAATAAATGAATATAACTAGATGACATTAAAACTACAATTTATCCAAATATGATGCCACCAATGTTAATCCCTTGATGACTGAATTTAAATATCAGTACACACACACACACACATAAATATATAAATAAATAAATAAATAAATAAATATATATATATATATATATATATATATATATATAATTGGTCCGTTAAAATGAACACATTAATTTAACTCATTATCCATCATCAATGTTAATGCAATACATGTTTTGCATTTGTTCTGGATATTTTATAAAACATTTTTGGTGTTTGTTTCCTGTATTTTATGGGAGTTTTTGGCTATGTTTTATATTTCTCATCACTTTCTTGTGTTTGTGGAGGGGTTGTACATTTTTATGGATTATAGCATTTTTTGTTTAGTTTTTTTCCTCCATTTTTTAATGTATTTTTGTGAACACACAATCATCAAAACATCAAAGCGAAGGGACAGGGCGGTGAACCTCTCCAACCTGACTGCCACTACCTTGACCCCTAGTACCTCCCATCTGGGGATTCATGAACAAATGAACGCCACGTATATGGACCCACATGACCCACATGACCCACAAACAAGGAAAGAGAAAAGGCCACATGAACTGCACCATTGGAAAAAAAAACAGCCTCATTTATGTTATTCATGTAGGAATGAGGGTCATAACATCCAACTTAAGCTTTTTTCTGTGGAAAAAGAAACATCTCACTTCTGTTTCTTTTTTTTTTTTTTGATAAATGGCACCCTGGTTTTTACCTAGAAACTATAGAGTAATTGCACTAGAAACTGCATGGAAATGACCTATAATAAGTGGAAATTAAAGCATTATTACCATGAAATTACATCAAAATTATCATCAAATTACCATATAATTAGTGTTACCATAATATCAGCTAATATTTCTAAATAATTAATACAGAATACCCTGATATTCTGTATTAATTTATTACAATCATGACATACTTTCCTGTTTTCTCCATTAATCTTCAACTACAGAGTGTGTTCAATATCTACTGCATTACGAAACAGTGCTTAGCGTCTAAATCTTTTGTTGTAAAATGTTAACGGTGCAGTGGGGCCCCCAGCTTACCTCCTCAATCTAACATTTATAGAGAAAGCGCAACGTGATTAATACTTCACTCAGCCTTTCCAGTCGGCCCTTTAACATTCCTTCCACGTTTCCCCTGTGCGACTGTGATATGATATATGGGTCAGTGTTGGACCAGACGCTTCTGCTCATCCTGCTGCTGCATAAGTGGTCAGGTTTAACCCTCTATGGGACTACGTCATTTATAAATGACACTTAAAAAAAACAGCTTTAAAAAATAACACAAGCCAGAGTCCTGCATGGTTCTGATTTTGACATACCGTAACCGCCCGTACCCGTCATGTTCAAACTCGTATCCGACCCGTTTTCCAACGAAAAAAAAAAAAAAAAATCCGCACCCGAACCGACCTGCTATAAATGAACCCGATGTCCGACCCGAACCCGGAAGAAAATGTCAGATAGCCAAACTTAAATACAAACATTTATTGCCACGAATATACTGACCAGTGACATAGCCAAGGCAGAGCCACATAAAAATGTTGTTAAACAGTAGCAGACAAATAATAAACTCAAAAAATATTTTTTATCCGTGAGCTCACGCACACACACATACACACACACACACACACACACACAAACACACACACACAGACACACACACATGCTTGAAAAACGCATCAAGAAGGAAGCCGACAGGAGGCAGCTATACAAGTCCAAACTAAAGAACAGTTTTTAGCCTATGAACCGCAAATTAGACCCGCGATCACCCACGTCCGACCCAAACCGAACCCGTATCCGACACAGCACAACATTTTTCACCCGTTTCGTGAAAATCTGTGGTTCACCCACGGGTCACCCACGGGTACCTGAACCCGTGCAGGACTCTGACACAAGCTTCTAACCAATGATACTGTACCATCAAATTGTCACCTATAATCCTGTCTAACTAATAAAATCAAATATTATTTATAAACTTGATGTCATGTGCTGTAACTCGGAAGGACAGAAGACATGTTGGGTCACATACTTTAGTAGTGTTATGGTAAGTCCATTTTTTTTATAAAACACATGTAAATAACCAATAAAAAAAAACTAAATAGCCTAAACTGTTTTTTTGGGTTTTTTTAATTTTGGGTATTTCATATGAAGAAATCAACCATCTTTAAAATAGTTAAAAAGTAAAAAAATTAAAATTCTACTTTACTCTGAACTTAATTACACTTAATTGTCACCTGTTGTAGTTGTCCATTCAAATGTATGTTTATCAATTTTTCAAAATTCATATCTAACGTGAATATTTTTTCCATATTTTTTATGATTTTAGAATCATTCTTATATTATCATATAATCATACAGAACCAGAGACAAACAGGACCCAAATGCGAGACTCACAGACCAGAATGCAGTTTAAACAACTTTATTAAAATAATGTGGGCGCTGCACTAGGAGAGCTGCTTCAACAGGTGTCACCGGGCCGGGGTTAATCAAGGCAGTAACTAGGAAACAGGGCAAAGGTGAGGTCACAAAACAGATCAGGATCAGAACCAGAAAACCACCCAAGGTAGACAGAGAAAAACTCAGAGACATCACCGGTGTCCATGCGAGGGTCATAACACGACCTGACCTTTGTCTTTTAAAAACTGTCTTTTAAACTGTTTAAATTATTCTTATTATTTTTTAGTATTATTTTACAAAGTTTTAGTATTGTTATTCATGAACAGTTTTTTATTCTGTGTTTTATGGCGCACCCCCCCCAACATAAGTTTTTCACAGTGCATGTACATCCCTGTGACAATAAAACACGAACGCAGAATTTAATACAGCACCGACAGGGACGAGGCAAACTCGGTGTCAGTGGAGGATTCCAGGTCCGGTAACGTGAAGCAGATTCAGACAAACAAAGCAGACAACAGACCAGAACCAAAGTACCAAAACAGATCAATAACCAGAGAGACCAAGACAGGAAGTAAACCACTCATTTGCTGCACTGGGACAAAACAAATTCAGAATTTGATAGAGAAACAGGAGGGGTTTAAATAAGGAGATAAACAGGTGGGATACATCTTTTTTTTTGTTTCTTTTTTTTGTCTGCATTTGTTCTCATTGTTTAACACCACAGAGAGGATGTCAACATTGTTTGAGATCAATGCATTTTTTAGTCTTGCAGCCAAATATTTTAATATTTAGTGCATGTGTGTGACCATCAGTGGTCCTCCCTGAAAGCTGAGCAGACATCCTTTATTAGGACTCACTATTATAAGCCAGGGAGGGCAGTGCTACACCTCAGTGATGTGTGGGGGAAACAAAGACAGGACGGACAGGACGAACAGGGAAAGAAATTAATAGGCGGTGCTATTGCAGTTAAAGATTGTAAGGTGGTGTGTTATTCCCAACTATTAACTGTTCATCAATAAAAATAAATAAATAAATCGAAAAAAGAGAAGAAAACCAAAACAGCACAAAAGAAAAAGAGATTCGATAAATAAATAATTAAACAAAAAATGGAAGTGAGCATCAGTTGTGGATGACTTGATAGTGTAAAATAGAATGCAATAGAATAGAATAGAATAGAATAGAATAGAATAGAATAGAATAGAATAGGCCAGTAGGGGACACTAGTGCAAGAAGAGAATGAGTTTAGGGATCAGATGGAATCAAAAAAGGGGGCGTGACAAATACCTGTGCCCGGAAACAAAACAAATAGAGTGAGACATGAACGCACATAACAAAATAAAAGTCAAGACATTCATAATGAAAGAAAAAATAACAAGAAGTCAAACCGAAAACCACAAAACAAGACAATAAAAGTCCGGATTGTTACAAAATTAAATGTTCTCAGTGGTTTTCAATCAAATATATTCATGTATAATGAAGCCATTGTGATTTATCAATTTGTTTTTTACATTAAGAATTGTTGACAAAATATATATCATAGGTGTCAAACTCTGGTCCTCGAGGATATTTCCCTTTTCCACATGATTCAGTTTAACCCTTTAACTCCTGAAAATGTAGCAGTTCCACAGTAAAAAGAATTCAAATAAGTAACAAAATTAACAGAAATGGCCAAAGTCATCAATAAAATGAATAATAAACTGAAATAATAATTAGTAAGATGAGGAAAGTAAAACACAAATGGAGGCAAATTAAAGAAAAAAAAATGTAAAATTTTTAAAATGTAGAAAAATAAACCAAATTAATCTTTACAAAATTGAAAAGAAAAAAAAAATACTAAAAAAACAAAAAAAGAGAACTATAATTGAAATTTGGTCTCAGCAGTTTTAATGTTTCCTTTTTTAACTCACTTTCCTTTTGACACTTGTTCTATGAAAGAAAGAAAGAAAGAACGAAAGAACATCTAAAACATGCAGGACACTGGTAGTTTGACACCTCTGCCCTAACGGGACAAAGTAATTCATAAATGGCGGTACCCCAAAATAAAGGTCAAAGGTCGTAGGAAATGTCTTTTAGGCCTTAATACACTTTAAATCAAAGGTCATTCATTTTATTTAAATGAATTTCCTTAATGAGTCCCATAGGCTGACAACACTACTGAGTGAACTTCACCCATGGAAACACCACATAGATCTGTGCGCACACGCTCTATCGTTGTAACGCCAACAGTACAGCACAAAGCGATCGAACACAGTATGTTATCGAAGGCTGAGCGGATGCTGTCAAATATAGAGCTGAAAACAAATGCTGGTGTTTTCCCCGAGACCTTAGCTCTGTTCACTTAATGTCATCCACGCCAGATGGAGGAGCTTGTAAAGTTGTGATGAGCCACACTGCAGACTGCCAACCCATCAGGACTATATATAAACCTTAAACAAGCCCCTATAATAGGATTTATGAAGCTGTAAAGTAACTGCACGACAAGCTGGCGAAGATTTTTTGATAAATTAGGCTGATGAGGCAGAATCACTGGCACTTGATTATAGTTTTATGTATAGAATAAAGATGTATCTCACTTTTGCAGAGATACACTCTTACATTCTGTGTTGTAGAAGACACCTGACACTAAGCACACTGTAGAAAACAAAATAATCCTGTTGTTTTTAACGACAAAAAAAAAAATGGCAGCTATAAAACCTGTAAAAAATAAACCCAATATCAAATTGTGAACATATTTACAGAGTAATAATGTAGATTTAAGATTTTAAACATGTAGATATAAAGGTGTCATTCTACTGAAAACCACTTTTCCATGCTCCTTTTGGATTCTGATGGGTCACCCAGATTTACCAACACATGCTCCTTTGACAGTGGTTCATCACCTCCACTGGCTGCATACTGCATTCACACAAAACAACAAGAGGAACCAGGGACCCAGAAAAAAAGGGTCCATCTGACATCAGACGGACTTTAACGTCACCCACGTGGGGTTTAAGCCCATCCCCAGCAGAGCATCTGATGTAGCATTAGCATTAGCATCTACAAGAGAAGACGGACCCACAGTAGTTGCTGCACAAACTGGAAAAAAAAAAAAAAACTGCTCAAACTGGTTCATGTGCTCTCTGTGGAAATAAAGCCTGTTTTTTTTCCCCTGCACATTTTCAAAACAAGCAATGGCACGAAACCTAGCGGGATGGTGCGTGGGTAAAGATAAATACATACACAGCGAGAGGGGAGGGGAGAGGGTTCCTTCACGCATTCTGAGCCAATCGGAGACGCCGCGTGACCGTGTATGAGGAAGTACCAGTAAACTGTCATTTTTCTACTGTGAAAAAAAAGCTGGAAACAAAACAATCCGTACGAACCAACACACGATGTATTCAATAACAATGGAGAACACAGAAATATTAATGAAATAACCATGAAATGACTCCTTTAACATTTTAAACATGTAGATTAGGGATGTGAATCTTTTACTCGCACAATGATCCGATTTGATTCTTGATTCACAGACTACGATCTGATTCAGGGTGATTCGTAAAAAATAGTAAATGATTCGGTTCGGTTCAAACAGATTCAATTGGAACCGATTCAGTTCAGGTTGATTCAATTTAAATGGACAATTTAAGCACAAGGACTTATTTTATTTTATGTTACTGAGAAGAAAAAGAAACAAATAATTTCAAAACCATATGCTTTTGTTTATTTATTTACAATATTTACAATAGAGCAGGAACTACTGATATAAATTCACACAACTTAAACTGAAGTCTTTACTATTTAGGTCCTACCTGGAAATAACTGATATTAGTCAAATGTTAAATGTAAAATGTTAGATTTAACATTTTAAACATGTAGATTTGACATTTTAAACATGTAGATTTAACATTTTAAACATGTAGATTTAACATTTTAAACATGTAGATTTAACATTTTAAACATGTAGATTTAATATTGAATGTAAATAGACTGCACTTCACATAGACCTGTTTGTACCCACAGTGTTTCCTAAATCCACCAGAACTAAACTGGTCATTTATGTTGAGTGTCATTGACATCTGAACAGTCAGTCAGGATTTAAACTACTAAATCTTATTTTTTATCTATCAATATATTTATTTTACTATCATACATGTTAAGTATATTGATGTTGTTTGTATAGTTTAGAGTTTTTAAATATCAAATGTCCCTTCATGATTTTTTTTTTATTGTATTACGTATGTTAAAAGAATATACTTTATTGTCAAATATGTAAATACAACTACACTTTTGAGTAATTCCAGTATGAGAGGGGAGCTATGGCAGCTTGTTTAATGTTAAAATCTTTTCATGATCCGCTTGTTTGTCAAGAAAAAAAAAAGAAAAAGAAAAAGCAGACATCACCTGCACAGACATATACCTCATGTTACAGTATCTTACACACAGTTTGTTTTTGTAGCATATGTGCAGCTGCCATCCTCACTGAAATCACTCTGCACTATGTTGAGACCTGTTTGAGGAAAACATTATTTTTAATTAGTTCTGTGCCATAACTGACATATTGTTTATGCTCTTTGGCATTTATGAAACTATCAAGACTGCTGTGACTGTAATGATTCTTTCTATAGAACACACAGAGAAGATAAAAACAGAAGACGCAAAAATGTCGTCTCATCTTCAGTTTTTCATCCGCGTTTAGACGAGCGTATTCAGGAGGAAATCCTTGTTTATACGAAGACGCAACACTCGGTGAAATATGATTGGATAGTTATGTCAGCCTGGCTACATCATTTTGACGTATCTAATTGTCCACCTGTCTCTGTTCAGGTATGTGTGTCATGTCTGTACAATAACTGAAACGATTCCTGTACATTTACTAGAGCTGCTAATGCTAATGCTAATGCAGCTGGAAGATCTGTTGGATCGACGTTGTCCCACAGGTTTGTTACTTGCTAAATGTTGCCTATGACAGATTAAAGCCTTTGCATCTGTTGTGTCCAGTTTAATTCATGGTGTCCACAATTTTAAAAGACTGACATGACCATCTGGGACTCCAATGGCTAGTTTTTTTTAAACTAACTAAATAAATAAAGGAATTAATGAATATTCAATAATGAAATATTTATTGGTTCACTAATCCACATATGCTTTAAAAAGGTAAGTTTGAGTTCCTCAGTTTTTCAGTGATATTACACAGCATATAGAGGCTCAGTGAATGTGTCTAGACCTTGACATGCAACAGTAATTCATCATAATTTCCCACTTTGAGTCAAGAAATGGCTTTTGAAAGGCAGAAAATTAGAGTATACAGTAATTGATCTGGAAGTCTGAAACATTTACATTCAATTTTTGAAATAAGAAAAAGTCTGCTCATCATCTTAAAATCGTAATGAATGTGTCTCAAACCTTAACTTTTTTTCCCGGAGCTGCCACTCTGCTAACTTGACTTTCTCTCTCCCTACCGTAGGATACTTCCGATGTTGTATGTCACCCTCACAGTAATTCAGTTAATAAACACATTTCCAAGGTAATTTTAATGTCTGTTAAAAAGCCCAGACAGTTTAATTGTTTGTTTGATTGTTTAATTATATTTATTCAGGAACAACTCATTTTCTGTAAGTTTTCAAATATCCCACACTATTGAACGCACCAGTGATGTTATGACAGTTATGAACGTGTTTAGAATTAGCCACTGTGGTGCTAAGTAACCGTGCCAAGATCGTCATCTCGCCTTTCTTTTCTCTTTATTCATATATTCCTGGTTCATTACTGTGTGTAAATGCCACAAGGTGACATGTACAGTTTGAATAGATATTAGCATGGTGTGTTTATCTGTGCATAAGTTAACGCAGTTTACGGTGTGTTGTAGAAGCTAAGGCAGTAATAAGCTAGCTGTCATCTCAAACGATAAACGACTCGACTGCAACCCAAATATCACTAAAAAATATTTTTTAATGACCTGTAACTGCGGGTGACTGCGGGCACCCACTTACTTTGGGTCAGTCCACGCATCACTATACATATATACATATATATATATATATATATATATATATATATATATATATATATATATATATATATATATATATATATATATATATATATATATATATATATATATATATATATATATATATATATATATATATATATATATATATATTACTAATATATCACTAATATATGTGAAAAGTGTGACTTAAAATGAACTGAATGACATCCTGGTACATGTGAATGATCTGATATTGGACACCAGATTCTGGAATACAAATATAAATATCTTGTGAAATACCATTTGGCGACAGTCAGGTTAACTCCTCTCTACTTGAGACACACAATCGTTTTAGGAGTCTGACCTCTCTGCCCTTTGTCTCTCTTCACAACTTTGACTATCAGCTTTGTCTAGCTAGGTCACTTCTCCCTCCGGTAACAATGCTACTGTTTTCTAGCTTGTTCTCACCCCTTTGTTTCGTGGCTTATGTAGAGCCAACCCTCCCATCTTCCCCCTTATAATGACAGTCTTTGCCCCTTCTGCATCATTCTCCTGAAGACGGTCGAAGCATTTAATCCGAAACATCGATAAAACATTTCCCTAGTTCTTTTCAGAACTAATTACATGGCGGACCGCAAGTCTATTTATTCATATATTAATTGTTCGTCATACAAACCTTCAAACAATATAACAGTAAAACAGTTGTGACCAAGTTTATTCTCTTTTTTTGCACATACAGTAAAAATGTTATGTTTTGATTGTTGGACGGTGATGACACGATTAAACAGCGGTCTAGTAGTGTCCGAAAAGTTTTCATTTGAGTTCACTATGAAGCACACGAATGTAGTATGTTCCGGAGTAGGATGTTTCGGACTACACTTTTTGCAGAGTAGGACTTTTAGGACAAATCATATTTTCTTATAACCCTAACAGTATCGTATACATTTGTAATGTGTGATCATGTGTAAATTACTTATGAATGTGAGGTTACATACTTAAAATGTAATTTGTATAGTTTTGATACTTCACTACTATGAAAATGTTCAGGTAATAGACACACTACGAACAGCTTTACTTTCCCTGGTCACATTTTTGATCCATAGCTTCCTCGAGCTGCATCAGTGTCGGAATCATGACAGAGTTTTGGTTGATATCTGCTCCGGGAGAGAAGACATGTCAGCAGACGTGCGATAAAATGATGGCAGCCACTACACGCACCAACAGCGTCTCTACCAACCACAAACTCAGCATCTCAGACCTCAAAGCGGGGACACTAGATGTCTTGGCGGGACTGTCGGATGAACTGGCAAAGTTAGAAATAAAATGTCTACACTCTTGAGTATGGTGTATACATTTTTTAAATGTGTTCGAGTGAATAATACAATTATATGCAAATAAACACATTTATGGTGTTTGTTTTTGAAAATATGATTTGTCCCGAAAAGTCCTACTCTGCAAAAAGTGCAATCCGAAAAAATCGAAGTCCAGAACGTCCAAGTCCGAAACGTCCGTCCACCATAGCACACTACATGTATTTCCCTATGTAAGGAGTAGGGGGTAGGGAGTGATTGGGTGATTTTGGACACAGACATATTGAACAGGTAACCAAAGAAGTTGAACAAAGGAACAGAAAAGGAGCAAACTGAAGGTTGTTAAAGCAGGAAGGTATTTGTCACAGCAGCAGAAACAAAAAAGAGGGAGGTGTACTGGATATAATTAAAAATACATCCCATTTCAGTGCCCCAGTTTCAAGCCCTTTTTCACGCTGGTTCACTGGTCTCCCACGGCAACTAAATGGAGCAGAGCCATAGTTAATGTTATCAGAGACAACTGTCCTTTGCCTTCTTTTTACCAGCCAAAATGTCTGTCATTAACAAGGATCATGAGACCGAGCCAGCAGGTTGAAGAGAGTGGAGCAGGTTTACATGTCGAAATCTGCAAAAGTCTGGAATCCAAGCAGGCAAAAAAAGGAAAACTAAAGGTTTCCACAGGGATAGTATGCAGGTGAACTGTCCACACTAATGAATCCATCTATATGCACAGTACAACTCAAAAATAAAGGATAATGTGTACTTTGGTCAACTCAAAAACTGAAATGGGTCAAATTGACCCTGAACATAATAAATAGAACCAACACACAATATATTCGATAACAATGGAGAACACAGCAATATGTGCATTAATGTGGGGGCTGTATATTATTATATGTATATTATAGCTGTGTATTTTTAAAAGGGGCGGCTGGATAAGAGGTTAAATATGATGTAATTCATATAATGAAAATTACATTTCTTTCACTTTTTTCAGGCAATTAGTTACTATGCCTGAAAAACATCTAAAGGAAACACTATTGTCTTTACAACATTTCACATTTTTTCATGTAATTTCCTCAAAATAAATATTCTAACAATGTGTGTTTTGTTCTGACCGTATCACACAAGTATTTCCTCTAGTATTTCATTTATAGTAGTATGTTGAGTCTGCACTTTTGCCATTTCTGCCATATTGAAAATTTGGTAACATTTCAATTAATTAGAGCTGCACAATATGTGAAAAAAATTACTTTGCAATTTTTTTTAAACCTTGCGATTTATATAATGATATTCAGAATGGTTTATATATTCAGAAAGATGAGTTTGTTTACTGTCTTTTGATGTTTGACAAGAAGATGTTAATGTGAGAGATGTATACAGTTCTACAAAGTATATAGGCAGTAACTGCACAGACACCAAACTGACAAAAATGACCTTAAAGTTCTGTTGTTGTTCAGCCCCAGTAGTTGGAGGTAGATTATTGGATATGAGGCAGTTATTGTTACTGTATATTAACTAGTTCTATAAAAACCACAGTGTGACTTATGTATGGATTAATTCTGGTAGTGCTTAGTGACAGGGAATTTAGACTTTTTATCTAATAATCTTGACTTTTTATTTCATAGTTTCAACTTTTTTATCCCATAATGTTAGCTTTTTATCTAATAATTTAGGTTTTTTATTTCATAATTTTGACTTTTTATTTAATAATCTTGACTTTTTATCTAATAATCTTGACTCTTTATCTCATAGTTTCAACTTTTTTATCTCATAATTTGACTTTTTATTTAATAATTTTAACTTTTTATCTCATAGTTTCAACTTTTTTATCTCATAATTTTGACTTCACTTAATGTGCCTTATATATGAAAAACCTTCATAAAAACCATTCATTGACAGTTCACCTTATAGTGTGAAAAATACAGTAATTCCATCATGTCAGTCTAATACAGTGATTGACTGTAAACTATTGGGGCAGGGTCCTAAATGGACATTGCTAAGAACACAGTAATGGTCTTTACTGCCTTTTTGTTTTGTTTTACTAGTTCTTTTTCCAGTTACTGTACAAACACTCACCAATTTTCTCCAAAACGACAGACATTTGAGATGAGATATTTTATTACATGACAAAGAATGATTTGAATGTTGAAAAAAACATGATAACTCATTCATACTTTGACTGTAACTTTTCTTTTCTTCTCTTCATTATAATAATAATCTTTATTGTGGCAAATTATAAGTAAAAAATAATAACTAGAATTAGATTTAGTTAAAATGTAAGAAAACATCAGATTAGCTGAATGATTTTTTTTAATTTACTGTCTGATGTTGGGTTTTAAATACATGTTTTTTAATCAATCAAGTTAATATAAAAAGATTTCAATCACATTGTGTTTTTCATGTCTAAAAAAGAATGAAAACACTCAGGAAAGAAATATTGTCTATACGGTTCTCAGAATTCATACACCACAGGCTTCAAATAATCTCATCTATGTCCCATGTAAAGCTGGTCAGAGGTTAAAGTTCAACATTCAATTACATTTATAAAATTCTAAGCAAGTTGAAGAAGCATAATGCAGAATGTGACAGAGGCTGAATATAATAACAGGACACATTTGGCATTAAAATTTAATTGTATACATAATCGAAAAGAACAATATAAATAGAGGAGGTGAGAACCATGAAACCATCCTCTATTACTACTGAACATGCTCAGTTGTCACTTAAAGGTAGGGTAGGAGAACTTGGAAAATGGTTCCTGCAGCTATATTTGGAAAGTATACACCCCCATGCCTCTTCGTCAGCCCACCCCTCAAAACCACGCCTTCAAAAATACATGAACGCTCATATTGTCTGGAGTGATCACTGAGGTTCACAGGCAGTCATGAGAACTCAAAGTCAATTATCATCCTAAATAACAAAACAATAAGTGCTGAGCATATTTACACTTAATATTTCAACCTGACAATGTAGGGACCATTGTACAGACTCTTATAACCTTAACCAGGTGGTTTGTTTGACATGTTAGTGTCTTTAAATAGTTCGACAGGGACTTTTACTGACGAGAGAATTAGCTGATTCATTCATGCTAATGCTAACAGGGTGATGGTCAATCTGAAGCTCCGAAGGTGACAGCAGTGAAATCTCTTGGGATGATATTTTACCAAAGTTACGACGCTCCTGCCTCGAACAACTGTCAATAGAAACGGGTTCAGAGAGGAAATATACTTTTTTTTTTTTTAATTTGAGGAATATCAATATTGTTTTGCAAAAACTGTAATGGAAATGCAGATAGTGTTTGTAACTTAGTAAAACCTGCTGGAACATTATGTGTGGTCAATATCTGACATTTTCTCACTAACGGGGTGAATATGATACCCATAAGTCATTAGTATGTTGAAATATTATATAATCATAACTGTATTATCTTACCTATCGAGTAGAAACATGGTCACCTTAGCTTTGGTTTTAAGGTCCTTATCTTTTTTCAGTTGACAATAATGCTGGAAAGTCGTACTTATTACCACCCTTGTCCTGTTCTGTTCTTCGCTCAGCTTCCTCATGGCTGTAGCTCTTTCAAACACAGTTTTTACTTTGGTTTTGCTGCCGGTTGTCGTCTTTTCCACCATAGTTGTTTATGTGAACGCAGAGAAGGAGGAGGGAGGGATGGACTGGACTGATATTTGATGAACATATCAGCAAATCAATCAGTGTTAAGACAATCAGTACAAGGATTGGCTGGAATGTTCCTCTGGTTCCACCCTCTTTTTTTGCAAACATTATATTTCAGTGTGTGATATGGGATTGTGAAGAGGGTTTCAAGCAATATGATAAAAAAAAAAAAATTGTTAAAAAAAAAAAATCTCCCACCTTTAAGAGATAACAGACTTTTTTGCAGCTGAAAAAAACTGATGCTGGTTCTATTATCTGGTCTTGCAGAACAAGAAGAACATATAGTATGCTGGACATGTGTCACTGTTTTGAAGGGTTGCTTGGTGTGTAATCTGGAAGAGAGAGGAGTGAAGATTTTATTTTTTATACGAGACAATTCTCTGGCATCAGTTCTGAGAAAACATCCAAAACATAACAACCTGTCCCACAAATGATACCAGGAAATGCTCAGAGCCAACAAGTGACATCCAATGGGACTGTGCTCACAGGAGGTAGATATGTTACAATTTCATAGTCAGAATGTGTGTGTGTGTGTGTGTGTCTGTGTGTGTGTGCATAATGTAACTCTATTGCTTACCTTTTTGCCAGTAGCTTATTACAGTGTGAGCTGTAGTGATTCTGAGTCAGACAGACTGAAGAATAGAGACAATTTTAACCTTGATACATAAAAAAATATGGGATATGGGCTGAGGAACCCCCATGACCCTGATGGATGGATGGATGGATGGATGGATGGATGGATGGATGGATGGATGGATGGATGGATGGATGGATGGATGGATGGACAGACAGACAGACGGACGGACGGATGGATGGATGGATGGATGGATGGATGGATGGATGGATGGATGGATGGATGGATGGATGGATGGATGGAAGGATGGATGGATGGATGGATGGATGGACGGACGGACAGATGGAAGGATGGATGGATGAGTGGATGGACAGATGGAAAGATGGATGGACAGACAGGAAGATGGTCAAACACATGGATAGATGGATGGAGGGACAGGTGGATAAATGGATGGATGGATGGATGGCTGGAAGGGTGGACGGATGGACGGATGGATGGACAGACAGATGGATGGACAGGTGGATAAATGGATGGATGGACGGACGGACAGATGGAAGGATGTATGGATGTACGGACAGACAGATGGAAGGATGGATGGATGGACAGACAGGCAGATGGTCAAATGGATGGATAGATGGATGCAAGGACAGACGGATGGATGAACAGGTGGATAAATGGATGGATAAGCTGATCTAGAAGACCAGCTCTGTTGTTGGAGGGGTCTTGGACTCACTGGGGGCCGTGGTGGACAGGTGGACAGGTGGACAGGTGGACAGGTGGACAGGTGGACAGGTGGATGTGGTCACCTCCTCCACTACACCTTCATGAAGCAGCACAGCAGCAACACCAGGTGTCCCACGGTGCTGTGCTCCAGGACTGAGCGCCACAGGTGGTCCTAACAGTGGGGAGGGGCCGCTGACCTGCCTCTGCAAACAGCCCAACTACTGACCCTACCCCACTACTGTAGCCCACGCTGCACCGTTGTCTTTTAACTTGTTTTTATTCTGAATTGTTTTTAACAGTTATTTTAGGCTGTTTAACATATTTATTTATTTATAGACATTTATTTTATGTTCTGTGGTTTTTAAACATGAACAAAAATACAAAACAATAAAAAAAACAAAAAAAACAAAAAACAAATGGCAAGTTACTCAGCAGGAAATGTCCTTCAGAAATTGTCCAAAGAAAAAGTGGAGAGGGTCCAACATGTAATAGGTGTTCAGTAGGTTTGGTCCATCATGTTCGTTTTCACATGTAAAGACAGTTCTTTACACAAAGAACAAAATGTGTAAAACTCTCACATTGTTCAGTAACATCTTCATTTCCACCATTTAATCATCATTTGAACTTTCCCCCTCATGCCCACCGTCCGCACCAAGCATCGGACTTTGGGGGACTAAGCCTTCGCAGCCCCTGCCCCCCCAACTCTGGAACTCCCTCCCACTACCCATCAAAAACTCTGACTCACTATCCACATTCAAATCCATCCTTATAAAATGGCTTTCACTTAGTTTTTATTTTATTTTATGTATTTATTTATTTATTTATTTATTTTTAATGCATTTCTTGTTTGTCTCTTATGTACAGCGTCTTTTGGTGTCTAAAAAAGTGTTATATAAATGTTATTATTATTATTATTATTATTATTATTATTATTATTATTATTATTATTATTATTATTTCTATAGTCAGCCTTCCCACACCTCAGGATCAGATGAGCACAGGTTAATAGGTTAGCTTTATAATAATAATAATAATAATAATAATAATAATAATAATAATAATAATAATAATAATAATAATAATAATAATAATAATCTTTATTTGTATAGCACCTTTCATACAAACACTGTCGCCCAAAGTGCTTCACATTGATTTTAATGTGAAATAAAAAATACATTAAAATTTGATTGCACAAAATTATACAAGATAAACTGATTATACATTCATTACACAATTTCAATAAATAGGAATAAAATTACAAGAGTACATGTAGTATGATTTTAACAGAAGCAAATTCAGATGAAGAAGAGCAGGAGAACGAGCCGGATCCAAACCCGGATGTGACGGACAAGTACTGTCCCACTAGACCAGAGGCGGAGGTTGGACTCAGGGTTGAGTCCAGGTAGTCAACTGAGGACAGAGTCGCAAAGATGACAGATGGCTGGCTCTGACTCTGAGGACTGTCCAGGGACCAGGACGCTCGGACAGCAAAGGAAAAACACGGAGCTCTTTCTCGAAGAAGCAGAGCGTGAGGAACATGGCACAGGAGCATGGACCAGACTGTGGTTCACTATTATGTCCCTGTCTGGGGGTTCACCAGGACGTACATCAAAGCTACTCAAACTCATCTCCCATCTCCCAATTACCAATGCTAGTAGCAAAAGTACCAATTCAAAATATTTATTTGAACAAATCAAAGAGAATGGAGGAGTACTGAAAACTACAAACGAAAGTCCTCTTCCAAAACAAAAACTCTTATCGTCTAAAGTAATGGTGAAATAAAATACAATACTAAGTAAAACTCCCTGGTCCAAAAACAAGAGAACACATCAAAGTACTCACAGAACGCAGACTCCACCAAGGCAGCCCCCCCCCTCCCTAAATGACCCAAATTCAGAGGTGGCCAATCCTGGTCCTGCATGTTTTTGTTCTTTCCTCTTCTATCACAGCTGATACAATTAATGATCAACTCCTCATCAGCAGAAGCCTGATAATGATGTCATGTCTTACAGGTGTGATGGTAGAGGGACATATTTAAAACATGCTGGATTACCTACCCCTACCCAAATTAACACACATTTCACTTTCACTTTCAAAACTACTGGTCAACCCCTAACCTACCAAATAAACCAAATGAGTAATTAAACCAGTAAATAAATGCTGAAGTGAAAAAAAATAATTCAATGCTTATGTTTTATATTTTTATTTCCGTATTTTAACATTTAGTTATTTATTTCCTCAATTATGTATACTATTTAACATTTTACACACACACACACACACACACATACACACACACACACACACACACACACACACACACACACACACACACACACACACTTCTTGAATTAGAGCCATTAATATGATTTTGACCTTTGTGCTAAATGCAACCTTGACCTTTTGCAATTGTGTTATATTATCATATATATGTATGTGTGTCAGTGCATATAATACGATAATATTACTTGACAGACGGTGTTAAAGAAGTTTATTTTGCAACATGTCAACTTTGACCTCCAGAGATCTGAAAAACTATTGGTCATAGGAGATAACATTAATTATGACAATTGTACAAATTTTCATTCGGCATCATTTGGTACCAATCTGAGAGTTCTGTGACCCTCCGTTCTTGACTTATAACCAATAGAATGATTTTGACCTTTTTGTTAATTGTAACCTTGACCTTTGACCTTTACTCAAATGGATCATTGCATATGATGCGCATTAGCTATAATGTAATTTCATGGTGATATCTCAAGTATTCATTGAGTTATAGCATAATATGTCTCTGTGGACACACACACACACACACACACACACACACACACACACACACACAGTGATTACAATAATTTCTTGGACAAGATTAATGAGCTAAACTTATTTTTACTCCAGATGATCACTTTAAGTACAGAAATAGTACTTTTTCCACCTCTGACAGTCTGGTATAAAGTAAGTGTGACCATCTAACACTGTTTGAATGAACCAGCAGAGCTTCTGTTCTAACCAGTTGATTAGGTACAGCTGGGATTAACAGGTACAGCTGATTGTGTCTGACGATGTGAAGCAAAGTGAGGGACAGGACAGCAGTTAGAAGACCCAGATGAAAGTGATGGAGCTAATGAGGTATAGCAAGGTGAAGGAGGAGACAGCAGACAATCAAACTGACATAAGGATATCAGAATCATAACCCAATGTGGTCTTAAATGGTACCAAGTAACTAAGTAAAAGTACTTCATCTGTAGCCTAGTTTACTTTCTGGTAACACTTTACATTACGGATCGCTAATAAGGCAGTAATTCTATAGTAATTTTGATGTAATTTTATTGTTATAATGCCTTTGTAACTGCTTATTACCTGTAACAGATCATTAATAAAGGTGGTAATTCTTCATGGTGAAGCTCTGAAAAGATAAAGAGGAAAAGTTTCTACAAAGTACAAATGCTATGAAGCCACATTTCTAAGTGGGTTCAATTCTGTTTCCATGTTTCAGCTCATGGAAACATGTGTTGTGAAATATACAGTTTGTGCTTAAACAAGGGAAAGGCAAAGAGTAACCATGGTAACCAATAATAGTTAGCCAGCCTGTTCAAGTTAGCTATTATATATATCAACCTAGCATACTTAGCTAGCTATGTTAGCATACAGTAAGCCTTTGTGTTAAAGATAGGTGGTACAACAGGTACATTTCATACAATTTCAGTATCATGTCACAAATTAAATCAATAAAATTCAAGGATTCAGGGAAGGTTTATTGTCATTCAAGTCAGAGAAAAGAATGAAAATGGATCCCGAGGACCTGTATTTGTAATAAACATGTAATAAATATTAAATATTAATGTGTACTAAAATCTCAGACTCATGATTACAACAATTTAAAAGAAATCAATTAAAATGTATACAAAATACCATCGTATTAGCGAGCCATTACTTGTAATAAGCAGTTACAAAGACATTATTACCATGAAATTACATCAGAATTACCACAGAATTACAGTCTTATTATTGATCCTGAATGTAAATTGTTAAAATTTTTCTGGCAACTTTTAATTTTTACTCCCTACATTTATTCATAAATATGTCTACTCCAAACTCGTTACATTCTCAGAATAGACTGGTTGCTTTTTCAAACTAAACAGATGTTGAGTGGCTTCAAAGGGAAAATCAGAAATTGTTACTTTCAGTATCATAATTATGACTTTTATCTCAATGACTGTGACTTTTTTCACAGAATTTAAATTCTTTTTCTCAAAATTACAAATTTCTTATCATACTTATGATTTCATTATGACTAATTTAGACTTTTTATCTCACAATTTTGACTTTTAAAATTTAAATTACTCAAAATTTATGCATTTTTTTTATTTCATTGTGATAACTTTTTATCTTAATTGTGACTTTTTTTTTTTTTTTCCTTAATTCCCTGTCCATACCCACCCCATCAAATGCATCATCTGCACAGTAACCCACTTTAAAGAGCTTTATTTTTGGATACTCTTGAAACCATTCAGATTTTTCCTGGTTCAATAATAATAATAATAATAATAATAATAATAATAATAATAATAATAATAATAATAATAATAATAATAATAATAATAATAATTTTTCACATCTATGCAAAGGAGTTGAATCAGTACTTTTACTTGTATGTACAGTATAAGTACTTTTTCCACACAAGTAGCTGTACTTCTCCTTAAGTGCAGAATGTGAGTATTTTTACTACGTCTGCTGACCAGTAAAATACTATCATAATAAACTGTAAATTATTACAAATCCATGTTTTTCATTTATTTTGTTGTAAAATAAAAAGACAAACAAAATCTAAAATAAATCAATGAAATTGAATACATTTACTTTATAAATGTAAACATTTTCAAACAATTTTTTTCATAAAAATTGTACAAACCTGAACAAATACTTGAGCAAATTTTTGTTTTTGGCAGTTTCTGTTTTTATTCCAGTTTTCTATTGTTTCATGTCATCGTAAACAATTCTACTGTCCATTCTGTTTGTTTGAAACAAGACAAGAAAAATCAACCCATTGTTTCTTTCCAATTAAAAATAATTATGATTAATAATAAAACTAAAAACTAAAAAATTATATTATCAGCCATCCCTCTATGGGCCCCTGTCAGTGCTCAGGCCCTTAGAATCGCTCCCACCTTTCCATGCCTGGTGGGGCCCCTGCATGGGCATATACATATAGCTAATGCACATCAGATGCAATGATTTATTTGAGTAAAGGTCAAAGGTCAAGGTCACAGGGAACTAAAAGATCAAAATCACATTATCAGATTGGTACCAAATGATGTGGAATGAAGATTTATGCCATTCTTATAATTGTTGTTTGGTTTGGTTTGGTTTGGTTTGGTTTATTTGTTCGCACCAATAAAAGAAATAAAAACAAAAACGAACAATATTGCCCCGGAAAAACAAAAGCAAAACCATTCAGGTGCAAGCCGAGGCTAAAGAAAGAAAAGAAAAAACAAAATTACTCCGGAAAAACAAAGAGAGAAGAAAAAAAACAAAAAAACAAAAACAAAAAAACATTCAGGTGCAAGCCGAGGCTAGTGTTGTTGTTAATTGTTGTTGTCACCTACAACCAATAGTTTTTGAGATCTCTAGAGGTCAAAGGTGACATGTCGCAAAATTAACTTCTGTAACACTGTGTGTGTCTCAAGCATAGACATGTCACGTTATAACTTCATCAATACTGGATATATTATCATAATATTATACGCACTGACACATATTTACATATGACGAAATTATAAATATTGCAAAAGGTCAAAGGTCAGGGTCACATTTACAAAAATCACATTATTGGCTCTAATTCAAGAACAGTTTGTAATAGAAACCTGAGATTGGGACAAAATAGGGGTGAGATTAGGCATTCTCTGAACGCTTGTTGTAAATTAGAATCAGTTCTCAACTAACGTACCTAGTGAAATAAAAAACAAATAAACATGTACTATCTTATGCAATGAGCTCTATTCACAACCCCACTACTTCCTGAACTTAAGGCAGATGCTTCACTTCCTGTCTTTGATTATTGGACATAATGATTTGTGTGTCTGACCACAGTCGTCACAACAACAAGTAGCAGATACACCTGGATGAATCAGTGTGTTCAATAATGAACGACAGGAAATAAAGGAGCTGCCTTTAGTTCAGGAAGTAGTGGGTCTGTGCATTTGAACACAGAAGTGGTAAAAGTACTCACATAAAGTACAACTACTTGTGTGAAAAAAATACACTGGTAAAAGTAGAAGTACTGATTCAACTGCTCAAAAAAGTAGAAGTTCTGAATTGTCTCATCTCATCATCTGTACCCGCTTTATCCTCAATAGGGTCACAGGGGTCACTGGGGGCCTAATCCAGCTCCAATGGGTGAAGGCGGGGTACACCCTGTATGAGTCTCCAGTTCATCTCAGGGCTGAACATATATAGACAAACAATCACTGTTACATTCACACCTATGGACAATTTAGATTAAGTAATGAACCTATCAGTGCATGTGTTTGGATGGTGGGAGGAAACTGGAGAAAACCCACACAGACACGAGGAGAACATGCAAACTCCACACAGAAAGGTCTGGTGTGGGAATAGAACCTGGGACCTTCTGTCTTGTCAGAATTCAAATTTTGAGATAAAAAGTTGAAATTCTGAGATAAAAAAAATCAATCATTGGATGAGTCATAATTATGATATTGAAAGTCACAATTTGTCCTCGCCTGATTTTCCCTGTCACATGACTCAGATCCATTTAGTTTGAAAAAGTGACGAGTTTATTCTGACAATGTAAGGAGTATAAAGCACAGATATTTATAGACAAATGTAGGGAGTAAAAGTTCAAAAAAGTAGAGATACCTAAACAACATTTTAAGTACAGTAGCAAAGTACATTTACTTAGTTACTTCCCACCTCTGGTCTAACAGGGTCATTTTGTGGGACAGTACATGTTTGTTTGGTTCATGCTACAAATGTCCTTCATCTGTTGTAACATTTCAGCTGGACAAATGTTTTAGATATTTCTTCTCTTCTTAATATCATCAACAATGAAAATAACTGAAATCGCCGATCACAATGAAATGTGGTTTAACCATTATGTTCTCAATGCCTGTCATTATTGGTTAATCTTTCAATAATAATACATATTTGTATTTATAGGGGCCTTTCTTAGCACTCAAGGACATCGTACAGTGCATAGAAAAGTATAAAAACAAGTAAGAAAAAAGAGTAAAAAGTAAAAGCAGGTTTATTATGAGACAGTTTAATTGTATTGTTGATGCTGCAATGTAAATATCGCTGTGAAAAACTGGTAATGGAAACACCTGAATTAAAAAAAAAACACTCAAATATTGATTAAAAGTTTTCACACTTTCATGAGGTGGTTTTTCAGACATTTCTATATTCTAATATATCGCAAAACTGTAATGGAAACACTTTTTCCGCAATTATATGTCACAGAATGTGACATACGTGGTCACATGATCACTTCTGTCAGAGTGAAAATGGCCGCCGCAGTCACTGTAACCATAACAACCATCGGCTGCTGGGACGCCATAACTTATAGTGATGATCAAGATGATTCCTACAGTAGATACAGTGAAGGTTTCATTTTATTATCTGTTAGTTTTTGAATATTTAAGTAGGTTTTTTTTTTATAGATAAATATATTATCTGTTCTGTAAAGTGTCAAGTGCAAGAACTGTGTAAAAAGCACTACATACATTTATAATTTGTTGATGTTAAGTGCTGAGCATATTTAATATTTCGATCTGACAATGTAGGGACCACATGTACAGACCCTTATAATGTTAACCAGCTGGTTTGTTTGACATGTTCGTGTCTATATAGAGTTCGACAGGGACTTTTACTGACTAGAAAATTAGCCAATTCATTCATGCTAATGCTAACAGGGTGATAGTCAATCTGAAGCTACGAAGGTGACAGCAGTAAAATCTCGTGGGATGATATTTCACAAGAGTTACGACGCTCCTGCCTAGAACAACCGTCAATGGAAACACATTCAAAGCGGAAATTTTAGGAATATCGCAATTGTTTAGCAAAAAACTGTAATGGAAACGCAGCTAGTGTCTCCATAATATTATTAAGAACTGAATAGAAGAACAAATTCTTCCCTTTTAAAAGAATAAAAATTACTACAGTTACAGTCCTTACACGTCCATTTTTCAACAATATCGATCGTTAACTCCAGCATGATGGAGAGATTGGTGATCCAAACTGCTAGCATGTTGACAACCCGAATATTCACTGAAGCTAATGATTGACAGCGTATGGAACTGTTTACTTCTGTTTAACATCCATAAAAAAATGGCCACCAGGTGAATAAGGTGAATAGCTTGGTCATCGCATGCCCTAAACATTTCTTTTGTGTGTTGAAATATACAATAGGTAATAAATAATGAATCTGCTCTTCTATTTTCCCCAAAAATGTGTCTTCAGTTCACTTTTAACCCTTTAAACCCTGATGTGTCAGCGATGACACGTTCTAAAAGGATGGTTTAGTTTCAATATTCAGAAAAAATGACAGTTTTTTTTTAACTGTGATTTTACTGGGTTTTGTTCATGGATCTGATGTATGGAAATAAACAAGTGTAAAAAAAAACCTCAAAAAAACAAGTGATTTAAAAAAAACAAAAAGCCAAAACTAAAACTACTGCAACCAAATTGCAATATTATTTCTTTATTTATACTTCATTTTAAGTTAAGTTATTATTTTGTAAATATGTATTAGTTTTTGTTGATTTTGTTCCTTATTTTATTTTATAGTTCTACATTTAATATTGTATTTTATTATTTTTTTTCTTCACTTTTGTGCCATTTGTGTCTTATTTTGTTCATGTCACTCATTATTTGATTGGTTTATTATACATTTTTGGCTGTTATTGTCCATTTTATTTCTTATTTTATTGATTTTCCACTGGAACTCTTCAAGTCTCAGGAGCTAAAGGGTACAGAATATGAGTACTTTTACCACCTCTGTTCAAAATAGACTCTTTTTATGTCGACTCAGTGAATGTACTACCGCCGAAAGACTTTGTCAAGTACCATCTTCACTCCTGATGTCTCAATATACTTGAATGAGATCTGTGAGTTTTGCAGAAAGAAGGAAGAAGAAGAAGGGTTCCTGTCCTTTTAAACCCACGGGGTCCGTCCACTTCTCGGCTGTAATTGGTGTGTATTTGTGTTGTGCAGAGTTCAGCTGCAGGCGCCTCCTCTGGCTGCCGTTTACCATGTCACCAGTTTGTGTGTCCCATTATCACTTGTTCTGTTTTCTCTGGAGGTGTACAAATCCAGCCAGCAGGGTACAGATGAAGCACAATTACCAACAGTTCCACTCCCCCGCTCTGACAATCAATATGGATGGATTTATTTATTTATTTATCAAACTATCAACTATGAACTGTGTTAAATTCTAAATTAGTGCTGCGTGATATTAGATAAAAAAATATATAAAATGATATTGTGTGGGGTTTTTTTTAACCTTGTGATATGAAAAAATTGACAGGAGTATTTAACAACTATTTTCTACTTAAATAAATGATGGAAACAAAGTAAGATAAGATATACTTTATTAATTCCCATGGGGAAATTCAAAGTAGTCACTGCTCCACACAATAAAAATACTATCATATTTTATCAGGACATAAATAAATGAATAAATACTGGATGTAAATAGGTGTAAGATAAAAAACAATTCCAAATAAATTAACATTAAAATAAGTTATTATTAAAATTTGAATTTAAAGAAGTGGAGTTAAATATGATAAAAAAAATTAGATTTGAAGTATTTCAACTTTGATTAAAAACTATTGATTTTATAGAAGTACGTTTAAACGATAATAATTAAATCCAAAATAATGAACTTATTAGTTAAGTTATTTTGGATTTACTTCAGATTTAGCACATGTTGAGTAAATCCAAATCAATTTTAGGGGGGAAAACTCTCTAATATTTACTAATTATTTGGAAAATACTCATTCAGATATACCAAATATCTGCAAAAAACACAAATTATTTAGATTTACTACAGTGGAATTTATTCATATTCCTAAATAGTTGACTCATCCACAACACAAATGTACAATATTTCTACCTCACTATCCCCCATTTGTGCAATAAATCATTTTGTGAATGTTTGCAAATGACAATACATTTGTATGACAATACATTTGTATCTGTGCGTACATTATTATTTATTATTTATTGCGTGCATACACTTCTATGTCTGTCTTTATTTCTTTGTTCTTTTTTAATATATTTATCTTTACTGTTTTTTGTATATATTGGCAAATTTGCACTTTTTTAAATCTATATTACTGTTTACACTGAAGCAGGAGAAGCTCGCCAATGTCATTGTACGTTGTATAATGACAATAAAGGACGTTCTATATCTGGATGATATTGATTTATACGTTATTGATTTTACTAAAAAAATATAATGAATTTCTACTCAGTGATTTTCAGCTGATATTATTCAAACAAACAAAAATGAGTAAAATGCAATTGATATATAATTAAAATGTCATTAACTGAACATAACAATATACCACACTGCACAAAGTCTTTTTATTCCATGTACAATTTAATTGAATTTATTTTGTTAATATAAAAATAAGCCCAGTCACACTTTTTAGAGTGTGTATGGTACCAGAACAGCCCAAACAGAAGATACATTTCAGTATTGTCCTTCTTGTAGCCATAATAATTAAATAAAATTAATAATTTCAAATAAATAAATAAAAATTTTCAAATGAATGGTTAAATAAATAAGTCAAATAATAAATAAATACAGATGAAATAAAAACATGTTTTAATCTTTTAAAAATATATACATTATTTTTTATAAATTAACATGTATATGTATAATATATTTATAATGTATATAATATATGCTTTATACACGTGTACTTTGTGATGTCGATACTCAAACACTATCCTGTGCAGCTCTATTCCAAATTGTTGTTTTTATGATTTTTCTCAGTGAATTATTTGTTCTACAGAATTTACATGTGCCCTTCAAACCCTCCTTTTTTTCCTTTTATTTTTCAGGCAGTCTCAGGCCTACCTCCTTTTTGAAAGCATCTCGTATGATCTTCAGGGAGGACTCATATTTATGCAGTAGTTCCTGATGTCTGAGTCATGAGTCAGCTGCTCACTGAGACCACTGCTCCTGCAGGGTCCTATAGGTGGCACTGTTGACTCTTATGAACAACCCAATGAAACAACAGGTTGAACTGCTGCTCATCTTCTGCACACTGACAGGACACACACACATATGCACACACACACTGAAAAAAACTAAATAACATACATGTGCTGTTTCACATCAGTCATTTTAATCTGACTTTAGATTCATTTTATACAAATGTTTTGTTCTTTCTTTTCTTTTAAATCACACACCTTATATTCCTTCATTATGTGTTGTGAATATAGTGGAAAAACTGCACATATATATATATATATATATATATATATATATATGATTTATGTAGCACTTTTTTGGCCACTCAAAGTGCTTCGCATAAGTGACCCCATTATTCATTCACTCTCACATGTACATTTCCACATTTCATGGTGTGGTGTTAAACTACATACATGGGTACAGTTGTCCTGGGGCAGAGTGATAGGAGCGTGGTAGTCATTTTGTGCCTACAGCACCTCTGACCATCACCAAACATTCACACACCAGTGTGAGTGACACTGGAGGAAAGGAGGGTGAAGTGTCTTGGCCCAAGGACACAACGGACTGACTAGGACAGAACAGGATTCAAACCATCAACCCTTCAGTTACTGGTTGACCCACTCCACTAACTGAGCCATGGCCACCTCATACACACACACACACACACACACACACACACACACACACACACACACACACACACACACACACACACACACACACACACACACACACACATATAAATATATGGCATCTTAATTTCATTTGACTTTATTTCATTTCATGCTTTTGCTTCTTAAAAGCAGCTTCTTCATCTTGACAAATTCCACATCATTGCCAGAACTCCTGCTGCACAAAACCACCTGTGAACACATTTGCTTCATTGTGTTCATTTGACACCAGATTCCTGCAGAGCTCCTCTGAGTAGGAATGTTCATTATCATACAGTTGGAGATGTGATTATTGTCTATACCTGCAGAGGAAGAACTCTGGGTCTTAACGTTCATTGTCATCACCAGCCAAGCGAAAATGTAATTAAACATATTCCGTGTGTGAGGTTTTCTAATTTGCTATTTGATCTTTTCAGTTATTATTCTTTTTTTTCTTTTTTTTTCCTGTGTCAACGTTCTGGGAATTAAAACCGCAATCCCTATGAGGTCTGAGCTGAGAATTGGATGTCACAATACTTGCTGACGTGACGCTCTCAAACCCTCTAATTTGCCAATCCTAGCCCCGGAGTGCGCGTCCCGTTCCCCCCTTTCTGTCAGTTTGTGCACCAGCTCACTCCCGGTCCACAGCCACAGGGTGCAGAAGCAGGAGCTGCTACAGAACCAGGATCTACTTCTACACCACTGGCTCCTGCACACCTCTCCATCGTATTGAAAGTTGTATAGATTTTCGCATTCGTTACATGACACTTGTCAAAATCACATCCACGTGATTCGGACCATCAGTCTATGGAGGAGGAAAAAAAAGGAGGAAGAAAAACATCATTGCGGTGCGCGTTACGCAGCGAAAGGATCTAAAGTGTTGACTTTCAAACCCTGGCTTTTTTTTTTTTCTTTCATCTCCTCCTGTTGTGTTTTGATTAAACATTTACAGCTTGATAAACGCAGACTACTTTATTTGGATGCCAACATTGGATGAGACAGTGGCCACGCATGCTGTGCAACAAGAGGAAGAGGAATGGTAAGAAAAAAAAAAAATAAACACCGCATCACTTACTTAGACTTTTTTCTCTTCAACTACATTTATTTTTGCTTTTGATATACTTATTTTTTATTTTTTTTTTTTGCAACGTTTCCACTATTCCAACCTTCATATATAACGCAAAAAAAAGACAAACATTGAAGATTGTTTCGATGCTGACAGAGATTTTTTAGTAACACACGCTTTGTTTTAACACACTCCGACGCGCATTTTTGCTTCTTTACGCACAGTGGATATGTCAAACTGCGCCCCCAAAAAATAGATTTTTTTAAAAAAAAGTTGAATTAATGTATTTTGGAGGAGAAATGACCCCACTTTTTTGCCCTTGTTTACGTGTATTTACCACATTTTCCCTCGTGTCTGTAACGGCAGGTGATGACGCACGGAATACAAGAGTTTTGTGTTAAATGGAGAACTGCGCACAGAGGATAAATTGCATTCAAAGTTGTGAGGATATCTGCTGAGGGGTGTTATCCATCCGGCGGCTTCCTCCTCCTCCTCCTCTTCCTCTTTTTCACCCTTCCTCACGACTACAAATGAGTCCACGGCGAGACATGGGGCCGCTTCAGTGCGTGGGACTCACCGCGCTTCTCCTGTGCACAGGTAAGACCCCCAGAGGAACCCCTGGATAATACCACTGAGCTACTTGTGTCCATAAAGCTGAACACAAATTATGGAAATGAAAAAGAACGGACCTGGTCACATCCGTAAAATGTGCTGTAAATGCTTCAACCTTTATTGTGCTATTTTATTCAGCATGGAGCAAATAATGAAATGCAAATGATTTCCTTTTAGCCAAGAGGACATATATAATTTATGAGACATATAATTAGCTGTAAGCTGTTGTGACAGAATACAAAATGACTTGTAATATTAACATGAATGAACTGTGACAGTTGCCTAGAGAGTGTGTGGGTTTGGGGTGTTGTGTCAGCACTGAAATGGGATGCAGTGTGTTGAGGGTGCCACTGCAGAACACCAGGAATAACAACAGGCTACACACACACAACAAAAGACACAACAAAAGACACAATGCTTCACACACATCTTTTTCTGCACAAGTTTCTGGGTGATTTTTCTCATTTTGGTGCACTGTGTGTTCCACATGTTCACCTGTTAAACCACAAAATACATTCTGAAACATGAAATGAACATGTCCACGTGTCTTTGCATTATAACACACAGACTTATTTAAAATATGTTTTCAAACATTGTATGAGTTTATGAGTCAAATGAACATGTCCCTGCTGACCAAAGGTACGTTTTTATTGAATAGAAAAAAAAAAAAAAAAACAGTAACCACAGTTTTTTTCTGCATTTATCTGTCTACTTTAACCTTCGTATAAGAAATAGGATTTTTTTAAAATTATTTATAAAATAGAAATATTTCATTTTCTCCAACCAGTTTAGTTCAACCCCATAATGCCTTTTTTTTATAATAATGGTTTAGTCCAACTTCCTAAGCACCCAGGAAGTGACATAACCAAAGTGTTTTCCCACTCAAACTGTAAATACAGGCCAGTATTATCACACATTTGTTCCTATGTTTCATTGTTTTTATCGTCACATTAATGTTGTCGAGCTCAACCTTTCAACACTGTTACAAGCATAAATTATATTTATTTTTTTTGTTAGTTAATTTGTTTATTTTATATATATATATATATATATATATATATATATATATATATATACAGCACATACACTATATATTTTTTGTTTGTTCCTATAGGAACCAAGAAACAAAAAACAAAAAATATGTATTAGGAGTGTAAAGATAAACCAATTCAAATCAGTTATCAATCTGTGTCGTATGAGATCTGAGTGAATCAGTTCACAGAGCCCTGAATTGGTAAAACTGGTTACCAATGGTACGATGCTCTGGATTTACAGCTGTGAATTGGTTTCCTGAGGTTCTGTTCTTTATATCTGACATCTGTCTATCCATCTTTAAATTATTATCTGTAACTGAAACAGGACTAGGCAGAAGCCTATAGGTTATTTGACCTATCCTATAAAGGCCATAGAATCACCAACACTGTAAACCTGAATAAGTTAGTAGAATTAAAAAAATGTAAGGTCATCGATTGTTTTTAACTTGATGAAACTGAAAAATT
Organism: Siphamia tubifer; assembly: GCA_020466265.1. Lineage (NCBI taxonomy): Eukaryota > Metazoa > Chordata > Actinopteri > Kurtiformes > Apogonidae > Siphamia > Siphamia tubifer. Next base: position 14,014,345 of record CM035794.1, read on the forward strand.
CATCTTATTAAAGTATACTTAAATTAAAACATTACTTATTAACTTAGTATTCTAAGGTTTTGTCAGTCCTACTGGGAACCCAAGTCAGGGTTCATTGTCTTTGTCCAAGGACACTTGGACATGTGGACAGACAGAGCCGGGACATGAACCTCTGACCCTTCAGTCATTGGACGACCCGCTTTACCAACTGAACCACAGCCACTGAATAAAATTACTGTTTAGTGATTGTAATTTTTTGGTGTAATAATAGATATTAATAGTTATTTCATCATCTACTACATTAGTTAAGTTTATTTTTCAATCATCCTTATTTGAAACAATAGAAATAACAGTACTATATCATTATCAGCATTTAATGAGTTAATTCCACTAAGTTGAACCTCATATATGTTGTTAAGTTATGTTCATTTATATCCACAATAGTTCCCCTTAATAAAAATATATTAGTTGGAAATTTCCATCATACTCCTTAATTAACTTGCCTTTCAATGTTCAGTCCATTCCATAATATGAAACACATTTGTATTTAACATTTGTTCGCACATTTCCTCTTTCAAACACACTCATCCCTCTGAAAAAAAAAAAAGATTTCTCTTAATTTAAAAAATGTAACATTGTTTGGAGGAAAAACTAATAATCGTCTTGGAAAACTTGATTAAAATCTTGTTTTCCTCATGCTCCATATCCTAGCTAATGTGGATCTGTGTTGTTTTTTTTTTTTACATTTCAAATCTTTAACCCTGTAACATTCCACCCCATAACCAAAAAACACTGTTATGGGGCTGACTTTTTGTTACGGGGTTGAAGGTTAGACTGTTCTGACTGTATGCCAGCCTCCAGTGTGGGTGGAAGTGTGTTTAAGTTGTGTTTTAGTTCACAGGTACATGTTGTAGATGGACGGGTGTGTCTGGTTTTCAGTAAGTTGTGATAAAAATAAGTGAATCGCTGGAAGATCACACAGTTTTAACTGCCTGA